>JAIOJX010000031.1:161141459-161749322 GCA_022376925.1 Tragulus kanchil | reverse complement strand
ATGGGCTGATGATCGCTAGTACCCCCTCCTCCCCAGACACTGTGCGCTGCACCACAGCTGCCCACTTGGCCCTGCTTGTGCCCAAGAACATCGCCTTCTACCCCAGCAACCATGAGCGCTACCTGGAGGGCCACATCGACGTGTGGTGGATCGTCCATGATGGCGGCATGCTCATGCTCCTGCCCTTCCTGTTGCGCCAGCACAAGGTAGGCCAGGCCCTTGGGCCACGGTGCGAGGGGCTGGGCCCGTGGAGGGAGGGGTATGACTGAACCATCACCTTCCACCTCCGCAGGTTTGGAGGAAGTGCCGGATGCGCATCTTCACCGTGGCCCAGATGGATGACAACAGCATCCAGATGAAGAAGGACCTGGCCGTCTTCCTGTACCACTTACGTCTCGAGGCGGAGGTGGAGGTGGTGGAGATGGTGAGCCCTTCCCTGCTTGCCCTAGCCCTGTGGATACCCTGCCCCCCGCCCCAGCCTGGTCCTAACAGCTCACCCTCTCCCCAGCACAACAGTGACATCTCTGCGTATACCTACGAGCGGACACTGATGATGGAACAGCGCTCCCAGATGCTGCGGCAGATGCGGCTGACCAAGACTGAGCGGGAACGAGAGGTCAGTGGCCTTCTCAGTTCAGGGCGGGGTCTGGCCTTGGGAGACACCATCAGGTAGGGGTGTCAGAATGACTCACTGCGGCCCCACTCATTTCCCTGAGGCTGGGTGATCACACTGGGCCAGCCAGGTCCCCCCTTTCCCATGGTGCTGAGGCGACCTCTGGTTGTCCTCAGGCCCAGCTGGTCAAGGACCGGCACTCAGCCCTGCGGCTAGAGAGCCTATACTCAGATGAGGAGGATGAGTCTGCAGCTGGGACTGACAAGATCCAGATGACATGGACCCGGGACAAGTACACCGCTGCAGAGCCCTGGGACCCCAGCCACGCACCCGACAACTTCCGGGAGCTGGTGCATATTAAACCGTGAGTGCAGCAGAAATGGACCCAGCCATATCAGGGTCTGGGGGAGAAGGTGTGATGGGGTCAGATGAGCCTGGTGGGTGGGCCAGGGGTCAGACTTGTAATCAACCACATTATCTGCAGGGACCAATCCAATGTGCGGCGCATGCACACGGCTGTGAAGCTCAATGAGGTCATTGTCACACGCTCCCATGATGCCCGCATGGTCCTACTGAACATGCCTGGCCCACCCAAGAACAGTGAGGGTGATGAGAACTGGATCCTTTGGTAGAGAGTTGGGCAGAGGGGAGGCGGGCAGTGTGTGAGGGGAGGCTGGGACCTGGCTGGGAGCTCCTCGCCCTAGGTGCCCTGGGGGGTTGCAGGCCACCCCAGTTCTGGTTCATAGGCCAGACTTCCCTGGGTGCTGCTTCCTTGACTGACGTCCTCCAGACATGGAATTCTTGGAGGTGCTGACTGAGGGCCTCGAGCGGGTGCTGCTGGTACGTGGTGGTGGCCGTGAAGTCATCACCATCTACTCCTGAGCCCAGTGGAGACTTGCAGCCTAGAGTGGATGTGTCCAGGGTAACACACAGATCCCTTCCAGCACCCACCCACCAGCTCTGCTTTGTCCTGCCCTGCTCTGGACCCAGCTTTGCTAGGTCTCCTTGGAGACTGGGCCCAGACCTGGCCATGGAGATGGATCCAAGGTCCTGTAGGACCCTGAGAGGTTCGGGGACTTTCCTGTTCAGTACATCAGGACGCCTGTCTTGACTAGCGAAGACTGGTGGGGGCTGATGTGGGATTTGAAGGCAGCTGGCCCAGGAACGCTATTTATTGCATATTTATTGTTTGGATGTCACCATCAGAGAAGAGGGGAAGGGCGACAAAAGAGGAAGCTGGCCCAGCCCGCCAGCAGGAAGATCTGACTCAGGCTCCTGTGGGCGGGACCCCCACCAAGCACTCGAGGCGACCTCTGGTTGTCCTCAGGCCCAGCTGGTCAAGGACCGGCACTCAGCCCTGCGGCTAGAGAGCCTATACTCAGATGAGGAGGATGAGTCTGCAGCTGGGACTGACAAGATCCAGATGACATGGACCCGGGACAAGTACACCGCTGCAGAGCCCTGGGACCCCAGCCACGCACCCGACAACTTCCGGGAGCTGGTGCATATTAAACCGTGAGTGCAGCAGAAATGGACCCAGCCATATCAGGGTCTGGGGGAGAAGGTGTGATGGGGTCAGATGAGCCTGGTGGGTGGGCCAGGGGTCAGACTTGTAATCAACCACATTATCTGCAGGGACCAATCCAATGTGCGGCGCATGCACACGGCTGTGAAGCTCAATGAGGTCATTGTCACACGCTCCCATGATGCCCGCATGGTCCTACTGAACATGCCTGGCCCACCCAAGAACAGTGAGGGTGATGAGAACTGGATCCTTTGGTAGAGAGTTGGGCAGAGGGGAGGCGGGCAGTGTGTGAGGGGAGGCTGGGACCTGGCTGGGAGCTCCTCGCCCTAGGTGCCCTGGGGGGTTGCAGGCCACCCCAGTTCTGGTTCATAGGCCAGACTTCCCTGGGTGCTGCTTCCTTGACTGACGTCCTCCAGACATGGAATTCTTGGAGGTGCTGACTGAGGGCCTCGAGCGGGTGCTGCTGGTACGTGGTGGTGGCCGTGAAGTCATCACCATCTACTCCTGAGCCCAGTGGAGACTTGCAGCCTAGAGTGGATGTGTCCAGGGTAACACACAGATCCCTTCCAGCACCCACCCACCAGCTCTGCTTTGTCCTGCCCTGCTCTGGACCCAGCTTTGCTAGGTCTCCTTGGAGACTGGGCCCAGACCTGGCCATGGAGATGGATCCAAGGTCCTGTAGGACCCTGAGAGGTTCGGGGACTTTCCTGTTCAGTACATCAGGACGCCTGTCTTGACTAGCGAAGACTGGTGGGGGCTGATGTGGGATTTGAAGGCAGCTGGCCCAGGAACGCTATTTATTGCATATTTATTGTTTGGATGTCACCATCAGAGAAGAGGGGAAGGGCGACAAAAGAGGAAGCTGGCCCAGCCCGCCAGCAGGAAGATCTGACTCAGGCTCCTGTGGGCGGGGACCCCCACCAAGCCGAGCTGAATGGAACCAGCCAGCTGAAGCCTGACTTTTTTCAATAAAACATTGTGTACTTCTGGGCCTCCTGCTGCCCCAGCTCTGTTTCCCCTGGCACAAGGGAGGAGGGCGGAACTGAACCCAGTCCCAGAGCCGGCTCCCTGAGGCTGTGCCCCTTTCCAGCAATCTCTAGCCACCCCTATTGGCCAGGCTGTCCCTCCCACTGGCCCTGGGGCCCCTCCCACCCCCACTCCAGATACGGCCAGCCCAGGACTGCTTCACTGGGCACCAGGCACTAGGGCTGGAATGGGGCCGCCCGGCTCCCCGCGGCAGTGGGTCCTGCTGCTGTTGGGGCTGCTGCTCCCCCCTGCCGCCCCCTTCTGGCTCTTCAATGTGCTCTTCCCCCCGCACACCACGCCCAAGGCTGAGCTCAGTAACCATACACGGCCCGTCATCCTCGGTAAGCCCCTGACAGGCCCGATACACCCGGGCAGCCCCTGGGGAACCAGGGCCCCAGCCCCTGGTAGCAGAGCCTGCCGGCCAACACCCTTCTGCCTGCGCATTAGCCCTGATTCATCCCTCAGCGTTTTGCGGGGCTAAAGGCTTGTCCTGAGAAGTCAACCCTTTCTCGCACCACACTGTTCCTGTGTCTCCAAGTTGTCTCCCCGAGGTGGGTGGAGTGGAGGGTGGGTGTGCCGGAGGGCTTGGCCAGGGGATTACAAGTTGTAGTCAGCTGTAGCCACCAGACCCTGGGTCCAGCCCCACTGCTCCTTCCTCAGCCCCCACCCCGGCAAGGACGAAATGGCCAGCCCAGGAGAGCAGGAGAGGCCTGTCAGGTCCTGCCCCAGCTCCCACACTATTTGTTCTCCCTTGGACTTTGAGAGCAATGGAGAGTCACACTGGATGTTTGCTTTGTGGGGGCAGGGGCCAGCTGGCCCAGGAACGCTATTTATTGCATATTTATTGTTTGGATGTCACCATCAGAGAAGAGGGAAGGGCGACAAAGAGGAAGCTGGCCCAGCCCGCCAGCAGGAAGATCTGACTCAGGCTCCTGTGGGCGGGGACCCCCACCAAGCCGAGCTGAATGGAACCAGCCAGCTGAAGCCTGACTTTTTTCAATAAAACATTGTGTACTTCTGGGCCTCCTGCTGCCCCAGCTCTGTTTCCCCTGGCACAAGGGAGGAGGGCGGAACTGAACCCAGTCCCAGAGCCGGCTCCCTGAGGCTGTGCCCCTTTCCAGCAATCTCTAGCCACCCCTATTGGCCAGGCTGTCCCTCCCACTGGCCCTGGGGCCCCTCCCACCCCCACTCCAGATACGGCCAGCCCAGGACTGCTTCACTGGGCACCAGGCACTAGGGCTGGAATGGGGCCGCCCGGCTCCCCGCGGCAGTGGGTCCTGCTGCTGTTGGGGCTGCTGCTCCCCCCTGCCGCCCCCTTCTGGCTCTTCAATGTGCTCTTCCCCCCGCACACCACGCCCAAGGCTGAGCTCAGTAACCATACACGGCCCGTCATCCTCGGTAAGCCCCTGACAGGCCCGATACACCCGGGCAGCCCCTGGGGAACCAGGGCCCCAGCCCCTGGTAGCAGAGCCTGCCGGCCAACACCCTTCTGCCTGCGCATTAGCCCTGATTCATCCCTCAGCGTTTTGCGGGGCTAAAGGCTTGTCCTGAGAAGTCAACCCTTTCTCGCACCACACTGTTCCTGTGTCTCCAAGTTGTCTCCCCGAGGTGGGTGGAGTGGAGGGTGGGTGTGCCGGAGGGCTTGGCCAGGGGATTACAAGTTGTAGTCAGCTGTAGCCACCAGACCCTGGGTCCAGCCCCACTGCTCCTTCCTCAGCCCCCACCCCGGCAAGGACGAAATGGCCAGCCCAGGAGAGCAGGAGAGGCCTGTCAGGTCCTGCCCCAGCTCCCCACACTATTTGTTCTCCCCTTGGACTTTGAGAGCAATGGAGAGTCACACTGGATGTTTGCTTTGTGGGGGCAGGGGCAGTGGCCTTGGCCCCTGGACCTTCTCTCCCTGGGTGGAGGGGGTGGGTGTATGGGCTTTGGAGAGATGGGGCAGGGGATGTGATCAGAAAGAGAGAATCTTGTCCTTAGTCCCTGGAGGGGTTGAGGGTGTTGAAGATGACAGGGTGGCGCTGGTCACTGTGGTGTTGGGAAGTGAGGCTGGGGTTGGGTCCACCCCTGGAGAATGGGAGGGATCCAGAGTGAAGGCTGGTGCCCGCAGTGCCTGGCTGCCTGGGGAATCAGCTGGAAGCCAAGCTGGATAAACCAAGTGTAGTTAACTGGATGTGCTACCGCAAGACAGAGGACTTCTTCACCATCTGGCTGGATCTCAACATGTTCCTACCCCTGGGGGTAGACTGCTGGATCGATAACACCAGGTTGGTGTCACCCCCTTTGGTCTAGCCACCTACCCTGTTCCTTGGCTGTGGGTCCGCTGAATATCTCACTGCCCCCAGGGTTGTATACAATCGCAGCTCCGGGCGGGTATCCAATGCTCCCGGTGTACAGATCCGTGTCCCTGGCTTTGGCAAGACCTACTCTGTCGAGTACCTGGACAGCAGCAAGTTGGCAAGTGTGTGTCCTGAGGGAGAGGGTGGGGCTCTAAGCTGTGGTGGGCTTGCAGGGGCCATGGCCAGAGCCCCCGGTGCTGTTGCCTCCCCTGCAGGTTATATGCACACACTGGTACAGAACCTGGTCAACAATGGGTATGTGCGGGATGAGACAGTGCGGGCTGCCCCTTACGACTGGCGGCTGGAACCCAGTGAGTATAGGAGACTTGGTGGGCAGGGTGAAGGCCCCCAACCCCAGCTGTGCTGACCCACCCATCCCCCTGCAGGCCAGCAGGAAGAATACTACTTGAAGCTTGCTGGGCTGGTGGAGGAGATGCACGCCACTTACAGAAAGCCCGTTTTCCTCATTGGACACAGCCTCGGCTGCCTGCACCTGCTCTATTTCTTACTGCGTCAGCCCCAGGCCTGGAAGGACCGCTTCATTGATGGCTTCATCTCTCTCGGGGCTCCCTGGGGTGGATCCATCAAGGCCATGTTAGTCTTGGCCTCAGGTGAGAGGGCTTCCGATCATTTGTGTCTCATGGGATGTGCAGTGGGGCAGATGAAAAGAAGTTGACCATGGGCCTGCCCTCCTGTTTCTTCTCACGATGCCAGCTGGGGGTGTTGTGTACCACCTCTGGGGCACAGCCCCTTTGATTGTCCTCGGAGAGCAGTAAGCCGGGCCTGGACCATTAGAGAAACTCCTGACAGCTTGTCTCAGCGATGACAAAGGGGAAGTAAACAAAGAGGAAGTGAACCCCAGCCATCTGACTCATTGCTGAGTCTGACTGAGGTCTGTTCCTTGTGGCCTCAGGTCCTACCCACTGAACTCCTAGGAGCCACTTGGCCCAGGGCCAGGAAAGATCTGCCAAAGCCAGAACCTGGGAGGCCCTCTTTCCCTCCCCTGAGGAGGAGCATAGCTACCACATGTGGAGCACCCATGCATCCTAAGCACAGTCAGACAAGGCCTTACCCCCAGGAGCTTAAGAGAAGGAAACACTCCCCAGACCACATCGATGAGGGTCAAACAGAGACGGGTCTCACTGCATCCTTCCCAAACACAGCTCTGAGCCCTATGCAGCACAGGCCACTGGCCTGAGAGACAACTGCCAGCACCATCTCCCCCATTCACACCCCCGACCCCACCCCACACCCACGGAAGCTCCCTAGCTCTACCTCACAGAGGTGCCCCCAGGGCTTCTTAGTTAACAAGTACACACAAGCACTTCCTGAATGCTAGGCCGGTTTTACTCTGGGACTTGGAGTCAGTGTTTGGATTGGGCAAGGACAAGATTGAGTGTCCAGCTGAGCTTGGGGCACATTGTGGGCCTGGCTCCCTGTCCCACCTTGTTCTCTGTCCCCAGGTGACAACCAGGGCATCCCAATCATGTCCAGAATACTACTTGAAGCTTGCTGGGCTGGTGGAGGAGATGCACGCCACTTACAGAAAGCCCGTTTTCCTCATTGGACACAGCCTCGGCTGCCTGCACCTGCTCTATTTCTTACTCGCAGCCCCAGGCCTGGAAGGACCGCTTCATTGATGGCTTCATCTCTCTCGGGGCTCCCTGGGGTGGATCCATCAAGGCCATGTTAGTCTTGGCCTCAGGTGAGAGGGCTTCCGATCATTTGTGTCTCATGGGATGTGCAGTGGGGCAGATGAAAAGAAGTTGACCATGGGCCTGCCCTCCTGTTTCTTCTCACGATGCCAGCTGGGGTGTTGTGTACCACCTCTGGGGCACAGCCCCTTTGATTGTCCTCGGAGGCAGTAAGCCGGGCCTGGACCATTAGAGAAACTCCTGACAGATTGTCTCAGCGATGACAAAGGGGAAGTAAACAAAGAGGAAGTGAACCCCAGCCATCTGACTCATTGCTGAGTCTGACTGAGGTCTGTTCCTTGTGGCCTCAGGTCCTACCCACTGAACTCCTAGGAGCCACTTGGCCCAGGGCCAGGAAAGATCTGCCAAAGCCAGAACCTGGGAGGCCCTCTTTCCCTCCCCTGAGGAGGAGCATAGCTACCACATGTGGAGCACCCATGCATCCTAAGCACAGTCAGACAAGGCCTTACCCCAGGAGCTTAAGAGAAGGAAACACTCCCCAGACCACATCGATGAGGGTCAAACAGAGACGGGTCTCACTGCATCCTTCCCAAACACAGCTCTGAGCCCTATGCAGCACAGGCCACTGGCCTGAGAGACAACTGCCAGCACCATCTCCCCCATTCACACCCCCGACCCCACCCCACACCCACGGAAGCTCCCTAGCTCTACCTCACAGAGGTGCCCCCAGGGCTTCTTAGTTAACAAGTACACACAAGCACTTCCTGAATGCTAGGCCGGTTTTACTCTGGGATTTGGAGTCAGTGTTTGGATTGGGCAAGGACAAGATTGAGTGTCCAGCTGAGCTTGGGGCACATTGTGGGCCTGGCTCCCTGTCCCACCTTGTTCTCTGTCCCCAGGTGACAACCAGGGCATCCCAATCATGTCCAGCATCAAGCTGAAAGAGGAGCACCGCATGACGACCACGTCCCCCTGGATGTTTCCCACCAGGCACACATGGCCTGAGGACCACGTGTTCATTTCCACCCCCAGCATCAACTACACAAGCCATAACATGCAGCGCTTCTTTACAGACCTGCACTTTGAGGAAGGCTGGTATATGTGGCTCCAGTCGCGTGACCTGCTGGCTGGCCTCCCAGCGCCTGGCGTGGAAGTATACTGTCTGTATGGTGTAGGCCTGCCCACGCCCAGCACCTATATCTATGACCATGGCTTCCCATACACAGACCCTGTGGATATGCTCTACGAGGATGGGGATGACACTGTGGCCACGCGCAGCACGGAGCTCTGTGCCCGCTGGCAGGGCCTCCAGAAGCAGCCCGTGCACCTGCTGCCTCTGCCCGGGACACAGCACCTCAATATGGTTTTCAGCAACCAGACACTAGAGCACATCAATGCCATCCTGCTGGGTACCTACCGAAATAGCACGACTGTACCCCCGACTGCCAGCTCAAAGCCCTTTCCCCCTGAATAAAGACCTGCCTTTGCTGGTAAAAGCCCTGATGAGTGTGTTGTGGGTTGACAGAAAGGCACTAGGGTCCTCACACCAGGATGCACTGATCCGCAGCTGTGGGCCTGGTGCTTTGTGGAGAGAAAACCTTTGCTAACACCTGGGACCAAACTGGGCACCTTGAGATATATAGCTTCCCACAAGGAGGGCACGACAACCTCCTCCAGTATTCTTGTCTGGAGAATTCCATGGAGAGAGGAGCCTGGCGGGCTGTAGTCCACAAGGTTGCAGAGTCAGACAGGACTGAAGCGACTTAGCATGCACACACTGCTGGTTGAGCTGATTAAGCAGCTCTGCTCTGGGCACAGGGACTGGAGATAGCTGTACCCAGTTGTGGAATGGGGGTTACATGGAGCCAAGGATGCAGGATGGGTATGGTCTGAGCTGTTCCCCCCTAGCTCCCAAAAGGGCAGGTTAGTCCCCACCTCTGGACAGAAGCTTTTGAGTGCTAGGTGGGTGACAGAAGCATAAGGGTTTAGAATCTAAGACAGTGACATTCATTAAATAGGTCACTTCACTAGTGGAGATTTAATTTTTAGTTATTGGAGCTAAGTGATCTAAGAGAAGAGTTTAGAGAGCAACAAGCCGGTGAGTCTTGTGGGTCAGGGAAGGTTTCCTGGAAGAGGTGGTGCCAACAGAGATGAGATGGAATAAGGGTGAATGTAGAGACTCGTTTTAGCCACAGAGCAGAGTGCAGCTGATACAAGGTTTAATCAGGGAGAGTGTGAGCAGATTTCCAATCTGGAAAAAAGCCTTCTCTCTATAGGGCGCTGGGGTGGAGGTGAGGGGCAGGAAGTATGGGAAAACCAGAGAGGCCAGTGTTGTGCCCATGGGAGAGGGGATACTAGGTGAAACAAGCAGTAATCTGGAGAAAGAAAGTAAAACAGCATCTGAGACATGGAAGTTGGAGCAGTTTCACCTTGGCCGAGAGGACTGAGGCTCAGTGTTTGAGGTTTTGGGAAGAAGGTAAAGACAGGAGAGGTAGGTGTTGGGAGAAGGACAAAGGCAACCATGACTGATGCAACTGGAAGGCCGGTAAGAATAAGAACAGAGACGTGGTCAATGTGACAGTCTTAGGGAACTGAGACTTAAAGTTAGAGGTGGGGTTAGGGTAGGCAGAACTCAGAGCTCAGGCTGGACAGGGGCCAGGAGCAGCAGAGAGCCAGACGAGGGGTATCTCCCCGTTCCTAAGCTGCTGAGGACCAGAGCTGAAGGTGAAAGTGAAAGAGAAGACACAGAAAAGGACCAGCATGCCCTGAGGAAAGGTGAAAGCGAAAGGGGAAGCTCAGTAGCACAGCTCGGCAGAGGACAAAGCTTTGGCCTTCCTCCCTTTGCACTGATCCCACTCCTCGGCCCCTCTGCCCACCTGGAGATGCAGAAGACAGTGCTAGAGCCCCAAAGGGGCTTCTCTTTCCAGAACTGTGAGAGGTGAGTTCAGCAATGGTTGGTTCCCCAGCTGCCTTCGCCCTCAGTGAGGGCTTCCGGGAGTGGGAACCCCAGTATCTTTAATATTCCTGAGGGCGAAGGTACGTGTGTTGACCTACTTGGATTCCCAGGTTTACCCCAGGAGGTGAGGAAAGCCTGGATGGACTTAGGGGGTATGATGGGCGTCCCAGAAGAACCGAAACCTGAGCCTCTCCCCTCCGTTTCCAGAAACGCTGCCTTGGAACGCGCCCTCCCGGGGCTCCGGGTCCCTCATGCACGCAAGACCGGGACCACCATCGCAGGCCTTGTGTTCCAAGTGAGCAGGGAGTTGGGACTGCGCGGCTTTTAGGGGCGGCCAGTTATGGGAGGTGGGCACTGGGCCAATGGCTCGTCCCCGGACCCACAGGACGGAGTCATCCTGGGCGCGGATACGCGGGCTACTGACGATTCGGTCGTGGCGGACAAGATCTGCGAAAAGATCCACTTCATCGCTCCCAAAATCTAGTGAGTACTTCCCTGCCTAACAACTCTCCCCCTCCAAGAACCGCCCTTTCGTTCCCCAACCCGAGTCCGAGCACATCCCAGACCCGCCCATACGGACCCTTCCCTTCGCCCTCAGTTGCTGTGGGGCTGGAGTAGCCGCGGACGCCGAGATGACCACGAGGATGGCAGCGTCTAACATGGAGCTACACGCGCTATCCACAGGCCGCGAGCCCCGCGTGGCCACCGTCACCCGCATGCTGCGCCAGACGCTCTTCCGGTGCTGGGGCGGGGCGGGGGGGCGGGTCTAAGAGGACCCTGGGGTGGGGCAGTTGGGAGGAGGGCGGGGCTGAGACAGGAGAAAGGGCGGGGCTGTGAGGTTCGCGAGCCCGGAAGAGGCGGGCCTAAGAGGAGCAAGGAGGGCGACAGGAAGGAGCGCTGTCAGTCATATGGAGCCAGACCACGGGAAGGGGCGGGGCTCGAGCGCAGGGCCGGTGTCGTGGAGGGGCGGGACCTGGGTTCCGGTGCGTTCTGCTGACCTTACCTAATCCGTGAAAAGATACCAGGGCCATGTGGGAGCCTCGCTTATCGTGGGCGGCGTAGACTTCACAGGGCCGCAGCTGTACGGCGTGCATCCCCATGGCTCCTACAGCCGTCTGCCCTTCACGGCACTAGGTGAGCGCTTCCGCCCCTTTCCCACGAACCTTGCCGGGCGACCCTGACCTCAGCGTTTATCCCGCGACTGGGCGGCCGCGGCTGACCTCAAATGCCCCTCTTGCTTGCAGGCTCTGGCCAGGGTGCGGCCATAGCAGTGCTGGAGGACCGGTTCCAACCGAACATGACGGTGAGTGACACCTGCCCCCTCTCCCGCCCCCCAACATTAGGCGTGCTTTGCTGGGAAGTGCACCAGCGAGCTGGGTAAACGCTGAGGAACTCTAGCCTAGCCGGGAAAGCTTCTTGGAGGTGACGACTGGGTGGAGACTGAGGGAATAGTGGGGTGAGGGTGAAATGTTCTTCCAACAGTGCCAAAGCTTGAACTGCCCCAGAAGTCAAAACTCAGGGAGGGCTGTTTGAAGTTGAGGGAGAAGGAAACAGCAGTTGGGATCTGGAGTCTGGATTTTGTTTGGGATGGATGGAAGCAGAAGGCATATGTCACTTAATAGGTGCCTAAGGCCCAGAAAAAAAAGGCAGTGAGCGAGGAATTGTTGGTGGGTCAACAGGCCAGTGGAAGCAGAGCCACAAGTGTAACAAAGAGAAATCTGTGAAGATGTCAACAGTGGGAACATGGGACCTCTGGAGAGAGGGAAACTGAAACCAGGGTAGAGGAGCTTAGGGGTGGAGATGAGGGGGTGAAAGGAGAGAGAGGAATTTTGAGTCTGAGCAAATGGGAATGACGTGGGGCTTCAAGATTGACGGCCTCCAGGCCTGAGTGATACTGGAAGGGTCCATCAGGCCTCTCATACACACATCTTTGCAGCTGGAGGCAGCACAGGAGCTGCTGGTGGAAGCCATCACTGCAGGGATCCTGGGTGACCTGGGTTCTGGGGGCAATGTGGATGCATGTGTGATCACTGCGGCTGGCGCCAAGATGCTGCGAGCACTGAGCTCTCCCACAAAGCCTATAGAGAGGTAGGAGACGGCGGAGCCCCACAGGAGGATGGATGGAGTGATAGCGAGGGAGATGGAGGGCTGTAAGTAGAGGATGGGGCACTTGATGGGCCAATTTCGAGAGGTCACCCCTGCTTCTCCCCAGGTCCAGCCAGTACCGCTATGCCCCTGGGACCACACCTGTCCTGTCCCAGACAGTGGTGCCACTAACCCTGGAGCTGCTG
Organism: Tragulus kanchil; assembly: GCA_022376925.1. Lineage (NCBI taxonomy): Eukaryota > Metazoa > Chordata > Mammalia > Artiodactyla > Tragulidae > Tragulus > Tragulus kanchil. Next base: position 161,736,920 of record JAIOJX010000031.1, on the reverse strand, counting down.
GAGGAAACTGTGCAGGCCATGGATGTCGAGTGAAGTAGGTTGAGGCTTAGAGTTTAGGACAAGGAGGAATAAACCGAGAAAATGCAAATACCTACCTCGACAGATGGCTGTGTTGTTCTTGGGTGGAAGGGGACAAAAAGCCAGCAGGGCTCTGTGACTAAGGTGTCTCTGCAGGGGCCACTCCTTTCCACGGCTCCAGTGTCTGGCCTGGAGGGGGGTGCCCTTCACCCACCACCTTAGGCATCTACTCTTCCAGAAACCCAGCCCTGGCAAGCATCACATCCTCAAGGTGGAAAGCCCCCTCTTCACACCACAGTCTCCCCCACCACTCCTACGCGTTGCTCTTGCCCTATGGTCCACTGGGGAGTGCTGTACAGTCTGAAAGGCCCTATGTACTGCCCTCACCTAGAACCTTAACCTGGCTCATCAGTGGCCAAGGAAAACGCCCACAGCTCTCGGTCAGACCCCTCATGCTCCCACTTATGGCTAAAATGTTGACGGAGCTGCTTCCTGTTTCCAACAGCAAGTTCTCATAAGCATACCTCCTACAACGCCTGTATCTGTGAAACCCCTGTCATGACCAGGCACATCTGAGGTGCTAACGTGACACTGAGCTTCTATTTACACTTGTTGGGCTGTGAATAAGGGAACTGACTCTGTTTTCTGACTGCCAGGAGTCACAGGGATCATGTGCTGAGAAATGACACATTTATCCAGCAGACTTTTGCTGAGACCCAGATACTGGGTGCTGGTGGGAGCATTCTGTCCTGATAGAGAATGGCTGAGCTCCCCTGGAGCTTAGGAACAGTTAGAGTCTGCCTTTGGGTAGGGTCTCCTCCAGGCTGGACATCCCCAGGTCCCTGATTGTGCCTTTTCCCTCAGTGTTTTATTATGGAGGTTTTTACTATCAACAATAAAGTTGAAACATTGCACACTAGGGCCTTCCTGGTGGCTCAGTGGTAAAGAATCTACCTGCCAATGCAGGAGACACAGGTTTAATCCCTGATCTAGGAAAATCCCATATGCTGAGGAACATCTAAGACTGTGCACCACAACTACTGAGCCTGTGTTCTAGAGCTCCGGAGCCATAGCTACTGAAGTTCATGCGCCCTAGACAATGTGCTCCACAACAAGAGAAACTACTGTGATGAGAAGCCCATGCATTGCAACAAAGAGTAGCCCCTGCCGCGACAACTAGAGAAAACCCCACACAGCAACAAAGATCCAGCAAAGCCAAAAAAAAGTAAATACAATTATTAAAAAAAAACAACAAACGACCATCAGTTCAGGTTTAAAAAAAAAGAAAGAAAAAAGTGCACACTGAACACCTCTATAACCACTGCAGGCTTTACAATTAGTATTTTGCTATTTTTGCTTTATCATCTGTCTGTCCTTCCCTCTAATCAACAATTAACTCATCTTACTGTTGAGACTGATGTGTTCTTGAATCAGCCACAGCCCTCACACCCCTAGAAGGAGGGAAGCCAACTTACCTGTTGCAGCTTTGCACACAGGGGTGTCTTCTCTCCCTCAATTCAGGCTCAGCTTGCAGCTTGACAGTGAATGGGCTGTGTACACCAGGGCTTGTCCGTCAACCCTCGTGCTCCCACTTATGGCTAAAATGTTGACGGAGCTGCTTCCTGTTTCCAACAGCAAGTTCTCATAAGCATACCTCCTACAACGCCTGTATCTGTGAAACCCCTGTCATGACCAGGCACATCTGAGGTGCTAACGTGACACTGAGCTTCTATTTACACTTGTTGGGCTGTGAATAAGGGAACTGACTCTGTTTTCTGACTGCCAGGAGTCACAGGGATCATGTGCTGAGAAATGACACATTTATCCAGCAGACTTTTGCTGAGACCCAGATACTGGGTGCTGGTGGGAGCATTCTGTCCTGATAGAGAATGGCTGAGCTCCCCTGGAGCTTAGGAACAGTTAGAGTCTGCCTTTGGGTAGGGTCTCCTCCAGGCTGGACATCCCCAGGTCCCTGATTGTGCCTTTTCCCTCAGTGTTTTATTATGGAGGTTTTTACTATCAACAATAAAGTTGAAACATTGCACACTAGGGCCTTCCTGGTGGCTCAGTGGTAAAGAATCTACCTGCCAATGCAGGAGACACAGGTTTAATCCCTGATCTAGGAAAATCCCATATGCTGAGGAACATCTAAGACTGTGCACCACAACTACTGAGCCTGTGTTCTAGAGCTCCGGAGCCATAGCTACTGAAGTTCATGCGCCCTAGACAATGTGCTCCACAACAAGAGAAACTACTGTGATGAGAAGCCCATGCATTGCAACAAAGAGTAGCCCCTGCCGCGACAACTAGAGAAAACCCCACACAGCAACAAAGATCCAGCAAAGCCAAAAAAAAGTAAATACAATTATTAAAAAAAAACAACAAACGACCATCAGTTCAGGTTTAAAAAAAAAGAAAGAAAAAAGTGCACACTGAACACCTCTATAACCACTGCAGGCTTTACAATTAGTATTTTGCTATTTTTGCTTTATCATCTGTCTGTCCTTCCCTCTAATCAACAATTAACTCATCTTACTGTTGAGACTGATGTGTTCTTGAATCAGCCACAGCCCTCACACCCCTAGAAGGAGGGAAGCCAACTTACCTGTTGCAGCTTTGCACACAGGGGTGTCTTCTCTCCCTCAATTCAGGCTCAGCTTGCAGCTTGACAGTGAATGGGCTGTGTACACCAGGGGCTTGTCCGTGGGAGCCCCAGGCTCTGGAGGCTGTCAGAGATTTGACGGCTGTCACCCTTCCACCTCCGGCCTCCATCCAGGGCCAGCCAGTCACCAAGACCCCTTCTAGCTATCCTCTCATCACAAACAGTGGAGGCTCTGAAACCAGACAGAGGAAGGTTGCTGATAGGAGAGTCACCATTTTCTTGTGCAAACTATGACTCCTGTTCCAAGTCGAGGAGGAACCAACTGAGATGATGTATGAGGATTTGCCCTGTCCTGGCCTTCGGCCCTGGCTCTCCACAGCAGAGCTGGTACAGGTGGACATTTCCTTCACAAGTCAGGAACACTCCTGGGTGCTAAGCAGACTTTTCTGGGGCTGGTGCTCCTGAGAACAGCGGGAAACTTCCCTAAAACCAGCCACCAGGTGGTCACCATTAAGGCTGACCACAAGTCCTTAGCACCTGATGCTCAACACTTGGGATCAGAAGTGGTTCGGGAGCCAATCAGAGGCCAAGCTTTGGGGGCTGGAGGAGGTGAGAGCCTCACACCTGGGCTCTGTCTGATAAGCCAAGGCCTGGGTCGAGGGCTCTGACTAAAGACACCCTCCTGACAGCATGGGAAAGAGCTCCTTGGCCTCAGTCCTGGGACTTCGGCCCAAGGACAAGGAGACCTATAATGTCAGGTGCAATTATCAGCCTCATGTCTGCTGCAGTGTTGCTGCTCAGCCTGACCCTTAGCCTGGTCCTCCTCGGCTCCTCCTGGGGTGAGTAGGTCTGGCAGTCCTGACTGAATACCCTTAGGGCAACCCAGCTTATAGGACCAGCCTAGACTTCCCACCCACAGTGTCAGGGAAGGGGCCAGGCTGGCTGGCTAGAAGGCAAGCAGGTGGACCGCATGGGCAAATAGAAAAGGATGTGGCAGGGCTGGGAGGACGCAAGAGGTGGGCAGGGACCAGGTTTCCAAATGGGACAGGAGCTTGAGCTGGGCCCAGGAGCAGGGGAGGGTTTATGAAGTTGAGAAGCCAAAGTTGGATGTGTAGTTTAGGAAGAGCCTCTGGCTGCGTGTGGGCTCGACTGCTGAAGTCTGGAGGGAGTGGAGAAGTTAGGAAGGAAGGTGACTGTCCCTGGGTTGGGGAGAAGAATGGCCTGGGATGGGAGTGGGGTAGAGCTGGAGAATGGTGTGAGTAGCTGGAGAAAGACGTGGGAAAATGGACAGGACTTGGGGGTTGGTTGGATGGGGCAGCTGAGATTGCTGTAGAGTCCCAGAGATGGTCAGGATGAGAAGGGGCAGTGACGAGGGCCCACTTGATATGGACCCCTTTGTGGGGCACAGCCTGGAGATACCCAGAAGGAGAGGAGAGGTAGGCTTGGATGCAAGGAGGAGTTTCTCACCAGCCCAATGGCCAAGATGCTGCTTTCCACCCATCAAACCAGCGCTTCAGCCAGAGGACTGTTAATGGGGAGAATGCAGTGCTGGGCTCCTGGCCTGGCAGGTGTCCTTGCAGGTAGAGGTTCCTGGGGGTAGGGCAGGGTCTCAGGTATTTCATGCCTGGATGTAGCCTGGGCCCACGCCCACTTCTGACCCCTGACCCCAGGACAACAATGGCTTCCACTTCTGTGGTGGGTCCCTCATTGGTCAGTCCTGGGCGATCACAGCTGCCCACTGCAATGTTGTGGGAATGTGTTCCCTCTCCCTGTCCCACCCCAGCGCCACCTTCCCACCTCCCTGCCCTGGAGACCTGTTGCTCATCACTCTGTCCTCCCTCTGGCTGCCCAACCCCACTCTCACTGCAGCCTGGCCACCACGCTGTCATCCTGGGCAAGTATAACCGAGCACCCAGCACTGAGCCTTGGCAGGTCCTGTCCATCTCGCAGTGAGTGCCTGGGCTGCAGATAGGGAAGGAAGAGTGGGCAGTGTAGGTGGGTCGGCTCTGGGGGTGAGGAACTCAGATGATGCCCGGGCATCCATCACTCTGGGGGGCTGTGCCCACCCCCATCCTACACAGCCCCTTCCTGGCTCCACAGACCATCGTGCTCCCTTCCTGGAATCTCACAATCACGAACAATGATCTCACGGCACTGAAGCTTACCTCCCTGGCCTACTACACAACACACATCTCACCAGTTTGCCTGACTTCCTGAAGGCCTCATGTGTGTCACCATGGGTTGGGGACACCTCAGTTGTATGGGTAGGAACCTGGGTCAAAAACCTAAGTGGGAAGACAGAGTGGAGACAAGCCATCTGGGGCCTAACCGCCCTCTCCCGGCCCACAGGCAGTGTGACTCCAGCACACCTTCCGCAGGTGGTTGTGCCCTAGGTCACTGTCAGTTGGTGCCAGCAGTACTGGGGCTCCCATGTCACCAGCTCCATGGTCTGTGCAGGGGCCTCCTTATGCCAGGTGAGCACCACCTCCCATCCTGTCCTCTGCACTGTCCTGTGGCACTATTCCCAACCCCCACCACAGACTTCCCTCTCTTTCTGCCAGGGTGACTCTGGAGGTCTACTTGTCTGCCAGAAGGGGAACACGGGGGTGCTCACTAGTATTGTTTCCTGGGGCACCAGTGACCATTCCAGTGTGCCTGCCCCTGCCATGTACACTCAGGTCAGAAAGTTCAGTACCTGGGTCACTCAGGTCATAGCCAAAAACTAAGCCCGCCACAGGCTCTGCTGGGGTCCAATAAATACCCCAGGCTCTGTCTTGCTGTGTATTCTGTCTTCCAGATTCAGTGAAAAGAAGAGACTCTTGGGGGCCCCATTCCCCAAGTGAATTCTGTTTTCTGGCCCGGCAGGTACTGAGGAATCAGGATCCTCCTAGACTAGCCATGTCGGGGCTGGGCTCCCCCACCTCCCAACTCCTGGGCAACCCCTTGGTCCAGAGCAAGGAGGCTGGGCTCTTGGAATGAAGGAGCAGCTTTCCCTGGGGAAGGCGGCCTGTTTATTGAGTACAAAGGATACATTTACAGACTGAGTACACAAAATAAATAACTGCACATTCTCCACCTACAGTCTGTGGCATAAAGGTCCAACTCCCTCTGTCCTACCCTCAGGACCAGGTGTATCCTGACCAAAAGAGGAAAGAAATCCTCAGAGGCACTTGGGAAAGTGAAGGGGACTCTGAGGCCTTGGGGCGTGGGCTTGCCACTGCCTTGTGCCAGGAGCACTGGAGAGAGGTGCAGGTATACAAGGCACAGGTGATTTGGCCCAGAGTGGTCTCTCCTGGCGTGGTTCCCACTTGAAGGTGGCACATGCTGAAAGAGGAGGGCCTAGCCCAGCGGAACCCACTGGGTGGAACTGAGAGCCACCTCCCCCCTGTCTGCTGGCAGGGGACCCGCAGTCCAGCTAAAGCTAAAGCTGGGCCCTGGCTCCTCCCCACCCACTGAGAGCAGTTGTGGAGGGAGAGGGCTTGGGTTCCAGCCTCATCTGTGGTGGCGGGGAGGCACCATGATTAACGGGAGATGGTCTGGCTCAGACCTCTGGGAAGGCGGCCACCCAATTCCACCCACTTCTCACAGGGTGCCCTCCAGACGGAGATCCAGTGGGGCCCAGGATGGAAGGGTAATGCTGTGAAGAGAAGCGGGGACAGGCTGGGCCAAGCAAGGCCACCGTGAGAAAAGCAGTGCCCCTAGGCACTCAGGGTTCAGAGGCAGATCACACAGTATGGCTAAGTTCCAAAGGGAGCTGCGCAGAAGCTCAGCAGAAGGGGAGACAGTTGAACAGCCCGGGTACCCTCCTTCCTTCCCATTGTCCTCTTGGAAGCTGAAAGAGCACAATGGGCATTTGTAGGTTGTCCATACTTGTGCCCGACACTAGATGGCGCCTTCATGCAGCTGCAGAGGAAGGAAGAGTAGCGCCTGAAGTGAGAGGCAACAAGGGGCAGCATCAAGGGTGGAACCAGGGCTAACGCTGGAGTCCGGATGGGGCTCTCCCTCTGAAGCCCCTGCCTTTTGCTTTGGCCCAGGTGCCCCATCCCCCAGGTAGCAGCAGTGGGGCTCCATATAACCCCCCACAGTTGGGAAGGAGGCACCTGGGGAATAGAATTGGCATCCAAGGGGGAGAGGGAGGCTCTGCAAAGAGGGCACCGAGTGTGGGAGGCTGGTGGCAGGAACCCTCCCAGTCAGAGGCCGGAGCCTGAAGCAAGCCTGCTACCAACACAGCCACACAGTCCAGGGGGCCAAGGACCACTCCATGGTCCTACCGAGTCCTGGGGCCAAGAGGGGTCCCTAGGGACACTGTAAAGGAAGACAGATCTTGGCTGGGAGGTGGGAGGCTGTTTAGACTAACTAGGGGTTGAGAGTCCAGCCAAGGTATAAGCTGAGGGCCTACCTGGGCCTCTCACTGGAACATAATCATAACAGTCAGGATGGGACAAGATACGGGGTGGGGAAACAGGGAGGAAGGCCTGGTAGGGGAATGGGAGAGTTCCAGAGTCCTGGGACCATGGGACACCCTCTACCTGGCAGTGCACCCCGCTTTGATCTGGGGGAGAGCCAAGAGGTAAGACTGAAGGCCAGAGCCCACTCTTCCCCCAATATGTACCAAAGCACTTGTCCACTGAAAGGAGCATCCGTGCCAAACCAGGCTCAGGGCTCGCAGGGCCCAGGAGCTCGTCCACTCTGTCGTACCAGGATCAGGCCCAGGGTGAAGGTGGGGGCTGTTGAAGGCACAGAGAAGGGGCCGGGGCCATTCACCTACCCCTGACCATACAGGCCGATCTCTAGAGAGGGCGCTGGGTCCAGCAGTGTGTGGCCAGGCTGGGGCCCACCAGGTCTGCACCCCGCCAGGCGGCTCAGCCATTGTACTGCTGCTGGTAGCGCAGGTTGAGCTCCCGCAGCTCTCGCTCCCGAACTCGGCGAGACTTGTTGGAGCGTGTGGAGCGGCTGGACCGCGTGGACTGGGCAGATTTGGTGCTCTGGCAGCGTGAGGAGGCACGTTTGAGGAGGTTCTGGGAGATGGACCGGTGTAGATTCTTCATAGACGAAGAAGCTGCCATGCTCACCACCCACGGATGCCTCAGGGCCTGCAGTGCAGTCATACGGGCGCCAGGGTCCACTGTCAGCAGGCGGTCAATGAAGTCTTTGGCCAAGTTGGACACACTGGGCCAGGGCTAGAGGCCAAGGACAAACATTAGAGCGAGCACACTCAGCACTGCCTTCCCCATGCTGACGATGTCACCCACTCACCCCGTACAGGGGCACCGCCCCACCCATCTCGGGCGGAAGAGCTTTCTAGGCCTCCCTTCCTGCCCAGTGCTAAGCGGAGGCTACTATCTGGGTGACAAGGAATGTCAAAGGAAGAGAAGGATCCACCTCCTCCCCAAGGATCAAACTTCTAAAGTACCCTGGACTCAAAAGCCTGGTTCATGACAGTGGCCCCAGTCAGGACCCATCCTACCCCAGGACAGTTATAACTCAAGGGAATCTAATGAAAATGACTGAAACCTCCCATCATATCTTGAGCTGGACTTAAGCTCCCATCCCTGAACACCCATACGAGGCTACTTCCTAGTCCTGCCTACCCTCCTTCCAACTGAAAAAGTGGCCAAAATGACCACTGCATTCTCTGCATCAGCCTCAGCCTCTCAGCCATGGAGAGAAGAGGGAAAAAAATCAAAGCAACTGGATCTCTTCACCTGCTAGAGGAGGGATCAAAGGCAGGACCCTTCTCAGGGGCATCGTAAACCAGGAGGTCGGGCCCAGGAGTCGCCACTCTGTCGACCAGGATCAGGCCCAGGGTGAAGGTGGGGGCTGTTGAAGGCACAGAGAAGGGGCCGGGGCCATTCACCTACCCCTGACCATACAGGCCGATCTCTAGAGAGGGCGCTGGGTCCAGCAGTGTGTGGCCAGGCTGGGGCCCACCAGGTCTGCACCCCGCCAGGCGGCTCAGCCATTGTACTGCTGCTGGTAGCGCAGGTTGAGCTCCCGCAGCTCTCGCTCCCGAACTCGGCGAGACTTGTTGGAGCGTGTGGAGCGGCTGGACCGCGTGGACTGGGCAGATTTGGTGCTCTGGCAGCGTGAGGAGGCACGTTTGAGGAGGTTCTGGGAGATGGACCGGTGTAGATTCTTCATAGACGAAGAAGCTGCCATGCTCACCACCCACGGATGCCTCAGGGCCTGCAGTGCAGTCATACGGGCGCCAGGGTCCACTGTCAGCAGGCGGTCAATGAAGTCTTTGGCCAAGTTGGACACACTGGGCCAGGGCTAGAGGCCAAGGACAAACATTAGAGCGAGCACACTCAGCACTGCCTTCCCCATGCTGACGATGTCACCCACTCACCCCGTACAGGGGCACCGCCCCACCATCTCGGGCGGAAGAGCTTTCTAGGCCTCCCTTCCTGCCCAGTGCTAAGCGGAGGCTACTATCTGGGTGACAAGGAATGTCAAAGGAAGAGAAGGATCCACCTCCTCCCCAAGGATCAAACTTCTAAAGTACCCTGGACTCAAAAGCCTGGTTCATGACAGTGGCCCCAGTCAGGACCCATCCTACCCCAGGACAGTTATAACTCAAGGGAATCTAATGAAAATGACTGAAACCTCCCATCATATCTTGAGCTGGACTTAAGCTCCCATCCCTGAACACCCATACGAGGCTACTTCCTAGTCCTGCCTACCCTCCTTCCAACTGAAAAAGTGGCCAAAATGACCACTGCATTCTCTGCATCAGCCTCAGCCTCTCAGCCATGGAGAGAAGAGGGAAAAAAATCAAAGCAACTGGATCTCTTCACCTGCTGAGAGGGCAGGGAGCTCCTGGGACCCCAGCAGGGAACAGGACCCTTCTCAGGGGGCATTCTCATGTCTGCATGGCCTCCCTAGCCACACAGGGGCCCCTGGCGGTGTCCTGTGCCAGCCTCATTCTAGTGTACTCTTTCTCCCGCACAAAGCCCACTCAGCGACACGCACCCACAGCTGCCTCACTCAGCCACACAGCAAGCAGTCGTCTGTCGCTTGGGCTAAGTCGCTTCCGTCGTGCCCAATTCTGCGACCCCACGTGGGCCTCAGCCTGCACAAACCCTTCTCCTTGCTGAATCCTTCAGTTCTCAGGTCAAAGGACACTTGCTCATACACCCTGTTAGCCTCCATATTAAACAATTACTCCAACAATTTCAAGTTTACTGTTCCCATTAGACCATGCTCAGCTAGTCACCAGAGCTGTTGCTGGGTTTACAGGAGGCACTCAGCAGAGGCTCAGCGAGTAAACCACCAGGATGGCACCAGAGGGGCGCCCTCTCCTGTAGCTGCTTCCCGGACATGGGGCTCAGAGGCCCGGGGCCTCGAGTTACTCTGCTGAAGGAAGGCGCAAGCAGCGCTGCTGAGTCCCTGCCTCTTTCTTGGGAGCACTCTGGCATAGGCTCGGACACTCTCTAATGAGTGGCTCAGACTTTTGCTGAGCCTGCTCCAGACAGCTGGGTTGGGAGGTCACAGATACCATCACCCTCCCTCCTGCCAGGTGAGGTCTGCCTGGTCCTCCCCATGGTACCCTTCACCTTGAGGAATCCCTGAACACACAGTGAGGGGCTCAAGACAGCCTGAGAGCCACATCTGGCGCAGCTGCATGCCCACCCAGCAGACGCACCTACACACTGGGGCTACCTCCGCCTGGCTTCCTTGACCTCCAACTCTTCCCCATGCCCTTCCCCACTGATGCTGATGTGGGCGGGGAGTAGAAGACAAGGAAGAGACCCACCTGGAGTCCTAAAGAAGGGGTGAGGGTGAGGAGTTCTTATCCTTACCTGCCCTTTGAAAGGCATCGAGCCTCAGCCTCTCAGCCATGGAGAGAAGAGGGAAAAAAATCAAAGCAACTGGATCTCTTCACCTGCTGAGAGGGCAGGGAGCTCCTGGGACCCCAGCAGGGAACAGGACCCTTCTCAGGGGGCATTCTCATGTCTGCATGGCCTCCCTAGCCACACAGGGGCCCCTGGCGGTGTCCTGTGCCAGCCTCATTCTAGTGTACTCTTTCTCCCGCACAAAGCCCACTCAGCGACACGCACCCACAGCTGCCTCACTCAGCCACACAGCAAGCAGTCGTCTGTCGCTTGGGCTAAGTCGCTCCGTCGTGCCCAATTCTGCGACCCCACGTGGGCCTCAGCCTGCACAAACCCTTCTCCTTGCTGAATCCTTCAGTTCTCAGGTCAAAGGACACTTGCTCATACACCCTGTTAGCCTCCATATTAAACAATTACTCCAACAATTTCAAGTTTACTGTTCCCATTAGACCATGCTCAGCTAGTCACCAGAGCTGTTGCTGGGTTTACAGGAGGCACTCAGCAGAGGCTCAGCGAGTAAACCACCAGGATGGCACCAGAGGGGCGCCCTCTCCTGTAGCTGCTTCCCGGACATGGGGCTCAGAGGCCCGGGGCCTCGAGTTACTCTGCTGAAGGAAGGCGCAAGCAGCGCTGCTGAGTCCCTGCCTCTTTCTTGGGAGCACTCTGGCATAGGCTCGGACACTCTCTAATGAGTGGCTCAGACTTTTGCTGAGCCTGCTCCAGACAGCTGGGTTGGGAGGTCACAGATACCATCACCCTCCCTCCTGCCAGGTGAGGTCTGCCTGGTCCTCCCCATGGTACCCTTCACCTTGAGGAATCCCTGAACACACAGTGAGGGGCTCAAGACAGCCTGAGAGCCACATCTGGCGCAGCTGCATGCCCACCCAGCAGACGCACCTACACACTGGGGCTACCCTCCGGCCTGGCTTCCTTGACCTCCAACTCTTCCCCATGCCCTTCCCCACTGATGCTGATGTGGGCGGGGAGTAGAAGACAAGGAAGAGACCCACCTGGAGTCCTAAAGAAGGGGTGAGGGTGAGGAGTTCTTATCCTTACCTGCCCTTTGAAAGGCAAATCTCAATTTTTACCAAGCTGAACTGGAAGAAAGTGACAGAAAAACCGGATTTCTAAACAGCCACTTACCAGGGTCCTCCTCACCAGTGGGTTGGCTCCTGGTGATTTCTGGGGAGCTACTGGGCTCCAGGAGGAAGGCAGTTAGGGCCCCTAAGTCCTGTGCTGTCGGAAGAGCAGTGAGGGACAGCAGGGAGCAACAGCCCACATGGGCAGCCTGGTCCACGTTTCCCTGTGGGCCTGTGAAGCTTGAGGCTCCAGTACTGAGGCTGACACACAGGAGGGCTGGACTAAACAGCTGCCACGTCGCTCTGGGCTCACAGTGCAAGAAAGCCACGACTCGCTGCTACCACCCGAACACGGGCAGCCATGGTGAGAGGCCAGCCAACCTTGACCCCAGACACCCTGTCCCTCATTTGAGGTGGAAAAATGCAGGCATAATGTGGCCATGGATGGACAAAGCAAACCTGGAGTTTGCCTGGAACAGGCTGGGTCACGGGGATACCTGCGCTTGTGCTGCTCTGCAGTTTTTATGGTCTCCAAGGAAAGAAGTCACTGGAGAGCACGCCACCGCTCAGCCTGGCCTCCCGGTGGGATGGCTCCAGACAGGGCTGCAGTGCAGGCTGGCCAAACAGGGCTGGGACATGGACTCTCTGCCTGGCCCTTGGTCCAGTCAAGCCAGAAGAGGGGCAGCTCCACAAATGACAGAATAAACAGACTCACAAGTCGGGAACCCGACTATGGACGAATGGGAGGCACCCCCACTTCAGATCCACTCTCAGCCAAACCAAGGACTCCCGCAGCTCCAAACCAGCCCAGTGCAGTCTGCCTCCCCAGACCTGCACTGGGGCTGAAGCAACCCATCTCCAGTGTCACACAGGCCCCCACCAGGCATCACCTCCTGCTGCGTGTTGCTGTGAACACCAAAGTGAGCTGGATTGATCTGTCCTTGCTTCTCCCCCAGGCACTCGCTTCTCCAATTACTGGGTACAGGCAGCAGTGTGAGGAATGCCGATGGGCTCATTAGTCTGAGGACTAGCGCACCCTCACTAGCAGCGCTCCCCCACTGCCCTCCCCATCTTTGAAGAACTGTGACCAGCTGAGCCAGGTGGGTCCCCTGAGGCAATGTGACTAGCTGTCCTGTCCTGAGAGCTGGGCTGTGCAGTGACACCCAGCCTAACTCTCACACACTGAGGGACCTGCAGTGGGAAGCCAAGCAGGTCAGACATGAGAAGGTGGTCCCCAAGCCAGCCCCCTGAGAGTGGGGCAGGAGCTTATGCTGACTTCCAGAACAGTGGCCCCTTGGACTTCCATGAGGCCTCCAACATGGCTCACAAAGGAAAAGCAAGGCTTTCCACACTCGCACATGGCCACGCTTCTAGCCAAGTCCAGTTCAGAGCAAGTGAGTGAGACTGGGGCAGGAGGAAGTGCATTCTCTGAGCAGGAGGGGAAGCCCTTCCTGGTCTGGTACCTGTGATATGTGTTCTAGGTCTACCTTCTCTGCTGACTGTGGGGAAATTACAGCCTCCTCCCTTTTAATATGGAGGAGCTGAATGCAATGAACTGTAAGTGTCTTCCAGTTTCTAAAGTCCTGGGTTCTAGAAGATGGCCCATTTTTCCCCCCATGTGGCTACATGTGAGGAACATAAACAGTGTGTCTGACACTTAAGCTGTGCTGATGTCCTGACCTCATGGGTTCTGTTCCAGGCCATGACGACTCTGGGGAAGGCTCCCTGGCAGAGAAGGAAGCCCCAGGGAAGAGCTGCCGGGGGAAGAAGAGAGGAAAGAAGCCTGGGCTTTGCTGCTATGACTCAGTTCTTCCCTCAGCTTTGTCTCAAGATGTGTTTTCACACCCAACACTGCCAACCTCAGAGGCCTCCTTCCTGGAGTGACGTGGGCCTGAATGAGAGCAAAGAAAGGGGCACAGAGGAAATTCTGGGAAATGCAGCTTCAGGCTTACTCAGGAGAGCAGAACTATTAGTATGACAAGAACAGTACACTCTGATGTTGACCATGAGGAAAAGTGTTTTGAAAATATCGGCAGAATTAATGCTGTGTGGTGACAGAGCCAGCATCTCCTCTAGTCAGGATACTCACATGCTGGTGGCTGGACTTCCAGACCAGCGTCCACCACACGGGGACCACACCAGGGGTCGGGAGGTGTGAGGGAAACCTGAGCAGCAGAAAAGAGAAAGATCTCGAGGGAAGGAGTCTGACAGGAGACAAAGAAAGATAAGAGTTTTTAAAAAGAGGCAGAGAGTCTCAAAGATAAAAATAAAATGAGAAAAGGTGTGACAACTTAAAGATTAGTAAAGCTGTGTTCTTAAACTTGAGATGAGTAACAAGATGAAATCCTGTGCCCCCAACGTGTCCCTGCCCAGAGTCTACAGAGTGAAGGACAGAGACAGGAAGGAGACAGGGCACAACTCAAAGAGTGAGGAAGGGGGGCTTCCTGCTGGTCCAGTGGGTGAAGAGTCTGCCTAGCAGTGCAAGGGGCACCGGTTCGATCCCTGGCCTGGGAAGATCCCATGTGCTGCAGAGTGGCTGAACTGGTATGTCCAATTATGAGCCAGCGCTCTGAAGCACACGCATCCAGAGCCAGTGCTCTGCAACGAGAGAGGCCACTGCAATGCGAGGCCCACACAGGTCAAAGAATAAAGGTGGATGAAAATAAACAAACAAAAAACCAATAAAAGAGGCCAACATTTAAAAATAACAACAACGAAAAAAAAAAAAAAAAACAATAAAAGAGGCCAAAATTTAAAAAAAAAAAAAAAAGAGGGAGGAAGGATGTTGTGTCCTGGCTTTGGAATCAAGGATGTTGACAATCTGTGTCAGCAACTGAGTAATGTCTGCTTTTAACAATGTCCTGGAACAGGCTTGGGAGGTTCTGGATTTCAGAGCCAGCTGCATATCTGTCTCTTCTATTTCTACTCAAGCGTTCTGCCAAAGTGAGGTGATTTCCAGGGGCCAATCTGGCTTTTTTTAATTATTATTATTATTTTAAACATCCTGCCATTCTAATAATTTCTGAGGCAGTTTGGATTCCTGGTGGTCGTTAGCATGTCATCCATCCTGTGCCCTCTGTGTGTCCATGAAACCCTGGGTACAAAGGACTCAGCTGAGGGCAGGCACTTGGTGTGCGTGGGTTGGCAGGATCAGTGGAAATACTCAGCATTTGGGAAAACCCTGGTGGCTGGACTTCCAGACCAGCGTCCACCACACGGGACCACACCAGGGTCGGGAGGTGTGAGGGAAACCTGAGCAGCAGAAAGAGAAAGATCTCGAGGGAAGGAGTCTGACAGGAGACAAAGAAAGATAAGAGTTTTTAAAAAGAGGCAGAGAGTCTCAAAGATAAAAATAAAATGAGAAAAGGTGTGACAACTTAAAGATTAGTAAAGCTGTGTTCTTAAACTTGAGATGAGTAACAAGATGAAATCCTGTGCCCCCAACGTGTCCCTGCCCAGAGTCTACAGAGTGAAGGACAGAGACAGGAAGGAGACAGGGCACAACTCAAAGAGTGAGGAAGGGGGGCTTCCTGCTGGTCCAGTGGGTGAAGAGTCTGCCTAGCAGTGCAAGGGGCACCGGTTCGATCCCTGGCCTGGGAAGATCCCATGTGCTGCAGAGTGGCTGAACTGGTATGTCCAATTATGAGCCAGCGCTCTGAAGCACACGCATCCAGAGCCAGTGCTCTGCAACGAGAGAGGCCACTGCAATGCGAGGCCCACACAGGTCAAAGAATAAAGGTGGATGAAAATAAACAAACAAAAAACCAATAAAAGAGGCCAACATTTAAAAATAACAACAACGAAAAAAAAAAAAAAAAAAAAAAAAAGAGGCCAAAATTTAAAAAAAAAAAAAAAAGAGGGAGGAAGGATGTTGTGTCCTGGCTTTGGAATCAAGGATGTTGACAATCTGTGTCAGCAACTGAGTAATGTCTGCTTTTAACAATGTCCTGGAACAGGCTTGGGAGGTTCTGGATTTCAGAGCCAGCTGCATATCTGTCTCTTCTATTTCTACTCAAGCGTTCTGCCAAAGTGAGGTGATTTCCAGGGGCCAATCTGGCTTTTTTTAATTATTATTATTATTTTAAACATCCTGCCATTCTAATAATTTCTGAGGCAGTTTGGATTCCTGGTGGTCGTTAGCATGTCATCCATCCTGTGCCCTCTGTGTGTCCATGAAACCCTGGGTACAAAGGACTCAGCTGAGGGCAGGCACTTGGTGTGCGTGGGTTGGCAGGATCAGTGAAGACACGAGGTGACTCAGGGCTCCACTGGAGCGAAGCTCAGGTCTGGGCACCACCCTCGCACTGGGAGACAGAGACCAACGAGGGAGGAGAGTTTGGAGAGGTGTAGCCGTGTAGGGTGGTTGGATCAGGTCACCATTAACCACCTCAGTGGGTATGGGCGGGGGTAAGTGTGGGAGGTCAGAGCAGATTTAAAGAGGTCAGAACGTGGGAGCATCAACCACCCCAGCAGCTCCCAGAGGAACTCAAGAGCCTAGAAGCAACAGGGCCTGTGAAAGGGCAGAGCTACGCGGATGGAGACAGACAATAAGAAGAGCAGGCGAGGGAGGGGATGGAAACTGGGTACCAGAACTGTTCCCGAACACAACCCACGATGCACCCCTTTGTTGGAGAGACCTCAGCAGGGGGTGGGAAACAGCAGTAATGAAAGGACCTTGGGGTAATGAGATGTCGTAGGTGGGCAGAGCAAAGCGTTTTGGCAAAACTGGCTGAGTGCAACCTTGTGGGGAGATGGGCATCTGCTTCTGCCAGCACAGGTGAGTGTGTAACCAGGCAACAGCAGCAGAGGGATGCCAAGAGGGCGGGGCTCCAGGAATCAGTGGTGCCTAAGGGTGCACATGAGCCCCTACCCACACGGACGACAGGAACAGAGGTGTCCAGCGGAATCCAAGCATGAGGCTGGAAATCCACCCCCTGCTGCCTTGTCCTCCGCTCTGCTGCCTGCAACCTCCCGTCTCCAGCTCTCCACAGCCCCTAGATGCCCTCCCCATGGCTCTGGGGCAAAGTCCTATCCTGTACCCCTAGCTGTTCCCTGCTGGAGCGCATGAGGCAGGCTGCATGAGCAGCCCCACGGCACTGGCCCCCTGGCCTGGAGAGCACCAGGACACACCACACGCTCTGCCCCTCACCGTATCTTCAATACCCCAGGGGAGAACAGCACATGTCAGGGTCATTGTGAGAAGTGGCGGGGAGCTGGGATAAGCACGGAGACATCCACTCTGGCTCCCAGCACTCATCCTATTCAGGACTGTCAGAACCACCACTTAGTGCAACTCGCTGCCCCTGAGCAAGTGCCCCTTGGCCCCAGGGAATGGATGGTCAGCCTGCAGCCCAGAGACCCCTTCCTGGAAAGTCATCCCCTACCAACACAGTGCCCGGGGAGTGGCAGGTGAGCTTCCTCTCCCACTGGGGTTCTGTGTCCTGCCTGGCAGCACTCACTCTCCTAAACAAGGCTCTGGGAGAAGCTTTGCCCAAGCCCACCTGTTCCTGGTGCAGTCACCTGGGCTCGCCCACAGCTCACAGACTGCCCAAGAAAGGAGGGTGACAATTACAAGCTGCTAACATGGCAGACAGCAAAGCTGCTGATGGCATCACTCTGTCATCAGTACCACAGGGCCTCTTCACCCATCCGCCTCTAGGAATAGAATTCTTGACAAGAGCAGTGACATTAGGCCCACAACGTCACATTTCGTGTCAAGTGAATCACAGAATCTCCAAGTTGGCGGGACCATAACAGCCCTCTAATATGGTCGACAGATGTGACTCACCTTCTGTGTCACTCCCTTAGCAGCATCTGCACCAGGCCTCCTGGGGCCTCCCTGACAGAAAGCTCCTTCTTTCAAGGTGACTCTGTGTCTCTTCAACCTGCTCTCATACTCACTCATCCCCAGGACACCAGGCGCCCCCATTCCCAACAGGGATTACTCCAACACCCCTGTTAGTCCTCCTCTGCCAGTCTCCCACAGCACTTCCTGCTGCATTTCCCCTGCTATGGAGAGCCCAGACGCCACTTTCCCACCTAACACTTGGAATCTCCAAATAATCCCCGGCACTAGAGAACTCCCAGCAAAACACAGCAAGCCTGGCCCGACCTCGTCAACCTCTGCTCTGTCACTCCCAATAATCTGTTTATGCTGAAGCACAGTCAACAACATCCTTCTGAGCTTCCACCTCCTCAAAGCCCACCTGCTGAAGGAAGTCCTCTATTCAGGTCCACAGAAATCACTGATGCTGAGAGCACGGAAGACAAATCCACTCTGGCTCCCAGCACTCATCCTATTCAGGACTGTCAGAACCACCACTTAGTGCAACTCGCTGCCCCTGAGCAAGTGCCCCTTGGCCCCAGGGAATGGATGGTCAGCCTGCAGCCCAGAGACCCCTTCCTGGAAAGTCATCCCCTACCAACACAGTGCCCGGGGAGTGGCAGGTGAGCTTCCTCTCCCACTGGGGTTCTGTGTCCTGCCTGGCAGCACTCACTCTCCTAAACAAGGCTCTGGGAGAAGCTTTGCCCAAGCCCACCTGTTCCTGGTGCAGTCACCTGGGCTCGCCCACAGCTCACAGACTGCCCAAGAAAGGAGGGTGACAATTACAAGCTGCTAACATGGCAGACAGCAAAGCTGCTGATGGCATCACTCTGTCATCAGTACCACAGGGGCCTCTTCACCCATCCTGCCTCTAGGAATAGAATTCTTGACAAGAGCAGTGACATTAGGCCCACAACGTCACATTTCGTGTCAAGTGAATCACAGAATCTCCAAGTTGGCGGGACCATAACAGCCCTCTAATATGGTCGACAGATGTGACTCACCTTCTGTGTCACTCCCTTAGCAGCATCTGCACCAGGCCTCCTGGGGCCTCCCTGACAGAAAGCTCCTTCTTTCAAGGTGACTCTGTGTCTCTTCAACCTGCTCTCATACTCACTCATCCCCAGGACACCAGGCGCCCCCATTCCCAACAGGGATTACTCCAACACCCCTGTTAGTCCTCCTCTGCCAGTCTCCCACAGCACTTCCTGCTGCATTTCCCCTGCTATGGAGAGCCCAGACGCCACTTTCCCACCTAACACTTGGAATCTCCAAATAATCCCCGGCACTAGAGAACTCCCAGCAAAACACAGCAAGCCTGGCCCGACCTCGTCAACCTCTGCTCTGTCACTCCCAATAATCTGTTTATGCTGAAGCACAGTCAACAACATCCCCTTCTGAGCTTCCACCTCCTCAAAGCCCACCTGCTGAAGGAAGTCCTCTATTCAGGTCCACAGAAATCACTGAGCCTGAGAGAGGGCTGCAGGGACAGAGCCCACCGGAAACAAGCACCGCAGAGAGGGCCTGGTACTCAAGAGAAACCACTGTAAAGGGGCAAGGTGTCATTTAGAAAGGCACCAAGTGCCACAGGACTTACTGACAGGAGAGAAATGCACACCTCCAAACCTTGCTGAGCTCAAAGCAGGCAGGCCTGTATTTGCACAAGAAGTTAGATGGAAACACCCCTGTCAGAATGCGTTTCTTTCTTACTCAGAAACACCTTCTTACTCAGAATGTCTTCATATGGGCGAAATGACCATCACACAGTAGAAGACACATAGCTAGTGAGGATGGGGCAGACCCAGTCCTAAGAAGGCTGGCCAGACCAGCCACCCTGACCACAGCCCCGTGGCCCATGTTCCAGACCACCAAGCCTGTGCTGGCCTGTCTGCACAGACCAACAAGGGTCTGCTCTCTGCCCATTTCCTATTCCTTGTCCTTTCTCAAGTTTCCTGGGGATGAGGAACAGGTCTTCATGCCTCTCTGCATCTTTGCCTAGTGCACTGATGGGTAGACATGGATGAGCAAAACAGAAAGATGGGGGGTCTCCAGCTTGGAGCCTGATCTAATGATAAGACCTGCTTCCCCAGAGAACACCCTGGACTAACTCCTCCTAACCCAGAGGTCTCTGCACATGGTGTTGGAACCTGCCCCTGGGATTGGCCAAGCTCATGGTGACAGACAGGTGCCACTAGTGCTGGCCAGGGATTTGACTCTGGAACTGAGAGCTGATGTTTTCAGCCTCAGATGAAGGGCAGTGGGAGCCAAGATTGGGCGGTGCCCCTTCGCACACTGGGAGCCCAGACTAATGCCACGTGACTGCAGCAGCAAAGGAAGCAGAGACTCAAGACCCAGTCTGTGGCTACATTAGGTACAGGAAGCCTGAGTTCATTTCCCACCCCATTCATTTGTCATTCTGTCACCCTCAGGTAATCAATACCAGTTCACAGGACTCTGCAAGTTCCCATTAGATAAACTGCCTGATCAACAATTGTCAGGTTCAGGAACTCTCAGGCAAACCTACAGACTTCTGGGAAGAAGTCTCTCCATCAGCAACTCCTGGGAAACCCCCTGCCCCTGAGAGAGGGCTGCAGGGACAGAGCCCACCGGAAACAAGCACCGCAGAGAGGGCCTGGTACTCAAGAGAAACCACTGTAAAGGGGCAAGGTGTCATTTAGAAAGGCACCAAGTGCCACAGGACTTACTGACAGGAGAGAAATGCACACCTCCAAACCTTGCTGAGCTCAAAGCAGGCAGGCCTGTATTTGCACAAGAAGTTAGATGGAAACACCCCTGTCAGAATGCGTTTCTTTCTTACTCAGAAACACCTTCTTACTCAGAATGTCTTCATATGGGCGAAATGACCATCACACAGTAGAAGACACATAGCTAGTGAGGATGGGGCAGACCCAGTCCTAAGAAGGCTGGCCAGACCAGCCACCCTGACCACAGCCCCGTGGCCCATGTTCCAGACCACCAAGCCTGTGCTGGCCTGTCTGCACAGACCAACAAGGGTCTGCTCTCTGCCCATTTCCTATTCCTTGTCCTTTCTCAAGTTTCCTGGGGATGAGGAACAGGTCTTCATGCCTCTCTGCATCTTTGCCTAGTGCACTGATGGGTAGACATGGATGAGCAAAACAGAAAGATGGGGGGTCTCCAGCTTGGAGCCTGATCTAATGATAAGACCTGCTTCCCCAGAGAACACCCTGGACTAACTCCTCCTAACCCAGAGGTCTCTGCACATGGTGTTGGAACCTGCCCCTGGGATTGGCCAAGCTCATGGTGACAGACAGGTGCCACTAGTGCTGGCCAGGGATTTGACTCTGGAACTGAGAGCTGATGTTTTCAGCCTCAGATGAAGGGCAGTGGGAGCCAAGATTGGGCGGTGCCCCTTCGCACACTGGGAGCCCAGACTAATGCCACGTGACTGCAGCAGCAAAGGAAGCAGAGACTCAAGACCCAGTCTGTGGCTACATTAGGTACAGGAAGCCTGAGTTCATTTCCCACCCCATTCATTTGTCATTCTGTCACCCTCAGGTAATCAATACCAGTTCACAGGACTCTGCAAGTTCCCATTAGATAAACTGCCTGATCAACAATTGTCAGGTTCAGGAACTCTCAGGCAAACCTACAGACTTCTGGGAAGAAGTCTCTCCTCCATCAGCAACTCCTGGGAAACCTCCCTCCTTCCTGTAGCTACACCACACAGAGCTCCAGGGCAGGCCGGGAAGGGTCCTGGCATAACACTGCCCTTGTGAGGAAAATTCTGCCTCTTCTGACCCGTGATGAAACCCGACCCAGAGGGTGAGCAGGGCGGTGTCTGCTGTGACCACCCTGACACAGCCTGGGCTTCCTAGCCAGGAAGGTGCTTGTTCTGCTGAATCGCTTTGCAGCAAGGAAGAAAACATGAAAGCCTTTAGGAAAGAGCGGAAGAATGTCGCAGTTTCTCCTTCACCTGTGGTCAGCACAGGTCTGAAGAAAACAGCTTCTCTCCCTTCCTCACATCACCCTGAGGCATGACGTAGGGGTCCCCCACCCCCAGAGAAAGTCAGCCCCCACACCCACAGGAGGGAAATCCTTGACTGAGCCCATGACCATGACCTGAAGCTGACAGGGAGGACGACAGAACACTGGATCTTGAGCACTGAAGGCACGTGGCCTTCGTGAGGCTTCAGGGTAACTCCTGTAGAAAATGCTGCTTTGGGCCAACTGCTTGAGACCAGAGGGGGCCCAGTCCAACATTCCTGGAAGGAAAGCTGTGCTGCAGAAGGGGTCTGGTCCCAGAGCTCCTACTGCTCTCTATGGGCTGTTCAGGAGGTAAGGACAGTATGTAGGCCTGGGAGGAACACCGTGGGGAGCACTTTGCAGGGGCCCTCATAGCCTTGGCAAAATCCTATCATCCTCAAAGCTCACCTCAACTCCCATACAAAGCCACACACGTTCTTCTCTTCACAGCCTCCCCATGCAAACCATTCCACATCCAACTTGCCACGTTCGACATTTCCTGGAGCAAGCCTTGTCTCCTATCCCGTCAGCATCCTTCCTAAGGATCAAGCAGTTCTTAGTCTTTCTGCACCTCCCTTTGACTCCCAGCAATGCTGAAACCTAACAGATCTTGTCAGACATTAGGACTATCAATGGATGCAAAGACACAACATGATGGCCTGCTAGTTGAATTAGGCCTGGAGGAAAGCATCCATTGGGTTAAGCACAAAAGTGAATATTGCTCAGTCATGTCGGACTCTTTGTGACCCATGGGTGAGCCACGGAATTCTCCAGGCAATACTACTGGAGTGGGTAACCTTTCTTTTCTCCAGAGGATTTTCCCAACCCAGGCGTCAAGCTCATGGCTCCTGGATTGCAGGTGGATTCTTTACCAGTTGAGCTACAAGGGAAGTTCAGTTAAGTACAAAGCACTGCTTAAATTATAGTTCAACATTTTAAGATCAGATTTTCTGACTTCTCTCTTAAAAAACTGGAATGTCTGGGTGCATGGAGTCCTCCCTGCTCTGTGGCACAACTAGGCTGAGACGACAAGCAGCTGTCCCATTAGAGAGGACATGGACACTAGTTCATCTCAGCTGCTGGAGCAGATGCTGCAGACACCCTGTCCTGTGGCTTCTCGGCACACCTCTGGGGTCGCCTGCAATGGCTATGCTCATGTACGAGCTCATGGCTTCCTACTACCAGCACCTGCATCTCTCTTTTCCTTGCCTGAAGACTTTCTCAACCACTAGCCAGCATTCAGCACAGCCTGGAAGTGCTGGGGATTTAGCGTCCCCACAAAGAAACTCTCAACTCATACAAGAGTCAGCGGATGAAAAACTCATCCTCTTTCCTGCCCCTCAGCGGCATGATGCTGAGCACATTCCGTGTTGTGATTCACAGGGTCCCCAGCAGAAATGAGTTCCACTGGCCACTCCTCCATTGACTTTCTCCTTCATATATCCTTCATTGTCTTTCTCCCTTTCTGCCTCACATTCCCCACCCTTCACTTGTGCTTATGAAATCACAATCCGATTAAACTATCTGCTCCCAGGTCCTTGTCTCAAGGCTCACTTCTGGAGGAATCCAAACTAAGATACCCTACTAGTTTCACTTTGCCATTTTATAATCCTTCCTAAGGATCAAGCAGTTCTTAGTCTTTCTGCACCTCCCTTTGACTCCCAGCAATGCTGAAACCTAACAGATCTTGTCAGACATTAGGACTATCAATGGATGCAAAGACACAACATGATGGCCTGCTAGTTGAATTAGGCCTGGAGGAAAGCATCCATTGGGTTAAGCACAAAAGTGAATATTGCTCAGTCATGTCGGACTCTTTGTGACCCATGGGTGAGCCACGGAATTCTCCAGGCAAGAATACTAGAGTGGGTTGTCTTTCCCTTCTCCAGAGGATTTTCCCAACCCAGGCGTCAAACTCATGTCTCCTGCATTGCAGGTGGATTCTTTACCAGTTGAGCTACAAGGGAAGTTCAGTTAAGTACAAAGCACTGCTTAAATTATAGTTCAACATTTTAAGATCAGATTTTCTGACTTCTCTCTTAAAAAACTGGAATGTCTGGGTGCATGGAGTCCTCCCTGCTCTGTGGCACAACTAGGCTGAGACGACAAGCAGCTGTCCCATTAGAGAGGACATGGACACTAGTTCATCTCAGCTGCTGGAGCAGATGCTGCAGACACCCTGTCCTGTGGCTTCTCGGCACACCTCTGGGGTCGCCTGCAATGGCTATGCTCATGTACGAGCTCATGGCTTCCTACTACCAGCACCTGCATCTCTCTTTTCCTTGCCTGAAGACTTTCTCAACCACTAGCCAGCATTCAGCACAGCCTGGAAGTGCTGGGGATTTAGCGTCCCCACAAAGAAACTCTCAACTCATACAAGAGTCAGCGGATGAAAAACTCATCCTCTTTCCTGCCCCTCAGCGGCATGATGCTGAGCACATTCCGTGTTGTGATTCACAGGGTCCCCAGCAGAAATGAGTTCCACTGGCCACTCCTCCATTGACTTTCTCCTTCATATATCCTTCATTGTCTTTCTCCCTTTCTGCCTCACATTCCCCACCCTTCACTTGTGCTTATGAAATCACAATCCGATTAAACTATCTGCTCCCAGGTCCTTGTCTCAAGGCTCACTTCTGGAGGAATCCAAACTAAGATACCCTACTAGTTTCACTTTGCCATTTTATATCATCTGCCTGGTCCAATGAACACGGCCCTTAGAGTACATCCACCCTGATCAAGGGCTGCCTGATAGGAACCCCTGCCCACCCAGGGCCCTCCCAACATCCCTGAGACAGGAAAGACTCACCTCCCCCGAGTAACTGTACTTGCCCCTGAGGATCTGCCGGTACAGCCGGGTGCGGTTGTCATCCTCAAAGGGCATGGTGCCACTGAGCAGGATGTAGGCGATGACACCCAGCGCCCACATGTCAACTGAGTTGGTGTAAGGCTTGCGGACCAGGATCTCAGGGGCAATGTACTCAGGCGTGCCACAGGTGGTCTTCATCAGGCAGTCGTCACCCTTCTTGCGGGCACTGGCCAGGCCAAAGTCGGTGATGATGATCTTGGAGTCCGTGCCGGGGTGGTAGTAGAGCAGATTCTCGGGCTTGAGGTCTCGGTGTGTGATGCCCAGTGCATGCAGGTACCGGACACCATCCAGGACCATCTGCAGCACCCGAGTGGCATCACGCTCGGTGAAAGAGCCCTTGGCGATGATGCGGTCGAAGAGCTCTCCACCGGTAGCCAGCTCCATCACCATGTACACGCGCTCCTGGGTCTCAAACACCTCCACCAGCTGGATGATGTTGGCGTGGCGCACCCGGCGCAGCACGCGCAGCTCCGACTCGCACACCTCCCGTCCCTCCCGGTACTTGGTCTCGATCATCTTGATGGCATACGGCTGCCGCGTGGCCCTGTGCTCCACCCGTACCACCCGACTGAAGCTGCCTCGGCCAATCAGGGCTTTGATGTCGTACTTGGCTGTCACACGTGGGTCGAACTTGGCCCTGTACTTAGCCACCCTGGCCCTGCGTGGTGGTTCCGAGGGAGGTTCTGTGTGGCTGCCGGTGGTGGGGGCACCAGGGCTGAGGTGTGGACCCTGACCGGTGGCTGGGAACCCACCTTTGACAGGGCCGACACTGTCCACCTCTGTGATGAAGTGCTTGTACACATCGCTCTTAGTGCCACTGAAGGGCTCCACCTTCTTGACCAGATCCAGCTGGACATCCTTGGGCGGCTCGGGAAGCACCTTGCTTGTCCCACAGCCCATCACGGGACCCAAGGCAGCCTCGTGCTACACCTACGCATCCACCCTGATCAAGGGCTGCCTGATAGGAACCCCTGCCCACCCAGGGCCCTCCCAACATCCCTGAGACAGGAAAGACTCACCTCCCCCGAGTAACTGTACTTGCCCCTGAGGATCTGCCGGTACAGCCGGGTGCGGTTGTCATCCTCAAAGGGCATGGTGCCACTGAGCAGGATGTAGGCGATGACACCCAGCGCCCACATGTCAACTGAGTTGGTGTAAGGCTTGCGGACCAGGATCTCAGGGGCAATGTACTCAGGCGTGCCACAGGTGGTCTTCATCAGGCAGTCGTCACCCTTCTTGCGGGCACTGGCCAGGCCAAAGTCGGTGATGATGATCTTGGAGTCCGTGCCGGGTGGTAGTAGAGCAGATTCTCGGGCTTGAGGTCTCGGTGTGTGATGCCCAGTGCATGCAGGTACCGGACACCATCCAGGACCATCTGCAGCACCCGAGTGGCATCACGCTCGGTGAAAGAGCCCTTGGCGATGATGCGGTCGAAGAGCTCTCCACCGGTAGCCAGCTCCATCACCATGTACACGCGCTCCTGGGTCTCAAACACCTCCACCAGCTGGATGATGTTGGCGTGGCGCACCCGGCGCAGCACGCGCAGCTCCGACGCGCCTCCCTCCCGTCCCTCCCGGTACTTGGTCTCGATCATCTTGATGGCATACGGCTGCCGCGTGGCCCTGTGCTCCACCCGTACCACCCGACTGAAGCTGCCTCGGCCAATCAGGGCTTTGATGTCGTACTTGGCTGTCACACGTGGGTCGAACTTGGCCCTGTACTTAGCCACCCTGGCCCTGCGTGGTGGTTCCGAGGGAGGTTCTGTGTGGCTGCCGGTGGTGGGGGCACCAGGGCTGAGGTGTGGACCCTGACCGGTGGCTGGGAACCCACCTTTGACAGGGCCGACACTGTCCACCTCTGTGATGAAGTGCTTGTACACATCGCTCTTAGTGCCACTGAAGGGCTCCACCTTCTTGACCAGATCCAGCTGGACATCCTTGGGCGGCTCGGGAAGCACCTTGCTTGTCCCACAGCCCATCACGGACAGGGGGGCATCCTCTCTAGCGAGGCTGGCAGGACCTGCTCTGCAGGCAGTGCCCCATCTACACCTACGCAGACAGAAGAAAGGACAACTCAGCAGAGCCAAGGGGCACTTCTGAAGGGACCCCAGTCATCCTCCTGACCTTCTCCCCCACTGGACAAACCAAGCTTAAAGACATGACCCTATTCTTGCCTAGGAAATCCCATGGACAGGGGAGCCTGGCAGGCTACAGTCCATGGGGCCGCAAAGGGTCAGACATGACCAGGCAACTAACACTTTCACTTTCACTTTAGTTAATAATAATGCACCAATTTGTGGGCACACAGGAACACTCTGTACTACCTTACAATTTTTCCAGACTATTCTAAAATAAAAACATTTGAACATTAAAAAAAAAATAAAATAGATGTGTAACCTAAAAAAAAAAAAAGACATGACCCTAATATGGTTCCCTAGGCAGAGAAGATCTTGGCTTTGGCCCCTGAGTGCTCAGAGTCCAGATGCCGGGAGGACCCTGATGAAAGACTAGGACTAGATCCCACGGTCTTCAAGAACCTCTCCATGGGGCTTCCCCTGGTGGTCCAGTGGATAAGGACACCGCCTTGCAGTGCAAGGGGCGCCAGTTCGATCCCTGGCCTGGGAAGATCCCACGTGCCGCGGAGCGGCTGGACTGATGTGTCCAATTGCCGAGCAGGAGCTCTGGAGCACATGCGTCCAGAGCCAGCACTTTGCGACGACAGACGCCACCGCGATGGGAGGCCCACAGGAGCCAAAGAACAAAGACGCGTGAAAACAGAGAAATGAAAGACCAACAGAAGTGGCCCGCCCGCTCCCCTCCCTCCCCAACCCGCCCCCCGCCCAAAAAAATAAATAAATAAATCTTAAAAAAAAAAAAAAAAAAGAACCTCTCCATGGATCCGATTTTCAAGCTGCTCTTTCACTCTGAAGAGGGACAGGAACGCACACCAGGCTCAGCTGTCACTGCCTCCCTCCTCCCCCCTACTCTCCCTGGGTCCCCAATCATTGCTGACAGCCCTATGTTTTTTAAAGGTTAAAATCATTCCTTTTATTACTCTGACTCATCTCTTCTGAAACAAGGGTGTGGAGTGTTGGAGGCCTATTCGCCAACACCATCACCCACCAGGGCAAGGAAAACCACGTTTCCCCAGGGCTTCCTTCCTCATGGATACCTTCCTGGCCCCCCAGGCTTCCTGCAGGGGTTGATCCCCCCTACTCCAACAAACGACCACCACCCCTTGCCCTGGGTCTCTGCCCTAACCTCACTCTTTCCTGGATTGCTCCCATTACTTTGCTAATGCACCATCTTCATGCAAGCAATTTAATACCCTGTTCCAGGTGGCTAAAATGTCATACAAGTCCCAGAACTGGATAAAGTCAATCCCAGTGAACTAGGGACCACAAGCCTTAGCATGCTTCCACCAGCAAGCCACCAAACTAGCCTGGGCTTCGTTTAAGAGGGGGAGGGACCCTGAGCTCAGAAAGGACACTAACAACTTCATTCAGATAAGACTCAGGCTAGGGATCAGGGCACTCTGGTTCCATGAGGACAGGATCCAGGAGCATTCCTATTTGTTTCCCAAAGATGTTCCAACTATTAATACCGTGTGCCGGGGCTTCCCCTGGTGGTCCAGTGGATAAGGACACCGCCTTGCAGTGCAAGGGGCGCCAGTTCAATCCCTGGCCTGGGAAGATCCCACGTGCCGCGGAGCGGCTGGACTGATGTGTCCAATCACCCAGCCGGAGCTCTGGAGCGCATGCACCCAGAGCCAGCGCTCTGCCACAACAGACGCCACCGCGATGGGAGGCTCGCAGGAGCCAAAGAACAAAGACGATGAAAACAGAGAAATGAAAGACCAATAGAAGTGGCCCGCCCGCTCCCCTCCCTCCCCAACCCGACCCCTGCCCAAAATAAATAAATAAATAAATCTTTAAAAAAAAAAAAAAAAAAAATACCGTGTGCCTGGTGGGGCCCTGAAGAAGCTGAAGTGCTTCCACTTGAGGCTCAAAGTGGACCAACAGGGTCAACGAGGAGGGTGGCAGCCCAGAAAGTGGGGTGAAATGCAGAGAGCTCAGCAGAAGAACCGACAGGGACTGAAGGCTGGACACAGGGGTGAAAGGGAGGCGAGGATGGCACTCCCATCCATTGCTCCGGCCTGCGGAAGGCAGCAAGTGACAGCCCTATGTTTTTTAAAGGTTAAAATCATTCCTTTTATTACTCTGACTCATCTCTTCTGAAACAAGGGTGTGGAGTGTTGGAGGCCTATTCGCCAACACCATCACCCACCAGGGCAAGGAAAACCACGTTTCCCCAGGGCTTCCTTCCTCATGGATACCTTCCTGGCCCCCCAGGCTTCCTGCAGGGGTTGATCCCCCCTACTCCAACAAACGACCACCACCCCTTGCCCTGGGTCTCTGCCCTAACCTCACTCTTTCCTGGATTGCTCCCATTACTTTGCTAATGCACCATCTTCATGCAAGCAATTTAATACCCTGTTCCAGGTGGCTAAAATGTCATACAAGTCCCAGAACTGGATAAAGTCAATCCCAGTGAACTAGGGACCACAAGCCTTAGCATGCTTCCACCAGCAAGCCACCAAACTAGCCTGGGCTTCGTTTAAGAGGGAGAGGGGACCCTGAGCTCAGAAAGGACACTAACAACTTCATTCAGATAAGACTCAGGCTAGGGATCAGGGCACTCTGGTTCCATGAGGACAGGATCCAGGAGCATTCCTATTTGTTTCCCAAAGATGTTCCAACTATTAATACCGTGTGCCGGGGCTTCCCCTGGTGGTCCAGTGGATAAGGACACCGCCTTGCAGTGCAAGGGGCGCCAGTTCAATCCCTGGCCTGGGAAGATCCCACGTGCCGCGGAGCGGCTGGACTGATGTGTCCAATCACCCAGCCGGAGCTCTGGAGCGCATGCACCCAGAGCCAGCGCTCTGCCACAACAGACGCCACCGCGATGGGAGGCTCGCAGGAGCCAAAGAACAAAGACGATGAAAACAGAGAAATGAAAGACCAATAGAAGTGGCCCACCTGCTCCTCTCCCTCCCCAACCCGACCCCTGCCCAAAATAAATAAATAAATAAATCTTTAAAAAAAAAAAAAAAAAAAATACCGTGTGCCTGGTGGGGCCCTGAAGAAGCTGAAGTGCTTCCACTTGAGGCTCAAAGTGGACCAACAGGGTCAACGAGGAGGGTGGCAGCCCAGAAAGTGGGGTGAAATGCAGAGAGCTCAGCAGAAGAACCGACAGGGACTGAAGGCTGGACACAGGGGTGAAAGGGAGGCGAGGATGGCACTCCCATCCATTGCTCCGGCTCCTGGGCCGAAGGCGAGAAGCGCAGCAGAAGAGACACACTTGGGAAGCAGTGGGAAGGGTTCACATCTGGGGTGACTGGATGTAGAATCTAATGCTTGAAAAAAGCTGAACAGGGTCAGAGATTTCATGACTTCTCAAGGGCAAAACCAACTCCCATCTGCAGGCCTTTTCAAAATCCACAAAAGATTCCAGGAAAGGCAGCAGAGAGAGAGCCAATGAAGCTTTGTCAGGGCAGCATGAGAGACACGGAGAATGCACACAGAGACCCTGAGTGGGGATCTGAATCCAAGATAGTGATAACTGATCGATGTGGCCAAGACTCCCCCAGGAACAAGCTCATCTCTGAAACATACACAAGACCTTCATTACCAATCAGTCCATCAGATAAAAGGACCAGAGATGAAGCGCTCAGGTCTTAATCAGCATGTCAATATGACTCTCAGGAGAATGAGACATCTGTCTGCAGAGAAGAACAAAGGATTCCTCGACCATGACAAGGCTCTTCAGGTTTTGCTGCTGTTCTCATCCCAGTGCCCAGGAGATCCCACACAACAGCTTAGGAAATCATGTTTAAATAAAGGCATTTAGAAACGAGGTTCTTTTTTTCCCCAAAGGCCAGAGATTAGCACTGTGGACTTTAGGGCTTCCTTGGAGGTCCAGTGGGTGAGACTCTGCACTTCCACTGAAGGGGGCTTCAGTTCAGTCCCTGGTTGGGGAAGTTGTGAGGTGCGGCAAAAGAAAAAAACACCTATGGGCTTTGGAATTCTGCAGATTCATCGCTTCCTCTTCCTTCAGAGAAAAGGCAAGACTGAATGTAGTAAAGAGCTACAGCTCAGGTAAAAAAAAAAAAAAAAAGCTCTTGGGCCAGGATTCCTGAGGCAGAACCCATGCCCAGACCCCTAAGACCACATGGTAAGCAACACCTCCCACCCTTCAGAGAGAAGCCAAGCTGCCCTGGTGATCCAGCACAGCTACTCAGATGTCACTTCTTCCTCG
This sequence comes from Tragulus kanchil, assembly GCA_022376925.1. Classification (NCBI taxonomy): domain Eukaryota; kingdom Metazoa; phylum Chordata; class Mammalia; order Artiodactyla; family Tragulidae; genus Tragulus; species Tragulus kanchil. The sequence continues at coordinate 161,706,374 of JAIOJX010000031.1, read as the reverse complement.
TGAGGAGGCAGAACTCTAGAGCCTTCAAATAAATGTCTCTGGGTATACCCACTGGCTCTTATGGTGATAAACATGGATATTTAGTCTGGTCCTGATGAGAAAACTAAGGTTTACAAAAGAAAAGGCCTGACTCTTCAATTTAAACAGTGAAAAGTCTAAGGAAGGAGTCTTAAGTCAGCAGTAAGAGAGCTAAGACTTATCCCTCTCTGACCTTCCCTCTTTCTATCTGGTATGCAGTTTCTCTCACATTTGTTCCAATTAGAAACCCTTCAAAGACAGGTGATGCTGGTACTCTACCTTCCCAATCACAGACCGGGAGTGAAGGAAAGCGGGCGCCAGCTCTGAGAGGGAAGACTGCTGAGGACCTCCAGATCATCGTACCTGCTCCACACTCCAATCACATGTTAAATTCTCTTTTCACATCCATTAGGTCAAAAGGCAAACACAGGGACAAGGGAAGCGGCTGGCAAAATTCCTTCTAGGAAGCCGGGCAGAGTTGTCCTGTCCTCAACTCTCATGTACGTGGCCCCAGCAGAGTGACCAGGGTGGGGGTGAATAAGGAAAGCCTCACAAAGTGACCTCCCAGGAAGGTCACGCTGTACCATTTCTCACAAGTCACTCTCCTTCCATCCAAGTACTAACCAGGCCCGACCATGCTTAGCTTCTGAGATGAGATGAGATCAGGCATGTTCAGGGTGGTATGGCTACAGACACAAGTCACTATTCTGTCTCATGACACTAGTCTCTCTAGAGTCAGCTTTCACACCTTCAGCTCTGAGCTGGACTCAAAGCATTCCTCACAGGAGGTAAGCACGTCGCAGAGAGTGCAGCAGCTGGTGTGCACACTCAGCACTACTGTCTCCACCCACACTCTACAGACATGACAGGCCAGAAAGGCAGAAACTCACCAAAGCTGCTCAGACAGTGATGGCTGGGACTGAGCCAAAATCTAGTTCTCCATCCAGAGCTCCTTCCACCAAACCAGTGCCTGGGGCCCAGCCAAGCTCAGACTCATCAGGTAAAGGCCTCAGTCCCTCTGCATACCAGCTGGTGAAATCCAAGAACCTTGTGTGCTCAGTTGCTTTAGTTGCCCAAGCTGCCATGTAAACCCATTGAAAGCCAAGCCCAAGCGTACTCAGATGTCACTTCTTCCTCGTGAGGAGGCAGAACTCTAGAGCCTTCAAATAAATGTCTCTGGGTATACCCACTGGCTCTTATGGTGATAAACATGGATATTTAGTCTGGTCCTGATGAGAAAACTAAGGTTTACAAAAGAAAAGGCCTGACTCTTCAATTTAAACAGTGAAAAGTCTAAGGAAGGAGTCTTAAGTCAGCAGTAAGAGAGCTAAGACTTATCCCTCTCTGACCTTCCCTCTTTCTATCTGGTATGCAGTTTCTCTCACATTTGTTCCAATTAGAAACCCTTCAAAGACAGGTGATGCTGGTACTCTACCTTCCCAATCACAGACCGGGAGTGAAGGAAAGCGGGCGCCAGCTCTGAGAGGGAAGACTGCTGAGGACCTCCAGATCATCGTACCTGCTCCACACTCCAATCACATGTTAAATTCTCTTTTCACATCCATTAGGTCAAAAGGCAAACACAGGGACAAGGGAAGCGGCTGGCAAAATTCCTTCTAGGAAGCCGGGCAGAGTTGTCCTGTCCTCAACTCTCATGTACGTGGCCCCAGCAGAGTGACCAGGGTGGGGGTGAATAAGGAAAGCCTCACAAAGTGACCTCCCAGGAAGGTCACGCTGTACCATTTCTCACAAGTCACTCTCCTTCCATCCAAGTACTAACCAGGCCCGACCATGCTTAGCTTCTGAGATGAGATGAGATCAGGCATGTTCAGGGTGGTATGGCTACAGACACAAGTCACTATTCTGTCTCATGACACTAGTCTCTCTAGAGTCAGCTTTCACACCTTCAGCTCTGAGCTGGACTCAAAGCATTCCTCACAGGAGGTAAGCACGTCGCAGAGAGTGCAGCAGCTGGTGTGCACACTCAGCACTACTGTCTCCACCCACACTCTACAGACATGACAGGCCAGAAAGGCAGAAACTCACCAAAGCTGCTCAGACAGTGATGGCTGGGACTGAGCCAAAATCTAGTTCTCCATCCAGAGCTCCTTCCACCAAACCAGTGCCTGGGGCCCAGCCAAGCTCAGACTCATCAGGTAAAGGCCTCAGTCCCTCTGCATACCAGCTGGTGAAATCCAAGAACCTTGTGTGCTAAGTTGCTTTAGTTGTGTCCGAGTCTTAGCGACCCTGTAGACCGTAGCCTGCCAGACTCCTCTGTCCATAAGATTCTCCAGGCAAGAAAGAATAGTGCAGTGGGTTGCCATTTCCTTCTCCAGGGGATCTTTCTGATCCAGGGATTGAACCTGCATCTCTTAAGGTCTCTCGCATTGGCAGGCGAGTTCTTTACCACTAGCACCACCTGGGAAGAACCTTTTATGGTGAATCTTTTCTGAGGGGTGCGTCTTCCAAAACCTCCATTCCAGGTAGAACCTGGCTCACTGCTACGTTCTAAATTACCTTTGAGCACTAAACTTGTCACTCTCTTGAGGGAAGGGACCACTTCTCAAGTTTCTACAACTCTCCAGCTCCCAGCAAAGTGCTGAGCTCAGAGCAGCCATTGGGAAATTTTCAAGTGGCAGGAAGAGGCCAGACTGGCGGTTAAACCAGAGCCACGGTCTTCGGCCACTTGTATAAATCTCCTCAGTAACAGAGGATGCTGAAGCTCTAGGGTCTGTTTGGCTTTTCTGGACTGTTATCTGAACTTCAAAGGAGTTTATCTATAAGCTGCCAGACCCATCAGTGGGGAGCCCAGGGGCCTTGCAGCAGGGGACAGGAATGCATCCTGAACAGTTTTCCTGGCCACAGAAGAGGTCTGTGGATGTCTCCCAGGCCGCAGCCCAGAGGCACCCAGTCCTCTCTAGTAACACATCCTAAAACTTCTCCATGACAAAGCTTTATAACCTCTCGCCTGCAAAGATCGCTATATTCCACTTCCGTGTTTTGAAAGAGTATCAAAACTAAGTAGGCAGGAATCTCAGAAATAAGTAACTGCTACACAGAGTCTAACCATCACAAGGGAGGCAAGTGAGGATAGCAAAGAAGGCAATCACTTTAGATAGAAAAAAAACAAAACAAAACCTGACCCTCACATCATATACAAAACAAACTCAGAATGGCTCAAGGACTTAAATATGAGACGAGACACCATAAAACTCCTAGAAGAGAACATGGGCAAAATATTTTCCAATATCAATAATAGCAATGCTTTCTTAGATCAGTCTCCTAAGGCAATGGAAATAAAAGCAAAAATAAACAAACTGGACCTAATCAAACTTATAAGCTTTTGCACAGCAGAGGAAACTGTAAAGAAAATGAAAAGACAACCTATACATGTATGTGTGTGTGTGTGTGTGTGTGTGTATACTGTACAAATGTATAGACTAGCAATGCATAAGAAAAAAAGCTGGAGGAATATATACTAAATTATTATATCAAATATGCATCAAAATGTTTTAAAAATGCTTACTGTTTGTGTCTAAAGACATAGTTCATTATTCACTTCTGTAATGTTTTTACATTATTTCATAGTAAGAATAGTTATGACTTCTTTTTGGAATGTAGTAACTCAGGACCCTATTTCTTAAATTCCAGCTATGCACCATTGCTTTACATGGTAATAATCAGTGAGCAGACTCCTGCTTTAGGGCTGAGAAGAAAGAAATTTAAAAGTTTGTCATGTCCTCCTCATTTTATCCTGACCCCCCAACTCCATCTGAAACATCCCACCAACTGCCCATTCCATCAAGAGAAATAGAGCCTCTGGCAATGTACCTGGGGCTCTCCTTCCAAAGGCCCAAAGTTCAACCTACAAATATTTACTGAGCTCCTGCTGTGGGCCAGGAACTCTGCCAGGGGCTGTGACAGACAAGAAGAAAATAGTTATAATCTCTGTTCTGAACTTCCAGCCCAGATGGTTCCACACCAAGAGTCCCCTGATCCATTATTCTGAACGACGCCTGTGAGGCCACTTCCAGGCCAGCAGCCTGGAATGGGTCCCTCTGTGATAATTTTTGTCTAGCAAATGAAAACACCACATTTTTCTACTTTAGCATCACATGGGATGCCATGGTAACAGAGGGCTATAACCAAGAATTAGCTCAGTGATGACCAAGCCAACACAAATTGGCTTAATACTCACTGAGAAAGATTCCTGGAAGAAAAGAAAAACAGTTTAGAACTGTTTCCCTTTTTTACCCCAAAACAAAACCTGACCCTCACATCATATACAAAACAAACTCAGAATGGCTCAAGGACTTAAATATGAGACGAGACACCATAAAACTCCTAGAAGAGAACATGGGCAAAATATTTTCCAATATCAATAATAGCAATGCTTTCTTAGATCAGTCTCCTAAGGCAATGGAAATAAAAGCAAAAATAAACAAACTGGACCTAATCAAACTTATAAGCTTTTGCACAGCAGAGGAAACTGTAAAGAAAATGAAAAGACAACCTATACATGTATGTGTGTGTGTGTGTGTGTGTGTGTATACTGTACAAATGTATAGACTAGCAATGCATAAGAAAAAAAGCTGGAGGAATATATACTAAATTATTATATCAAATATGCATCAAAATGTTTTAAAAATGCTTACTGTTTGTGTCTAAAGACATAGTTCATTATTCACTTCTGTAATGTTTTTACATTATTTCATAGTAAGAATAGTTATGACTTCTTTTTGGAATGTAGTAACTCAGGACCCTATTTCTTAAATTCCAGCTATGCACCATTGCTTTACATGGTAATAATCAGTGAGCAGACTCCTGCTTTAGGGCTGAGAAGAAAGAAATTTAAAAGTTTGTCATGTCCTCCTCATTTTATCCTGACCCCCCAACTCCATCTGAAACATCCCACCAACTGCCCATTCCATCAAGAGAAATAGAGCCTCTGGCAATGTACCTGGGGCTCTCCTTCCAAAGGCCCAAAGTTCAACCTACAAATATTTACTGAGCTCCTGCTGTGGGCCAGGAACTCTGCCAGGGGCTGTGACAGACAAGAAGAAAATAGTTATAATCTCTGTTCTGAACTTCCAGCCCAGATGGTTCCACACCAAGAGTCCCCTGATCCATTATTCTGAACGACGCCCTGTGAGGCCACTTCCAGGCCAGCAGCCTGGAATGGGTCCCTCTGTGATAATTTTTGTCTAGCAAATGAAAACACCACATTTTTCTACTTTAGCATCACATGGGATGCCATGGTAACAGAGGGCTATAACCAAGAATTAGCTCAGTGATGACCAAGCCAACACAAATTGGCTTAATACTCACTGAGAAAGATTCCTGGAAGAAAAGAAAGTTTAAACAAATAAATCTCTCTCCAGCTCTCAACAAGTAGAACTGTTTCCCTTCTTCCAGGGCTGTACTTCCCCAATTTTTCTCTGGACACCCAGGTGCATGGAGCTGTTCTCAGCTACCTAAAGCTTAAGTATCAATACTTTGGCATACCTACAGCCAATTCACATCAAGACAAAAGCTCAAACTGAAGTCTCACTTAACTGTGAACCTGTGAGTGACAGGGAACCCCAGTATCTGTTAGTTCAGATTTGACCGACAATAGTATCTTCAGGGGTATTCCATTTAAAGCGAGGTGCAGTTCCAGCTCAGTGTAAGGAGGCAAACAGGTTTCCTGAAAGATACACTTTCTTTAGCTCATTTATACAACTTAACAGGCACTGCAATTAGACCCGGGCAACATACTGATTCAGCAAACCCACCCTCCAGTGAGTCAGCAATTGAAATCTCTTCTAAGGGAATAGCCACCTGCAACTGCCCTGAGTAGAGGCACAGTTCTGTCAAAGATTTTCCTGATGGGGGGGAGGGTCCAGGGATATGCATATGAATGATCTGGGAACATACATGTAAAAAAATAAATAAATAAATAAAATAAATTCAAAAAAAAAAAAGTTTTTCCTGATGACCAGAAATCACCTCAAAGAAACTGCATAACATAAGGTAGCTTCCTACATTAGGTTCAGTTCAAAGAGCAAACAGGCTAAGGTGAGATCCCCTTATAACAAGGGATGAACTCTGGGAGGAACAGCCTTTAGTAACAAGAGTGGTTTCCATTTTCTGAGTTCCAACGATGCTGAGTCTTACACGTACCCTCACTCCTCTCTGCAACCACATGAAGTAGGCATGATTATTCCTATTAAGGGATGAGCAAAACTAGGACTCAAAGAACCTCAAGATCTCATGAAAGAACTGAACCTAAGTCTTTCTTACTCCAAAGTCCATACTTACAACCACCAAATCCTCCTGCTTCCCTAAGATATGGGCAATGAGACTGCCACAAGGCACAGATAAAGTTTCCTGTTGGACAAGACACAACAGTTTCCTGGAGTGATGAGAAAAGATTTTCAACCAAAGAATGTAAAGTCACCTAAGAAGGTTTCTTTCTTTCTTTTTTTCTGGGTGATGGGGTGGTGGTGCTGTGCCGATTCTTAGTTGTGGCACACAGGATCTACAATCTTTGTTGCAGCATGTGGGATCTTTTTTGGGGAGGGGGTGGGTTGGGGAGGGAGTTGGGGGGGGGCGGGCCACTTCTATTGGTCTTTCATTTATCCATTTTCATCCATCTTTGTTCTTTGGCCCGTGTGGGCCTTCCATTGCAGTGGCCTCTGTTGTTGCAGAGCACCGGCTCTGGGCACATGCGCTGCAGAGCTCCGGCTGGGTAATTGGACACATCGGTCCAGCTGCTCCACGGCACGTGGGATTTTCCCAGGCCAGGGATCAAACGCCCCTTGCACTGCAAGGCGGTGTCCTTACCCACTGGACCACCAGGGAAGCCCCAGCATGTGGGATCTTTAGTTACAAAATTCAAACTCTCAGTTGCACCATGTAAACTCTAAGTTGTCGCATGTGGGATCTAGTTCCCTGGCCGGGGATCAAACCTGGGCCCCCCTGCATTGTGAGTGGAGTGCTAGCCACTGGACCACCAGAGAAGTACCACATGGAGAGGGTTTTTTTGTTTGTTGTTTTAATAAAGATTCCTACCAGATTTCATATACTCTGAATCAAAATCTCAAGAGAGAGACTCAAACTCTTGAATTTGTATTTTGAAAAACCACCCTAGGAGAGCTCAGACCATCAGGGTTGACAAGGCTACACCACCTACCACATGCACAAATGTGCATAAGCAAACGGGACATACACACATTTGCTGTGCTCACCACAAGTCCTGGCCCTCAATGTGCTCGAGAGCATAGCTGAATTTGAACCCATTCTTAAGTCATCAGTCTATCACAACTGACTCAGCTCCTATGCCAGCAGAGCCAGACACTTGAAATGCAGACAGAAGACAGCCCCTAGGCCAACCATCAGACGGCACAATACGATAAACTCCAACAGTTATCACATGAAGTACAGAGGAGGGGCTTCCGCTGGTGGTCCAGTGGGTAAGGATACTGCCTTGCAATGCAAGGGGCGCCGGTTCGCTCCATGGCCTGGGAAGATCCCACGTGCCACGGAGCGGCTGGACTGATGTGTCCAATTACCGAGCCCAAGCTCTGGAGCACATGCGCCCAGAGCCAGCGCTGTGCAACGACAGATGCCACCGCGATGGGAGGCCCACAGGAGTCAAAGAACGAAGACGGATGAAAATAGAGAAATGAAAGACCAATAGAAGTGGCCTGCCCGCTCCCCTCTCTGCCCAACCCGACCCCCGCCCAAAATAAATAAATAAATAAATAAATAAATCTTAAAAAAAAAAGACGTACAAAGGAGTCAACAGTTACATGTGAAGGGAGGCTTTTCCAAGGAAATTATATCTAAGGTGGATTTTAAAGGACAGATGTAAATTTTCCATACTGGTCTGTGGGGGAGGCAGAACAGTATTATTAAGTGAGAAAATTCCATATCTAAAACAAAAGGGTATTAAAACACAGAATTAATGGCAGACTCACATACTCCTGGAAACAGCAGACAGAAGTGCCCAGGTATTGACCTTAGGGTTATGCCTCTATCAGACTATGAAGAGACCTGAACACCTTGCTTTGAAGTTTGGGTCTTTACCCTGTAGGTACCAAGGAGCCAGTTTTAGGCAATGAAGGGCTTATTCGGATTTTCAACTGGGAATCAGCACTTCACAGCTTCCAGGAGAGGGAGTAAGCCTGGGGAGCAGGACTTGCCCTTATCAAAAGCTGAGGGATAACTGATTTGCAAAGCAGGCGACTTGCTGGATTCGGGTGTGCTTTCCCCCAGCCTGAACAAGGAAGCGACCAGCTACCCCAAGCCCCGCTTTCAGGGTGGAGAGTAGGTGCCAGACAGAAGGCAGTAAGGACAACCCAGGTTAGTTCACTCTGACCAGCGACGACTGGCAGGTCAGCTGACCACGTCTACCTGGCCCTTGCAGCCTCAGAGACGGAATACCCAGCACAGCGGCATGTTCAAAGCCAGTTACGCCTTGGGCACTGGGGACCTCAAGCGGTCACCCCCTGGCCTGCTCCGCAATCCCGTAGGCCCCGGCGCAGCCTGCACAGTCCGAGGACTTCGGGTATGGGCCGAGGGCTCCGGGCTGGGCAGGAATGGGCCCAATGCTCCAGAAAGCGACCGTAGTTGCAGCTCGTCAGCCCCTCCCCGCCCACGGGGCCGTCGCCCTGGGCTGGGCCGCCTCACCTCGCGCGGGCGGCGGGCTCTTCGGCGTCTGGACGGCAGTGGGGACCGTTTCCGGGCCGCGAGTCCAGCCACGGCCGCCACCGCCGTCGCCATCCTCAGGCGTCAGCGTCGTGGCGTCATCACAGCGCGCGTTTAACCGTAAAACAAATCCCTGCTGCCCACGGGGGGGACGGGCTCACGAAGACCGCCTCTGTAGGAAGTATGTCTGTGTGTACCTCCAGTGTTTCGAGCCTAGGTCTGGACAGGCACTGAGGGTAGTAAGGAAAAAGTTCCAAGATCTGGTGGACGGGGAGGGCGCTTTATAGGGCGAAGTTAGATTTCTGGAAGTAACTCTGAACTCCGCAAAGGATCGGTCTAAATGTAATAAGCAAATCTATTGTTTTAAACTGAAGTTAAAATAATTCAGGCACTCAGGTGTGTTGAATTTGACCTTCATCACAGCGGAGTTGGAACCGGTTGATTTGAGAATCTCTGAAATTAGGGCAAACTACAACTTTTTTTGTACGTTTTAAACGTTATTTTTACCCTGTAGGTACCAAGGAGCCAGTTTTAGGCAAGAAGGGCTTATTCGGATTTTCAACTGGGAATCAGCACTTCACAGCTTCCAGGAGAGGGAGTAAGCCTGGGGAGCAGGACTTGCCCTTATCAAAAGCTGAGGGATAACTGATTTGCAAAGCAGGCGACTTGCTGGATTCGGGTGTGCTTTCCCCCAGCCTGAACAAGGAAGCGACCAGCTACCCCAAGCCCCGCTTTCAGGGTGGAGAGTAGGTGCCAGACAGAAGGCAGTAAGGACAACCCAGGTTAGTTCACTCTGACCAGCGACGACTGGCAGGTCAGCTGACCACGTCTACCTGGCCCTTGCAGCCTCAGAGACGGAATACCCAGCACAGCGGCATGTTCAAAGCCAGTTACGCCTTGGGCACTGGGGACCTCAAGCGGTCACCCCCTGGCCTGCTCCGCAATCCCGTAGGCCCCGGCGCAGCCTGCACAGTCCGAGGACTTCGGGTATGGGCCGAGGGCTCCGGGCTGGGCAGGAATGGGCCCAATGCTCCAGAAAGCGACCGTAGTTGCAGCTCGTCAGCCCCTCCCCGCCCACGGGGCCGTCGCCCTGGGCTGGGCCGCCTCACCTCGCGCGGGCGGCGGGCTCTTCGGCGTCTGGACGGCAGTGGGGACCGTTTCCGGGCCGCGAGTCCAGCCACGGCCGCCACCGCCGTCGCCATCCTCAGGCGTCAGCGTCGTGGCGTCATCACAGCGGGGTTAACCGTAAAACAAATCCCTGCTGCCCACGGGGGGGACGGGCTCACGAAGACCGCCTCTGTAGGAAGTATGTCTGTGTGTACCTCCAGTGTTTCGAGCCTAGGTCTGGACAGGCACTGAGGGTAGTAAGGAAAAAGTTCCAAGATCTGGTGGACGGGGAGGGCGCTTTATAGGGCGAAGTTAGATTTCTGGAAGTAACTCTGAACTCCGCAAAGGATCGGTCTAAATGTAATAAGCAAATCTATTGTTTTAAACTGAAGTTAAAATAATTCAGGCACTCAGGTGTGTTGAATTTGACCTTCATCACAGCGGAGTTGGAACCGGTTGATTTGAGAATCTCTGAAATTAGGGCAAACTACAACTTTTTTTGTACGTTTTAAACGTTATTTTTACTGACTGTAAGTATTGGTATATCTTCAGACTGCAAAGCAAGTAGACTAAAGAAAAATTGTTACCGCTAACAATTTCTCTATGGGATCGGAATTATCTAGTTGAAAATCAAGCCAGATTGGGGGTAGGAAGCAGAAAATGTTAATAGATGTCTCAATAAAGTTGTTTGTGTGTGTGTGTGTGTTTAACCCCTTTCTTAAATAGTATTTTTAGCATTACTGTTGGGGCTCAATGTGGAGCCTTTCATCAGCAACCATAGAGAGTAACGCTGGCAGTTTCATGCTTAGAAAGAGTAGCATTCGTCCTAAACTGGCTGTGCCCCAGTTGGAATCATCATTAAGCGAAAGATGCTAGTAGTCGGCAGGATTTGAACCTGCGCGGGGAAACCCCAATGGATTTCTAGTCCATCGCCTTAACCACTCAGCCACGACTACTTGCAAGTAATAAAGCGATTATAATCTCCATACATCTTCCTCACTTCAGTCTGCATTTATTAAAATTTTTATTGAGCCTTTTTGCTTCATACATGGAATTGTCTTTGTATAAGCTAATGTTATATTTTAAACCGAAGCATATATTAACACCATAAAACATCATGGTCTGCTTTACGTAGTAGGGCTTCATAAAAGATAGAAAAATAAAGTTTTTAGGATCTTCCCTGGTGGTCCAGTGGTAAAGACTATTTTCACTGCAAGGGACATGGATTTGATTCCTGGTTGGGGAACTAAGAGCCCTAAGCTACTTGGCCAAAAAAATAAATGAAAAAAACTTTTAAAATTATTTCCATATGTCCAGAGTGATGCTTAAAGGAATGAACTTAGGGGCCAAACAAACAGAATCATATCCCAGCTCTGGCAGTTCCACAGTTAGTTGCGTGAACTTAAGCAAGACACCTTCTGCTCCCTAACACCCATGTTTCTTTTTATTTTTTTCTTTTTTATAAAATGTATTTATTTAGTGTAAACTGGGTCTTTGTTGCTGTGCTTGGACTTTCTCTAGTAGTAGTAAATGGGGGCTACTCTTCATTACAGTGCCAGGCTTCTTTTTATTTATTGATTGATTGATTTTTGGCTATTCTGGGTTTTCACTGCTGCCACAGTCTCTTCTCTAGTTGCAGGGAGTGGGGGTTACTCTCTAGTGGAGGTGAGAGGGCTTCTTGTTGCGGTGACTTCTGTTGTGGAGCTCAGGCTCTAGGGCTCATGGGCTTCAGTAGTTGCAGCACATGGGTTCAATAGTTGCAGCTCCAAGGGTCTAGAGCATAGACTCAGTAGTTGTGGCTCACGGGCTTAGTTGCTCTGCAGCATGTGGGATCTTCCCGGATCAGGGATTGAACTCATGTCTCCTACATTGGCAGGCAAACTCTTTACCACATGAGCTACCAGGGAAGCCCAAGTGCCAGGCTTCTTATTGTGGTGGCTTCTTTTGTTGTAGAACAAAGACACAAGGCGTGTAGGCTCAGTAGTTGTGGCCCCTTGGCATGTGGGATCCTCCTGGACCAGGAATCAAACCTGTATCCCCTACATTGGCAGGAAGATTCCCAGCCACTGGACCACCAGGGGAAGCCCTAGCCTCATGTTTCTTCTCTGTATAATTGGGATCAAAATCCTGACCCCTACAGTTATTGTAAGGATAGAAAATAACACAGAATTCCAAGATCGATAGGCTAAAGAATCCACACACCACCTCTATTTCACATACTTTCAGCAGGTTAATTCAATAAATATTTTATTGAGGAAGCTGTGGGCTGGTGCTGGGCTCAGGTGAAGAACTCCAGAGGCCTGAGATGAAGAGGTACATTGATATCTAGCCGACAGATTCTCCCCAGAACAATAAGCTGTTCCATGTCTGCAGAGCTGCAAATGTGAGAAGCACCGGCACCATGATGCTCTGCCCTGCACAGCTGTGTTTAGGGCCCAATCCAGTTGGCTATCAGCCCACCCCTTCCCTCCAGTTTTGGGATAAAACACACAAAGCTCTTAAGCCCCTGGCCAGAGAGCAGATTCTGTCCCCACCCCCCCCCACACACACACACACACTCCAGGTCACTCAATTCCAGGGAAGAGCAGGGACTTAGGGAGCAAAAACCAGGAGAAAGTAGGTCACAGCAGGAGGATGGTAATCCCTTTGACGGCTGGCCAACACAATAGAGCCCCTGCTTCTGGAAGCAGGCTGCTCCTGGCCACCCACCAAGAGTGCCTCTGGGAAGATTTGAGGGGTTTGGAGCCCCAGCACCATCCCTCCCAATAGTATGCTCAGGTTAAGAGAGCTGCCCGATGAAGACACAACCTCCATACTGAAGTGATTCTCAGGCCAAGCTCTTACTGACTTGTAACACTTCCTATGAAGGATTTAGAGATTCTGTTTTTCACTCCACACACTCCCACAAGAGCACTGTTTATACCCAGCCCTATATACTGGGTGCTAGAGACACAAAGAGGACCCTTGGGGAATCCACAGTGGGGAATTCTGACCTCAAGCCAGTGAGCCAGTGCTATCACTAGTGAGACAGAAGAAAGCCTGGGAGCTGTGTGGACCTGAAGGAGGCTTCTGATTCAGCTTGGATTCAGGGTTAGGGAGGAGGGGACACTGAACAAGAATTAGGAGTTCGCTAGATAGAAATGAGGAAGGGTATTCTGAGCACAGAGAACAGATGTACAAAGATCCAGAGGAATAAAAAGCTGGCCTTTCCTCCCGGAAGATACTGGTGGTCAATGGGGGCAGATTTGGGAGTTTTTTTTTTTTTCCCCTGAACTTTCTGCTTCAGGTGATGTGGCAAGATGTGTAAGGAAATGTTGGGAGAGAAACAGGGATAAAAGTACAGGTGAAGGGCTTCCCTGGTAGTCCAGTGGGTAAGGACACCGCCTTGCAGTGCAAGGGGCGCCAGTTTGATCCCTGGCCTTGGAAGATCCCACATGCCGCAGAGAGGCTGGACTAATGTGTCTAATTGCCGAGCCAGAGCTTTGGAGCGCATGCGCCCAGAGCCGGCGCTCTGCGACAACAGACGCCACCACGATGGGAGGCCCACATGGGCCAAAGAACAAAGACGGATGAAAATAGAGAAATGAAAGACCAATAGAAGTAGCCCGCCTGCTCCCCTCCCTCCCTCCCCACCCCTCCAAAATAAATACATCTTTAAAAAAAAAAAAGGAAAAAGTACAGGTGAAGGAAGTACAGGAGCAAAGACAGAGCAGAGAGGGAGTTACTTGAGGTATCTTAGCTAACTGGACTTGGAGGGTGTTTGGGAAGCATCGCTGATGTAGGGCTCCTCCAGGATGAAGTAGGGTGGAGGTCTCTGGAGGCTCCTGTCACCCTGGAGCCTAAGCGAGGGTCCTTTTGGACTTGATTCTTTCCTAAGGCCAACAACTTCTCAGCACGGGCTTTAGTGCCAACCGGGCTTGCCAAGTTCTGGACTCCCACGCCTCCACCCCTTCCAGCTGACTCCTTGGGCCCCTCCAACTCAGCCCCATTCCCCTCCACCATTTTCAACTCCGGCATCCTTAGCTCCTATCACCCTCTGTCATGCCTCACATCATGAAGGATTTAGTGATTCTGTTTCACTCCACACTCCCACAAGAGCACTGTTTATACCCAGCCCTATATACTGGGTGCTAGAGACACAAAGAGGACCCTTGGGGAATCCACAGTGGGAATTCTGACCTCAAGCCAGTGAGCCAGTGCTATCACTAGTGAGACAGAAGAAAGCCTGGGAGCTGTGTGGACCTGAAGGAGGCTTCTGATTCAGCTTGGATTCAGGGTTAGGGAGGAGGGGACACTGAACAAGAATTAGGAGTTCGCTAGATAGAAATGAGGAAGGGTATTCTGAGCACAGAGAACAGATGTACAAAGATCCAGAGGAATAAAAAGCTGGCCTTTCCTCCCGGAAGATACTGGTGGTCAATGGGGGCAGATTTGGGAGTTTTTTTTTTTTTCCCCTGAACTTTCTGCTTCAGGTGATGTGGCAAGATGTGTAAGGAAATGTTGGGAGAGAAACAGGGATAAAAGTACAGGTGAAGGGCTTCCCTGGTAGTCCAGTGGGTAAGGACACCGCCTTGCAGTGCAAGGGGCGCCAGTTTGATCCCTGGCCTTGGAAGATCCCACATGCCGCAGAGAGGCTGGACTAATGTGTCTAATTGCCGAGCCAGAGCTTTGGAGCGCATGCGCCCAGAGCCGGCGCTCTGCGACAACAGACGCCACCACGATGGGAGGCCCACATGGGCCAAAGAACAAAGACGGATGAAAATAGAGAAATGAAAGACCAATAGAAGTAGCCCGCCTGCTCCCCTCCCTCCCCACCCCACCCCTCCAAAATAAATACATCTTTAAAAAAAAAAAAGAAAAAGTACAGGTGAAGGAAGTACAGGAGCAAAGACAGAGCAGAGAGGGAGTTACTTGAGGTATCTTAGCTAACTGGACTTGGAGGGTGTTTGGGAAGCATCGCTGATGTAGGGCTCCTCCAGGATGAAGTAGGGTGGAGGTCTCTGGAGGCTCCTGTCACCCTGGAGCCTAAGCGAGGGTCCTTTTGGACTTGATTCTTTCCTAAGGCCAACAACTTCTCAGCACGGGCTTTAGTGCCAACCGGGCTTGCCAAGTTCTGGACTCCCACGCCTCCACCCCTTCCAGCTGACTCCTTGGGCCCCTCCAACTCAGCCCCATTCCCCTCCACCATTTTCAACTCCGGCATCCTTAGCTCCTATCACCCTCTGTCATGCCTCACTCCAAGGACTGAGCAGGTAGATCATTCCTCTGGGGGAGTTAAAGGAGTAAACTGAATAAACATTCCTGCGTATACAATCACAGCTGGCTTACATAGGACAGGGCCTTGCAGACAATGAAAAGGAGTTTACTATCGGGATCAGTTTTTTCCAGTGGAGAAAATGGAAGATAAAGTGAAGGGAGTGAGAGTCGAAGCTGATGAGGCCATGGCAGTGCTCACACAAGTCGTGGGGGACTGGCATGGAAGAGGGTCCCGGCAGGGATGGTATCACCCTCTTCAAGGCCTCCCCCTTCCCTCAGGATTCTGCTCGTGCTGATTCTTGTCCTTCTTCTCCACCACGAAGAGCAGGGGCTCCTCATGCATCGCACATTCATCTGTGCTTCCAGGAAGTCCTCCGGGATTGCTCTGACTTTGCGCTGCACACCTCTTCCCAGAGAACAAGCTTGTGGAGAGCAGAGGCCAGAGCAACTCTCCTTTGACCCAGTTTCTGCAGCTCGTAGTCACCTCAGGGACTTTAAATGCAGGCTCCCAACGGGCATTCCCCGCCTTCTAGAACAGGCTCCACTCAGATGAACCAGGACCCCAGAGAAGGAGAGGAAACAGTACTTAATCTGAACCGTCTTGAAGGCTCAGGGGGTAGTTCAGCAGAGGGAGGACGAGGTGAGGTGGTCGGGAGCACGAGGTGAGGTGGTCGGGAGCTTGGAAGCTGAGAGAGGGGTGGTCTGGCTTAGGGTGGGGGTAGGGATGCTCCACCACCCCACAAGGCCCCTAGGGGGCCAGGGTAGGAATGCCAGCCAGGGAGAACAGAGACAGAGACATTCCCTCACATCTTGGGTCACCACCAGAGCTCTCGGAATCTGCTAGCAGTGGAAAGCTCTGCCTTGCCCCTGGGAAATGAGTGTTTGTGAAAAGAAAGACTGAGTCCCCCATGGCAAACTTCGGCCCCGCCCATCTCGTCCTGGGGATCAGTTTCTGGAGGCCTCCATCCCAGCCAAGTGGGGCCTCAGCGGAAAGATAGGAAGGAGCTCAGTACAAATATAAATACCTTTAATGAAAGCCGAGAGCACTCTGAGGAGGCCAGCAGCAGTCACCGGAGCAGGGCTGGAGGTGCGGGCGCCTCTACCCGGCTGGACTGGCTAGGCCAGGGGCCCCAGGAGGCAGGCTAGCGCCAGAGCAGCTGCCAGCAGCAGGGGCGTGGGGGCCGGGCTGGGGGCCGGCGCTGTCGCCCGCAAGGTCTCCTGGTTGGTCTCCGGACCCACCCCATGCTCCTGAAGGCGCACAGGGGTGCCACAGAGTGTGTGCAAGTTATCTGGGTGTGGAGCCCGGCGAGCTTCTTGCTGTAGTGATTCCCACACGGCGGCTGCCTCCTCCGGGCAGCTCAACAGGACTTGCGAGGCACAGGTGTGGAAGTCATTCCAAGACCTGTTAAGTGTGTGGGGTTAAGGAAATCAGGTGGGGCCGGGGGAGATTTGGAATGACAGAGAAGAGGCTCAGACCCCAAGGGTAGTGGTGCTGCCCTCACACCTGCCTGTACCTGCAGACCGTCTCCAGCTCGCCTCCATGGCTCATGCTGTCCCCCAAGCGGATGAGACACTCGGCAAAGCCCTGGTATATGGTGTCACAGCGGCCTGGCCCTGCTGCGGCTGCTGCCAGGGGAGGTACAGGAACTAGGGGTGGAGGTGGAGACCAATTGATAGGACGAGGCAGCGCACCCTCACCCCCCCTCAACCCCCAGGGGCTTGTTTACCAGGGAGGTTTCTGGGGATGTGACTCAGCGTGAAAGGGGTACCCCAGGGAACCTAAGGGCCACACCTGAGGACTACCTCCCTCCGCCCCATCCTATGCAGATCTGCACAGGGTAGGTGGGGGTGGGGGAAGGAGAAGTCTCATCCCAGGGGTTGGCTCTTCCTCTGAGCTTGGGCCTCAGGCTGGGTGAGAATGGTCCAACTGAAGGAGCACAGACATGGTGAAGGGTGGCAGGGCCCCTGGCAACAGCCAGTTTCTTTGCAGTCTAGATACTTCCCCAAAGACAGGTGTTTCCCGATTGGTCAGGGAGCACAGAAAGGGTTGAGATCCAGGCCTAACCCTAAGAGAGACCTCAGAGATCCCGGGCTTGGTCTGGGAGTCTTGTAAGAGGTTGTCTCTGCTCATCAGAATGGAAACTGTTGAACTGAGGGGTTCTTCCCTCTGAAACTAGGGTTCAGTTCACACTCCTCACTTCACATCTGTCACTTGGCCCACATTCTTCCCTTCCTGGAGCCCTCTCACCTCCCCTCCACCCCAGCTCTTGGCACTCAGGAAGGCTGTGCCTCAGCTCCCACACAACCTAAACCTAGCCTGGGGACAGGGTGCTCGGACAGGGCTGAGTCGGGGCACTCACGGAGGGGCGGCGGCAGCAGCAGCAGGAGCAACAGCCCCAGTGCACAGGGCGGTTGCCGGCGGTGACAGCAGCAGCAGCAGCAGCAGCGCATCATCCCCAGCTGGGAGCCTAGTGCCAGAGCTAGCAGCTGGGAGTGCAGCCCTTCAGTCCAGCCTCCAAGCGGAGGGACTGCGATTGGATGGGGGCGGGCTCAGTCACCCAGAAGCCCCGCCCAGTCCCAATAGGCAAATAAAAAGAAAGGGACTCCAGAGAGGAGAACCCAGGGGCATAGGGTGGTGCTGAGCTGACCGGGGGCCCTTGCCCCAGAGATGGAGAGGGGAGATTTGGGAAGGTAGGTGGGCAGATGAGGGTGGTGTCCAGGCCTCTAGGATGGCTTGGCCCCCACAAAGCTCCACACAGGGAGAAGAGAGCCGGCAGGTCAGAGAGAGCAGTTATCTAAGTCATGCCAAAGACACATGAAAAGCACACACATACTCCATTTTATTCCAAAAGCATTTACTTGAATTTCTCAATGTTTTTCAAAAACAAAAAGACCCAAATCAGAGGTAAAAAGGAACATGGAAAATTCAACTGAAGTGGCGTCATAATCTCGGGGGTTATGCTCCAGGCATGGGAGAACCCAAGAAGGCACAATACCCACCCTGGACCCAGCCTACACCCGCTGGCTACCACACCCTGCAGACCACAGCCAGTGCTATCCTGTCAAACTCGCAATAGGTGGGAACCTGAGCAGGTAAC
Organism: Tragulus kanchil; assembly: GCA_022376925.1. Lineage (NCBI taxonomy): Eukaryota > Metazoa > Chordata > Mammalia > Artiodactyla > Tragulidae > Tragulus > Tragulus kanchil. Next base: position 161,688,204 of record JAIOJX010000031.1, on the reverse strand, counting down.
AGGCAGACATGACCCTACGTTGGCCAAGGCCTGTCTGCTGGCCTTCAGCGCCACCCCACCCTGGGCAAAGCTGACTTAGCTAAGGGAGGCTGGGGGTCATAAGGCCGTGCAGCATGAGGCTGAGACGTCGGGCCGCTTTGCCAAGTGAGTTGTGTGGCTCCGCCTGCAGAAACTGAAAGAGCTTCTGGCGCACCTGGGCCATGACGGAGCCCATGTGGTCCCGAGTGATGGGATCACTGTGGTCCAGGTGCATCACAGCCTCTTCCAGGTAGCTGGGGATGGAGGAAAAAGACAGCTACAGGTGGCCGCCAGCATGCGGGTGCGCCCCCTGGTGGCATGAGGCCCAGAGCGGCTGCTCACAATGGAGGCCTCAAAGCCTGAGATGGGTGTGGGCAGAGGGGCCTGGTGGAGAAAACTAGGGAGAGGAGTCAGGCAGGAGTGACAGTCTCTGATCTGAATTGCTCAGCCACCCTCACCCCAGCCCTAGCCCCTGACTATGCCCACTCACCTGAGCTTGAGGTCAGTTCGAGTGCCAAGATCAGAGGCCAGTTGCTGGATGAGAGAAAGGAGTACAGGCTGAGCTTGAGAGGGGGCAGTCCAATAGGCAAATAAAAGAAAGGGACTCAGAGAGGAGAACCCAGGGGCATAGGGTGGTGCTGAGCTGACCGGGGGCCCTTGCCCCAGAGATGGAGAGGGGAGATTTGGGAAGGTAGGTGGGCAGATGAGGGTGGTGTCCAGGCCTCTAGGATGGCTTGGCCCCCACAAAGCTCCACACAGGGAGAAGAGAGCCGGCAGGTCAGAGAGAGCAGTTATCTAAGTCATGCCAAAGACACATGAAAAGCACACACATACTCCATTTTATTCCAAAAGCATTTACTTGAATTTCTCAATGTTTTTCAAAAACAAAAAGACCCAAATCAGAGGTAAAAAGGAACATGGAAAATTCAACTGAAGTGGCGTCATAATCTCGGGGGTTATGCTCCAGGCATGGGAGAACCCAAGAAGGCACAATACCCACCCTGGACCCAGCCTACACCCGCTGGCTACCACACCCTGCAGACCACAGCCAGTGCTATCCTGTCAAACTCGCAATAGGTGGGAACCTGAGCAGGTAACAGGCAGACATGACCCTACGTTGGCCAAGGCCTGTCTGCTGGCCTTCAGCGCCACCCCACCCTGGGCAAAGCTGACTTAGCTAAGGGAGGCTGGGGGTCATAAGGCCGTGCAGCATGAGGCTGAGACGTCGGGCCGCTTTGCCAAGTGAGTTGTGTGGCTCCGCCTGCAGAAACTGAAAGAGCTTCTGGCGCACCTGGGCCATGACGGAGCCCATGTGGTCCCGAGTGATGGGATCACTGTGGTCCAGGTGCATCACAGCCTCTTCCAGGTAGCTGGGGATGGAGGAAAAAGACAGCTACAGGTGGCCGCCAGCATGCGGGTGCGCCCCCTGGTGGCATGAGGCCCAGAGCGGCTGCTCACAATGGAGGCCTCAAAGCCTGAGATGGGTGTGGGCAGAGGGGCCTGGTGGAGAAAACTAGGGAGAGGAGTCAGGCAGGAGTGACAGTCTCTGATCTGAATTGCTCAGCCACCCTCACCCCAGCCCTAGCCCCTGACTATGCCCACTCACCTGAGCTTGAGGTCAGTTCGAGTGCCAAGATCAGAGGCCAGTTGCTGGATGAGAGAAAGGAGTACAGGCTGGGAGAGGGGGCAAGGTGGCTGTCCAAAAACCTGGCCTGGGTCCACTGTTTCACACACGTATAGCACCAGGTTCAGGTCGGCAGCTGTCAGGGCCTGAGTAGAGAACAGAGTTTATAGCTGACGTCAGGATGAAACGCCCGCTTGTCTGGCGATGTGGCTTGGGAGAGAATGACCACAGAGCAGAGAATCCTGAGGGGGATGCTCAGGGGTCCAGAGAGAGCACTGAAGGGCTGTTGTTACTCTAGGGGATCAGAAAAGATTCCTGAGAAGGGTGGTGATGAAGCAAGGTGGACTGAGGTAGAAAGAAAGGGATCCAGGGTCCAGGCAGCGGAAAAAGCAAGGGAAATGGCCTGAAGGCCAAGGAGAACCAAGGGAAGAGTCTGCTGTCAGACCACCCCAAAGCCTGATGGGGAGGGTGGTTATGTGACGTGTGAGCCTTGTCAGGAGACACCAGCCTCTACCTGGGCCTGGTGGTTGGCTTACCTGCTGGAAGGCCTGATTGAGGTGGCCCTGCTGCAGCAGCTGCAGGATATGGGCTTGCTGGACTTGGCAGTCAAGGTGGGCAGCAGGGACAGGTGTGCCGGCGGCTGAGCGCATGGCCTGCATGATGCTAGAGGTGACAGCGGCCTGCTGCTCCTTGAGAGCCACGCTCACCTCGCCCTTCACGATGCGCTGTACCTGCGCTAGAATCGCCTCCTGCAGGCTGCAGAGGCAAGTGAGGGAGACGAGGTTGACATGCGCTCAGGTCTGGCCCTTTCCACACCCACCACCTAGCTCTGTGCCCAGGCCACACACCTGCCCACAGCCACATGCAGCTGGTGCTGTATCTCAGCCCGAACGCTGCCGGACACAGTAGCCGCCATCTGCTCTGTGGCTCCCTGCAGGGTGCTGACCAGGCCCCGCAGCTGGGCCAGCACAGGCTCCCGCGCCTCCTGTTCTCGTGCCTTGCGGCTCTTCATGTGGCTCTCCAATTGCTGCAAGTCTGAGAAGTGGCCACAGAGGCTGTGAGAGGAGTGGTGGGGAGAATAGGTTGGCCCCTCCCCTCCTGAGGCAGACGACCCTACTCACATTCCTGTGTGCCCTGTCGGAAGCTGTCATTGATCTGCTGAAACATGGCCTGGCAGCTCTTCTCGAAGGCAGGCAGGATCACGCTCTGGAAGGCTTCACGATAGGCGGCCTGCATAGGCCCCTGTAATGTGTCCGCGGCTGCTCGGGCAATGGCATCTGTCAAGTTCTGAGGGTGCGGGAGGAGCTGAGTTGAAGGCCTGAGCCCATGCCCACCAACCAACCACCTCCCTCATCTTAGGCCCTACGGCACCTTGGACTTGAGCAGCTTGGAGATGTTCTCTTTCATGCTACCCTCCACAGCTGTGAGTTTGGTGGCCACTGAGTTGCTCAGCTGGCCCGCCACAGGCTCCAGACTCCTAGAGACACCTGGGAGGGAGGGGAGGAGCCATGAGAGAAGGCTTGACATGGAGGGGCCCTCTCCCATCTGGCCCCCCCGGAATCCTCTGGGGGAAACTCACACGGAGGAACCGTCTTCTTGATCTCATCCCGTATGCTGCGCTCCAGCCGTCCTGCCACCGCTGAAGACAGTGCCTGGGACAGCTGCTGCGTCAGCTGCTCCTGCAGCTGCCCACCCCGCTGCTGCCCCTCAGCCAGGGCCCGCTCTAGTCGCTGCTCTGCGCTGTGGCTAAGGAACTGGCCTAGAGGAGGTCCCACATCCTGTCCTAGGCTGAGAATGTAGCTGCTAACCTGTCCCTCTGCCTTGCCACGCGCCTGCCCACAAGGATACGTTCCTGCTCGTGCCGTGACTCAAGGGCACGCTCCACATGGTCCGTGACGGTGCTCTGTAGGCCTTCAAGTTGGGCACACAGGCGCTGCAACAGCTCTTCTTGGCTGTGCCGCAGCTGTGCCAGCTCTCTCTGCTGTTGCCAGATCAGTGCTGGCCAGTCCTCAGGGGTCTCTGTCACCTGCCAGTAACACCAAGAATCACCAGATGCCCCTGCCACCTGCTATCCCCCAACAGCAGACCAGAGGAAGGCCTGGCCCCTTCCCCCACCCCCACAGGCAAGAGTCCTAGAAGCAGAAAGGGACTTGCTGCTCACTCACCTGGTGCTCTGTAAGCCGGGATCCCACGGATGAATCCCTGCCATAGGTGAGAAGCACCTCAGGCCATGTCCCACAGGTAGCCTGAAAACCACCCCCTTCCCTGGCCCTGGGACCCCTCCTACCCATCATCCTTTTTGCCCTTTCTCTTGAGCTTGGGTGAGGCCCGAGGGGATCCCTTGGTCTTCCAGTCCTTGCCTGGAAGACGCGGAGTGGGCACTTTGGTGCCAAAGCTCCCTGCGGCAGAAGCGAGGCTGGCCACCTCATCATCGTGGTCACTGGCAGAAGGGGAGGGAGAGAGATAGGCACCTGCAAACTGGCTGGTCCTCCCAGGGAGAGGAATGGCGTGGTGTGGTGCCTACCTTTGCTCGGCGCTGGCGTCCTGACTGTCATGTTGCTGCAGCAGGTGGTAAGGTGGGCGGTGGAAGGCTAGGCTCTTGTGCTTTTCCTGGAGGCCATTCCGGGGGCTGGGAGAACAGGCCAAGTCAGCAGTGGATGATTTTACCTGAAGCCCCTATCATCGGCACACTTTCCCCACCCCCAGGCTCCCTACCTCTCTGCCAGGCTGCTGCAGGTCTCGCGAGTGATGTCTGGGGCCGTAGGCCAGACCTGACTGTCAGGGGCTGTGGCCTCCTGGGTCAAGGCTGCCTCTAGGAGGGAAGGGGTACTAAGCCGATCCCCATCCCCAGAGCCTCCATCCAGACTAAGCTGGGGGCCGAGCTCGGGCCCCGGCCGGGGCCGTGGAGACAACAGGTGTAGTGCCGAGGCAGCTGAAGCCATACTGTCTGGCTCCAGGCCCTCAGGAGCAGAGGAGCCAAAACCACGGGACAGCGCCTCAGAGGCAATCTCAGGAATGTCCTGGGACAGGGCGGTGGAGGCTGAGGAGATAACATCAGGAGAGCGGGTGCGGCTCGGGGAAGCCTGGGGCAGCCCCAGGGGTTCCACTTCCTGCAGCTCCAGGGCGAGTGCAGAGGCCGCAGTAGGCACCTGAGGTGGGCCAAAGATGAGAACTTAAGTGATGGGATGTAGGGCTCAAAGAAGTAGGGAGACGAAGCAATGTGCAGTGATGAGAGATGGGGCAGTCAGGACAGGGACACAGGTCCAGAACAGTCACAGCCGGGAGAGGAGGTGGGAAGGGAGAGGCTGAGGGGCTGCTCTCCAGCGACAATGGGGGCTGAGATACCCTCAGGAGACACACAGGCCACCTGGGGCAGAGCAGGACCAACACACAGGAAACTGGGAGGAGACCGCCATCAACCTTTCCGCCCTTACATGCCAGCCACACTGCCCTTGGCACACACCCGCACACGCACCTGCCCTGGCCCTTTGGGAGTCAATTTGTCAGCTGGACCCGGGAGCAGGCCGGGCAGGAGGCCACGTGGGCTTGCCTGCAGGCTGCTGCTACTCTTCGTCAGACTTCCATCCAGCTGTAGCTTGGGGCTCAAGGTCAGCTCCTCAGGTGGCCTGGTGGCAGCCAAACAAGGTGTAAGAAGTCAGAGTCTGGCACCACCTGGCACCACCTGGCACCAGCCCCCACCCCTCACTCCACCCCACACTCCACCTAGTCAGGGAGGGGTCTACTGCCGAAGTACTGCTCATGGCAGACACAGCTGTAAGAGAGGAGCTGCTGCTGCTGCTGCTGCTGCTGCTGCCGCTGGGAGATGCAGCGATCTGGGGAAATGCAGAGAATGAGAGCTGCGGCTGTGGGGGAGCATCCCCAGGTAACACCCCCTTCCTTGATCCATACATTCCTCCCCCAGTGCACCTGCTGCAGGGAGGCGCTAGGCGTCATGAAGGCGTCAGGTGTCATCAGCTTGGGCTTGGTCTCACTGCTTAGACTGAGGAAGTCGGCCGGTGCAGGCAGCTCCACAATACGCCGGAGGTCAGGCTGGGAGCCGTGAGTGGCCGATCCCAGGCTCTCAGAGCCCAGCTCAGGCCGAGACTCTCCAAATGCTGCAGGGAATGCTGCCACGTGAGTCAGATCTCAGACCCTGGTCTGAACTCGCTTCCCTCTCACCCTCAACTCACCAAAGTCCTCATGGGCAGAGTGTGAGGGGAGAGGAGCCACAACGTCAGGGTTCAGCTGCGGCTGAAAGCGGATTTGGACGTCTTGTAATGCCCTGCAGGAAGAGCAAGATGAGGAGATGAGAGTCAGAGCCAGAAGGTGTGGAGGGGCACTGGCAGGGCACAGGCAGGCCTCCCCAGCACACTCACTTAGTGTGCACACAGAAGAGCTTGATGAGCACGCCGGCGGCAGACTCTATGGCACCAGCTCCATGCGTCCCATCTGCAAGGATGATGTGGATGACTTGGCCCCCAACCCTCTGTGCCTCAGCACCCTCTGCCTCCCAACACAGATCCCTGCCCCCGAATTGCTCACCGCACACGCACCTGCCCTGGCCCTTTGGGAGTCAATTTGTCAGCTGGACCCGGGAGCAGGCCGGGCAGGAGGCCACGTGGGCTTGCCTGCAGGCTGCTGCTACTGTCAGACTTCCATCCAGCTGTAGCTTGGGGCTCAAGGTCAGCTCCTCAGGTGGCCTGGTGGCAGCCAAACAAGGTGTAAGAAGTCAGAGTCTGGCACCACCTGGCACCACCTGGCACCAGCCCCCACCCCTCACTCCACCCCACACTCCACCTAGTCAGGGAGGGGTCTACTGCCGAAGTACTGCTCATGGCAGACACAGCTGTAAGAGAGGAGCTGCTGCTGCTGCTGCTGCTGCTGCTGCCGCTGGGAGATGCAGCGATCTGGGGAAATGCAGAGAATGAGAGCTGCGGCTGTGGGGGAGCATCCCCAGGTAACACCCCCTTCCTTGATCCATACATTCCTCCCCCAGTGCACCTGCTGCAGGGAGGCGCTAGGCGTCATGAAGGCGTCAGGTGTCATCAGCTTGGGCTTGGTCTCACTGCTTAGACTGAGGAAGTCGGCCGGTGCAGGCAGCTCCACAATACGCCGGAGGTCAGGCTGGGAGCCGTGAGTGGCCGATCCCAGGCTCTCAGAGCCCAGCTCAGGCCGAGACTCTCCAAATGCTGCAGGGAATGCTGCCACGTGAGTCAGATCTCAGACCCTGGTCTGAACTCGCTTCCCTCTCACCCTCAACTCACCAAAGTCCTCATGGGCAGAGTGTGAGGGGAGAGGAGCCACAACGTCAGGGTTCAGCTGCGGCTGAAAGCGGATTTGGACGTCTTGTAATGCCCTGCAGGAAGAGCAAGATGAGGAGATGAGAGTCAGAGCCAGAAGGTGTGGAGGGGCACTGGCAGGGCACAGGCAGGCCTCCCCAGCACACTCACTTAGTGTGCACACAGAAGAGCTTGATGAGCACGCCGGCGGCAGACTCTATGGCACCAGCTCCATGCGTCCCATCTGCAAGGATGATGTGGATGACTTGGCCCCCAACCCTCTGTGCCTCAGCACCCTCTGCCTCCCAACACAGATCCCTGCCCCTGAATTGCTCACCAGCCCCAAGGCTGTCGTTCTCCTCCTCGGCAGGCAGGACCTCCGTGTGCCGCAGCCGGCAGCGGCTCACCACCTGGATGCCAAAACTCAGCACAGGGTGGGTGAGCAGGAACTCAGAGATGGAGCTGAAGCAGGCCCGGCCCTCCTCCTGGTTCTGCAGCAGTTCCATCACGTAGAGGACCTGCGCAGGTGGCGAGTTCACAACTGAGCTCAGGGGCTGGGAAGGCTGCAGAGGAGCCACACACCCCTTCCTTCCCCGTGATGCTACTGCCCTGCCTCCACTGCAGCCCACCTTCCGCTGTACATCGCTGAGAATCAGGTATTCCGCTGAGAGGTCCAGGCAAACCTTGAGGCTGGGGGGTACACTAACTGAGCTGAAGATATCTGGGGAGAAACTGGATGGGGGGATGAGGCAGGATGAATGAGACTGAAAGGGGAAAAGAACCCATATTCCCAACCCTGCCCCCACCTGGTCCCAGAGCCTCCGCTTACCGAATGGTCTGCAGGCAGGTCCAGGACACCGTGCACCACATCTTCAGCTCCCGATTCTGGTCAGCACCAGTAATGAGGAACCTCCAGAAAGGGACCCTGCAGCCAGACGGCGAGTGGCCAGTGGGCTCCTGCTGGAAGCCCAAGGTTCAGCCTTCCACCCTTCAGCCTGCCCACTCACTCACTCAGGATCCTGTTTCTTGTGGTTGTCACAGAACAGGAGGCAGGAGAGGGGCCGCCCATCATGAGGCTTCCACTCGTGCAAACACCTGCAGTGAGGTAAATAAGGGGCCCGAGTGGGTGATCTGATCCCCTACCTGGCGGAGCCCAGTACCTTAGGCTCTGTCTTACCTTGGCTCATCCTGCCCTTCGATGTAGATCTGCCAGAATTTGACGAAGCCATCATGACTTGCGGTAGCCAGGACAGTCCCATCAGGTGAGAGGGCCCCTTCACTCAGGCACTGGGAAGAACCCAAAGAGACTTCCTTTGCCACCGACTAGAGGCAGGAGCAAGTCCTCCTCATGTGAGGATAGGAGTGAGCCAGGCCGACCCACAGTGGATCTGCATGTCTGTGTGAAAGACTGAATTTTGGGGCTGCCTCAGCACCTCTGCCTCCCAACACAGATCCCTGCCCTGAATTGCTCACCAGCCCCAAGGCTGTCGTCTCCTCCTCGGCAGGCAGGACCTCCGTGTGCCGCAGCCGGCAGCGGCTCACCACCTGGATGCCAAAACTCAGCACAGGGTGGGTGAGCAGGAACTCAGAGATGGAGCTGAAGCAGGCCCGGCCCTCCTCCTGGTTCTGCAGCAGTTCCATCACGTAGAGGACCTGCGCAGGTGGCGAGTTCACAACTGAGCTCAGGGGCTGGGAAGGCTGCAGAGGAGCCACACACCCCTTCCTTCCCCGTGATGCTACTGCCCTGCCTCCACTGCAGCCCACCTTCCGCTGTACATCGCTGAGAATCAGGTATTCCGCTGAGAGGTCCAGGCAAACCTTGAGGCTGGGGGGTACACTAACTGAGCTGAAGATATCTGGGGAGAAACTGGATGGGGGGATGAGGCAGGATGAATGAGACTGAAAGGGGAAAAGAACCCATATTCCCAACCCTGCCCCCACCTGGTCCCAGAGCCTCCGCTTACCGAATGGTCTGCAGGCAGGTCCAGGACACCGTGCACCACATCTTCAGCTCCCGATTCTGGTCAGCACCAGTAATGAGGAACCTCCAGAAAGGGACCCTGCAGCCAGACGGCGAGTGGCCAGTGGGCTCCTGCTGGAAGCCCAAGGTTCAGCCTTCCACCCTTCAGCCTGCCCACTCACTCACTCAGGATCCTGTTTCTTGTGGTTGTCACAGAACAGGAGGCAGGAGAGGGGCCGCCCATCATGAGGCTTCCACTCGTGCAAACACCTGCAGTGAGGTAAATAAGGGGCCCGAGTGGGTGATCTGATCCCCTACCTGGCGGAGCCCAGTACCTTAGGCTCTGTCTTACCTTGGCTCATCCTGCCCTTCGATGTAGATCTGCCAGAATTTGACGAAGCCATCATGACTTGCGGTAGCCAGGACAGTCCCATCAGGTGAGAGGGCCCCTTCACTCAGGCACTGGGAAGAACCCAAAGAGACTTCCTTTGCCACCGACTAGAGGCAGGAGCAAGTCCTCCTCATGTGAGGATAGGAGTGAGCCAGGCCGACCCACAGTGGATCTGCATGTCTGTGTGAAAGACTGAATGAATGGGGCTTTGTGGAGAAGCCCGGATCCATGGGGTGCAGCCAGGTTAGGTGTGAGCACCTCAGGAGGGGGGTCGCTCTACGCTCAGAGTGCCCATGGACAAAGTGCTGAAAAGTTGTCTGGGCAGCTGTGGGTCCAGGGCATTGAAGAGGAACATAAGGGGGGATGGGAGCGGGAGGAGAGGGCAGAAAAGGCAGTCTGCTGCAGGCTTACTGTGCTGTGGCCTTTCACCACGATGAAGCCCTGCTTGATCTGGCTGACGTCCACAGGCCAGGTGCTATGGCTGGAGCGGAGCATGTCCAGATCCCACACCTCAGCCTGGCGGGTACAGGGAGGTGAGTGCCCTGGCCACACCACTAGCAGTCTCGAACTCCTCCTCTCCCCCAAGGCCCAGCCCCCTCACCCGATCTTCATGCAACAGGGCCACCGTTGGGCTGCCCTCCTCACAGCAGTCTTCACTCTCTTCGGGGATGAAGGGGCACCAGATGATCCTGCGGAAGTGGTTCAGCGGAGTGCCCTCTGGCTGGCGGATATGGACCAAGATCTCCTCTCTGAGCAGGGTGTTAAGGGCTAGTTGGATGGATGATGAGGTGTCCCGTAGACCCAGCTCCACCCACTTGTCTTCAGTCCCCCATCCCACCCTGGGAAAGGATACTGAATTTTGCTATTAATCAGAGCCAAGCGCCATACAAATAGGTTGCCGGCTTCGTCCAGGCAGGCCAGCTGTGGGGAATTGAGGTGGGCAAAGGCCAGATCAGCCACGCTGCCTGTGAAGCCTTTGAGCAGGGTCCGCTCTGAAGTGCTGACACTGATCACCCGCACCATCGCTGAGCCGTTGTTGGCAGCTGGAATCAGGAGAGTGGTAGGCTGTGAATAAGTATCCAGGCCCAGGAGGCGGCAGAGAAGCCCTGCCCTTGCTTGCCTCTCTGCCATTGTCAGTCTCAAGCTCAGTTTCCTCACTGGGCTCCAGAAGGCCGAGCAGAGATGGGGGCAGCATAAACAAGCCTTCCGTTATCCCTCTAGAGTCTGAGGGGGCTGAGTCACCTGACAGCAGAGCTGCATCTCGGGAATTCGAGCAGAACACCTTCCTCCTCCGAACTGCTCCTACTCACCCCGAATAGCATAGGCCAAGAAAGAGTTGGACACGGCGATCAAGTTGCCATAGTAGTATTTCTGCTCCCAGTCATACTTGGCGACAGGCTGGATTTTCACCTGAGAACCAAGGGTGAGGAAGGTCACAGAAGTCAAGGACTGCTGCAGCTTTCCTGGAGCTAAGGTAGCCCCAGCATCTCCGGGAACAGGAGAGGCCGCATATATGAGACTGGCTACCCAGCGAGAACTCTTGGGGGTCAGATTCTCAGAGACTTGGCAGCCAACCCTGCCTTCCTGAGACTGGGGTACACTACCTGTCTGTCAGGATAGTCCCGACAGGAACTGGCAGCATGGAATGGGGAAGGGACAGCCTAAGAGTGCCCCAGTCATTATACATGCCACGACATGCTGGTGCCCACCTTGTTGCTCCCCCGCGCCTTGCTCGAGATGCTAGAGTCACTGCTGGCCACAATCTCCACCTCCTTGGCCAAAATCCCGATGCCAGTGGAAGTGTCGTCTCCTAAGAGGCAGCTGGGGGAGGGGTGCATGAGCATGACTCTTGTTCACCCAAAGTCTCAATGGGCAGGGTAAGGCAGAGAGGAGACAGTCACTCTGGGAAGTGTCAAGTCCCAGACGCCCAGCTCTGCCTGGTTCACTGCTCCCCAGACCCACAGCTTTCCTTGCTCACCTCCCTTCTTGGGAATGGTCCCATCTTCATGCTAAACCAGGAGCCCAAACTTCAGATTCAGGTCAAGCCCTTGTCCTTGGCCCTAGTGCAAACTCAGTGTGGTTAAGCATTACACTCCAGGCCATCTCACCAGAGAAGCAGCAGAGGCTGCTGGATCCTCTCCCTTATGCCTTTAGTCAGCAAATGCCTCAAAGACCCCATCACCACCACTACCATCTCCCAGACACTCACATGACCTGCTTTTCCTGCAGGTTAATAGGTGGCATGGCTCGGAGACTAGGCTTGTTTGCTGAAGCACTGTCACCTGAGCAGAGAGGATCTGGGACCAGGAGCCCATTGAGATCTCCATTGTAGGCGTTAGATGGTCGCTGGCTCTCTGTACTGGGGCCTAGGGGCAGAAAGGCACTCTGATGAGGTTGTTCCACCAGCCCATTAGGAAGGACACTGCCTCACACAGACATGGCTCAAAAGAAACCACTATGGACGTGGAGGAGCTGGACAAAGAGGAGAGAAATTATGGCGTAGGGTGTATGAGCAGGAAAGACAGCATTTCAAATGTTTACCATTGATTACATTTCAAGCAGCCTCATAGGTTCAGACACTACTCCAAAACTCCCAGGTTGCAAGGAGACTAGGGTTTCATATTCAGGAATGTGGCAAGTTTCTAGTCACAGAACACCCTGGGGTCTGACATGGTTCTCCAGTGACAGAAGACAAGCAAGCACTACTTGGCAAATGGGGAATCAAGTACCAATTAATACAGAGTCAAGAGGAAAGCCTGCAGGCCACCTCACTTGCACCAGAGCCACCTTAGCTGCTCAGAGGCAGGCTAGTATGAGGACAAACAAGCAAGCCACATGTTACGCCTGCCAGGCTCCATCAAACCTTTGAGGAGACTAGTCTGCATAGGAGCTAATAAGTATGAGAGGGCCAGGCCAAGCTTAAGAGTCAAGGGAGCACACACTCTAGGGGCACACACTCTGCCTGGGTGGTTTCAGGCAGCAGGTGGATTTTCTCAGAGATTAGAGGTTAGCTAAACCCGGCAGTGAGCACCTGGACCTGCTTCTAGAAGGAGTCAGTTTGGGCTCTCCAGAAGGTTTAACAATAGGGTCTGAGAAAACACCGATCCTCAGCTCTGGCTACTGCACATCCACACCACCACCAGCAGCCAGACTCTCAACCACTACAACTTTTCACAGGTCCCTGAACCTGCCATGACACTTTGATACCTTCACACGTGCTATTTTCTCTTTGTAGAAAATCCTTCCTGACACTCCAGCCCCTCTCTAAGTATTACAAGATCTAGCCTAAAAGACCCCATCACCACCACTACCATCTCCCAGACACTCACATGACCTGCTTTTCCTGCAGGTTAATAGGTGGCATGGCTCGGAGACTAGGCTTGTTTGCTGAAGCACTGTCACCTGAGCAGAGAGGATCTGGGACCAGGAGCCCATTGAGATCTCCATTGTAGGCGTTAGATGGTCGCTGGCTCTCTGTACTGGGGCCTAGGGGCAGAAAGGCACTCTGATGAGGTTGTTCCACCAGCCCATTAGGAAGGACACTGCCTCACACAGACATGGCTCAAAAGAAACCACTATGGACGTGGAGGAGCTGGACAAAGAGGAGAGAAATTATGGCGTAGGGTGTATGAGCAGGAAAGACAGCATTTCAAATGTTTACCATTGATTACATTTCAAGCAGCCTCATAGGTTCAGACACTACTCCAAAACTCCCAGGTTGCAGGGAGACTAGGGTTTCATATTCAGGAATGTGGCAAGTTTCTAGTCACAGAACACCCTGGGGTCTGACATGGTTCTCCAGTGACAGAAGACAAGCAAGCACTACTTGGCAAATGGGGAATCAAGTACCAATTAATACAGAGTCAAGAGGAAAGCCTGCAGGCCACCTCACTTGCACCAGAGCCACCTTAGCTGCTCAGAGGCAGGCTAGTATGAGGACAAACAAGCAAGCCACATGTTACGCCTGCCAGGCTCCATCAAACCTTTGAGGAGACTAGTCTGCATAGGAGCTAATAAGTATGAGAGGGCCAGGCCAAGCTTAAGAGTCAAGGGAGCACACACTCTAGGGGCACACACTCTGCCTGGGTGGTTTCAGGCAGCAGGTGGATTTTCTCAGAGATTAGAGGTTAGCTAAACCCGGCAGTGAGCACCTGGACCTGCTTCTAGAAGGAGTCAGTTTGGGCTCTCCAGAAGGTTTAACAATAGGGTCTGAGAAAACACCGATCCTCAGCTCTGGCTACTGCACATCCACACCACCACCAGCAGCCAGACTCTCAACCACTACAACTTTTCACAGGTCCCTGAACCTGCCATGACACTTTGATACCTTCACACGTGCTATTTTCTCTTTGTAGAAAATCCTTCCTGACACTCCAGCCCCTCTCTAAGTATTACAAGATCTAGCCTAAATCTAGATCTTCTCTTGAATCTTAGGCATTCACCTACCCCAGACTCTTCACATAAGCAAAAACACTTTCTCTTTCAATGAGAATAGTATTATATTACACCTTAATAACTAACAGAACCAAAAACACTTTCTGTTTCAATGAGAATAGCATTATATTACACCTCATTAACCATGTGTCCTAAGGGCTCACTGAGGGCTGGAGCAGCTCCAGAGGTACCAGTGCAAACCTAGGTGAAGTCTAAATGAATGGAAATAAACCAGGGTTTGCAAATGTTTGCAGCCTAATCCCATCAGGATTGTACAATCTGCGATTTGCCTTAATCCCAGAAAGGGCATGGAACTGGTGCTGGTCACCTTCCTCCTGAAAAATCAGTTTCCAAATCGCAGGCCTAGAATCTGCATTCCAGAAGGAAGGGCAAGTGGTAAAGGGGCATCAGCAGCTCCTCAGCACAAACAGCACCTAGTTCTACACCCAGAACTCAGCATACAGACTCCAGATTAGGCCTCTGAACTATAGCAAAAGGATTGGGAACCCGGGCCGGTCCCAGGAACACTAGAGACGTTGTGGCTAGGATATTTGGTGGGCTTTGCGGATTCGGAGAAGGGCCCTCACCTTCAGCTGAAACGCTAAAGGACAGGCAGAACGGCAAAGCTCCGGAATGGGGAAGGATCGCACCCAAAGGTCTGAGCACTTCGGCTAGCACGCTCAGGGATTTGACGCTCCGACCCTCATCTGCCCTCTCTACCTGGGAGGACGCAGAGCCGGTCCTAAGGGACCCCAGGGCCACGAGGGCTCCCGAGACCCGCGCCGCCCTTCTGCCCGCTCACGGGGACCCACCCCTATTGCCCCGGCTCACCCCCAGCGGGCCGGTCCAGCTTGAGGATGTCCCGCAGGTGCTGCGTGGCGTCCTCGATGTCTATGCTCGCGCAAGAGGAGGCCATGGGCCCAGCCACGGGCGCCTGGGTCCGCGCCGCCTTCGTTTCGCTGCCGCCACGCAACGTCCAGCCGGGCACAGCCCCGCCAGGGCCGAACAGTGAGACGCCGGTCACTATACTCGGTCCACCGGAACCTCGGAAACCCCTACCCGCGCCGCGTCCCCGAGCCCCGCCAACCTCACCATCAGCCTCCACTTCCGGTCCGCTCGAGTTTAGGCTCCCGGAACCTATGCCAGGCGGAGAAGAAAGGTTCCGGGCTCAGGAGGGGGAGGAAGCTTTGCCCCTCCTGGAGCCCGCGCCTACGGCTGTCTGGCCCTTGCGCTAGTGGGGTCTGGGGAGTCCCTTAGTGCTGAGGAAGAGCAAATGTACCCGTACTGGACCGCCCCAAACCCTACTTGTCTCAGAATATCCAACCCGCTCCATCTCCACTCCCAGAGCATGGCCTCATCACGGGCCTAGGACCCTAGGACCGGGCAAATTATGTTGCCCCAGCCGAATCCCTCACATAGGAACCAGGAACCAGATGAATTGGCAGGAGCCATGGTTTACAAGTGTAACCTAAGCCTTAACTCTGTCGTGTTCAACTCTTTGCTACTTCATGGACCGCTAGATTCCTCTGTCCATGGGATTTTCCAAGCAAGAATACTGGAGCGGGTAGTTGCCATTCCCTTCTCTAGGGGATCTTCCTGGCCTAGAGATTAAACCCTTGTCTCTGGCATCTACCTGCGTTGGCAGGCGGGTTCTTTACCGCTGAGCCACCTGGGAAGGCCTGAAGAGACCTGTGATTTCATGGATCCAAGAATTGCAAGGGCAGTAGAGATGGGCCCACCACAAACATCACATTGTTTCTCTCAGCATCCCCCTGCATGAGCTATCGCTCTCACGCAAAAACAAAGAAACCATTGTTTACAAACACCTCTTTATTGCAGACATTTCAGGCACAGGTACATGGAAAAGCTGTATTGCAAATTTTATACAGGGTGGTTTAAGAGGCAGCAAGTTTCTACCTCTGTTCCCAACCTCCATCCCCCAAATACACAGCAGCCAAGAAATCGGTCCCACTGAAATCTCCTGAGTATGCTGTCCTTTCAAACAGCACATCATCCAGGCCAGTGCCCAGTGTAGCTAGGCAACCAGTGGGGGTCTGAGGAAGTCCTTGGCTTCCATCCAGAGCGCAGGAGGAAAGGGGACTGTGCAGGTCAGGCAAAGCCGTGGTGCCCTTACCAATCCCACAACCCCTAATGGCACCAGACCAAATGCTGGGTTTGGTTCCAGCCTGTGGTTGCTACCTTGCCACCAGTCCTACACCATACCAAGGTCTTGGGGCTAAAGGGCTGGATTTATACTGATACTAGGCAAGGCTTGTCCGCAACACTTGAGGAGCAGAAACTGCCCCAACAACTGAGATTTCCTGGAATTTGAGGATAGTGTGAGGTTGTGTTTGTGGTCAGGGTGGGAATAGGAGGAGGCCTGGAGATGCCTTACAGAGGTCTCAGGGATGAGAAATCCTATAACCTGAATCCCTCAAATTCAGAATGCTTTCACAGTTGTAAATCTATACCCTAGTCAAACTGGGCCTGGCTTTACAGGTATTGGAGGCTGGCTATTCAAGGTACTCCCCTTCCAGTAATGGTATCCAAAGCAGATGGTACAGGATCGGAGCTGCCCTCTGCTTGCCTTGGGATCTACAGGGCACACTGGATGTGATCCTGACCCTTCTGTGGCTACAACAGGCCCTTCTCCCTCAAACGTCTGCTCATACTTGGTCCTGCTGAGCCCTCAGTCCAGAGAGGCCTGAACCTAATGGGCCGTTTTTGCCAAGGTTTTTCAATCTTCCGTAGGATTCTGGGTCATCTCACTGTCATTAAAACCCTGACTCTACCCAGTGTAGAGGTCACAGGAAGATGTCTGCACTGACTGCAGAGGCTTCAGGGAATCTTTCGGTCAGACCTGAGCTCTCCCTGTCTGCAGCTTGTTTTCCCAAGGCCCGGTGGAGAGAACACCATGCCCTACAGGGCTTCTGAGAGAAGCATGCTCAGAGTGCTGCTTCTGCATTTTCTCCTTGCAAAAGGCATTGCTGAGTGGGCGTAGAGGTGGGAGGGTGAGACATGAAAGAGCCAATGAGGCAGGGTAGTTATGGATGCCCAGCCCACTATTCAACTAATTCAAACAATTTAAACTGTTAAGAAAATTTTTGTGGTTTTATTGTATCATGAGGCATTGAAACATCTGAACAAATCATTATCTGGGTGGTGAGGCAGCTGCTTTCTCCTTCACTTCTTTGGGTTACTAGAGCAACTTGTCAGTAGATTAAAAAAAAAAAAAAAGACAACCTTTTGCATTACTTAAGTCTTTCCAAGGCATGCGCTGGTACAACACAAACTTCTCCTGTCAGATGCAACTAGTCTAGCATCCAAACATCATGCACAACACCTCGGTAGCAGCAGCGCACTGCGCCCACGCCCACCGCGGCCCTGCTCATTTGTGTATGATATTTGGAGCATCTGGAGGAGTGTGAATAGTATCGGGAAGAGGAGGGAGGAGGAAACAGCATGAGTGCCTGGCTGGGAGGAGGTCAGCCGGTTGTGCAGGGCAAGCCTGAACATATCATTGGTGCAAACCCAAGCATCGTTGATGTTCTTTAATAGGAACATCTGGTGGAACCCCATGATGGGGTCTTCATCGGCCTGTGAGGAAAGAGAAAATGGTTCAGTGAGTTGGCCAAGGAACAGAAAGGGTGTTCAGCGGGGTGGGGGGCAACACTGACTTTGTCATCAGGCCCTTCTTTCTTGGACACAAATCCTAGGATAGCCCAGAGGTACTTGTGACTGCGAACTGACCTAATGTATGAAACACTGCACTGGGCACAAAGGCGCCCTGAGGTGGCAGTTTACACTGCCACGCACACTCAAACTGTAGAACAACTCACCAATCAGCTACGGTAACACAGCAGAGAATGTCTGTGCCTCTGACCCCATGTTTCTGAGCACAAGTGACCAATGTGAAAGAGTTCTGCGGTACTTACCATGTAACTCACAGCAGTCTAAAAGCTAAACACTCTGTAGTGTCTGATTATGCCAGTTACTCCAACCATGAGAAGCTACTACTAATACTGACTTTGTACAAGGGAAAAGGCTCAAAACCAAGCTCACACCAAGTACAGCTCGACATAGGAAAAAACCAGTGCATTCCTATCAGGAAATCTGTTTCTTGTCATGTAACATGTAATACTGGCAACAAAAAAAGAAGGGTGAGAGACCTCCAGTCAAACTGCAGAACACCTGGATGAGGGGCATTTGAAACATCTGAACAAATCATTATCTGGGTGGTGAGGCAGCTGCTTTCTCCTTCACTTCTTTGGGTTACTAGAGCAACTTGTCAGTAGATTAAAAAAAAAAAAAAAGACAACCTTTTGCATTACTTAAGTCTTTCCAAGGCATGCGCTGGTACAACACAAACTTCTCCTGTCAGATGCAACTAGTCTAGCATCCAAACATCATGCACAACACCTCGGTAGCAGCAGCGCACTGCGCCCACGCCCACCGCGGCCCTGCTCATTTGTGTATGATATTTGGAGCATCTGGAGGAGTGTGAATAGTATCGGGAAGAGGAGGGAGGAGGAAACAGCATGAGTGCCTGGCTGGGAGGAGGTCAGCCGAAGTTGTGCAGGGCAAGCCTGAACATATCATTGGTGCAAACCCAAGCATCGTTGATGTTCTTTAATAGGAACATCTGGTGGAACCCCATGATGGGGTCTTCATCGGCCTGTGAGGAAAGAGAAAATGGTTCAGTGAGTTGGCCAAGGAACAGAAAGGGTGTTCAGCGGGGTGGGGGGCAACACTGACTTTGTCATCAGGCCCTTCTTTCTTGGACACAAATCCTAGGATAGCCCAGAGGTACTTGTGACTGCGAACTGACCTAATGTATGAAACACTGCACTGGGCACAAAGGCGCCCTGAGGTGGCAGTTTACACTGCCACGCACACTCAAACTGTAGAACAACTCACCAATCAGCTACGGTAACACAGCAGAGAATGTCTGTGCCTCTGACCCCATGTTTCTGAGCACAAGTGACCAATGTGAAAGAGTTCTGCGGTACTTACCATGTAACTCACAGCAGTCTAAAAGCTAAACACTCTGTAGTGTCTGATTATGCCAGTTACTCCAACCATGAGAAGCTACTACTAATACTGACTTTGTACAAGGGAAAAGGCTCAAAACCAAGCTCACACCAAGTACAGCTCGACATAGGAAAAAACCAGTGCATTCCTATCAGGAAATCTGTTTCTTGTCATGTAACATGTAATACTGGCAACAAAAAAAGAAGGGTGAGAGACCTCCAGTCAAACTGCAGAACACCTGGATGAGGCCTAGTTGAGGCAGAAGCCTAGCTAACCAGTTGTGTTTATAACATCACTGTTTTTCCCAGGAATTATCATCAGCAAGGAGGCAAATCAGTCTTCTGGAGGTTGGACAGAAACACCAGAAAACACCTGAAGCCAGGCAGACAGAGGCTCTGCTTACTGACCCCAGCCTGGGAAAGTGGGCCCTGAGACCCCAGAAGAGACCTTCTCACTCCTAAGGCCTATCTGAGCACATTCTCTGGGCAGGGTATCTTAGACAGACAGGAGAAACTGACAAGAAAAACCAGGCCAGAAGGCAGGTCTGTCTGACTCCACGAGAGAGGTCTAAAGGGCCTCCCTCTCCCTCCCTTTGTACTGGACTCAGGAAGCTCTGCCTGAGCTTAGGGAGAATGCATATGGGTCTGGTATTCTGGGGACCATGATGCCACAGCCCCAGGAGGCTGGAACCTCCTGGTTAAGGGGCAGCTCATCTGTTCTGCTTTGGGAAGGAGAGGATTTTTGGAAATCAAGAATCTGGCTTCAGCCTGTTAGAGCATAACAAATAGGAGTTCCGGGGAGAAGGCGGACAAGTTGCCAAGAGACCACAGGAAAGCTTTGAAGGTAACAGGTCTTTAGAAGTGGAACTAGAAGTGCAAAGAGAAGCAGAAGTTCCAGGCATCTGCTTTGCTCAGCAGGTGGAAGAGCCAGCAGGCAGCTTGGGGAGTGGCAGCAAGGACTCCAGTTCTGGTCAGCTGCCAGCGGAACATCCCCTACACCGTGGGGGCAGTATAGAGGCCCAGTGGCTGGGGTCACAGCTCTGTCCTGCTCCTATACCTCTTGTCCCTTTTCCAGAAAGGTTCCATACCAGTGCTCTCCAATAGGACTTGCAGGATTGTGCTGTCCAACAGGCAGCCCTGAGCAACTCTGAGCACCTGATATATGATTACTGCAACTGAGGAACTACATTGTAATTTGATTTCATTTTACTTAATGTAATTTAAAAAGCACCCATGGAGCTGATGGCTAGAGTAGTGAGCTACATAGCTACATAGCTCTAGGCCTCACTTGTCTCGGTGCCCCTAAGAAGCAGGACAGCAGTGCTGCAAGGCAGCAGCACCTTTACCTTGAGCTGGCCCACAACCATGCTGATGATGCAGCTGTCTGGCGTGGGCTGATGGTCCTGCGCCGTGATGCTGTGCTGGATTTTCTGGAATGGAAGGCTCTGCAAGAGAAAGAGTGGGTGGTGGGCTGCAGCCAGTGGGGTGGGGAAGGAAGGAGCTGCCTGCAGCCCAGCTCTGACCCTTACTTACAGACAATTTCTCCACAATGGCAGCTTTCCCCTGGAATTGCTGTCCTTCCCACGTAAGGCATGACGCATCAATCTGAAAACCATGAAACCTGGGGTCAGGGCTTCAGAACACAAGGAGTGTCTGAGTGTCTCTGAGGCCCTGAAAAGACCTGAAAAAGGTCCTGCTTAGGGACATGAGTCCATGCCTTAGTTTCCCTGTCTGTAAAGAAGGAAAATGAGGGTGACTTCCAAACTTTACACGATTGACAACTTTAATTATACTCCAGCATCGCAGAGCCCAAGTTCTGAAAGACTATGTAACAAAACACAAACATATTAATAAGTAAGGTCATCTCCCACTTTTTGTTCAAGAAGTTGTATGGCCTTTGATATGGATGAGCTCCAGGCCAGCTATGTTTGGCCCACACTCAGTCAAAAACCATCCTGGTGCTCGCTTCGGCAGCACATATACTAAAATTGGAACGATACAGAGAAGATTAGCATGGCCCCTGCGCAAGGATGACACGCAAATTCGTGAAGCGTTCCATATTTAAAAACAAAAAAAAAACACACACCCTGCTGTGTGGGCAGTCTGCTACAGTCCCAGAAAAATCATCTGAAATAACTTGGAAAAACAAGAAAGAAATGAGTAACTTGGAAATATTCTATGTTACATCATCTCTAGAGCTCAGAGTTAAGTTTCACAGAGGCCCTTCCCATGGGGTTGAGGAGGGATGGAAGCTGAGAAGGACTTGCCTGGGGCCCTCCCAACTATCAACAGGTAACACATGAGCTTCCCAACCCACCCTCACCTTTCCTACCACAGCATTCAGGGGGAGAACTCAAGAGTACCTCTGCTACTTTCCAGCTCTGACATTAGGCAAACTAATTTCCATTCATCCCTCCCAATCTTAACTTCTTGATCTTTACAGGGAACCTATACTGAGCTTTACATAAAACAACATATATAACGTACTCCATTAGAACCTTGCTAACTCTTCCCTGGGTCAGACCTGCTTTAACTGATTATGAAAGCAATGAGACAGAAGTACCAAGGATCCCAGAGTCAGACCAGTGAGAGTTTTTAAAGCTCTCTATGTATAACAATAATAATTGATAACCTGTGCTGGATTTGGCCTTCTACCATAAGATCCCTTTCTTTTCTTCAATATTTCTGAACTTGCCCTGATTTTCTTGAGGGAGACACAGAGGAGTCTGCCCACAGCCCATCAGGCTGCAACGATGCACTGGATGACTCCTATCATTCCTATCTTGGGCCAACCTGCTAGGCGTGGCCTGGTCAGTCACACTTCTCTTTTGGGCAGGGTCAAATACTACAAGTAACTCTAGGTGTATACGAACATCATTAAAACAGCAGCAAATAATGCCTACACAGAAGGGTTTGTCAAGACACATCAACCTCCGTGAACTAACTCCATTTGTTCTCACGCGCATTCAGGGACTTTTGGCTCCTCAAAGGAAGCTGGACCTGGGGCCTCCAGGAGGGCTCTGCATTGCACTGATGATCTTTACAGCTGTGGCCTCCAGGGGGCACCAGAAGCCCTACCCTCTGTCTGCAGCTTCCCCGCCTGGAGCAGAGGTGCTCCCTGGACCATGGAATGGCAAGCCCAGAACCTGCTGCCAGGGTACCAGGATCCACAGAGAGGCGTATGTGGACTGGGGAGTTGGGCTAAGCCTTAAGCCACCTGTCCTGTGGAGAACAGCTCAGATGGTCCCAGACATCTGAACTAACCCCCTGGGATCCCTTTCAGATGCTAGAGCTGAAAACTTACATAAATTGCGCCTAGTTGGGTTCTGTCGTTATCAAATAACTGGTAGTAATGTTGAATGAAGCTGGATCCAATCTGCTCCCAAATTGGCTTGTCTCCCATTCTGGAGCGTCACCCGGCCTCGATGAGACCTGCAAGTTGAGACAGGGAAGGAAGCGTTGGTACCGTGGAAGCCAGGAGGTAGCCAGACAGTGTCTTCACTGACCTCTATCCATCCCAGGCCTCCTTGAGCAGGTAGTCCTTTGCTGAGTTCTCTCAGCGAACAGAGAGGGCCCAGGGAACTGGTAAGCTATCCCACAGTACAGGGGAGTGCAGGTAGCCCAGAGGTGGACCAGACTCAGACCTTCCTTTGAAAGGCTCTAGTGGATGACAGAGGTGCCAGGATCCTGGAACAGGATGGATGCTGAGGGTGGAGCCAGGTCAAAGAAAGGTCAAAGCAAGTCCAACAGAGGGCGGGGTTTTAAGGAGGAGCTAAGCATTCTCCCTCTTTTTTTTTTAAGACATTTATTTTATTTATTTATCTTTTTGGGGAGTGAGGTGGGGAGGGAGGGGGATGGGCGGGCCACTTCCATTGGTCTTTCATTTCTCTATTTTCATCCGTCTTTGTTCTTTGGCTCCTGTGGGCCTCCCATTGTGGTGGCCTCTGTTGTTGCAGAGCGCCGGCTCTGGGTGCATGCGCCCCAGAGCTCCGGCGTGGCAACTGGACACATCAGTCCAGCCGCTCCGCAGCACGTGGGATCTTCCCAGGCCAGGGATCGAACCGGCACCCCTTGCACTGCAAGGCAGTGTCCTTACCCACTGGACCACCAGGGGAAGTCCTCCCTATTTCTTTTTATTTAATCCTCTCAACAACCTGCACAGTCAGAGTTACTGCTTTTCTTCCCACTTTGCAGGTCAGAAGCCACTGATGTCTGTGAGTCCAGTGTCTTCTATCGCAGCCCTAGGGCCGCTTCCCTGTCCTACTGGAACTAAGCACTCAGTCCCAGGCCTTACTGGCAAGGTAGAGGAAAAGCCAGTGGCAGTGGGGAGAAATGGCTCCTCAAGCTGCCACTTGCAACAAAGACAGCAAATGACCTTCCTTCACTTTGTCTTAAGAGGAAGTTCATTTCTTTGAGGCCACGTGACGTCATTTCATCACTGATTAGGAGTTAAGAGCTACCCACTTGAGAGCTGGATCACGCGTTCAGAGGAGCACAGGTGACAACAGAAGTGCTGGGACGGGAAATGAAGGCTGGGAGGGGGAAATGCATCATGTCCCTACATCCCCACCCCAGTATCCATCAGAAAGGCTGCCCCTCTCCGGTCTCTGAGGGGAAGGAAAGCCCCCAACCCTGCTACAGATACCAGAGATCCAAGGCTGCCAGATGGAAAATCTAAGCCCCAGACGAAACAGCTGCTCAGGGTAGGTCCCTCCTGGGTAGTGGGGAGTGCCTCACATTGCGGGACCCATGACAACACAACTGCTTTGTTCCATGGCCGTCTCTGAGTGCACAGGAGCCCACCCTCCTCCCCTAATTCCAGGACTCTGAACCAAAGCAGGAAGGAGGCAGGTATGACCCTGGCAGACAACCACTGGCAGTGGTGGAAGCTGATGCAAATCACTGCTCTTCTGAGGGCCTCAGTCCCCTTCTCTGTCAGGGGGTGGAACCCTGCTTTGCCAGTGGAGTCTCATAAGAACCTTCACGGCCTCCATTGGTCTTTCATTTCTCTATTTTCATCCGTCTTTGTTCTTTGGCTCCTGTGGGCCTCCCATTGTGGTGGCCTCTGTTGTTGCAGAGCGCCGGCTCTGGGTGCATGCGCCCCAGAGCTCCGGCGTGGCAACTGGACACATCAGTCCAGCCGCTCCGCAGCACGTGGGATCTTCCCAGGCCAGGGATCGAACCGGCACCCCTTGCACTGCAAGGCAGTGTCCTTACCCACTGGACCACCAGGGGAAGTCCTCCCTATTTCTTTTTATTTAATCCTCTCAACAACCTGCACAGTCAGAGTTACTGCTTTTCTTCCCACTTTGCAGGTCAGAAGCCACTGATGTCTGTGAGTCCAGTGTCTTCTATCGCAGCCCTAGGGCCGCTTCCCTGTCCTACTGGAACTAAGCACTCAGTCCCAGGCCTTACTGGCAAGGTAGAGGAAAAGCCAGTGGCAGTGGGGAGAAATGGCTCCTCAAGCTGCCACTTGCAACAAAGACAGCAAATGACCTTCCTTCACTTTGTCTTAAGAGGAAGTTCATTTCTTTGAGGCCACGTGACGTCATTTCATCACTGATTAGGAGTTAAGAGCTACCCACTTGAGAGCTGGATCACGCGTTCAGAGGAGCACAGGTGACAACAGAAGTGCTGGGACGGGAAATGAAGGCTGGGAGGGGGAAATGCATCATGTCCCTACATCCCCACCCCAGTATCCATCAGAAAGGCTGCCCCTCTCCGGTCTCTGAGGGGAAGGAAAGCCCCCAACCCTGCTACAGATACCAGAGATCCAAGGCTGCCAGATGGAAAATCTAAGCCCCAGACGAAACAGCTGCTCAGGGTAGGTCCCTCCTGGGTAGTGGGGAGTGCCTCACATTGCGGGACCCATGACAACACAACTGCTTTGTTCCATGGCCGTCTCTGAGTGCACAGGAGCCCACCCTCCTCCCCTAATTCCAGGACTCTGAACCAAAGCAGGAAGGAGGCAGGTATGACCCTGGCAGACAACCACTGGCAGTGGTGGAAGCTGATGCAAATCACTGCTCTTCTGAGGGCCTCAGTCCCCTTCTCTGTCAGGGGGTGGAACCCTGCTGTTGCCAGTGGAGTCTCACTAAAGGAACCTAGTAAAGTCCTTGACTCAATTTGGTTAGTGCTTGTCGGCTCCAGTCCCTATGACCTCACCCTAGGCCAGAGCAGCCAGGAGGAAGGACAGTATAAGTAGGCGGTAGCTTATTCCTTATTCCCAATCCGGCCAATCTCCCAGCCTGTGACCAACACTCCAGCCAATGAGGGGCCAGGAAGCTGAGCCGGCTTTATTTTAGGTCCCCTAGGAGGTGGTGGCACTAAAAATAGCAGCGCAGTGCAGGGATGACTAAGAAATGTCCAGGAAAGTCTAAAACAAGCAGAGGAGAAAAACTGGGCCCAGCTGTGCCTGCTTGGGACAAGGTGTGTCCCAGCTCAGTCTCCGCCAAGAAATAGATCAACAAGTGTGAAAAACATAGGGTCAACAGCTGGTCTCAGCTGCTCTATCTTGGTCACATTTCCGAAGGGTCAGATCGTGACGGCAACACATGCAAACTCGGGTCACTGGAAGCAGGAGAGAACCCTCTCTGTCCCTTCCACCGGAGCACTCACTGTGCTTGGCTCGTCCATCACGGCCCAGCCCTACCACATCACACTCCCCAAGATTCCCTGCTGAGCCTCCCGAAGACCTCTGGGGCGGGGGAAAGCTGGAGGAATGGATGACAGCCATCTTTCCCCTCTGTCCTGAACGGTCCTCAGGGAAGCTCTGGGAGGAGTGGGCCAGTCAGGAGAAACAACATGAGCACATATCTGGGGACACAAGAAGAGGTAAGGGCAGGTATCAGGAAGCGGGAGATGGAGGGTGAGGGGAAACAAGGCCAGAAGCTATCCACAGAAAAGTGGGGCAGGTACTAGGACACTGAAGTGAAGCAAGTAAGATGCTTTTTCCTCTCTCAACATTGTTCTTAAGGTGTGGTGAATTTCTAACACAAAAACGACTTAGCAGAAGTAGAGGTGGAGTAAAGAGGGTGGAGGGAGAAAGGGACAGAAGAGCCCTTTGGCCTGGAGGAGGGGCAGGACAGAGCAAGCTCACCTGAGTGAGGGCAAGGACTGCTCAGGGGCTCCCAGGAACCTTCAAAGCTATGTGGATTGTAGACTTTGCTTCAGAGATGTCAAGTGCGGCCGCTGAAGCCCATGCCAACCTTGTTTGAGGTTTGTTTGACCTTGATGTGTTCATCTCTCTGTTAACAACCATGCAACCATGTGGTCGATTTCACTGTCAGCCCATTTTATAGGTGGAAAAACAAAGGTTCACCTTGTGGCCCCCAATTCATCCAGAACATCAGTACTGATACTGGGTTCTCTGGTTAAGGCAACTGCTTGTTTTCTGCTAACTTTGCATCCTTGAGCTCTAAACCACAAGGTTAGCCATGTCCCTCCCCTACAAGACCCTTACACTTGGGTTCAGGGTCTAAAACAAGCCCAGCTGTGCCTGCTTGGGACAAGGTGTGTCCCAGCTCAGTCTCCGCCAAGAAATAGATCAACAAGTGTGAAAAACATAGGGTCAACAGCTGGTCTCAGCTGCTCTATCTTGGTCACATTTCCGAAGGGTCAGATCGTGACGGCAACACATGCAAACTCGGGTCACTGGAAGCAGGAGAGAACCCTCTCTGTCCCTTCCACCGGAGCACTCACTGTGCTTGGCTCGTCCATCACGGCCCAGCCCTACCACATCACACTCCCCAAGATTCCCTGCTGAGCCTCCCGAAGACCTCTGGGGCGGGGGAAAGCTGGAGGAATGGATGACAGCCATCTTTCCCCTCTGTCCTGAACGGTCCTCAGGGAAGCTCTGGGAGGAGTGGGCCAGTCAGGAGAAACAACATGAGCACATATCTGGGGACACAAGAAGAGGTAAGGGCAGGTATCAGGAAGCGGGAGATGGAGGGTGAGGGGAAACAAGGCCAGAAGCTATCCACAGAAAAGTGGGGCAGGTACTAGGACACTGAAGTGAAGCAAGTAAGATGCTTTTTCCTCTCTCAACATTGTTCTTAAGGTGTGGTGAATTTCTAACACAAAAACGACTTAGCAGAAGTAGAGGTGGAGTAAAGAGGGTGGAGGGAGAAAGGGACAGAAGAGCCCTTTGGCCTGGAGGAGGGGCAGGACAGAGCAAGCTCACCTGAGTGAGGGCAAGGACTGCTCAGGGGCTCCCAGGAACCTTCAAAGCTATGTGGATTGTAGACTTTGCTTCAGAGATGTCAAGTGCGGCCGCTGAAGCCCATGCCAACCTTGTTTGAGGTTTGTTTGACCTTGATGTGTTCATCTCTCTGTTAACAACCATGCAACCATGTGGTCGATTTCACTGTCAGCCCATTTTATAGGTGGAAAAACAAAGGTTCACCTTGTGGCCCCCAATTCATCCAGAACATCAGTACTGATACTGGGTTCTCTGGTTAAGGCAACTGCTTGTTTTCTGCTAACTTTGCATCCTTGAGCTCTAAACCACAAGGTTAGCCATGTCCCTCCCCTACAAGACCCTTACACTTGGGTTCAGGGTCAAACCCCAATGCCACATATGACTGTCCATGTGTCCAACTGTCCCTGACTCCTCAGCTGTGCTCTCCTGCCTCTCTGGCCACTGCCACCCGTGAACACACCAGAACTTGAGAGTGCCTGCTCCCCAGATTTCTGCACAGGTGAGTCCTCCAGCCAGGATGCCCGCCCTCCACTCAGGTTGCTGTTAAGATGCCACACATTTTGGGTCCTCCTTTCCAGACTCAACTGGAAAGGGGGTTGACCCCAACCCCATGTGTGAGCCCATATCGGCACACCCAGGGCCACTCCTCTGCCTGAACACGGTGGCTCTGGGCTGTGAGGGTGCCAGTGTGGTTCTTGCCACACTCCATCCCACTCCCTCCATCTCCCAGCACAGAGTCTAGCAAACTATGGGATTTACATGTTCTGACTCCAAATCATCCACAAAGTTTTCAACTTGCAGCTGGGAGGCGGCATTCCTGAGCCTAGAAAAAGCAACAGGGTACAGAGGCCACCTCCCATCCCCATGCAACACAGGGGAGGGGTGGGCCAGGCTGGGTGTTTCCCCAGGATGGCCGGCCAGCCCTGACCTGGCCTCTAATATATTTCCTGTGGAGAGAACAGCCTGGAGATAAATAAAATGCCAACGCTGAGGGGCAGCCTCACGTGAGACTGGGGACTGACCTTCATGACAGCATCTCCTACAGCTCTTCCTAGAGGGCCACTGACCACCGTCTCCTGCTTCAGTCAGGCTGATGGAGGCCAGACTCCTCGAGGAGCAGATACGATCTCGGTCACCTCTCACTCCCTGAACATCGGCCCTTCCTGATCCTTAGGTCTGTGTGGGTGCAAAGACTCTCCAGAACGTCTCATAAACTGTGGCTTGCTCCCAATGAGTGTGCACAGAGGCAGAGATGCCCCAGCTTTGTCAGGGGTTTCAGGTTGTTCACACTCCCTGAGGCTGTCATAAACACCAGGTTAAAAGCTCTGGCTCAGGAGATCCCACTGGGTAACAGAAAAACTTCACTAAAGTCCATTTTTCTCTTCAAATTTTGGGGCAGTGTTTCCAGTATTCTGAAACTTGAAACAGCAGTGTCCAGCTGATAACGTCTTGTTTTCACTAATGTTTATTCGGTGTAGAACTGTGCTCACAGCTTTACATGCATTTGTTCTAACACCCTGTGAGTCAACTCCCATGTTAGAGATGAGCAAAGCAAGGCGCAGCAAGGTCAGTTAAATTTGCTCAAGGTCATGAGCCTAATTAATGGTAAAACTGGATGGAACCAGGCTTAGTGGGCTCCAGAGCCAAGACTCCCAGTGACAACTGGTCTGGAGATAAAAACGAACGGCACACGTAGGGCTGAAGCCCCGATCTCTGACCTCTTCTTTCTCGGAAAGGGGCAAGGCAGGCCTGAACTGGGGCTTCTGCCTCCAAACAAAGGCACCAGGCAGACTGCCGCACTAAACAATAGGCGTTTTCATGGGGAATGATCTCACGGTTTTCCCAAACCTTCAAAGTCACAGCCCCATTCCACCATCTCAGCAAAGCGGAGATAGATGGGGGCCTAGCTGAATCTGGGACAGGGCTAGGAGCAGTAGAGTGACGAGGAAGAAGACATTACTAACGCCACACTTACAAATGGATGCTCACGTTGGAGGGCCTGTCACCAAGGCCTGCAATGAATACCGGATGTGTCAAGCTTATAACGGGATCTTTGAACTCAGCACCAACTCAAGACTACTGCCCTCATGCCTACTGTCTGCTAGGTTTCAAGAGCCTGGAAGCAGAGGCTGGGAACAACTCCTACAGGTGGAACTGACAGACAACCTTAGCTTCAACACGAGCACTGCCATGGGCTGAGGGTAGTGAGAGGGAAGGCTGTGGGCTGCAGATACTGATCTGAGGGCTGCTGTGTATCCATCCAATGGCCATCCAAGGATTTCCCTTCCCATTCTCCATGGCAAAGTCTCAACCATTTTTCCTGCCTTCAAGGCCCTGGGTGACCTGGCCTCCCAGCTATCCAGCCTCGTCTCCTGCCACCCACTACTTCCCATCCTCTGCAGCCACGCTGGGCATTTTCCTGTTTGTGGAATGTGTTGAACCTGTTCACACTGGAGGGCTTTGGAACTGCTGATCCTTCTATTCGGATCACCCTTCTTTCTAGATCTTCATGTGTCTGGCTCCTTGTCACATGTGATCGCTCAAATGTCACCTCTTCACAGCACCTTCCCTGACATTCCAGTCTAAAGTGGCCTCCCAGTTAACTCATTTCACCATCCCCACCTTCCTGTTCTTAGCACGGTGTCACTGCATGAGATGGTCACACTTACATTATTTGTTAATGGCCCGTCTCCCAGACTGGGGCACCCCTGAGCTCATGGTGCCTCGCCCAACCCCTCTTCCCTGGGTGGAATATGTTCTGGGAAAACCCTGTTCAGTTTTAAGTTGCCAAGAGACCCACTTCCCCTCCACCCACATCTTCTGACCAAGTTGTCAGGAAACAATCCTTTGCCTTTCACCTAGCCATCTGCCTGAGGCGTGTGGCAAGAAGGGCCTGCTTACCCTCTCCAACCCCTAAGGTCCTGATTACCTGAGGAACAACTGCGGCTGAATAGCAGTCACACAACCACAGCAAAAGGCCTGGTCGCTAGCCTGCTTCTCTCCCTCATGGTATGACTTTCTGACCCTGTCTCTTCATCAGTAATTATGAGGATGTTAGGAGTAATTGACCGCACAGGTCCAAGATGAACACTGGGTTAAGAGAGGAAGAAGGCGGTATCTCAGCCTCCTGCAGGGAACCATGCTAAGGAGCAGCCTTGACCCAGGACTGGCAACAGCCTTGTCTACTACTCCTCTGCCTGTAGGCAAGAAAGAAATTAGCCAAGGTCTGCTGCCCCAAGAGGCCGAACTCCTACAGGTGGAACTTCAGAGCACTGCCATGGGCTGGGTGAGAGGGAAGGCTGTGGGCTGCAGATACTGATCTGAGGGCTGCTGTGTATCCATCCAATGGCCATCCAAGGATTTCCCTTCCCATTCTCCATGGCAAAGTCTCAACCATTTTTCCTGCCTTCAAGGCCCTGGGTGACCTGGCCTCCCAGCTATCCAGCCTCGTCTCCTGCCACCCACTACTTCCCATCCTCTGCAGCCACGCTGGGCATTTTCCTGTTTGTGGAATGTGTTGAACCTGTTCACACTGGAGGGCTTTGGAACTGCTGATCCTTCTATTCGGATCACCCTTCTTTCTAGATCTTCATGTGTCTGGCTCCTTGTCACATGTGATCGCTCAAATGTCACCTCTTCACAGCACCTTCCCTGACATTCCAGTCTAAAGTGGCCTCCCAGTTAACTCATTTCACCATCCCCACCTTCCTGTTCTTAGCACGGTGTCACTGCATGAGATGGTCACACTTACATTATTTGTTAATGGCCCGTCTCCCAGACTGGGGCACCCCTGAGCTCATGGTGCCTCGCCCAACCCCTCTTCCCTGGGTGGAATATGTTCTGGGAAAACCCTGTTCAGTTTTAAGTTGCCAAGAGACCCACTTCCCCTCCACCCACATCTTCTGACCAAGTTGTCAGGAAACAATCCTTTGCCTTTCACCTAGCCATCTGCCTGAGGCGTGTGGCAAGAAGGGCCTGCTTACCCTCTCCAACCCCTAAGGTCCTGATTACCTGAGGAACAACTGCGGCTGAATAGCAGTCACACAACCACAGCAAAAGGCCTGGTCGCTAGCCTGCTTCTCTCCCTCATGGTATGACTTTCTGACCCTGTCTCTTCATCAGTAATTATGAGGATGTTAGGAGTAATTGACCGCACAGGTCCAAGATGAACACTGGGTTAAGAGAGGGAAGAAGGCGGTATCTCAGCCTCCTGCAGGGAACCATGCTAAGGAGCAGCCTTGACCCAGGACTGGCAACAGCCTTGTCTACTACTCCTCTGCCTGTAGGCAAGAAAGAAATTAGCCAAGGTCTGCTGCCCCCATCACTTTAAGTGCCTTTTTCTTCTTTTCTATTGAGAGAGGAGTCCAGAGACTCCAGGTTGCCCTGAAGCTGAATCCTGAGGTCTACACTTTAGTCTCTCTGCTCTGCCTATGCTCAGTCCCTGAGTAGCCCTCTTTCCCAGGTGGTTCAGGACAGCTCTCATCCATGAACTTGCTGCTTCATGTAAAGTCAAAAACAAATGAAACAGTTATTAAATACATATGTTCTCTCACTCCAGCCTCTCAGGCTTGTAGAGCTGGTATGGTAACTGTAAAATGGTAAAAGAAACCAAGACTCTGAGAGGTTAAGAAAGGATTCTAGACCATACAAGGCCACTGGGGCACAGACAGCATGAAAATGTCTATGAAACTGGCCTGGACTGGACCAGTTAAGAGCCCATGACAAGCAGCAGGAACCACAGATGGCAAAATGAGACTGCGAGCAACGGACCTCAGGCCTTTTCTTTCCCTTTGAAATCACCAAGCTCTAAGCCCGTCAAAACAGAAGGCCTCTAAGTGCATGCTCCGCCTGTCAAACGGAGAACAGTGTACAAACGTGAACGTGCACTGACCTGGGCCTGAACCACTTCTGCAAGAGGAACTCGTATCTCTGTACAGACGTCCTTCCAGGGGGCCGCAGTTTCTGCCCTGAAGAGACCCAGTGAGTCTAATGGAGTACCTGAGGCTCTAAGAAACAAACATCCCTGGTGATTCAATGGTTAAGAATCCACCTTCCTATTCAGAGGACGCGGGTTCAATCTCTAGTCTGGGAACCGAGATCCCATATGCTGCAGAGCAACTAAGCCCGCATCCAAAACTAGAGAGAATCCTGAGTGTTGCAACTAAGACCTGATACAACCATAAATAAATAAGTATTTTTAAAAAGGAAAGAAACAAAAATTCCTGAATTCCCCCAGTTGACTGAGGCAAACTACCCTCAGTTTTCAGGTACCTTGGATACATCTCTCTCATGAGAGGTTCTCCTTCACCAGAGTTGCCTCTTCTCCAACCTGTGTGTTAAGAATCGGCACAGGCAGGTTCTAAGGAGCAGCCTTGACCCAGGACTGGCAACAGCCTTGTCTACTACTCCTCTGCCTGTAGGCAAGAAAGAAATTAGCCAAGGTCTGCTGCCCTCACTTTAAGTGCCTTTTTTTTTATTGAGAGAGGAGTCCAGAGACTCCAGGTTGCCCTGAAGCTGAATCCTGAGGTCTACACTTTAGTCTCTCTGCTCTGCCTATGCTCAGTCCCTGAGTAGCCCTCTTTCCCAGGTGGTTCAGGACAGCTCTCATCCATGAACTTGCTGCTTCATGTAAAGTCAAAAACAAATGAAACAGTTATTAAATACATATGTTCTCTCACTCCAGCCTCTCAGGCTTGTAGAGCTGGTATGGTAACTGTAAAATGGTAAAAGAAACCAAGACTCTGAGAGGTTAAGAAAGGATTCTAGACCATACAAGGCCACTGGGGCACAGACAGCATGAAAATGTCTATGAAACTGGCCTGGACTGGACCAGTTAAGAGCCCATGACAAGCAGCAGGAACCACAGATGGCAAAATGAGACTGCGAGCAACGGACCTCAGGCCTTTTCTTTCCCTTTGAAATCACCAAGCTCTAAGCCCGTCAAAACAGAAGGCCTCTAAGTGCATGCTCCGCCTGTCAAACGGAGAACAGTGTACAAACGTGAACGTGCACTGACCTGGGCCTGAACCACTTCTGCAAGAGGAACTCGTATCTCTGTACAGACGTCCTTCCAGGGGGCCGCAGTTTCTGCCCTGAAGAGACCCAGTGAGTCTAATGGAGTACCTGAGGCTCTAAGAAACAAACATCCCTGGTGATTCAATGGTTAAGAATCCACCTTCCTATTCAGAGGACGCGGGTTCAATCTCTAGTCTGGGAACCGAGATCCCATATGCTGCAGAGCAACTAAGCCCGCATCCAAAACTAGAGAGAATCCTGAGTGTTGCAACTAAGACCTGATACAACCATAAATAAATAAGTATTTTTAAAAAGGAAAGAAACAAAAATTCCTGAATTCCCCCAGTTGACTGAGGCAAACTACCCTCAGTTTTCAGGTACCTTGGATACATCTCTCTCATGAGAGGTTCTCCTTCACCAGAGTTGCCTCTTCTCCAACCTGTGTGTTTAAGAAGTCGGCACAGAGCAGGTTCCAGCAACAAACAGAGAAAGGACCGTGAGAAGGGCCAACCCTGGCCCTTTTGTATCCCTCTTCCCTTGGCCACCTTCCCTAGCCACAGGCAGACCTGAACAAACGACTCTTCTCAGGAAGACACATCTCGGCTGACAGTGAGAAGGTGCCACACAGACCTGGTGGCACGGGTGCTGACCAGCAGGATCAGTCACTCCTGAAGCTACTGCACAAACAACCCACACACTCGTGCCTCCCTCAGGGAAAGTCTTCAGGAACTCCTGCCGTATGTGGTCAAAGCAAGAAATCACAGAATCTCAAAGTGGGGGAAGGGGTTGTTGTCGTTCAGTTGCTAAGTCATGTCCAACTCTTTGCGACGCCATGGACTACAGTATACCAGGCTCCCTGTCCTTTACTATCTCCCAGGCTCAAATTCATGCCCACTGAATCAATGATGCTGTCTAATCACCTCATCCTCTGCCACCCCCTTTTCCTTTTGCCTTCAATCTTTCCCAGCATCAGGGTCTTTTCCAATGAGTTGGCTCTTTGCATGAGATGGCCAAAGTACTGGACCTTCCGCATCAGTCCTTTCAATGAATATGTAGGCTTGATCTCCTTTAGGACTGACTGGTTTGATCTCCTTGCAGTCCAAAAGACTCTCAAGAGTTTCTCTAATACCACTCAAATTCAACCCTTCAACACAAACATTCTCCAAGGGCCCATCAGAAAAAAAAAAAAAAACCAACTTTAAAAACAGGTGCCCAGGGCTTCCCTGGTGGTCCAGTGGGTAAGGACACTGTCTTTCAGTGCAAGGGGCGCCGGTTCGATCCCTGGCCTGGGAAGATCCCACATGCCGCGGAGCGGCTGGACGGATGTGTCCAATCACCGAGCCGGAGCTCTGGAGTGCATGCGCCTGGAATCAGTGCTCTGCAACAACAGAGGCCACCGCGATGGGAGGCCCACACAGGCCAAAGAACAAAGATGGAAGAAAACAGATAAATGAAAGACCAAGAGAAGTGGCCCGCCTGCACCCAATCCCTTCCCAATCCCCTCCCCCCCAAAAAAGAAAAAGAAATAATAAAAATAAAAACAGGTGTTCACCTCCAGTCCACAGAAATCCTGCCCAACTTTCAATGTCCATCTCCTATCTCCAAAAGGACTGCTCCTTTCATTTCTGGAAAGGACACCGTTGTCTCACTCTGGGAAAATGTCTTGATTACCTTTCCAGGAGCACTGGGTACTTGAGTAAGTGACCTGAGAGGGTCTCAGTGAAAGAGGAACAAGGCACCAACCCAGGTTCCAGGCAGGGAAGGAGAGCACAGACCAGAAAATGATGGGTGCCTCCCTCAGGAAAGTCTTCAGGAACTCCTGCCGTATGTGGTCAAAGCAAGAAATCACAGAATCTCAAAGTGGGGGAAGGGGTTGTTGTCGTTCAGTTGCTAAGTCATGTCCAACTCTTTGCGACGCCATGGACTACAGTATACCAGGCTCCCTGTCCTTTACTATCTCCCAGGCTCAAATTCATGCCCACTGAATCAATGATGCTGTCTAATCACCTCATCCTCTGCCACCCCCTTTTCCTTTTGCCTTCAATCTTTCCCAGCATCAGGGTCTTTTCCAATGAGTTGGCTCTTTGCATGAGATGGCCAAAGTACTGGACCTTCCGCATCAGTCCTTTCAATGAATATGTAGGCTTGATCTCCTTTAGGACTGACTGGTTTGATCTCCTTGCAGTCCAAAAGACTCTCAAGAGTTTCTCTAATACCACTCAAATTCAACCCTTCAACACAAACATTCTCCAAGGGCCCATCAGAAAAAAAAAAAAAACCAACTTTAAAAACAGGTGCCCAGGGCTTCCCTGGTGGTCCAGTGGGTAAGGACACTGTCTTTCAGTGCAAGGGGCGCCGGTTCGATCCCTGGCCTGGGAAGATCCCACATGCCGCGGAGCGGCTGGACGGATGTGTCCAATCACCGAGCCGGAGCTCTGGAGTGCATGCGCCTGGAATCAGTGCTCTGCAACAACAGAGGCCACCGCGATGGGAGGCCCACACAGGCCAAAGAACAAAGATGGAAGAAAACAGATAAATGAAAGACCAAGAGAAGTGGCCCGCCTGCACCCAATCCCTTCCCAATCCCCTCCCCCCCAAAAAAGAAAAAGAAATAATAAAAATAAAAACAGGTGTTCACCTCCAGTCCACAGAAATCCTGCCCAACTTTCAATGTCCATCTCCTATCTCCAAAAGGACTGCTCCCTTTCATTTCTGGAAAGGACACCGTTGTCTCACTCTGGGAAAATGTCTTGATTACCTTTCCAGGAGCACTGGGTACTTGAGTAAGTGACCTGAGAGGGTCTCAGTGAAAGAGGAACAAGGCACCAACCCAGGTTCCAGGCAGGGAAGGAGAGCACAGACCAGAAAATGATGGTGAGAGTCTCAGGCACAAGAACACTCAGCAAAGACCTGTGAGGGACGAGGAGTCGGTGACAGAAGATCTATCCAGGCTCATTGGCCACAGCAATTTGGACAGGTGACAGCCAAACTGCTCAAGGGACCCCAGACCTTCCTGGGCTCAGCGTCTCAAGGGATACCTTGCTCCGTGGTTTCTCCAGACACTGAAGAAGAGAGTGGGCTCACGAACAGCCTTTCCTCTTCGGTGCTCTGATCACTCAGAAGCCTCCTCTTCTCCAAAGGGGTCAAGAGTCCCTTGGCTGTGGCGGATGGAGGGGGGGCGGTCTCTTCAACTCAGCCCTCAGCAAATAACAACAACATGCCGCCTCCCGCCCCCTTCTGTAACCTCCTTTCCTCAGCACCAGGACTTGGTAGGAATTCATTATTTTATCTCCATTCTCAGCTCAGAGCCTGACATATAGAAAGGGCCTCAAGAATGGCTGCTGAATAAAATGCATTACTGGTGAAAGAGGAGAAAAAAATAATAATTTCAAGCAAGACTCTAATGACTCAATAAGGGTGTTCTAAAATTTGAGGAATTCTTTCATTTAAATCACTCTTCCCATCCTCACCCACCAACTGCACACACAGCAGAATAAAGTGAAAGGTGGCTCAGTGAAGAGAGGTGAGTTCCACATCAGTATGGGACCTAGTTTCAAGCTGTCTGAGACCCCAGCCTCCTCACAGCTTGCCCCTTTGGTTATGCAGCTATAGCCTGATTGCCTCAGGCCAGGCCCCACCTCCCAAGTCAGCCCTACATGACGAGAGAGGATGCACACTGATTCTGGAGGACCTCAGTGTTCTCCTCTGATCTCTGAGACATGGAGAGCCAGCCAGATTCCAGAAAGGTCAAGGACTTATGGGGGTCAGGATGCCCAGCAGTGGCTAGATGACCCCAGACAAGAAGTATTAAGGAACTTAAAGACTGGAATGGCAGGGAGGAATCTGAATTCCTCCCCCTCCCAGGTAACCTATGAGAAGGAACAGTGGCATTTTGACCTCATAAGAAAACTCTTGTGATCAAGTCACAAGGGCTCTGGAATGTGTGAATTAATTTCATAGTCATAAAGCCTAATTCACCTGACACCAGTGTTCTAGAAAGAACCAACCCAGACAATCTAAAGAAGGTCTTGGAACAACTGCCTGTGGCACTAAGAGATTCAATCTCACTGACCCTACGTGCATCCTGTGGGTAGTCTCCCCTTGTTGCCCACCTCCACGGGCAAATCTGGCCTCTCCTGAGCCTGCTGAATGAACCTGACTTTCCCGTGCTCATAGGCTAGCATGTGGACTAGGAGGGTTGAGTCCAGAGAGAAAGCAGGCCCAGGTGAGGCGATCCAGACAGACCCTCGTGTGTCCTCTTCAACTAGGAAAATGTCGCTATAGGAAAACTTCCATGGATAGAGTTCAATGACCAGAAAAATACTATCCAGGGAAATACTCCCAGAAAGAAAAAAAAAGTTCCAAAGCGGGGTGGTGCATCACGGGCCTAACTCAACTCTCCTGAGATCTGACTGCTGCTGAGGCCAAGTCTGCACGGACGTAGCTGTTTCTTCACTCCCTGTAAGAACTGTGTCTCAGGAGTCGCACTGGGTCAGAGAAATCAAGGTTTGAGAAATTGTCTCTTCTCCGTATCCCAGTCTCCTCCCGGCTCCTCCCTTAATTTATCATCACTCAGTCAAAAAGTGTCTTCACAGTCAGCCAGAATACAACTCCATGGCTAGATACTCTCCATCTTCCAGAACTCTATGGAGTCCCTGACGCCATCATCAAAGGCAATTTACCAAGGCCCCACAAGCTTCCTGCCTATTCAGAGGTCGCTCAGCTGCTGGCAAATATGCTAGCAAGAGAGGGACATCTGACTTTCTGTAGCCCTGTCACCCAGGTTTCAGAAGGGCCTCATGGAGTGTGAACCTGAGCCCACAGCCCAAATTGCCCCTCCTGCAATGTCGCTTGCAGCCTGGCCTGGTTTGGCACTAGGCTCACCGACCATAGACCTGGATTCTACTTTCTCCTCCATTAAACTCCATCTTATCGTTACCATTCTTATGGAACCAACCTCCTCTGTGGGAGAAGGGCAGATGCGAGGATTAGGCTGTGCTAGAGAGATCCAACAATGTGTTGGAGGCTCGCACATTCAGCCTCACCGCCTTGGTTTCCTCCCGCCCTCATTCCACTAACACACCCGCCAACCCACCCATGGCGAGGGCCTGGTCACTGATAGAGAGAGAGCGGGGGCTGAGCCTATGAGTCCGGAGCCTCATTTCATCAGGCCAGATTCTCCAAGGATCGCCAGGGGTGAAGTCCCACGTGGAACCCCCTCCCGCCCCAGATTCCCTGTCCCTGCCCTCCACGCAGAAGAACCTACAGCCGAGCTCCGAAGTGGGAGAAAGGTTTCGTGCACTCTCAGCCTGCAGACAAGCAAGGAAGCATTTACCTACATCCTGATCGAGCTATGTTTGAGAACTGGGGTAAGGTAGGGTGCAGGCGGGCGACCTTACCCACTGCTGACTCTGGGCCGGGTGGCGTTTGCCCATCCCCGGATCCTTCGCAGGCAGGTGGCAGGACATGGGGATGGGGTCCGCCCTCTCGCCTGCAGAGTTTGCAGGACTCGGGCAGGCCGCTAGGCCAGACGGCGGGGCCCGGAGAGCCACACTGGGTCAGAGAAATCAAGGTTTGAGAAATTGTCTCTTCTCCGTATCCCAGTCTCCTCCCGGCTCCTCCCTTAATTTATCATCACTCAGTCAAAAAGTGTCTTCACAGTCAGCCAGAATACAACTCCATGGCTAGATACTCTCCATCTTCCAGAACTCTATGGAGTCCCTGACGCCATCATCAAAGGCAATTTACCAAGGCCCCACAAGCTTCCTGCCTATTCAGAGGTCGCTCAGCTGCTGGCAAATATGCTAGCAAGAGAGGGACATCTGACTTTCTGTAGCCCTGTCACCCAGGTTTCAGAAGGGCCTCATGGAGTGTGAACCTGAGCCCACAGCCCAAATTGCCCCTCCTGCAATGTCGCTTGCAGCCTGGCCTGGTTTGGCACTAGGCTCACCGACCATAGACCTGGATTCTACTTTCTCCTCCATTAAACTCCATCTTATCGTTACCATTCTTATGGAACCAACCTCCTCTGTGGGAGAAGGGCAGATGCGAGGATTAGGCTGTGCTAGAGAGATCCAACAATGTGTTGGAGGCTCGCACATTCAGCCTCACCGCCTTGGTTTCCTCCCGCCCTCATTCCACTAACACACCCGCCAACCCACCCATGGCGAGGGCCTGGTCACTGATAGAGAGGGGCGGGGCTGAGCCTATGAGTCCGGAGCCTCATTTCATCAGGCCAGATTCTCCAAGGATCGCCAGGGGTGAAGTCCCACGTGGAACCCCCTCCCGCCCCAGATTCCCTGTCCCTGCCCTCCACGCAGAAGAACCTACAGCCGAGCTCCGAAGTGGGAGAAAGGTTTCGTGCACTCTCAGCCTGCAGACAAGCAAGGAAGCATTTACCTACATCCTGATCGAGCTATGTTTGAGAACTGGGGTAAGGTAGGGTGCAGGCGGGCGACCTTACCCACTGCTGACTCTGGGCCGGGTGGCGTTTGCCCATCCCCGGATCCTTCGCAGGCAGGTGGCAGGACATGGGGATGGGGTCCGCCCTCTCGCCTGCAGAGTTTGCAGGACTCGGGCAGGCCGGGCTAGGCCAGACGGGGCGGGGCCCGGAGAGCCACATCTGGGTGGTCCAGACCAGAGAAAATGGCCTGGCCTCGGAGAGATTCAGTGTGCCCGCCACCTGCACGATACACCCAAAATAGGTTCCTGGCCGTCTCAGTGTTCCCCCTGGCCGCCGCCTCAGAGGACCGGCGGGAGGCGGAGCCGCGCGCGACACATGGTCCCGGCCCCGCGCGGCTTTGGGGCCGCCGGGAGGGGGGGAGGGGAGGGGCCACCCGGGGACTCGCAGCAGAAGCCCCAGGGGATCCAGAGCGCGGCTCCCGCGGCCCAGCCCCTGCCTCAGCGCGCTACCCTCAACACTCACCCGAGGGGTTGGGACGATGGCGGCAGCGGCGGCGGCAACCCAGCGCGGTCTGCGACCGACTGTCCCTTCCCCCCTGCCTTCCCTTGCCACCCCGCTGCACTCTGGGAAATGCAGTCCCCCTCGAGCTCCTTTCTGGCATAGGTAAGCTAAGAGAAAACTACAGTTCCCGACGACCCATGCGCCGAGGCCCAGACACGGCCCGCAGCGCGGGAGGTGAGGCGAAGTCAGGGTGGGAGGCTGCCGAAGGGAGCCCCTGAGAATTGTGGTCTAGCGGAAGCCTCTGGAACATCCGAGCTTGGCGCCAGCCTGGGGTCAGGGCTTAGCTGTCGCCCAGTCCAGCTGGTCCGGCCCCGCCCTGCTTTCGCGGACGTTCGGAGTTGGCCCCGCCTCCGTGGGAGCTCGGCCTGGTCTCAAACTAGCCTAGCTGCCCCTCCCTGGGCCCCTGAGCTGTTTCCGCTCTCGAACCTCCCTCCTCTTTGGTGCTGTGGCCTCCCCTGCGGCTCTTCCGAGTGAAGCTCCAAGGCCAGCAGGGGCGGAACCCACAGCTACTGTTGTCCTAACATTGTTGCGCCTTGCCTGGTGCTAGTCGGACCCAAAGCTGGTTTCAAGCAAGCGAGGCTCTCCTTGCGCTGAAGAGTCAAATACGTGAGGCTCGGCTGGAGACAAAATTACTTTTAAGGTTTCTGCAGTTAAGGTCTACAAAGCACTCACACAAGTTTGTTGTTGTTTTTTGCATCAGGCAGGGCAGCTAAGAGTTTTGTTTTTACTAATGAGAAAAGAGAAATAATTGGCTCGCCCAAACCATCCCCATGATTTAAGTGATTAAATTATCCATAATCTCCCACCAGCCACTGTCCTTTTCTTTCAACGCCGAATTTCCTCGTTTGCTGGGTTACGCCTGGCCCCGCCTCAGAGGACCGGCGGGAGGCGGAGCCGCGCGCGACACATGGTCCCGGCCCCGCGCGGCTTTGGGGCCGCCGGGAGGGGGGGAGGGGAGGGGCCACCCGGGGACTCGCAGCAGAAGCCCCAGGGGATCCAGAGCGCGGCTCCCGCGGCCCAGCCCCTGCCTCAGCGCGCTACCCTCAACACTCACCCGAGGGGTTGGGACGATGGCGGCAGCGGCGGCGGCAACCCAGCGCGGTCTGCGACCGACTGTCCCTTCCCCCCTGCCTTCCCTTGCCACCCCGCTGCACTCTGGGAAATGCAGTCCCCCTCGAGCTCCTTTCTGGCATAGGTAAGCTAAGAGAAAACTACAGTTCCCGACGACCCATGCGCCGAGGCCCAGACACGGCCCGCAGCGCGGGAGGTGAGGCGAAGTCAGGGTGGGAGGCTGCCGAAGGGAGCCCCTGAGAATTGTGGTCTAGCGGAAGCCTCTGGAACATCCGAGCTTGGCGCCAGCCTGGGGTCAGGGCTTAGCTGTCGCCCAGTCCAGCTGGTCCGGCCCCGCCCTGCTTTCGCGGACGTTCGGAGTTGGCCCCGCCTCCGTGGGAGCTCGGCCTGGTCTCAAACTAGCCTAGCTGCCCCTCCCTGGGCCCCTGAGCTGTTTCCGCTCTCGAACCTCCCTCCTCTTTGGTGCTGTGGCCTCCCCTGCGGCTCTTCCGAGTGAAGCTCCAAGGCCAGCAGGGGCGGAACCCACAGCTACTGTTGTCCTAACATTGTTGCGCCTTGCCTGGTGCTAGTCGGACCCAAAGCTGGTTTCAAGCAAGCGAGGCTCTCCTTGCGCTGAAGAGTCAAATACGTGAGGCTCGGCTGGAGACAAAATTACTTTTAAGGTTTCTGCAGTTAAGGTCTACAAAGCACTCACACAAGTTTGTTGTTGTTTTTTGCATCAGGCAGGGCAGCTAAGAGTTTTGTTTTTACTAATGAGAAAAGAGAAATAATTGGCTCGCCCAAACCATCCCCATGATTTAAGTGATTAAATTATCCATAATCTCCCACCAGCCACTGTCCTTTTCTTTCAACGCCGAATTTCCTCGTTTGCTGGGTTACGCAGACATTTGAATGAAAGTCTGTCTGGGTCAGACCAGCAAGAGAAATGCTCTGCAGCTAGACCCAGGGGTTTACAGACAAGGTTGATGGCGTCAAGATTTCTCCCAGAGATCTTTCAATACTCTTCCATAAGAGTTTCTCACCTTTACAGATCCCCACTTGTCTTCTCTAATGTAGCCATCCACATGGGGACGGCTGGTAAGACCAGGCCAGGTTTCTGTTCATTAAAATCCCAGACCTGTATTATTTTGCCTGACTAGTTCTTCTCTGCAATACTCAGTCGAGACTGTGCACTGCCCTGCTTGTGGTGTATCTAGGACCTCCCTTGCTCTGAACTGTCCTCCTCCCCTCAAGAAGCTAAAAGGAAAGGTGGTTTGCCCACCACATCCAAACACTAGCAAATCTAGGCCAGTCCGGCTCTTACTCAGTCCTGGGAGTGCTGCTGAGCGGTTCAAGTGAGCCAAAGCCGAAAGTCTAAATTCCTTAGCTAAAGGATACACTAAAGAGCATGACTGGAGCCTGGGAAAATCCTCACTCCTAATGAAGGCCAGTGGGGACAGCTGAGTGACTGACCCAACAGCTGCCCATAAAGGGCTTCAATCCCAGCTGGCCTGGAAGGGCACTGCTGTGCTTCCACCACCTTATGACTAGCCAGGACTAACCCAGGAAGAGAGAAATACAGCCCATTCCCCAACTAAGCACCTGCACAACCAATCTTTCTCCACCCCTCCTCCCCACCAAAGACTTGTTTCTTAAGTCAGTCCCAAGGGGCCAGAAGGAGAGCAGAGGCTAGAGGGATATTTTAGACTCATTCCAGTTGAAGCCACAGGTTAAGTGGCTTTTCCCATAAGTAACAGAAAAAGGAGTCATGTGTTAATGGAGCCCAGTAAGTATCTGTGTCCCAACACCCATGCTAAACAGGGCTAGCTTTAAAGGTGTTTATTGCTAGCTTTGAGCTAAATTACCTGGAACCACAAATAAAAAAATGTCACCTTCCTGCTACGATGTCCAGTCTAAAGAAAGATGTTAACAGCTAGGAAAATGAGTCAAGGGGTCACAGATCCCAAATCCTATCCTTAAATTCCTTTGTAGACCCACCTCCTTCACAATGAAATTGCACCAAGGTCAAAGGTATCTGTATTTCGTTTAAGAGTCCATGGCTGGCTCAAGCTCTGGTCTTCACTGATTTAACTGGATGCCCATGTGTGCTGGACTCTGTAGAAGGCCTAAGGATATAATAGTTAGCAAGATTCCATTTCAGCTGTTCAAGAATTCTGGGGCTGGTAAGACCAGGCCAGGTTTCTGTTCATTAAAATCCCCTGTATTATTTTGCCTGACTAGTTCTTCTCTGC
This sequence comes from Tragulus kanchil, assembly GCA_022376925.1. Classification (NCBI taxonomy): domain Eukaryota; kingdom Metazoa; phylum Chordata; class Mammalia; order Artiodactyla; family Tragulidae; genus Tragulus; species Tragulus kanchil. Next base: position 161,644,987 of record JAIOJX010000031.1, on the reverse strand, counting down.
AATACTCAGTCGAGACTGTGCACTGCCCTGCTTGTGGTGTATCTAGGACCTCCCTTGCTCTGAACTGTCCTCCTCCCCTCAAGAAGCTAAAAGGAAAGGTGGTTTGCCCACCACATCCAAACACTAGCAAATCTAGGCCAGTCCGGCTCTTACTCAGTCCTGGGAGTGCTGCTGAGCGGTTCAAGTGAGCCAAAGCCGAAAGTCTAAATTCCTTAGCTAAAGGATACACTAAAGAGCATGACTGGAGCCTGGGAAAATCCTCACTCCTAATGAAGGCCAGTGGGGACAGCTGAGTGACTGACCCAACAGCTGCCCATAAAGGGCTTCAATCCCAGCTGGCCTGGAAGGGCACTGCTGTGCTTCCACCACCTTATGACTAGCCAGGACTAACCCAGGAAGAGAGAAATACAGCCCATTCCCCAACTAAGCACCTGCACAACCAATCTTTCTCCACCCCTCCTCCCCACCAAAGACTTGTTTCTTAAGTCAGTCCCAAGGGGCCAGAAGGAGAGCAGAGGCTAGAGGGATATTTTAGACTCATTCCAGTTGAAGCCACAGGTTAAGTGGCTTTTCCCATAAGTAACAGAAAAAGGAGTCATGTGTTAATGGAGCCCAGTAAGTATCTGTGTCCCAACACCCATGCTAAACAGGGCTAGCTTTAAAGGTGTTTATTGCTAGCTTTGAGCTAAATTACCTGGAACCACAAATAAAAAAATGTCACCTTCCTGCTACGATGTCCAGTCTAAAGAAAGATGTTAACAGCTAGGAAAATGAGTCAAGGGGTCACAGATCCCAAATCCTATCCTTAAATTCCTTTGTAGACCCACCTCCTTCACAATGAAATTGCACCAAGGTCAAAGGTATCTGTATTTCGTTTAAGAGTCCATGGCTGGCTCAAGCTCTGGTCTTCACTGATTTAACTGGATGCCCATGTGTGCTGGACTCTGTAGAAGGTCTAAGGATATAATAGTTAGCAAGATTCCATTTCAGCTGAAAATTCTTAAGTAATTCAAAGAAGTGGGCTTCCACAATTCAGTTTAGTTCCCAGTTACTCCTTCCCCCAGTTAAAAGGACACAGGAACTAACTGGTGGACAAACCAAGACCATTTGGTGCAATTTCCAAACACTGAGAACACCTTATGAGGTTCAGGGCCCCTATATGGAGATACGTGGTCACTGAAGCATCTCTGTGCCCAAGGTCAGTCTGGTCCTTGAGACCTAAGGTGGAGAAGGGGGAGGCCTATCAGGAAGTCCATCTCCCCATGTTCCAGGGACCCTTAGCTGAGTCTTTAGAAAAATAAAATGGCGAGACCCAAATAAAAACCTTACTTTCTGTTTAATTCGTTTTGCCAAACAAACACAGTGAAAACTTTAGTCTGACTAATTGTACAGAAAATAGAATTTGTAACCAATAGCAAACATAACAGGATAGACCTAAGTCCCTGGCAAGCTGGATCTCCATCAACAGGTCACCTAGATCCCCTTGTAGATGGCCTCCTGGGAGGGAGCCCCTGGAAGGCAGAGGCACAGATCTGCCAGTCCCCATCAGAATCACAGGCTGCACCTGGGAAGGAAAAGCACAAAAAGTACAACTGATGTTACTTGGATCTCTTATCACTACACACAGAAGAGTTGTCTCTGATTGCCAGCCAAACTCAAGGTGTGGTCTTCACAAAGCCATAGTTCTCGGGCATCCCACCTGCATCTCCATGGGATAAGTTTCAAGTTCAGTGGTTCTGAAGCCTCTGCTTAACCATAACCTGCAATATAAACCAGGGGTTGGGGAGTGAAGGTGGGGAGGGGTAAACAAAGTCATAATTGCTGGTGTCCCCAGTACAGTCTCAGACTTCAGGACTTTCCTTCAGGAGGAAACGAGAGGTACCAGGTCACCAGCAAAAGAGTCCAGCTGCCCTAAGCCTCAGTACTGTCAACCAGTGCCCCAGGAGTATGAGGGAGTTCAAGAACGGCGGCCTAAGGTCCCTCTAAGCTGGCAGGGATCTGGGAGTCCGGAAGGCCAAAGAGGGACTCTGTTAGAAGGCCTAAGGATATAATAGTTAGCAAGATTCCATTTCAGCTGAAAATTCTTAAGTAATTCAAAGAAGTGGGCTTCCACAATTCAGTTTAGTTCCCAGTTACTCCTTCCCCCAGTTAAAAGGACACAGGAACTAACTGGTGGACAAACCAAGACCATTTGGTGCAATTTCCAAACACTGAGAACACCTTATGAGGTTCAGGGCCCCTATATGGAGATACGTGGTCACTGAAGCATCTCTGTGCCCAAGGTCAGTCTGGTCCTTGAGACCTAAGGTGGAGAAGGGGGAGGCCTATCAGGAAGTCCATCTCCCCATGTTCCAGGGACCCTTAGCTGAGTCTTTAGAAAAATAAAATGGCGAGACCCAAATAAAAACCTTACTTTCTGTTTAATTCGTTTTGCCAAACAAACACAGTGAAAACTTTAGTCTGACTAATTGTACAGAAAATAGAATTTGTAACCAATAGCAAACATAACAGGATAGACCTAAGTCCCTGGCAAGCTGGATCTCCATCAACAGGTCACCTAGATCCCCTTGTAGTTGGCCTCCTGGGAGGGTGCCCCTAGCAGTCAGAGGCACAGATCTGCCAGTCCCCATTAGAATCACAGGCTGCACTTGGGAAGGAAAAGCACAAAAAGTACAACTGATGTTACTTGGATCTCTTATCACTACACACAGAAGAGTTGTCTCTGATTGCCAGCCAAACTCAAGGTGTGGTCTTCACAAAGCCATAGTTCTCGGGCATCCCACCTGCATCTCCATGGGATAAGTTTCAAGTTCAGTGGTTCTGAAGCCTCTGCTTAACCATAACCTGCAATATAAACCAGGGGTTGGGGAGTGAAGGTGGGGAGGGGTAAACAAAGTCATAATTGCTGGTGTCCCCAGTACAGTCTCAGACTTCAGGACTTTCCTTCAGGAGGAAACGAGAGGGTACCAGGTCACCAGCAAAAGAGTCCAGCTGCCCTAAGCCTCAGTACTGTCAACCAGTGCCCCAGGAGTATGAGGGAGTTCAAGAACGGCGGCCTAAGGTCCCTCTAAGCTGGCAGGGATCTGGGAGTCCGGAAGGCCAAAGAGGGACTCGTTCACATTCCGTGCTTCTTGCGAATGACAGCCATGGCCAGCAGCCGATCCTTCTCGCGGAGTTCCTCGCGGAGCTTGGCCTCGGTGAGCCGCAGGTGACGGATGTTGCCCTTCATCTCCTTCATCTTCACCTCCATCAGCGCCAGGATATCCCGCTGCTCGTTTAGCTTGCGCAAGAGCTCCTCCTCCGTGGTGCCTGACGACAATGAGTACGAGTGGTCGGAACCAGTATCGGGGAAGCCCTCTTCGCCCACCACCACCAACTGTGGGCCCATGGGGCACTCGGCGGCTTCCAGCCCTGCTGTCGCAGCCTCTAGCTCCGACGCAGCGGCAGCGGCGGCTGCGCCCTCTGCGGCCGCGAACTCGACTTGCACCGTCAGGTCGATGGGCTTCGCGTCTTCTCCCGTGGGAGTGGTGGGCGCCGGCGGCACGGATCCTGGAGCCTGGTTGCTGTCTACCGCGGCCTGAAGGGTGAGGAGCACAGCCGCAGAGGCAGACACCAGGTTAGGCTGCAGCTGGGTGGTCTGGGCAGTGGAGGCGGACGGCGACGGCTGCTGCTGCTGCTGCTGCTGTTGTTGTTGTTGCTGCTGCTGCTGCTGCCTGCGGCGGGCGGCTGCGGCCCCCGCTGGTCTGCGTGCTACTTTGCGCTCGTTGACTCCGCGCAGTGGGAAGATGGTGGGGACCCGCACAGTGTAGGTTTTGCGGCCGCCCTGGAAGTGAACGCTGCAGAGACGGTGGCCCGTGGTGGGCTGGAAGGTGGAGAAGCACCCCTGCCATGGGATTTCAAGTTCAGTGGTTCTGAAGCCTCTGCTTAACCATAACCTGCAATATAAACCAGGGGTTGGGGAGTGAAGGTGGGGAGGGGTAAACAAAGTCATAATTGCTGGTGTCCCCAGTACAGTCTCAGACTTCAGGACTTTCCTTCAGGAGGAAACGAGAGGTACCAGGTCACCAGCAAAAGAGTCCAGCTGCCCTAAGCCTCAGTACTGTCAACCAGTGCCCCAGGAGTATGAGGGAGTTCAAGAACGGCGGCCTAAGGTCCCTCTAAGCTGGCAGGGATCTGGGAGTCCGGAAGGCCAAAGAGGGACTCGTTCACATTCCGTGCTTCTTGCGAATGACAGCCATGGCCAGCAGCCGATCCTTCTCGCGGAGTTCCTCGCGGAGCTTGGCCTCGGTGAGCCGCAGGTGACGGATGTTGCCCTTCATCTCCTTCATCTTCACCTCCATCAGCGCCAGGATATCCCGCTGCTCGTTTAGCTTGCGCAAGAGCTCCTCCTCCGTGGTGCCTGACGACAATGAGTACGAGTGGTCGGAACCAGTATCGGGGAAGCCCTCTTCGCCCACCACCACCAACTGTGGGCCCATGGGGCACTCGGCGGCTTCCAGCCCTGCTGTCGCAGCCTCTAGCTCCGACGCAGCGGCAGCGGCGGCTGCGCCCTCTGCGGCCGCGAACTCGACTTGCACCGTCAGGTCGATGGGCTTCGCGTCTTCTCCCGTGGGAGTGGTGGGCGCCGGCGGCACGGATCCTGGAGCCTGGTTGCTGTCTACCGCGGCCTGAAGGGTGAGGAGCACAGCCGCAGAGGCAGACACCAGGTTAGGCTGCAGCTGGGTGGTCTGGGCAGTGGAGGCGGACGGCGACGGCTGCTGCTGCTGCTGCTGCTGTTGTTGTTGTTGCTGCTGCTGCTGCTGCCTGCGGCGGGCGGCTGCGGCCCCCGCTGGTCTGCGTGCTACTTTGCGCTCGTTGACTCCGCGCAGTGGGAAGATGGTGGGGACCCGCACAGTGTAGGTTTTGCGGCCGCCCTGGAAGTGAACGCTGCAGAGACGGTGGCCCGTGGTGGGCTGGAAGGTGGAGAAGCACCCACTGACGCCGGCGCGGGACACATTCTTGAGCCAGAGACGCCGCAGCTCGGCGTCCTTGGGAAACGTATAAAAGTGCAACGCCTTGTCCCGGTGCGAGTTGTTGTAGCAGCCCGGCACGCAGCACGTAAAGCCAGGCATGGCTGCGCCGCGCGGCTCGGCCCGGCCCACCGGCCTCCTGAGCTTTTCGACGGTCCGGTCGGTCTGCCGCCGCCCGCCCCTCGACGGGCGGCGCCGCGCGAGGCCTTAGGAGGCCTCCCACTACTGCCGCTCGGCACGGCTGGCCTGAGTCGGCGGCCCGTACGCAGAATACGCCTTTCGGCGGCCCGCGCCGCGCTGCCCACACAGCCGCCCGCCTGCGCTCCGAGTGGGCCCCGGGAACGCCGCGAAGGACCGCCTGCGAAGGAGGACTACGCTCCCCACAATGCACCGCGTCAGAAGTCGCTCACTTCCGGGAGGGGGCTTGCTTATTCCGGCAGCTTTCCAGTGGACCGCGGAATCCCTCGTAGAGCGGACTCTTCCTCTCTCCAGCTCACCCTCGGCGGACTAGAGAGGTGTATTCAGTTGGAACGCTGTCGCTTGGAGCGCCCTTCGCAAGGGCCTGGAATCCTGCGGGGTATCATGCTAGGCGCGCCACTCCAGTGAGCAAGCGCCCTGGGCGTGTGCCCACCGAAACTACAAATCCCGCAATGCCTTGCGCTAAACTCAGCGGCTGCGGCCTGGAGCGCCGCCTAAGGGAAAGGTCGCGTTGCCAGCTGATCAGGATTCGGATTAGGTTGTGCTGTACGCCGGAAGCTGTCCCACAACCCTGAGCCGCTCAGTTCTCGACGTTCCTGCGGGGGAGGGGAAGAAGGGTCTAAGCCTCAGCAGCCCACCAGGGCCTCAGGAGCCTCTTTGTCTGCGTTGGAGACTTCCCCGACTCAGACGCCGCTTGTGTTAACTCACTGGCCTAAATATAGTCATCTCTAGGCGCCTACCGTATGCGAAACACAGTGCACGGAGTTGAGAACTTTGTACGAGCCAAATTGATCCAGCCTGACTATAGAGGGACTGAGGGTCAGACTTGGATAATAGATGTGAATGCACGGTAATGAATGTCTAATCACAGAAATAATCGCTCCAAAAAAATGAAAGAGACAGGAAAAATTGGGAGGCAGGACCTGGGAAGAAAAAAGTCCCCGAAGGACTCCGCTCGTAGTCTATCGGTTAAGACTCTGGTTCCACTGCATGGAAAATGGGTTGCGTCCCAGGTCTGGGAACTAAGATCCCCAAAGATGTGCAGCGCAAAAAGAAAGAAAGATCCATGAAATCTGGTTAGGGAGAAGCAGGAGATTCTTTCCCCGGGCGCCAGCCTGTAAATCCCTGAGGCAGGCAGGAGCTAGGCTCCGCCCATAAAGAGCCAGAATTGCAGAAGCTCCAAAAGATAACCAAACCAGGCCAACTTAAAAGATAATAAAATCCTGCCGGGCGACTGGAAGCTGTTGGAGGTGTGAAAGGAGAGGATGGACAGGATTTGTATGTAGCAAGTCACCTTTCCCTCCCTCGACCTCTCTGGTGAAATTACTCTAAAAGGGCAAGAGAGACTGGAAAACCAAGGAGGAAGCCAGACACTTAAAAGGTCCTCATGCTTTCCGGCAGCTTCGGACCGGAACCCTTTAGAGCGGACTCTTCCTCTCTCAGCTCACCCTCGGCGGACTAGAGAGGTGTATTCAGTTGGAACGCTGTCGCTTGGAGCGCCCTTCGCAAGGGCCTGGAATCCTGCGGGGTATCATGCTAGGCGCGCCACTCCAGTGAGCAAGCGCCCTGGGCGTGTGCCCACCGAAACTACAAATCCCGCAATGCCTTGCGCTAAACTCAGCGGCTGCGGCCTGGAGCGCCGCCTAAGGGAAAGGTCGCGTTGCCAGCTGATCAGGATTCGGATTAGGTTGTGCTGTACGCCGGAAGCTGTCCCACAACCCTGAGCCGCTCAGTTCTCGACGTTCCTGCGGGGGAGGGGAAGAAGGGTCTAAGCCTCAGCAGCCCACCAGGGCCTCAGGAGCCTCTTTGTCTGCGTTGGAGACTTCCCCGACTCAGACGCCGCTTGTGTTAACTCACTGGCCTAAATATAGTCATCTCTAGGCGCCTACCGTATGCGAAACACAGTGCACGGAGTTGAGAACTTTGTACGAGCCAAATTGATCCAGCCTGACTATAGAGGGACTGAGGGTCAGACTTGGATAATAGATGTGAATGCACGGTAATGAATGTCTAATCACAGAAATAATCGCTCCAAAAAAATGAAAGAGACAGGAAAAATTGGGAGGCAGGACCTGGGAAGAAAAAAGTCCCCGAAGGACTCCGCTCGTAGTCTATCGGTTAAGACTCTGGTTCCACTGCATGGAAAATGGGTTGCGTCCCAGGTCTGGGAACTAAGATCCCCAAAGATGTGCAGCGCAAAAAGAAAGAAAGATCCATGAAATCTGGTTAGGGAGAAGCAGGAGATTCTTTCCCCAGGCGCCAGCCTGTAAATCCCTGAGGCAGGCAGGAGCTAGGCTCCGCCCATAAAGAGCCAGAATTGCAGAAGCTCCAAAAGATAACCAAACCAGGCCAACTTAAAAGATAATAAAATCCTGCCGGGCGACTGGAAGCTGTTGGAGGGGTGTGAAAGGAGAGGATGGACAGGATTTGTATGTAGCAAGTCACCTTTCCCCTCCCTCGACCTCTCTGGTGAAATTACTCTAAAAGGGCAAGAGAGACTGGAAAACCAAGGAGGAAGCCAGACACTTGTTCAGGAGAATTACCAAGAAGTTCGTCCTCATGCTTTCCTGAGTTTCCTGTTTCCACTTCTTATACTTCCTCACCCTTTCTCCTGACTCTCCCTCCTCATTTTGTTCTCTTCTGATTACAAACCACGGGTTCGTATTCAAAGTCTAGTATATATTATTTCTAATTATTAAAGTGAGATAGATCGGGTCTTTTCAAGGCCTGCGAAAGAGAACAACATCACTCCAAGTTACCTGTTACATTTTTTGTTGTTGTTATTTTTTTATTGTATAATGGACTCACATAAAATGTTCTACAAACATATACGACTGTAAGGGAAAGAAGAACTATTTTTCTAGTCCCAATTTAACAGTTAGGGAAAGGGGCAGGGCACAACTGGTTTTTTGGGGGGGTGGAGAGGGAGAGGAGCAGGCGGGCCACTTCTATTGATCTTTCATTTGTCTATTTTCATCCATCTTTGTTCTTTTGGCCTGTGTGGGCCTCCCATCGCGGTGGCCTCTGTTGTCGCAGAGAAACGGCTCTGGGCACATGCGCTCCAGAGCTCCAGCTCGGTAATTGGACACATTGGTCCAGTCGGTCCAGCCGGTCTGCGGTGCGTGGGATCTTCTCAGGCCAGGGATCAAACTGGCGCCCCTTGCACTGCAAGGCGGTGTCCTTACCCACTGGACCACCAGGGAAGCCCAGGGCACAACTTTTTAAAAGAATGGCATAGCCCAAGGACACAACCTAAACCCATTAGAATCAAATGGGTCCAAGATGGCCGACTAGACCTTGATCCTCAGTCAGCAAGCTAAATGACACAGCCAAAGGTGCCATAAAAGTTCTGCCCTTGCCCCCAAAGAGTTAGAATAATCCTCCCACTCATTAGCATATGGAATTATGCAGCCCATAATAGCTAAGATGCCCTGTTTTCGTTGTCACTGAATTTACTGTGTAATGGCCCACAGTCTTGTTTGTGGAGTGTGCTTTTCTCTGAGTCTGAATAAATCCATTTCTTACATATCACTTTGTCTCTCACTGAATTCTTTTCTGCAAAGAGACATGAAGAACCAGAGCTCCATTAGGTCCTGAAGCCAGGTATGGTGGGGTTTGTCTGGGTTTGAGCCCCAGGCATGTGGGTTCAAGTCCCAAGCAGGGTTTTGGTCTGGTTCGAGCTCCAGCCATGTGGGATCAAGTCGCTAACTGGGTTTTAGGTTTAAATCCAAACGCGAGGTAGAAAGCTTTCACTAACACCCAAACATTACCTTTGCATTTTTGTTTAACGAATGTGATCCTTTGTTTACTTGTGTAGATTCCAAGGAACCATCCCTCCTGGCCACTGCAATTGAGGTCCACAGCTTGAACCCCTTGAGATTCAGACATGCATTCTCTAGTATGTGTAACTCATATTTAAACATGTACATTCATTTGGGTAAATCATTTGTGCAACTATAAAAATGTGAGTACATACGTTGTTATATGTTTGAATGTTTATGAAATGTGTGCAGTAGAAATAAAATTCAGCAAAAGATCATGGTATCTTTTCATTCTCATACAATCCTACCAGTCTCCAGACATACTTTACTCAAAATGTTGGTGAGAGATCAATTTTTTTTTTTAGTATTTGCTTATTTATTTGGCTATGCTGAGTCTTAGTTGTGACACTTGGAATCTTTCAGTTGCGGCATGTAGGATCTAGTTCCCTGACCAGGGATTGAACCCAGACACCCTGCATTAGGAGCACAGAGTCTTAGCCACTGGACCACCAGAGAAGTTTCAAGAGGTCAAATTGATGTCATTTCTTTATATACAGAACATTGAAGAGGGACTTCCCTGGTAGTCAGGTGGTTAAGACTCTTGTGCTCCTAATCCAGGGTGTCTGGGTTTGATCCCTGATTAGGGAACTAGATCCCACATGCTGCACCTAAGACCCAGCGAAATCAAATAACTGAATATTTAAAGGAAAGGGGGTGCTTCCCGGTAGCTCAGTGGTAGAGTATTTGCCTGCTAATTCAAGAGACACGAGTTCGATCCCTGATCTGGGAAGATCCCGCTGCAGCAGAGCAACTAACCCTGTGAGGCTACAACTGTCGAGCCTGTGCTCTAGAGCCTTTGAGCCGCAACTACTGAAGCCCATGAGCCCTAGAGCCCAAGTTCCACGGTAAGAAAAGTCACCACAACAAGAAGCCTGCTCACCTCAACTAGAGAATAGCTCCCACTCCCAGCAACTAGAGAAGAGCTTGTGGCAGTAGTGAAAACCCAGAATAGCTAAAAATAAATAAATTAAACTTAAAAAAAAAAAGAAGGACATTGAAAGGTATGTTCTTTAAAACTCTACCTTCCAGAATATAGAATCACTTCAAATCTACATGTAGTATTCTACACTCAAAAAAAAAAATCTGGATTGCAATGCATGGCTTTCTCTCCACCCTCACTACCCTGTCCACCTTTTTTAACTCTGGAGAAAGGGAAGAACGTGTGTCACATTTAAACATGTACATTCATTTGGGTAAATCATTTGTGCAACTATAAAAATGTGAGTACATACGTTGTTATATGTTTGAATGTTTATGAAATGTGTGCAGTAGAAATAAAATTCAGCAAAAGATCATGGTATCTTTTCATTCTCATACAATCCTACCAGTCTCCAGACATACTTTACTCAAAATGTTGGTGAGAGATCAATTTTTTTTTTTAGTATTTGCTTATTTATTTGGCTATGCTGAGTCTTAGTTGTGACACTTGGAATCTTTCAGTTGCGGCATGTAGGATCTAGTTCCCTGACCAGGGATTGAACCCAGACACCCTGCATTAGGAGCACAGAGTCTTAGCCACTGGACCACCAGAGAAGTTTCAAGAGGTCAAATTGATGTCATTTCTTTATATACAGAACATTGAAGAGGGACTTCCCTGGTAGTCAGGTGGTTAAGACTCTTGTGCTCCTAATCCAGGGTGTCTGGGTTTGATCCCTGATTAGGGAACTAGATCCCACATGCTGCACCTAAGACCCAGCGAAATCAAATAACTGAATATTTAAAGGAAAGGGGGTGCTTCCCGGTAGCTCAGTGGTAGAGTATTTGCCTGCTAATTCAAGAGACACGAGTTCGATCCCTGATCTGGGAAGATCCCGCTGCAGCAGAGCAACTAACCCTGTGAGGCTACAACTGTCGAGCCTGTGCTCTAGAGCCTTTGAGCCGCAACTACTGAAGCCCATGAGCCCTAGAGCCCAAGTTCCACGGTAAGAAAAGTCACCACAACAAGAAGCCTGCTCACCTCAACTAGAGAATAGCTCCCACTCCCAGCAACTAGAGAAGAGCTTGTGGCAGTAGTGAAAACCCAGAATAGCTAAAAATAAATAAATTAAACTTAAAAAAAAAAAGAAGGACATTGAAAGGTATGTTCTTTAAAACTCTACCTTCCAGAATATAGAATCACTTCAAATCTACATGTAGTATTCTACACTCAAAAAAAAAAATCTGGATTGCAATGCATGGCTTTCTCTCCACCCTCACTACCCTGTCCACCTTTTATCTTGTCACCTCTGGAGAAAGGGAAGAACGTGTGTCACATGTCTCCCTGCTTCCAATCTTGCCTCCCCTGCAGTCTGTTCTTCACATCACTGCCAAAGAAAATATGATTATGTAATAACCTCTGCTTTAAATCCTTCCAGTGGCCTGTTGCATTTAAAATATTGTCCAGACTTCTTTGCAGAACCTGTAAGACCTCACATCATCTGGCCCCATGAACCCAGTTTTTTGTTGTTTTTGGTTTGTTTTTTAATTTTTTTTTTTGACTGTGCCACATTGTTTGTGGGATTTTAGTTCATGAATTAGGGATTGAACCTAGGCCCTCAGCAATGAGAGCACATAGTCCTAACCATTGAATTGTCAGGGAATTTCCCCAGTGTTTTCTTTTTTGACAAGTAAGTAAATACAAAGTTTAATGAATTATGTAAACACGGGAAGGATAATCTATGCAAACGACACTGTGCAAAAGTAAGATCATCCTCAAATTGTTTTGAAGAGGTTTTTATCTTTTTTCCATATCATCCAGATCAAGACTTTATGAATAATAAATAAATATTGTGCTTAGATGGTTGATAGTGATAGTGGAAAAGTGCCTCCAAAGGGCTAGCAAATTAAGTCAGCAAACACAAAGTTCAGATCTAAATGACAGGGAATCTTGATATGATTTTCCTCCACAGTTGTCTTATTTTGAGATACAAGAATCTTATCTTTTCCTTGCTTTATTTCTTAAAATTTTATTGATTTATTTTTAGCTATGCTGGATCTTTTTTTTTTTTCTTTTGCAGTGAGGGCTACTCTATAGTTGCCATGAGCAGGCTTCTCAATGCGGTGGTTTCTGGAGCACAACTTCTAGGGCTCGCAGGCTTCAGTAGATGCAGCTCCGAGGGTGTAGAGCACAGGTTCAGTAGTTGTGACATATGACCTTAGTTGTTCTGCAGCATGTGGGATCTTCCTGCATCAGAGATCAAGCCTGTGTCTCCAGCATTGGCAGGCAGATTTTTTACCACTGAGCCACCAGTCAAGCCACCTTGCTCTATTTTTTAACACAAATACAAATGTGTCCAAGCTTATTTCCAGTATCTGATACTTTACACTCAGTTTATGAGCAAGGGGGAAAATCCATAGGAAACTCAGAACTCAAGTTCTATTTCAGTTCCCATTAAAATTTAAGAAAAGAGGAGGAGGACTGTAAATGGGTTAAAAAAAAAAAAAATATATATATATATATATATATATATATATGGTAACGGAGTCTCCAGCATTAACATAAATTTTGGGAACTGGAATTCATCTCGAAATTGGTTATGTTTGGAAATTTTAACATTTCTGCTGGATCACAAACAGCCCACTAGCCTCCAAGTCTGCAAACTGATCTCTTGTGATAGATACCAACACATTGGTCTTTGGAAGTGCAAATGTGACCTGGTCACTTATACAACACAGTTAGTTTTCCCTGGTGCAAATGTGTCTCTCTTCATCTTTAGAGAGGGAGATGAGAATGAGAGACATTCTAATGGCAGTGGCTGTTAGTTTAGTTTGGTTTTTATTTGGCTGCACCAAATCTTAGTTGTAGCATGTGGGATCGACTCCCTTGACCAGGGATTGAATCCAGGTCCCCTGCATTGAGAGCTAAAAGTCTTAGCCCCTGGACCACCAGCGAAGTCCCAGCGGCTGTTGTTTTTTGATGGCCTGGCTTATTATGTGTCAGACCCTGAGTTAAACATCTCACTTCTCGCTGAATCATTACACACACACCCTTATTAGGTGGGTATCACCCTCATCTTAACAGATGAGGAATCCGAGGTTTCGACTGGTTGCACGTATTTGCCAGGCGTACGGTAAGGATGCCTGCAAAACCAGTTTGCAACCTCCACCGTACACACCAGTGAAGCCAGGACTAGAACTGCAATTCCCGTAGGGCTGTGCGGTAGCTTCGCGAGAGTTGACCTAACCTCGGAAGCATCGCGAGAGTTAGCTTAAATGTGGCGGCGGGAAGGCAGCGATTGTAGCTACCCTAGCCGTTGGGTAAGCCGGCAACTGAAGCTATGGCAGACAGCTTCAGCCCTGACAGCGAGCCTACGACGCGCACGCTGCTACGGCGGGTGCTGGATACAGCGGATCCGCGTACCCCGCGGCGACGCCAGAGTGCTCGGACTAGGTATGTGAAGACCCTGCCCCAGCACAAGAGCAGCGAGGGGTACTGGGAGATGGCGTCCCGCGCTAACTCAGTTTGGAGAGGTAAACTGAATTTCAGAGAGGAGCAGAGCCCAGGACTCTGAGAACAGGCTCTTTTCTTCTCGCTGGGCTCTGGTCAGCTGTTTGTGCCTTCACCCCGGAGCCTCCAGGCGGCTCAGGATCTCAGAAGTCAGCTGTGCAGGGGCCACATTTGAAAATGCAGAATAGGCGCTCAGAGTCTGGACTTCTCTGATCTCTAGTTTTCCAGAGTTGTCAAGGCATCTCCCCTGAGCTGCCAACCAGGAGGTTCGTTCCCAGCTGAAAGATGGGGAAGGAGTTGGAGGGAACAGCCTGGGTAGCAGTCAAAAGACAGGAACTGAAAGTAGGGAGCAGGGAATTTGGCCGGACATGCTGGGAGTGGCAGTGGGTAAGGATTGTGATGAGGAGCTCATGGTGCAGAGGGTGTGGAAGATGGTCTGACTTTCTGGGGCAGTGCAGTTCCTTTATAGACAGTGTAAAGCCACTAATTGTAGGTTTTACACCTATGAGTGATAAGGTGGGACTTTTGATAGAAATGGGTGGGCTTTCTGGGGCAGACCCTGAGTTAAACATCTCACTTCTCGCTGAATCATTACACACACACCCTTATTAGGTGGGTATCACCCTCATCTTAACAGATGAGGAATCCGAGGTTTCGACTGGTTGCACGTATTTGCCAGGCGTACGGTAAGGATGCCTGCAAAACCAGTTTGCAACCTCCACCGTACACACCAGTGAAGCCAGGACTAGAACTGCAATTCCCGTAGGGCTGTGCGGTAGCTTCGCGAGAGTTGACCTAACCTCGGAAGCATCGCGAGAGTTAGCTTAAATGTGGCGGCGGGAAGGCAGCGATTGTAGCTACCCTAGCCGTTGGGTAAGCCGGCAACTGAAGCTATGGCAGACAGCTTCAGCCCTGACAGCGAGCCTACGACGCGCACGCTGCTACGGCGGGTGCTGGATACAGCGGATCCGCGTACCCCGCGGCGACGCCAGAGTGCTCGGACTAGGTATGTGAAGACCCTGCCCCAGCACAAGAGCAGCGAGGGGTACTGGGAGATGGCGTCCCGCGCTAACTCAGTTTGGAGAGGTAAACTGAATTTCAGAGAGGAGCAGAGCCCAGGACTCTGAGAACAGGCTCTTTTCTTCTCGCTGGGCTCTGGTCAGCTGTTTGTGCCTTCACCCCGGAGCCTCCAGGCGGCTCAGGATCTCAGAAGTCAGCTGTGCAGGGGCCACATTTGAAAATGCAGAATAGGCGCTCAGAGTCTGGACTTCTCTGATCTCTAGTTTTCCAGAGTTGTCAAGGCATCTCCCCTGAGCTGCCAACCAGGAGGTTCGTTCCCAGCTGAAAGATGGGGAAGGAGTTGGAGGGAACAGCCTGGGTAGCAGTCAAAAGACAGGAACTGAAAGTAGGGAGCAGGGAATTTGGCCGGACATGCTGGGAGTGGCAGTGGGTAAGGATTGTGATGAGGAGCTCATGGTGCAGAGGGTGTGGAAGATGGTCTGACTTTCTGGGGCAGTGCAGTTCCTTTATAGACAGTGTAAAGCCACTAATTGTAGGTTTTACACCTATGAGTGATAAGGTGGGACTTGTGCCATAGGAACATTTATGTGGGTCCTGGGATCTGAGAGGGTTTTGGCGTGGGAAGACTAGGGCTAGAATGACCTATGTGGAGGTTGTTGTCCAACCCTGAGGAATACTTAAAAGGTTTAAAAATATTTAAATATCCTTGGTTTGTTTTAATGTCTAGAATGGATACTTTTCCAGTTGTTCCACTTTCTGTGTGCTTAACCCCTGCTTCTGCCAAAGTCACCTCTGTGAAGCCTTCCTCAGCCCTTTTCTCTGGCTGGGTGGTCATATTCCCTCTCTCTTCCCATAGCCATTAGGCTCCCTTTCATCCACAACCCTGATGACACAGAACTGGGGAAACAGGGCTATGGGAGGGGCAAGAGGTTTCTGGGTCCCTGTCCCTGAGAGAAAAGGACTTCAGCCAAGGTCCCGAATGAAGACACATCTCTAATTCCTCCCATTCCCTCTCCCTACATAATTCTCAAAGTGGCCGGTCTTTACACAGTGCCCAGAGAGACCTGCTTGAAACACCTTCCTCCAGGAGGCTGAGGAGTCAAACAAAGATGACTGCCAGGCGTCGTTCTCATGGAGTCAGGGTAAGTGCCCTACCCACTGACTGCTACTCTGGTTGCCTTCAGGGGGCCCTTGAGTTCTAGCTCTGCTCTGGAGCCCACCTTGAAGGACTCTCAAAGCAAAGGAACAAACTGATTGCTTGGTGCGTTTACCCAAAGTCTGTTGACAGATTGGCCCGTGTTCAAGCCAGTGGGCACCTGGAGGAACAGACACCCCGGGCTCTGTTGAAGAACATCCTGCTAACTGGTAAGTGAGCACTGGCCTGCAGTGAGAGTCGGGCTCTAGCCCCATGATATCATTTAGGGTAGCCTGCCCTGCTAGTGCCATGCTCTCCTGGCTGTTTCTTTTATTTTTGGTTACACTTGAGTTTTTGTTGCTGCGTGTGGGCTTTCTCTAGTGGTAACAAGCAGAGGTTACTCTTTGTTGCAGTGTCGGGGCTTCTCATTTGGTGACTTCTCTTGTTGTGGAGCACAGGTTCTAGAGTGTGGGCTTCAGTCGTTGTGGCACTCGGGCTTAGTGGCATGTGGAATCTTCCCAGACCAGAGATCGAACCTGTGTCCCCTGCATTGGTAGGTGGATTTTTATCCACTGCACCACCAGGGAAGTAGTCCTCTTCTTGCTATTTCTACAGCCCCAGAATCTTCCGTCGTGATGCCCAAGTCAGTGGGAAAGCCAGTACCAGCACCACAAGTGGTCCAGCCTTCCAGAAGGGAAAGCAGTCGGGGCAGGTGCAGTAAAATCCCCCCTTGGACTGGGTGGGCTATTGGGCATTACTGATCAGGGACTCTCTTGGGGGTCCCAAGAGCCAGAATTGGGTGTCCTAGTCTGTCTGAGGTAACAGACAGGTCCATCCTGAGGTAAGGTCCATCCTTGTAGCCTGGAGTTGCAACTTCCTGAACTTGAGCCCCCCACAACCTTGGCTCCAGGCCTCCTGGCACCTGGCAGAAGGAAGCAGAGGCTGCGGTTGTCAGAGTTTCAGCAAGGAATGGACTGGGGGCGTCCTTCCCAAGGTGAGGTCCTGGACAACACCTGGGGCCACCTTCTCTGTCCTCTGGAGAGAGGAGGCCTGAGAGGCCTGGGTAGCTGGTAGCTTATTATGATTTCTTTTCTTTTATGTTTTTTATGATTTCTTTTTTATATCCTCTTATAGAGTCTCATGAGAATGCTGATGCCTCTTCCCTCACCAGGTGCTGTAGCCTATTTATTCTGGCAATTTGTGGAGGAGAGTCTTGTGGGGAAGGAGATGCTGACTGGGAGGGAATCCAGTCACATTCCTCCTTTCTAACTGTATGGTGGCTGTTCTGAGAGATGAAAGCACCGGGCAGCTGGGAGGTTCCTGCGGTGGCGGGAGAGGGTTAGGCCTCAGGTACCTGACTTTTCTTTGTGCTTATCCCTCCCATCAGTTCCCTCAACTTGACATTTGCCATGCCTCTCCAGCCACAATCAGTGAAGAGGCCTGGTTTGGCCCGCAGACCTGCTGCTCGCCGAGCTGTAGATGTGGGTACATTTTTGCAGGATCTGCGAGATACTTCCCTGGCCTTGGTTCCTCCAGGTAAGGTTGAGATTTTCTTCTTCTGGTCTGTGAGGAAAACTTCCCCGCTCATGATTGACAGGAGATGTTGAGTCCAAGGTTTTTCCTCTCTCCTTTGGGTCAGGAATGGTGAGCACTTGTGGCCAGTGGATCTAGGAGTACTTTTTGCTTTCTTTCCACAAGTTGCCTCTTGTCTTATGGATCCATCTTAGTCCCTTAGTGTTTTTCAGGACCCCATATCCTTGAAGAGCTATAGCATGTAGTGTAGGAAAGGGGTGAGGTATGGTGGCTGGAGCTTATTGGAAGATTAAAAAGGACTGGGTTTCAGGATCAGCTGGTCAGTTGGAGCTTACCTGGGAGCCTGATTCCAAAAGACAGGTCAAGGTCACCAGGGAAAGAGAAGGGTTTCTGGCAGAGGGACCTAAGTGAGAAGTGTTGAATGGAGGCATGAGTGAGCAGTTTGGGTGGGCCAAGCTCTGGAGCCTGGAGATGCCAGCCTAAGGAGCAGGAAGGTAAGCAAGGAGAGCTGTGGGAGGGAGATTAGGCCTAGAGTGCTAGGGCTGTGTGTGTGTATGCTTAGTTGCTCAGTCGTGTCTGATTCTTTGTGACCTCCTGGACTGTAGCTCGCCATACTCCTCTGTCCCTGGAATTCTCCAGGCAAGAATCCTGGAGTGAGTTGCCATTCCCTTCTCCAGGGAATGTTTCTGATTCAGGGATCGAACCCTTGTCTCCTGCATTGCAGGCAGAGTCTTTTTTTATTTTTCTATATTTTTTTGTTTCTTTTCTCTTTTAGTTTTCTTTTTTTCGATTCTTACTGTGCTGCCGGATTTTTTTACTGTCTTAGCCACCGGGTAAGCCCAGAGGGCCAGGCAGTCTTCTTTTTTTGAGGGCCACTTGGGCAGAATCATGGGGCCACTCCTTAGGCCCTGGTGACTAGGTAGCAGCAGGTGGGCAAAATTCCGAGTGCCATCCGACCCTTGATCTCCAGGTGAGAGCCTCAGAACCCCTGTTGCTACTCTGCCAACAGACACAGTGTTGGAGGATACACAGCCCTTCTCCCAGCCCTTGGTTGGCCGTTCTCCCAGTATGCACCACTCCCTGCCTTGCCCCTCTCACTCTGGGGCTAAAGATGTGGAGAGGGCTGCCAGTCGCAGGACACAGAGCAGTGGGCCTGGACTTCGGAACAGTAGTGAGTATGTGGGGCACACAACCTGGAATCAAGCCTAGCTTGAGCAAAACCAGGCACTGGTGGTTTTTCCTCCTCAGGCCCATAGGTGTGCCCGCTCCCCACACCGGACCCCCACCCTTGCTGCCAAGCCCCTTTGGAGGGCTGCTGATCCCTCTATCCAAGAGCAAAGTCATTGTTGGGCCAGGAGACTCCAAAACATTACCCTGGGGCTGCCTCTGGCCTTCTTCGCTCCTTGGTGGGCTCGACTGGGTTCTGCTACTCCATCTGTATCTTTCTCAGAGCTGTGGTCCTGGCCTACTGCTTCTCCAGCCTGTATTCTTTCCCCTTGATTTAGGTCCTGGGAAACTACCCCAGCTTCTGGCAGGAAAGCCAGAGGAGGTTGATGCCCTTGGTATGGGCTTTCCAAACACCAGCAGTAGTATCTCTGGAGAAGATGGCATAGAGCGCTTACAGAATGGAGTAGGTGAAGAGGCAGAGGAAAGAATGGAAGAAAGCTTGAGCATGAGGGAAGTGAAGAAGGCAGCAGCAGAAGGATCAGCTAGAGCAGAAGAGCCTGAAGGACACACAGAGGTGACAGAAGCAGAGAGATCCTTGGGGGCTGTTGAGGCCAAGGAGCCAGAAGGACCTTCAGGGGATGAAGACACCTCTGGTAGGACAGGTAAGGGGTCCAGTGCAGGGATCAGGGAGAGGGGGGTAAGCGACAGCTGTGTTCCTGGCCTCAGGGGTGGGGCTTACCTGGCTTGTGTTTCTGAGCACAGGTAGGAAAACTAAAGGGCCTCTTGCTTGGCCGGAGCTAAATGGAACTCTCAAGGAACAGGATAAGGTTGCTGTGGGCCTTCAGGGTTGGGTAAGATGATCAGGCCTGAGCCTCCTATAACCCTGCCCTTCCTCTGCAGCAAGTCCAGAGTTGGCCTCCAGCACCCCAGAGTTCCTTCAGCCCAGGCAACTTCAGTTTCTTGAGCCAGCTCCACCACCTAGCACTGCAGTGTAAGATCCCATGACCCCGTTCCACCTGGGCCTCTTGGAAGGGGGCAGGCACTGAGGTTGGCATTGGGCACCAGAGAGTTATCACTCTTTGTATAGGAATAAAGATGGTTACCCAATAGAGCACCCTGAGGTGGGCTGGGTGGGGCTCACTGAGAGCACATCCTGGTGCTTATAGGGTCTTAGAGGAGCCTGGGAAAGGGGACGTGCTGGGGTTGTATGTAGTCAGAGAAGACTTCCTTGTGGAGGATTAGCAGAGTGGGACAGACAGCAATGGGCTGAGGGTGGGGCGGGGAGACAATGTCTGTGCCAAAGCCTGAGGATCATCGGCCTGGGCAAGTGCTGGTTTGTATGATGAGATGAGACAGGGACATTGTGTCCAGTTTGTGGAGGATCATGGCCCCTGGGAAAGACCAGGCCTCTGCATAGCTCCTTGTCGCCACTGCCCCCCAGAATTAGATGGAGCTGTTGGTCCAGACTGGCCAAAGAGCACAGGGACCCCAGTCTTGGCAGGAGCCAGGAAGACTTATTTTTGATTAGGGGCCTTTTCTGGTAGCATTCAGCTAATTCTCTGTACTCCTTGTCCCCAGACGACCTTCAGGACCCCCAGAGCCTCTGTCAGCCAGAGTTCCTCCCAGGCCCCGAATCCCTGACTCCAGACCCCGTCAAAATCCCTACAAGGCTGGACTGAGCCACTATGTGAAACTCTTTAGCTTCTATGCTAAGATGCCTATGGAGAAGGCGGCTGTGGAGACGGTGGAGAAGTGGTGAGTCCTTGACACTTGGGGTGGGGAGAGGGTGCCCCTCGGATCATGAACAGTCTGTTCTACCCCAACCTTCTTGTCAGCCTTGACAAGTATTTCCAGCACCTTTGTGACGACCTGGAGGTATTCGCTGCTCATGCTGGCCGCAAGACTGTGAGGCCAGAGGACTTGGAGCTGCTGATGCGAAGGTAAGCAGATGGAAGTAGGGAGGTGCTGGGTATGGAATGCTGGTGCCAAGTTACTCATTCTGTGTCCTCCTCTGCTGCAGGCAGGGCCTGGTCACTGACCAAATCTCCCTGCACGTGCTTGTGGAGCGGCACCTGCCCCTGGAGTACCGGCAGCTGCTCATCCCTTGTGCCTTCAGTGGAAACTCTGTCTTCCCTGCCCAGTAGTGGCCAGGACTCAACACTTTCCCTGTCCCCACCTGGGGCGTTTGGCCCCACGTGCACTTCTAGGTTTCCTCCCACCCCTCAGCATCAATAAAGTGTCACCAGAATACTTTTTCTGGGAAGATTCATGGCCTACGGGGGTAGAGCACACCCAGGAGAAGGGACGTGCTGGGGTTGTATGTAGTCAGAGAAGACTTCCTTGTGGAGGATTAGCAGAGTGGGACAGACAGCAATGGGCTGAGGGTGGGGCGGGGAGACAATGTCTGTGCCAAAGCCTGAGGATCATCGGCCTGGGCAAGTGCTGGTTTGTATGATGAGATGAGACAGGGACATTGTGTCCAGTTTGTGGAGGATCATGGCCCCTGGGAAAGACCAGGCCTCTGCATAGCTCCTTGTCGCCACTGCCCCCCAGAATTAGATGGAGCTGTTGGTCCAGACTGGCCAAAGAGCACAGGGACCCCAGTCTTGGCAGGAGCCAGGAAGACTTATTTTTGATTAGGGGCCTTTTCTGGTAGCATTCAGCTAATTCTCTGTACTCCTTGTCCCCAGACGACCTTCAGGACCCCCAGAGCCTCTGTCAGCCAGAGTTCCTCCCAGGCCCCGAATCCCTGACTCCAGACCCCGTCAAAATCCCTACAAGGCTGGACTGAGCCACTATGTGAAACTCTTTAGCTTCTATGCTAAGATGCCTATGGAGAAGGCGGCTGTGGAGACGGTGGAGAAGTGGTGAGTCCTTGACACTTGGGGTGGGGAGAGGGTGCCCCTCGGATCATGAACAGTCTGTTCTACCCCAACCTTCTTGTCAGCCTTGACAAGTATTTCCAGCACCTTTGTGACGACCTGGAGGTATTCGCTGCTCATGCTGGCCGCAAGACTGTGAGGCCAGAGGACTTGGAGCTGCTGATGCGAAGGTAAGCAGATGGAAGTAGGGAGGTGCTGGGTATGGAATGCTGGTGCCAAGTTACTCATTCTGTGTCCTCCTCTGCTGCAGGCAGGGCCTGGTCACTGACCAAATCTCCCTGCACGTGCTTGTGGAGCGGCACCTGCCCCTGGAGTACCGGCAGCTGCTCATCCCTTGTGCCTTCAGTGGAAACTCTGTCTTCCCTGCCCAGTAGTGGCCAGGACTCAACACTTTCCCTGTCCCCACCTGGGGCCGTTTGGCCCCACGTGCACTTCTAGGTTTCCTCCCCACCCCTCAGCATCAATAAAGTGTCACAAACAGAATATGCTGTGTTTTGGTACATGTCCTGGGATAGCGAGGCAGGGACCAGCCCCTGCCCTTGACTCCCCAGTATAACCTAGTGAACAGCATGGGTTCAGACAAACAATTTTATAACAACAATCAGAGGTTAGCAGCATGGGAGCACTCAGGTTACCCCAGCGACCTTAACTTGCAGGTTCCTGCTCTCGAGGCCCCACACGCCTAACGTCACTCATCTGAAGCTGTTCCAGTATAGTCTGGAGCTGTGCCACAGTGCCTTCTTTACTTTCCTCACCCTCCTCTGGCGTTTCTGTTGTGGGCAGCTGGAAGGCCTGGCTCAAATAGTGGTTCAGGGTCTGCTTGTCCAGGCTGGGATCAATGTTCATCAGGGCCTCGCGTACCTTCGGTAGGGTCACCTCATCATTGCTGTCCCACAAGGAAAGAGAGAGATAGACTTTGACTCTCTGCTCTCTACCCAGACCCCAAGATGCCCTCTCCCAGGCTTGAGTGGTAGGTAGTGCCCAGCAGCAGACTCGGTGCCCAGGAAGACCCAGGGACTGGAGGTGCTATTCCATGGCCCAGCCTACAGGGCTTGCCTATGACTGAGCCTGTGGGCCCCAGGGTCACTCACAGTTCCAGGCCCAGCTCCTGCTTTAATTCCTGTAAGTATTCATCCTTCTCCACCAAGTACTGTTCCCACAGTTTTTGCACAAAGGGCACACTCTGGCCCTCTTCGTCCTGGGAAGGAGCCACAAGGCAGGGTGAGGGTACATGGGCTAGAGTCTGGCAGAGGCTAGGTCAGCGCTGGGCAAGTTCCTGGGTCCCAGCCTACCTCCATAAACAACTTGCGGTAGTTGAGCAAGTCTGCATTGCTGATGGTGGGATGCCAGCCCCCTGCCTCCATCAACTCCAGAATTCTCTCATCCTTCTTAAAGGGGAAGGTGCTCTTGAGGACAGTGCTGTAGGGAGACATGAGGGCTGACATTCCTGGCAGAGTGCTGCTTACCCACCTCTCCCTGCACCTCTCCACCAGCCCTGCTAGTGCTCAAAAGGGCAGCATGCCTTGAGGTTCTGGCTTTTCTCCACCAGGCTCCCCTAACCCCTGCACAGCTGGGAGCCGGGCCAGAGGGTATGTTGGGCTGGAGCTTGGGGTGACCCAACTGGTCTCTTACCTTAACTGCTCCATGGTTAGCAGCCCCTCGTTCTGGCTGTCAATGTTTATCATCTCCTTCTGCAACTGTGCTATGGTCTCCTTCTGCCTGATGTACACGCTTTCTTTCCTCTACGGAGAGAAGTATTGACTATCTCGCTGTTTCCTAGAGGGGTGGGGACAGAGCTGGCCTCTGCTGGGGTCCAAGGGTAGAGGGCCAGGCCCACGTTTACCTTTCCCATCAAGACGGCATAGAACTGACTCATGACCTCATTGGAATGGAAGAGCTTGATATATTCAAAAATGGTGTAAGCCCAGGCTGTGGCATCCCCAGGCCCAAAGCGACGCTCCAGGAAACTGAAGAAGAAATCTGGGAACTTCTCTTTCTGCATGGCAGGGGGAAGACTGCTTGGTGAGCTTGCCTCACCGACGGCTGGCTCTCCTCCGTGTTCCTAGCCCCTCGAGGGCTACTCCCGTACCCTGTCCACCCCCACCTCCGGAGAACTCAGGCGGCCACACCAGGCTAAAATGGCTGGAGGGATCTGACCTGCTCCTCAGTGATACGTTCCTTCCAGGCATCCTTGAGGAGTTTTACCACATCCTTCTTGGTTGGCTTCTTGTTCTCCACAGTGCCATCAAACTGAAGGAAAGTGGGGACGGATTCCCCATATCCCTAGAAGGAACAGTGTCAGATCACCTCTAGGCCCATCTGTAGTCCCACCAACAAGCAGGGTAGAGCCCACATAATTCCCCTAGAACCTCAAGTCATCTCAGCAACAAGGCCTGGCTATCCCCCGAGCTCAGGGACTTCCCTACCAGACCAGAGAAGAAGTCTTTCTGCTGGAGCAGCCCCTCGCCAATCTCTTCCAGGAGCACGTCCACCAGCTGGTCACTGTTCTTGCCCTCGGCCAGCATGTGCCAGCGATCTTGTCCTCCAGCCACCACGCCTGCAGGGGTGGGGGAGAGGGGGCTGGAGGCCAGACCATGTGCTTGCACGATCCCTAGGGCTCTGAAGGCCAGCGTTACCTTCACACTTGGACCAGTCTGGCCGTGGTGTGGAGGTGCGCTGGATCTCCTGCAGCTCCGAGTGGAACTGGTCCCGCTCCTTCAGCGTGCTCATGTGCAACTGCAGCAGCAGCTCGTGCTCCTTGCGGACCTCTTCGTAGTCATCTCTCAGGCTCTCCAGCTGTGGGCAGGGAGATTGGTCCTTGCTACCCAGTGCACAGCCCTGCCTTACCCTGCCGTCCCACCAGCACCTGCTCCTGCAGTTCCTTGAGGATCTTCTCCTGCATTTCAAAGTCCCTCCTGGGCACCACATCTCCAAAGTTGGCCTTCATGGTGTTGAGTTCCATCTGTGTGCGGGTCAGGTCTTGCCGGGCCATCTTCAGAGCCACTGCTAGCTTCACGGGGTCTTCCCCCCAGACACCTGCCCAGAAGGCCCTCCAGCTTGTGTCACCCTGGCTCTGGGGCCTGTTGCCCGGGACAGAGTTGTGTGTCTTGGGGCATGTCCTAGGTCTTCTGGCTCTCCAACTTGGGAACCCCTGAGTCTTTCCACAGTGCTACCACTGTAGGGTTTGTAGGGTTTGAGCTTAAATAGAGAAGCTCATGACGTGGAGTATGAGGCCTGTGTAGCTCTTGGTGTGTCTAGGCTGCCTCAGCTGCCAGCGGTTGTTTCCTACTTAAAGTCTGATTCTCAGGTCAGCTAAGAAGATTTACAGACCCATGTGGCAGCAGGAACATCTCCCATTAGGATTGAGCATGGAACGGGCAGATATTAGGACAGATGAATAAATGGGAGTGAGTGGTAAGAGCCAGACTTCTTTCCAGGGGAGAGAAAGCCACCTCAGGCTTACCTGGGGACTGGGCCAGTGACATGTCTTCCCGCTGGTACCGTAGCTCATTCAGGTCTGCGATGAGGATCTTGCGGGCATCTCGCTCGCTGAGGTAGTGCAGATACTCCTCCGCTAAGTTCTTCCTCAGTTTGGTCACCTGTTGGGAAAATGGCTCCTGTGGTCAGGGGCTGTCTCTGGACAGCCTGTTACCACAAGGGATCCATGCTGGGTGGCCTCACCAGAGCCTGAAAGAAGAAAGGGAGGAGGAGGAGGAGAATGGTTGGTCCTGAGAACCCTGCAAAGGGTGAAGCTTCCTCCTGTGTAGAAGGTCTGGGAGCCAAAGAGTGGGACTCTGCTAGTATTTGGGGCCACACTGAGGCAGTGCTGAGCCAAGGAGGAGGGCAGCATGTGGAAAAGGGGATTTGGGACGAGGTGGTGGCTCTGAGTGTCCTGACAGAAGAGTGGAGGGAGCCAGGGGGTCCCCTCTGGGGTGGGGTGGCAGAAATTCAGGGAGTTGGGCACCACATTACTCTCTTTTCACCTCACTCTGCAATGAGATCTTCTCCTCATTCTTCTTGTCAATGAGTTTTAGCAAATTCATCTTCTCTTTCTTCAACATGGAGATTTCATCTCTCTCCTCAGCCCTCATGGCCAGGATCCTCTCGTTGCACTCCTCATTCACAGTGACCAGCTTGGCCTTCAGGGGCTCCAGAGCCCGAATCTTCTCCCTCTGATGGGCTAACCAGAGAGAAGTAGGGGAGTCCCTTTGGGGCTATGGAGGACAAAAAGCCATTAGACCTGTTTTGAGGTCACAGTTAATGGCTATGTCCCTTGCAAACTCAAGGAGTTTATAGTCCTGTTCAAAGAAGTATCTACGCCTTGCTTAAGAACTTCCTGCACTTGCTTGTCAACCAGGGGCAGAGTCTGGATAAGGACCAGGGTCTCACCTGTGCCCCTTCCCTCATTCGGCCTTTAGGCTGCAGCTGTGCCATGCCCAGCAGTTCCTGAGCCTGGTGATGGAAGCCTCTCACTTCCTAGTTACACTCTCTCTTCTGGGCTCCACTCTCAATAGCAAAGATGCTCTATTTCCTACAGATACTTCCCCACCATACTTCTAAGAATGGGTGGTGGTCAGTTGCCTTGAGGTGCCCTATCACAGGACAGTGTAAGCAAAAAGGCTTGGAACCTCAAAGTTCAGTTTGTAGGTGCCCCAGGCCCCTGCGGAGCCCAGACAGTCAGAGTAGGATCCTCTCTGTCTCTTCCAGGCTGGGCCCAGGCAGGGAGGCTCTGGTCTTACCCAGCATCACCTCATATGCATTTTTGATGGAGGAAAGCAGTGGCTTGTATGTTTTGAAGTCCTCTATGAAGAATTCAAAGATCTCTCTGTAAGGCTGGCAAGGAAAGGGAAACTGTCACTTCCTGGCCTCTAGTTGCCACCCTCAGTGGGACCTAAGTGTTTCTTTGCTTGTCTTAGAAGGGTTCTAACATGAAGCTGTGAGGCAATTCACTGTCAAATGCCACAGGCATCACTAGGGTCTCTCACAGTCCGGGATCTAAGTCCATCACTCTCAGCTGCTCCTTGGAGACCAGACAGGCAAATTGGGGTCAGGACCTCCCTGTGTCTACCTGACCGCCTCTTTGGCTCTCCAGGCAGCCAGCCTCCTCCACGCACTGTACTTCAGTTGGCCTCTTACCAACACCTCTTCCGATTTACAGCCCCTTGGGAGCAGGAGAAGACCAAAGGCTCTAACCTTGCATTCCAGCCTCCAAGGAGATGTGTGGTTTCCTGCCACACTTGGACACACAAGAAGCTTTTGGAGGCAACATTGTGTACTGGAATGAGCACAGGCTCCTGAGTCCACCTTGAATTTGAACCCTAGCTCCACACTATGTAGCCAGATGCCTTCTCTGAGCTTCTGCTCTGCTTCCTTATTGGCGTGGTTCCTTTAACTCGTGAGGCTGTATCTAAGGCTCCAGTCAGAGCCTGGCACACAGATGATGCTCAGCAAATGCTTATGTCAGTGACTGAGTCAGAAGTGTGGGGTTCCCCATTGTTTCCGTCTGAACGGAAATTGGGTGATTCCTTCCTTTACATGCATCAGAATCTAGGTTATCTCCAGATTTCTCTCTGGCCAAGTTCCTCAAGCTTGGGGTGGTAGACATTTTATGACCTCTGCTGGCCCATTCACGCCTATCTAATGACCAGGGTGGGTGCTGGGGTCACAGAGGGGGCTGTAGACAGCATCGAGGCCACGTGACTCAGGACAAGAAACCCAAACCTCATGCGAGTTTCGGTTCTACCCTGATTACTTTGCCTGCTCACTGGCTTTGTCATAGGATGTATTTCTCTTGCCAGGAAGGGAATTCCAAAAGAGATGGGGAAGGGTGGTCTCTGCAGAAGGTCTGAAGTGCTAAATCCTGGTGAGTAAGGTTTTCTAGCAGCCTTGCCTCTGCCTCCCCGTAGTGATTCTGTGGTTCTCACCTGCAGCCGTAGCTCCTGGGCCGAATCCGCAGTTAGGTCCAGCAGAAGCAGTTCCTTGCGCAGGTAGTTCTCAAGCTGCTCCAGGTACCTTGGCTTGGTCGTGCCCAGGGGCTTATGTAAGCTACTGCAGGGGGAGCTGAGCTGAGGTGGGATGGACTCCCTGCTGGACCCTCGTGCCCTGGGTCTGGGGCAGCACACACCCCTGCACTGTTTCTGCACCCAGGCTGTCCACCATCAGGTGGACCCTGTCTTACCCTGCTCGTTTCCTGTAGTCATCTGAACAGGGCTTTCGATTATGCAGAATGGTCTGGTCACTGATGTATCTGGGCCATGGGGACAGGTGGCCACCAATGGAGAGCGGATGGGTCTGTAAGAAGGGACAGGCAGGGTTACCATGACAACATCGCCCCCTCCTTCCTGATTTTATTTTCCAGGCTCCTCCTTCCACTCCTGGGTCTTTTTCCTCACCCCCCTCAACATTGCTTAATATGGTTCATAATTAAGACTGTAGTCCTTACAGGAATTTCCTGGTGGTTCAGTGGTTAGGACTCTACACTTCCACTGCCTGGGTAGCACCAATACCTCAGGGAAGAGCTATATACAGGGGCTGGTCCCCAAGGAGAGCAGGCTGGCTGAGGCTGAGGTCTGGGCTGGCCAGTGGAGAGGGGACAGAGGTGAAGCAACAACTTTATGCATAAGGTCCTCAAAGCCTTACTTATGACTATGAAAAAAATCAGAGAACTCCTAAGTATCAAAAAATAGAAGATTGTTGTGCAGGGGAATAAGCAACTCAGGTAAAATGAAAAAACAGAAAAGATAGAGGAAAGAACCCAAGAGGTTATCAATAGTTATTCTGTAATGATAGGCCCATGGGTGCTTTTGTGTCTACAATTGTGTATTTTTCAAAATTTTCTACAATGCTCCTAAACTACTTTGAAATTTTAAAGAGCATTGAATTATTGATTTCAATATTAAAGCCTCCTCTGTGGCCCTGAGCCCAGCTTCCAGGTTCTTCTGGGATGGAGAGGCCAGACCTACCTCCTATGTCTCACATATCCAGGTTCTAAGAGTCCTTCCAGGCTAATGGTAACTGGCTCCTGACCCACTTAGTGTGGGAAATACCACTGTCTCCTTAGGCTTTTCTTTGCATTCTTAGATCTACTTAGTTTGTCTCACTCTTGCATTCAGTGGCTTGGCTTGGTCGTGCCCAGGGGCTTATGTAGCTACTGCAGGGGGAGCTGAGCTGAGGTGGGATGGACTCCCTGCTGGACCCTCGTGCCCTGGGTCTGGGGCAGCACACACCCCTGCACTGTTTCTGCACCCAGGCTGTCCACCATCAGGTGGACCCTGTCTTACCCTGCTCGTTTCCTGTAGTCATCTGAACAGGGCTTTCGATTATGCAGAATGGTCTGGTCACTGATGTATCTGGGCCATGGGGACAGGTGGCCACCAATGGAGAGCGGATGGGTCTGTAAGAAGGGACAGGCAGGGTTACCATGACAACATCGCCCCCTCCTTCCTGATTTTATTTTCCAGGCTCCTCCTTCCACTCCTGGGTCTTTTTCCTCACCCCCCTCAACATTGCTTAATATGGTTCATAATTAAGACTGTAGTCCTTACAGGAATTTCCTGGTGGTTCAGTGGTTAGGACTCTACACTTCCACTGCCTGGGTAGCACCAATACCTCAGGGAAGAGCTATATACAGGGGCTGGTCCCCAAGGAGAGCAGGCTGGCTGAGGCTGAGGTCTGGGCTGGCCAGTGGAGAGGGGACAGAGGTGAAGCAACAACTTTATGCATAAGGTCCTCAAAGCCTTACTTATGACTATGAAAAAAATCAGAGAACTCCTAAGTATCAAAAAATAGAAGATTGTTGTGCAGGGGAATAAGCAACTCAGGTAAAATGAAAAAACAGAAAAGATAGAGGAAAGAACCCAAGAGGTTATCAATAGTTATTCTGTAATGATAGGCCCATGGGTGCTTTTGTGTCTACAATTGTGTATTTTTCAAAATTTTCTACAATGCTCCTAAACTACTTTGAAATTTTAAAGAGCATTGAATTATTGATTTCAATATTAAAGCCTCCTCTGTGGCCCTGAGCCCAGCTTCCAGGTTCTTCTGGGATGGAGAGGCCAGACCTACCTCCTATGTCTCACATATCCAGGTTCTAAGAGTCCTTCCAGGCTAATGGTAACTGGCTCCTGACCCACTTAGTGTGGGAAATACCACTGTCTCCTTAGGCTTTTCTTTGCATTCTTAGATCTACTTAGTTTGTCTCACTCTTGCATTCATCCATGCTTTCCCTAAATATTTTGGGAAGTACATAGTAAGCCTTGTTGCTAGGTCCCAGGGAGGACTCCAGACTCTTGTAGGAGTCTGGGTTGACCTATCTCTGTACTTGAAGAATTGATGGCATCACACTGTTTATAGTTTTTTTTCCCCTAATTCCAGTATGGTTGATTTATAATGTTGTATTAACACTCTTCATAGTCTTAAGTAACATTCTGCAAATATTGTGGAATAAATATTTAAGGAAACAGAATAATTTAGCTGGATGCAAGGTATAATAAAAACAGAAATGCTACTTATTAGGTATATATGTTCACAGATGCTTTCCCAGGGTCAAGAATGCTTCAGCTTGGCTATTCGTATTTAGGATCTCAGGAGTCCTCCCTGAGGTCTTCCCAATCCCAGTGCCCATACTCTGCCATTGTCACACCCCTGTCTTCTCTCAGAAACACAGACTTGTCTGTCTTGCTTACCATTGTATCACTGTGTGCCTGGCACACAGTGGGAATCAACGAATATTTATTGAATAAGTAAAAAAATAGCAGGAGGGGAAGAGATGATGAAACAGAATTGTACAGAGTTTAGGGCTCAAAATAAGATAAAGAAGATGGGGTACATACAGTGGAATACTACCCAGCCATAAAAAGGAATGAAATCATGCCATTTGCAACAATGTGAATGGACTTAGAAAGTATCATATAAGTCAGAGAAAGACATACCACTTTTATATGGGATCTAAAAATATTATACAAATTACTTTATTTACAAAACATAAATAGACTCACAGACATAGATAACAGAATTACAAAAGGGGATAGCAGGGTGAGAGTGGGGGAGATAAATTAGGAGTGTGGAATTAACATATACACATGGCTACATATAAAATTGGTAAACAACAAGGACCTACTGTATAGCACAGGGAACTATACTCAGTATCTTCTGTTAACCTATAATGTAATAATTTCTATATAACGACCTGCAATAGGAAAGAACCTGAAAAAGAATATAACTGAATCACTTTTCTGTACACTTGAAACTAACACAACATTGCAAATTAACCATACTTCAATAAAAACAGAAAATACAAGAACAATAACAAAGGGAGACTAGCCTTGAAAATTCCCTGAGCAGACAAAACCAGTTTAGGTTAGTCATAGAAATAAAGTTTAATTTAGCTTATTTTGGGAGATTTCAAAAACAAAAAAGGGCCAGGTATCGTGTTGTGTCTGCCGTTTCTGTCAAGAGAGGAAGTGGTTACTCTACTGTGATTTTCCACATATCCTCTCTTTTGGCCTGGTTATCCAACAGCTGGTTAGCCTCCTCAAGTGGGTGCTTGGCTGGAAGGCGTTGTTCCCATGGCAGTGCTCTCTGCTTCCCCCTGCAGGTGAAAAATGAGAAGGGCGGCCCCCGGGTCGGAGGGACAGCAGGAGGGAACAACGCCTCCTGGTGGTTGAGTGCGGTGTCACTGCCTAGGCAAGAAAGAAAGGGGGTCAAAAGAGCCCCAGGTCTGAGTAGGTGGCAGCTGAGGGCTGGGAGCGGGCGACCCAGGTAATTGGATCTTATGGAACGTGGCTGCACTTGGTCTCTGATTAGGGTTCACACTACTCCGTTTTCTTCCTGATGTCAAGTCTTGATGTTTGAAGTTCCCAGCCTCACAAAGTGGATCCCCAATTCCTCCACACAAGACACACTCACATAAGGTAAACTGCCACAGCCCACAGTGATCCATGGTGAGTTGGAGTTACAGGTTGGCTCAAATGTGTTTTTTCACCTGTGAGATTTGGACAATGGCTGTTTACTGATTAACTAGTAATAACAATCTTGTGATCATATCAACAAAAACTCCTAAATCTTACTAAGATAGCTTTTTTTTTTTTTTTAATTTGTGGGGAGAACAAGTCATGGCGCCCATTCCCCCTGCAGTGGGTGTAGAGTGCTAAGCACTGGACTGCCAGGGAATTTCCCAGCACTCCTGAACTTAAAAGAACAGGAATGGAAGGAGAACCTGTCTGATGCAGAGCCGACAATACAATGGAGGAACATCCTTTGCTACTGCCTTCACGCACTTACAGCGGTTGTGGTACACATCTGCCAGTCACCGAAATACCACATCAGGTACTAGGGTCGTAAAGACAAACAGATACAGGTCACAGCTCTAAAGGACCTTGATAGATCTGATGTGACCGTCCAAGCACCAAGCACAATGCCTAGCACATGGCAGGCTGACTGAAGAAATGAGGTCCACCCCGGAATACTGTCACAAGGGAAGGTTATCTGTGGGCAGGGTCCGAGTCCCTAGCTGCTCAGGGAGGTCTGGGAAGTCTTTTCAGGTGAGGTGTGGCAAGTGTGCTCGCTCCCACCCCAGAGGCTGGTGGGCCTTGCCTCTGAGCCACACTCTCCTGACTGGGGTTCCCACAGGACATTGCCACTAACCAACAGTGTCTTCCGTTTCTGAGAAAGCTTGCGTTTCTGGGTAGTCGTGGTTTCTGTGAGAAGAGAATCATCTATGGGCACTCCTAAAGGCTGCAGGTGTGCTCTGCACAGAGGAGAAGAAAGTGGTGGGTGACAGAGCCTTGAGTGGGGGGTGCACTTCCACCCTTCCCAGAACCACAAGATATGGCCTCCTTTCTCTTCAGAGCCAGGCTTTGGGTTTTCCCAGTGCTGCCTCCACAATCCCAGAAGTGCTTCAACAAACTCCTGATTGTGGGCTCAGACCATTTCCCCACATCCCCAGAAACCTCCTCATCACTAGAGTATCACCAACTGCTGCAGTGGCAGAATACCCTTACCAGAACCCAGAGAACCATACGGCCTACACCTCCATACAGTCATTGCTCATCTGTGGCTGTAATGACCATTGCATATACATGATCAGCATATTCTGGAGACGTCATACCAAAGGCAGGTGCTACTGAACAAGAAGCACAGGGTCTGGAGTCAAGAGCCAGGGTGGGAGTCTTGAGCCTCTACTTAATGGTTGATAGTACCCAGAGGCTGACATCTGTCTTCTAACAGGGACCCTCTTGGGCAAGTCATTTAACTTCTCTCAGCCCAGTTTCCTTACAAAGAGATGAAGACAATTCTTTTTTGTTTTTTCTTTTTAACACACAATCCTCTGAGGAGTTCTGGTATTTTATTTGTGAATTTAAAAAAATATTTATTTATTTGGCTGTGGCTTTCCTGGCTATAGGAGCTTGTTATTCATATTTGCAGTCTCCAGATGCTGCACCTGTGAATACAGGCAGGCGCTACCCTGAGGCTGTGGGATGTTCTTGGGCTACTTACAGATGCTTGTTCATCATAAGCCAGTGGGTGAAGTGGCTGTTTATCCTATGATAAGAGCTCAAGTCAACAGCCCCACATGACTGGGTTCAAATACCTGCTCTGTCACTTATAAACATGTGTAAAACACATGATGTCTTCAGGCTTCTATTTCTATATTTGTAAAATGGTGATACAGAGTTGTCCTGAGGGTTAAATGAGGTGTATGGAGCACTTGGCGCTTAATACACGCTCAATATGAAAACCTGGCTGTTATTGTGATAAAGTACGCCTGCCTTTTTACTAGAATGTAACGACCTCCCTGGGCTGACAGACCGCCCGAGATGCCGCTTCTGTACCACTGGTCCTGTGGGGCTGGAGCCCCAGACCGATAGACAGAAGCAGTAGGTGCAGAGGTCTGAACCAGATTCTCTTCCTCTTTCTGGAAGTACTCAAGGCCACCTCTCCGCCCTCAGACCAGCCTACCTCGAAGCGGTGGGGAAGTTGAGGTTTTGCGACTTCGGGGAATCCATGACCCTAGGGCAGTCGGACAGCCAGCACCCGCGGCCTGGGGCGCAGTGGTAGTGTACAGCCTGTCACCATGGCTACCAGATCCCAGCAGCCCAGCGGCGGGGGCGGGGTCAGGGGTGTGTCACGCCCCCAAGTCCCACGCTCGCGGGCTGAGAGGAAAGCCAAGCAGCAAAGATGAACTCGGACCAGGAATAGGGTCTGAGGGTCTCCTCAGAGACAGGCACTACAGCGGATATGACCCTAGCGACTAGAGATAAGGCTGGGGATAAACAGAGGCCATGGGGGAGGGAAGTGAGCCGAGAGACCGGCGCCGCGTTGCCAGCGGGAACTGTAGTTTTGGGTGTCCCAGTGTCTCAGCCGAGCAGGCTTATGTCCGAGCAGGTTTGTACTACATCTCCCAGAGGTCCGTGCCAGCCCGAGCTGGGCCGCCCCTGGAGAGCTCTGCATTGTGGGAAGTGGAGTCCGACATGAGGAGAGGCGTGACGGTGTCCAAAGCGAGTTGCCGGATTCGGACTCGGTTTCCCTGCGGCCCGGGTTGGGTCGCTGGCTATTGGCTGGGCGGGGCGGATCTGGTCCTGCTCTTCCCCGCCTCCAGTGACACAATAGCAGCTCCCTCCATACCTGGCTCTTGTTCACCTTTTCAATATGTCAACAGCCCCACATGACTGGGTTCAAATACCTGCTCTGTCACTTATAAACATGTGTAAAACACATGATGTCTTCAGGCTTCTATTTCTATATTTGTAAAATGGTGATACAGAGTTGTCCTGAGGGTTAAATGAGGTGTATGGAGCACTTGGCGCTTAATACACGCTCAATATGAAAACCTGGCTGTTATTGTGATAAAGTACGCCTGCCTTTTACTAGAATGTAACGACCTCCCTGGGCTGACAGACCGCCCGAGATGCCGCTTCTGTACCACTGGTCCTGTGGGGCTGGAGCCCCAGACCGATAGACAGAAGCAGTAGGTGCAGAGGTCTGAACCAGATTCTCTTCCTCTTTCTGGAAGTACTCAAGGCCACCTCTCCGCCCTCAGACCAGCCTACCTCGAAGCGGTGGGGAAGTTGAGGTTTTGCGACTTCGGGGAATCCATGACCCTAGGGCAGTCGGACAGCCAGCACCCGCGGCCTGGGGCGCAGTGGTAGTGTACAGCCTGTCACCATGGCTACCAGATCCCAGCAGCCCAGCGGCGGGGCGGGGTCAGGGGTGTGTCACGCCCCCAAGTCCCACGCTCGCGGGCTGAGAGGAAAGCCAAGCAGCAAAGATGAACTCGGACCAGGAATAGGGTCTGAGGGTCTCCTCAGAGACAGGCACTACAGCGGATATGACCCTAGCGACTAGAGATAAGGCTGGGGATAAACAGAGGCCATGGGGGAGGGAAGTGAGCCGAGAGACCGGCGCCGCGTTGCCAGCGGGAACTGTAGTTTTGGGTGTCCCAGTGTCTCAGCCGAGCAGGCTTATGTCCGAGCAGGTTTGTACTACATCTCCCAGAGGTCCGTGCCAGCCCGAGCTGGGCCGCCCCTGGAGAGCTCTGCATTGTGGGAAGTGGAGTCCGACATGAGGAGAGGCGTGACGGTGTCCAAAGCGAGTTGCCGGATTCGGACTCGGTTTCCCTGCGGCCCGGGTTGGGTCGCTGGCTATTGGCTGGGCGGGGCGGATCTGGTCCTGCTCTTCCCCGCCTCCAGTGACACAATAGCAGCTCCCTCCAAGATGGCGGCGGCGACGGCGGACCCGGGAGCTGGGAGCCCGCAGGTTGGGGACTCCTCAGGCGGGGCCGCTGCATGCGGGCTGCCGTCCCCCGGGGAGCAGGAACTGAGCCGGCGCCTGCAGCGCCTGTATCCCGCGGTCAACCAGCACGAGACGCCGCTGCCGCGCTCCTGGAGCCCCAAGGACAAGTACAACTACATCGGCCTCTCCCAGGGCAACCTCCGCGTCCACTACAAAGGTATCGGCCTTCTGGCGGGGGGGAGGAGAAGGCCACAGTGTCTGCGGGGTGGCTGTGCTGCCCAGCCCTTGCTTCATCACGTCCCTTCCCCAGCTCAAGTGCTCCGCGTTGGGCCTTAGCTCCTGTGGGGTGTCTAGGGTGGTGGGACTGACCAGGCCAAGAATTGACTGCCTGTTCTGTTCTGCCCCGAGACACTCGATGTCAGGAGAACCGCAACAGGTGTCCAAATCCAGTGCTTGGCTGGACCTTCTTCCCAGGGCCTTCCTGCTTGTCCTGGGGTAGCTCCGACTCCACCTGGGCCCTTCACCACCACTTAGTTTCAGAAGTGTCTGAAGAAAGGGGTGCTCACATCGCCGTCATCACCCAAAGGTCCATGAGCTTGCTCACCCGCCAGACATCCCAGACAGGGCCTAAGGTTCTGCCAAAAGTCGTGGGGGCATCTTCCAGGGCTGCCTCTTCTTCCCCGAGTCTTCCAGGTTGGGTGCCTGTACCCTGAAGAGTATGCCAGGAGCACTAAGGAATCTCTCACCTATGCACCCACATTGCACGAACGCTTCTGCAATTAGTGTGGCAGTGTCTCAGGCAGGGATGTTATTCTTAAGAGAATGTGAGCCGAAGGTGGGAGGTTTATGTGTTTTCTCAGTTGCTGTCTAATCATTCCTTGGACGATGCAAGGGCATCATCTGGCTGTGGAGAGGTGAAGTTGCTGTGGACTGGAGAAGAATGAGGCTTCCATTTGCATTTCTCTGCTGAAATGTCTTCTTGCCTCTAAGGAGGATGGGGCGGCGGCCACCGGGCCGGGAGCTGGGGGGCGGATCTGGTCCTGCTCTTCCCCGCCTCCAGTGACACAATAGCAGCTCCCTCCAAGATGGCGGCGGCGACGGCGGACCCGGGAGCTGGGAGCCCGCAGGTTGGGGACTCCTCAGGCGGGGCCGCTGCATGCGGGCTGCCGTCCCCCGGGGAGCAGGAACTGAGCCGGCGCCTGCAGCGCCTGTATCCCGCGGTCAACCAGCACGAGACGCCGCTGCCGCGCTCCTGGAGCCCCAAGGACAAGTACAACTACATCGGCCTCTCCCAGGGCAACCTCCGCGTCCACTACAAAGGTATCGGCCTTCTGGCGGGGGGGAGGAGAAGGCCACAGTGTCTGCGGGGTGGCTGTGCTGCCCAGCCCTTGCTTCATCACGTCCCTTCCCCAGCTCAAGTGCTCCGCGTTGGGCCTTAGCTCCTGTGGGGTGTCTAGGGTGGTGGGACTGACCAGGCCAAGAATTGACTGCCTGTTCTGTTCTGCCCCGAGACACTCGATGTCAGGAGAACCGCAACAGGTGTCCAAATCCAGTGCTTGGCTGGACCTTCTTCCCAGGGCCTTCCTGCTTGTCCTGGGGTAGCTCCGACTCCACCTGGGCCCTTCACCACCACTTAGTTTCAGAAGTGTCTGAAGAAAGGGGTGCTCACATCGCCGTCATCACCCAAAGGTCCATGAGCTTGCTCACCCGCCAGACATCCCAGACAGGGCCTAAGGTTCTGCCAAAAGTCGTGGGGGCATCTTCCAGGGCTGCCTCTTCTTCCCCGAGTCTTCCAGGTTGGGTGCCTGTACCCTGAAGAGTATGCCAGGAGCACTAAGGAATCTCTCACCTATGCACCCACATTGCACGAACGCTTCTGCAATTAGTGTGGCAGTGTCTCAGGCAGGGATGTTATTCTTAAGAGAATGTGAGCCGAAGGTGGGAGGTTTATGTGTTTTCTCAGTTGCTGTCTAATCATTCCTTGGACGATGCAAGGGCATCATCTGGCTGTGGAGAGGTGAAGTTGCTGTGGACTGGAGAAGAATGAGGCTTCCATTTGCATTTCCCTCTGCTGAAATGTCTTCCTTGCCCTCTTCTATTAGGTCATGGCAAAAATCACAAAGATGCAGCCTCAGTGCGTGCCACCCACCCCATACCCGCTGCCTGTGGCATTTATTACTTTGAGGTGAAGATTGTCAGCAAAGGACGAGATGGGTAAGCCTCTCCTGACCACCCCCAGCACTGAGCTGTTCTCTGTCTTGAGCGTTTGAGGTCTCCTGGTTGACACTCGTGACTGGCGTGAGCTGCTGAGCTGCATGGGTCTGGGCTGCAAAGGGTTGAATAGTGGGTGCCTGTCTCCCGGCTGTGGTCACGACCTGGTCTAAGCAGCAGCTTTTGATGGCAAGTAGGTACTTTTTGTAGAGGAGGGGCTTCTCTTTGGTGATGACATAATAATGACTGTTTTCCTCTCAGGTCAGAGAAACAAGTAACAGGTTTACATGAACTATTCAGCATTTGAAATGATGTTCCCCCACTGTTGTCTGTTGTTTGAGACTTCCCTCCTTTCACGCTTTTGCTGTATTCAAGGTTCCTTTTTACGGTGTTTAGTCATGTGGAGGCCCCTGGAGACTTCAAAGAGATACTAGAGTGTCTGCAGCGTTCATCAAAGCTGTGGTAGCCACTGGCCAGTCTTCGTAGGGTAAACAGCATGCACATGGTCAGAATCAGGTGACCTTGCTATTCATAAACCTGTTTTTCAGTCCAGTGACTTGAACACGTTGGACCAGCTTTAGGAAGGTCCTCATTAAAGTCAGCATCGGGGAGGCTCCCTATTTTAGGGTGATCTAGGCAGATACAGGAAATCAGAGGGGGATTTTTTTCATTTCTCTTTTCTTCTCCTAGCTGCCCTTTCTTTGCCCCTGATGATTGTCACAAAGCGGGTATTTAAGTTATGAGATAACATGAGTTAGCTGCCATGAAAAGGTTTTCCTCATCAGACCTTAAGTCTGGTGTGGGTGGTTTTCCAACCCCACCAGTGACCTTTGTTCCAACTAATCAGGTGAGGGTATCTGACACACTCATTCCTGAATATGTGTTCTTGAGCATTCAGAATACTTTCTCTCTCAAGGGACTGGAGAAGAATGAGGCTTCCATTTGCATTTCCTCTGCTGAAATGTCTTCCGTGCCCTCTTCTATTAGGTCATGGCAAAAATCACAAAGATGCAGCCTCAGTGCGTGCCACCCACCCCATACCCGCTGCCTGTGGCATTTATTACTTTGAGGTGAAGATTGTCAGCAAAGGACGAGATGGGTAAGCCTCTCCTGACCACCCCCAGCACTGAGCTGTTCTCTGTCTTGAGCGTTTGAGGTCTCCTGGTTGACACTCGTGACTGGCGTGAGCTGCTGAGCTGCATGGGTCTGGGCTGCAAAGGGTTGAATAGTGGGTGCCTGTCTCCCGGCTGTGGTCACGACCTGGTCTAAGCAGCAGCTTTTGATGGCAAGT
This sequence comes from Tragulus kanchil, assembly GCA_022376925.1. NCBI lineage: Eukaryota > Metazoa > Chordata > Mammalia > Artiodactyla > Tragulidae > Tragulus > Tragulus kanchil. Next base: position 161,606,563 of record JAIOJX010000031.1, on the reverse strand, counting down.
AGGTACTTTTTGTAGAGGAGGGGCTTCTCTTTGGTGATGACATAATAATGACTGTTTTCCTCTCAGGTCAGAGAAACAAGTAACAGGTTTACATGAACTATTCAGCATTTGAAATGATGTTCCCCCACTGTTGTCTGTTGTTTGAGACTTCCCTCCTTTCACGCTTTTGCTGTATTCAAGGTTCCTTTTTACGGTGTTTAGTCATGTGGAGGCCCCTGGAGACTTCAAAGAGATACTAGAGTGTCTGCAGCGTTCATCAAAGCTGTGGTAGCCACTGGCCAGTCTTCGTAGGGTAAACAGCATGCACATGGTCAGAATCAGGTGACCTTGCTATTCATAAACCTGTTTTTCAGTCCAGTGACTTGAACACGTTGGACCAGCTTTAGGAAGGTCCTCATTAAAGTCAGCATCGGGGAGGCTCCCTATTTTAGGGTGATCTAGGCAGATACAGGAAATCAGAGGGGGATTTTTTTCATTTCTCTTTTCTTCTCCTAGCTGCCCTTTCTTTGCCCCTGATGATTGTCACAAAGCGGGTATTTAAGTTATGAGATAACATGAGTTAGCTGCCATGAAAAGGTTTTCCTCATCAGACCTTAAGTCTGGTGTGGGTGGTTTTCCAACCCACCAGTGACCTTTGTTCCAACTAATCAGGTGAGGGTATCTGACACACTCATTCCTGAATATGTGTTCTTGAGCATTCAGAATACTTCCTCTCTCAAGGGACTGTCCCCTTTGTGGTACATGCAAAATGCCTGGTCAGAGGACTTTGCTGGGGGCAGGACTGCAGGGGTTGGAGCTTTGCCTGCTTCCTCAGTGAGATTGTAACATCCTTGCCTGGGAGGAGTAGGTCATGTGCGTCCTCTCCTTGTCTGTCCTGTGGGGAGATAGGCCAGCATCTAAGCTACCTTTGATTCTGAAATTCTGACCATGGCAACCTATTTCATCTTTTACTTTTATCCCCGTATAGTGAATTTAGATAGGAAGTGAATTTTAGATAGGATTTTTTTTTTAAAAACATTTATTTATTTATTTATTTTAGGGGGGAGGTCGCGGGGGAGGGGGACAGGCTGGCCACTTCTATTGGTCTTTCATTTGTCCATTTTCATCCGTCTTTGTTCTTTGGCTCTTGTGGGCCTCCTATCGCGGTGGCCTCTGTTGTCACAGAGCTCCGGCTTGGTAATTGGACACATCGGTCCAGCCGCTCCGCGGCACTTGGGATCTTCCCAGGCCAGGGACCGAACCGGCGCCCCTTGCACTGCAAGGCGGAGTCCTTACCCACTGGACCACCAGGGAAGTCCTAGATAGGAATTTAGATAGGAAGTTTATTATTGGCGATCTCTATTATTCCTTTCCACCTCTGATAAAAGCATGTATATTTAATCTGCTTGAACTCATGTGAATAAGAATGCCCTCTTAAAATAAACACCACAAAAACAGTTCCTGTGTAGACTGAAATGTTGGTGCTGCAGTCTTATAATTGCTAAACAGATGGACGGGCCTATCCTAAACTTGTAGGTAGGAAAGTGGATTATTTGGATAACAGCTGAGCTAGTAAAAGAGGAGAACAATTTTTCAGGAGGGCAGTGTTTCCACGTAGAGACCTGGATTCCTTCACCTGACTTTTGATATTTTAGTTATAAGTGGATTTGGCTGGAAAAGACCCTGTGTCTTGTCAGATTGTCATGCTGTCTGTGTTGCCTGCAAATCTGCAGAAAGTTGAACATCTCCCAGCTGTCTCAGTGTGGGTGGTTTTCAACCCACCAGTGACCTTTGTTCCAACTAATCAGGTGAGGGTATCTGCCCTAAATTTGTGTTCTTGAGCATTCAGAATACTTCCTCTCTCAAGGGACTGTCCCCTTTGTGGTACATGCAAAATGCCTGGTCAGAGGACTTTGCTGGGGGCAGGACTGCAGGGGTTGGAGCTTTGCCTGCTTCCTCAGTGAGATTGTAACATCCTTGCCTGGGAGGAGTAGGTCATGTGCGTCCTCTCCTTGTCTGTCCTGTGGGGAGATAGGCCAGCATCTAAGCTACCTTTGATTCTGAAATTCTGACCATGGCAACCTATTTCATCTTTTACTTTTATCCCCGTATAGTGAATTTAGATAGGAAGTGAATTTTAGATAGGATTTTTTTTTTAAAAACATTTATTTATTTATTTATTTTAGGGGGGAGGTCGCGGGGGAGGGGGACAGGCTGGCCACTTCTATTGGTCTTTCATTTGTCCATTTTCATCCGTCTTTGTTCTTTGGCTCTTGTGGGCCTCCTATCGCGGTGGCCTCTGTTGTCACAGAGCTCCGGCTTGGTAATTGGACACATCGGTCCAGCTGCTCCGCGGCACGTGGGATCTTCCCAGGCCAGGGACCGAACCGGCGCCCCTTGCACTGCAAGGCGGAGTCCTTACCCACTGGACCACCAGGGAAGTCCTAGATAGGAATTTAGATAGGAAGTTTATTATTGGCGATCTCTATTATTCCTTTCCACCTCTGATAAAAGCATGTATATTTAATCTGCTTGAACTCATGTGAATAAGAATGCCCTCTTAAAATAAACACCACAAAAACAGTTCCTGTGTAGACTGAAATGTTGGTGCTGCAGTCTTATAATTGCTAAACAGATGGACGGGCCTATCCTAAACTTGTAGGTAGGAAAGTGGATTATTTGGATAACAGCTGAGCTAGTAAAAGAGGAGAACAATTTTTCAGGAGGGCAGTGTTTCCACGTAGAGACCTGGATTCCTTCACCTGACTTTTGATATTTTAGTTATAAGTGGATTTGGCTGGAAAAGACCCTGTGTCTTGTCAGATTGTCATGCTGTCTGTGTTGCCTGCAAATCTGCAGAAAGTTGAACATCTCCCAGCTGTCTCAGTGTTTTTACATGTGGTAAATATAGCTGTGAAGTTGACCTGGAAACCTCAGTCTTACAAAGGCTGCAGGTTATGTGTGCTTGTGGTAGCCTGCTTTAGCTGACCACTGTCAGAGGATAGGTATATGCATATCCCCTATGGCCTCTCGTGGCTTGGATATAGCTAGATGGGTAGGTGTGGTTTTGAGGCGGCCAGGGGCAGTTCCAGGGCAGACAATATCTTGTTTCCTGTTTCCCGTCAGTGGTGGAGGTGTGTTTCTGACCTGGGTTTGGTCCATGACCCAGCTGTTAACCGGTTATGTAGCTTTCCTGTATTGTCTAGTTCCATCTTCATGGCATCACTGGAAAGTGGCTAGAGCAGATGATGATGGGTGTACCTATTTTGTGGGTGAGCTCTGAGCCCCTGGGATGTTTGGTGACCTGCCCTGGCCTCAGGGCTTAGGCTGTGCAGTGGAGTAGCCTGACTTGTCAGATACCCTCACCTGATCCCAGACATGTATGTCTGCGCTGCTGCCATTTCCCTGTTGCGTTCCTTCTCTGGGTAGAGAGAAGGAATGTTCTGTCAGAGTCTTAGGAGATCCTAGTGTTCTTAGAGACCTGAAAGGTGCTTAGTGCTGAGTGGGGCCAGGGAAGTGTGGCATCCGCTGGACTGGGCTTGGTCACCTTACTGTCGCACTGAATCTGTCAACCTGTTTTTCTGTAGATTTGAGGACAGGCCTTCTTTGTAAAAGATGTTGATGAACCCAGTTGTTAGTGTCATTGTTTTCCAGAAGAGTCTTTGTTCTGACGTCTTTTGTAGAGGGATACACTAGGCTTTTTAGTGGGCTGCAGTCTTATAATTGCTAAACAGATGGACGGGCCTATCCTAAACTTGTAGGTAGGAAAGTGGATTATTTGGATAACAGCTGAGCTAGTAAAAGAGGAGAACAATTTTTCAGGAGGGCAGTGTTTCCACGTAGAGACCTGGATTCCTTCACCTGACTTTTGATATTTTAGTTATAAGTGGATTTGGCTGGAAAAGACCCTGTGTCTTGTCAGATTGTCATGCTGTCTGTGTTGCCTGCAAATCTGCAGAAAGTTGAACATCTCCCAGCTGTCTCAGTGTTTTTACATGTGGTAAGTATAGCTGTGAAGTTGACCTGGAAACCTCAGTCTTACAAAGGCCGCAGGTTATGTGTGCTTGTGGTAGCCTGCTTTAGCTGACCACTGTCAGAGGATAGGTATATGCATATCCCCTATGGCCTCTCATGGCTTGGATATAGCTAGATGGGTAGGTGTGGTTTTGAGGCGGCCAGGGGCAGTTCCAGGGCAGACAATATCTTGTTTCCTGTTTCCCGTCAGTGGTGGAGGTGTGTTTCTGACCTGGGTTTGGTCCATGACCCAGCTGTTAACCGGTTATGTAGCTTTCCTGTATTGTCTAGTTCCATCTTCATGGCATCACTGGAAAGTGGCTAGAGCAGATGATGATGGGTGTACCTATTTTGTGGGTGAGCTCTGAGCCCCTGGGATGTTTGGTGACCTGCCCTGGCCTCAGGGCTTAGGCTGTGCAGTGGAGTAGCCTGACTTGTCAGATACCCTCACCTGATCCCAGACATGTATGTCTGCGCTGCTACCATTTCCCTGTTGCGTTCCTTCTCTGGGTAGAGAGAAGGAATGTTCTGTCAGAGTCTTAGGAGATCCTAGTGTTCTTAGAGACCTGAAAGGTGCTTAGTGCTGAGTGGGGCCAGGGAAGTGTGGCATCCGCTGGACTGGGCTTGGTCACCTTACTGTCGCACTGAATCTGTCAACCTGTTTTTCTGTAGATTTGAGGACAGGCCTTCTTTGTAAAAGATGTTGATGAACCCAGTTGTTAGTGTCATTGTTTTCCAGAAGAGTCTTTGTTCTGATGTCTTTTGTAGAGGGATACACTAGGCTTGTCTAGTTAAAAAGATTTCATTTCAACGAAATGATTCGTTCATGTGCCCGACACATACTCGGTACAGTGAGAGCAACAGTCAAGCCTGCACAGGCCAGTCTTGGCCTCAAGAGCCTTTGCCCTGCCCAGTAGAGAGTGAACTGAAAGGTTCTCTGTGTAAGGAAGCAGAGCCTGGGCATGGTTTTGAGGGATGAGTAGGAGTTTCTCAGCAGGTGAGACCTGTTAAGACTTAAAATGAGCCTCGCTGGTTACTAGCTTGACGTCTGGGCAGTCCTCACATATAAGGGAGGGCTGCAGAAGGAGGGGTTCTGTTTGAGCAAAGAACCAGGCTCACACTGATGGGCTTCATCTGTGTTTTGCCGAGTCACCAGAGCTGGGAACCCCAGGGGCAGATCTGGTGTGGGGCGAGAGACATCGGAGCCCTTTCCACTGGTGCCAGAAGATAAGGTCATCTGGATCTTGTTAAGAAGCCAAGGAGGCCCTGAAACTGAGGGTCCCTGGGGAAGTGACATGCTCAGGCAGAGTTTGTGGACCTCTGGGTGTCTCTGGCTCTTAGTGATGACACATGGAGGGTGTGGCTGGCCAGGCTGACAGATGCTCCAGTGTGACCCTCAAAATAGACTGTAACATCATCCCAGCGGCGGTGGCGGCCTCCTGACATGTGACGAGTGACTCTGCCCAAGAACAGCAAGCCTGGGCTAGAGCAGTGGATGAAATGGAGGGAGTGGGGGTGGGGGGCTCTCCTCTTCTCTGCAGCTGGTGCTCAGGCCCCGTGGCCCTCTGGCTGCAGCTAGCCTGCCACTCCTGGCACTTGGCAGCTGACTTCATTTGCCCAGGCAGCGGTGTACTCATCCATTAATTCTCCACATCACAACGAGGCACCTATTGTTTTGTCCTAGTCCCAGGCCTGGGCCCCAGGAGCACGGGTCTGAGGCCTGTGTGGAGAGGTCCAGATACACCTGTGCATGTGACCTCACAGGGTGGCGTGGAAGAAGCCCATCCAGAGTGTGTGCTGTCCCCAGGGGTGGCCCATGACTTGCTCCTGTACCTGAGAGTTTGGGTCATTGTTCCAGAATTTTGGATTTTTTAAACACTAGGCTTGTCTAGTTAAAAGATTTCATTTCAACGAAATGATTCTTTCATGTGCCCGACACATACTCACAGTGAGAGCAACAGTCAAGCCTGCACAGGCCAGTCTTGGCCTCAAGAGCCTTTGCCCTGCCCAGTAGAGAGTGAACTGAAAGGTTCTCTGTGTAAGGAAGCAGAGCCTGGGCATGGTTTTGAGGGATGAGTAGGAGTTTCTCAGCAGGTGAGACCTGTTAAGACTTAAAATGAGCCTCGCTGGTTACTAGCTTGACGTCTGGGCAGTCCTCACATATAAGGGAGGGCTGCAGAAGGAGGGGTTCTGTTTGAGCAAAGAACCAGGCTCACACTGATGGGCTTCATCTGTGTTTTGCCGAGTCACCAGAGCTGGGAACCCCAGGGGCAGATCTGGTGTGGGGCGAGGAGACATCGGAGCCCTGCCACTGGTGCCAGAAGATAAGGGCATCTGGATCTTGTTAAGAAGCCAAGGAGGCCCTGAAACTGAGGGTCCCTGGGGAAGTGACATGCTCAGGCAGAGTTTGTGGACCTCTGGGTGTCTCTGGCTCTTAGTGATGACACATGGAGGGTGTGGCTGGCCAGGCTGACAGATGCTCTAGTGTGACCCTCAAAATAGACTGTAACATCATCCCAGCGGCGGTGGCGGCCTCCTGACATGTGACGAGTGACTCTGCCCAAGAACAGCAAGCCTGGGCTAGAGCAGTGGATGAAATGGCGGGAGTGGGGGTGGGGGGCTCTCCTCTTCTCTGCAGCTGGTGCTCAGGCCCCGTGGCCCTCTGGCTGCAGCTAGCCTGCCACTCCTGGCACTTGGCAGCTGACTTCATTTGCCCAGGCAGCGGTGTACTCATCCATTAATTCTCCACATCACAACGAGGCACCTATTGTTTTGTCCTAGTCCCAGGCCTGGGCCCCAGGAGCATGGGTCTGAGGCCTGTGTGGAGAGGTCCAGATACACCTGTGCATGTGACCTCACAGGGTGGCGTGGAAGAAGCCCATCCAGAGTGTGTGCTGTCCCCAGGGGTGGCCCAGAGGTCGGACTTGCTCCTGTACCTGAGAGTTTGGGAAAACTTCATAAAAGAGGTGATGATGCTGAACCGGGAAGGTTAGGCTGCAGGGTTCCTGATGAACAAAGCGAGCAGCGAGGCTCTAGACCGAGGGAGCAGCGGATGAAAAGATGTGGAATACAGAGCATGAGAGAGGCAGAGGAGAGGTCAGAAATAACTTATGTGCTTTGTGGCCAAGGAGCTTGCACTTGCCCTGAGGGCAGGAGCAATGTATGAGGACTTTGGATCTGTCTGTGCTTTTGAGAATGGATAGGGGTAAAGGGACTCGACTGGTCTTGGTTTCGCCAGGCCCAGCTGGCTGAGATCCCTGTCTGGGCCAGGCTGGTGGCTTTAGGTCCTTGACCCCAGCCGTGGCTTTCCTACAGTAATTATCTTTTCTCTGTCTTGGCTGGCCTCTCTCCTGTTTGATGGGACGCAGAGGTAGGAGGTTAGAGACTGGTAGCCAGAGCAGCTTCTCAAGAGGTGAAAGGCTGCAGTGATTGCTGGTGTTCTCTGGTCCTCTGGCTTTGTTAAGTCCCACCTAAAAGGCATCGTCGTCCATAATTTTCCGTGGAGACTCAGAGATCTGCTCACCTAAAAAAGACCTCACCTGCCATGTTTCTGGGTGGGTGAGCCACTTGAGCACAAGCCTTCCAGCGAGAGGCTAGCCCCTCACCGTGGGATTCCCCACTCTAGTCTCTGTGGTTTATACAGTACAGTTGAGAAATTTGGGGCTCATCTGTGGACCTTGGAAGGGCCTTGTCCTGCCTGAGAAGTAGGTGCTGTCTTTGCCAAAGGCAGCTGCTAACAGTGATAGTGCCCTGTTCTCGCTGTCTGCACCCGTCTCCCCTCCCCTTGTGCTGACGGTCTCCTGGGCAGATGTTGAGTTGCATCTCTCCCTAAGTAACGCATGGCTCTGTTTCTGGAGATGCAGCATGTTGAGGCTCTGGAGCAGCTTGGAGTCTTGTATTGCTTATCTGTTTTGGGGTTAAAGCCCAAGTCTTATTGGGCAAATGTACTGAGATGCAGTCCGACCTAGAGCAGGAGACTGGAGTCTACGTGGCATCCACTTTTCTAGTAAGATCTGCTTCTGCCCTGAGCATATCTGGGCTTCCCGGAGATTGTTTGACCATCACCTACTGGCGAGCTCAGAGTAGGGAGTATGGCTTCTTTCTTCATAACTAGGGACTTCCGTGGTCAAGAATCAGCCTCTAGAGAAATTCCTAAAATTCACTTCAGGCCTCCCCTGCCTCCCGCATGGCATCCCCATTATTTTTTGTTCTCATGCACGTTTGGTCCGTTCCCTGGATGGGTCACTACGTAAGGGGGTTTCCTGTTAGAGGGGAGACAGGAGCTCCTCAGAGTGGAACAAGCAGGAGGAGGATGGTCTCAGCAGCCTGTGTAGCAGGCACTGTGTGCCCTCCTATTCTGGGACCACTGAGAAGGAGTCAGAGGCCCAGAGTGGGTCTCTGTGTTCAGAGGTCAGTTAGAAAGAAGGGGCTGATCACTGAGGAGGGGGTGGGTAATACTATGTCTAAATGCAAGGATCCTCTGTCTCCCTGCACATTTTGTTTAAAATCCACATGAAATGTCTTTCAAGCTCCAGCATCCTTGGTGTTGTGTTGTAATTGAAATGTGAGTGTGGTGGCTCTGTTGCTAGAAATGAGGCAGGGGGCCTTGGTGCTGGAACAGGGCCGGGAGAGGGCCAGTCAAAAGACGCTCTGGGCTGCGTGGGGAAGCAGCAGAGGGAGGAGTCTTTGTGTTCCCCACAGTGCTCTCTTCCTCTCTTACTTCTTGGACCTTAGAGATGGTCTGGGATTCAGGGAAATTTTCTTTAGGTTGTGGATGCCAAATGTCAGCAGTTAGATACCCCCGCTGCTCAGTTTCCATGGAAAACGTTACAGGTTGATAGCAGCAATGCTTCTTGTCCAGACAGATCCCCAGAAGTTTTCTCACTGCCCAGAGCACAAGGCAACTGCTTTCTTTTGATCAGAGTTTCATCACGAGACAGAAGCCTACTGGTCCTTGGGGCAGAGACAATTTCAGATGAGAAGAGATGGAGAGAGGAGAAGGGCAGTATGGCCAGGTGGTCCAAGGGCTCAACTTGTGTGTGTCTCTCTTTTTTTTAAATTTTGGCCTTTTTTATTGGTTTATTTATTTATTTATTTTCATCCATCTTTATTCTCTGGCCTGTGTGGGCCTCCCACTGCAGTGGCCTGTTTCACCGCAGAGCACCAACTCTGGGCTCATGCGCTCCAGAGCACTGGCTCATATTTGGACACACTGGTCCAGCCGCTCCGTGGCATGTGGGATCTTCCCAGGTCAGGGATCGAACCAGTGCCCCTTGCACTGCATGGCAGACTCTTTACCCGCTGGACCATCAGGAAGCCTTCAACTTGTCTCTTCTGAGGAACATTGCTGAAGCTGAGCTGAACCAAGAGGAAAGAAGTCGAGGGGACAGTGTGCTGAGTAGAATTGGTGATAACCCAAGTTTACAAAACCATGTGTGTGAAAACAGCACGGGCTGCTTTATACGATGTTCTTTTTTTAATATCAACTGTTATGCTTGAGGGTCTCCTGATGCGCATTCAGAAGTGCCTTCCTGCCTGCAAGCACGTCCTGTCTCATGACTCCTTTGCCTTCAGGTTTGAGCTTCCTTGGATGATGCTGGGTTGGGTCCATTCATCTCTGTAATACCCCTCCTCTGAGTTGGGGCAGGGGACTGCACAGAGTTGGGCTCAGTGGGTGACTGGGTGGCTTCCTGGCAGAGTGGCAGGGTAGGGGGTGACTGCCTAGAGGAGCAGCTTGTACACAGTAGCCAGTGTCCTGATGGACTGTGGCTTTAAACAAGTGCATCAGAACACGAAGTAAGATCCTCAGCATTAAGTATTAGCCCTCATTTCAGACCTATATGTCAGTTGGAATTTTTCCTGAAATGTCTCCCAGGGATCGCTTTGTAACCACGACCCCAGTTGTTGTTCAGTCCCTAAGTTGTGTCTGACTCTTTGTGACTCTGTGAACTGCAGCACGCCACGTTTCCCTGTCCTTCATCATCTCCCAGAGTTTGCTTAAACTCATGTCCATTGAACTACCGAGTGATCACGAGACAGAAGCCTACTGGTCCTTGGGGCAGAGACAATTTCAGATGAGAAGAGATGGAGAGAGGAGAAGGGCAGTATGGCCAGGTGGTCCAAGGGCTCAACTTGTGTGTGTCTCTCTTTTTTTTAAATTTTGGCCTTTTTTATTGGTTTATTTATTTATTTATTTTCATCCATCTTTATTCTCTGGCCTGTGTGGGCCTCCCACTGCAGTGGCCTGTTTCACCGCAGAGCACCAACTCTGGGCTCATGCGCTCCAGAGCACTGGCTCATATTTGGACACACTGGTCCAGCCGCTCCGTGGCATGTGGGATCTTCCCAGGTCAGGGATCGAACCAGTGCCCCTTGCACTGCATGGCAGACTCTTTACCCACTGGACCATCAGGGAAGCCTTCAACTTGTCTCTTCTGAGGAACATTGCTGAAGCTGAGCTGAACCAAGAGGAAAGAAGTCGAGGGGACAGTGTGCTGAGTAGAATTGGTGATAACCCAAGTTTACAAAACCATGTGTGTGAAAACAGCACGGGCTGCTTTATACGATGTTCTTTTTTTAATATCAACTGTTATGCTTGAGGGTCTCCTGATGCGCATTCAGAAGTGCCTTCCTGCCTGCAAGCACGTCCTGTCTCATGACTCCTTTGCCTTCAGGTTTGAGCTTCCTTGGATGATGCTGGGTTGGGTCCATTCATCTCTGTAATACCCTCCTCTGAGTTGGGGCAGGGGACTGCACAGAGTTGGGCTCAGTGGGTGACTGGGTGGCTTCCTGGCAGAGTGGCAGGGTAGGGGGTGACTGCCTAGAGGAGCAGCTTGTACACAGTAGCCAGTGTCCTGATGGACTGTGGCTTTAAACAAGTGCATCAGAACACGAAGTAAGATCCTCAGCATTAAGTATTAGCCCTCATTTCAGACCTATATGTCAGTTGGAATTTTTCCTGAAATGTCTCCCAGGGATCGCTTTGTAACCACGACCCCAGTTGTTGTTCAGTCCCTAAGTTGTGTCTGACTCTTTGTGACTCTGTGAACTGCAGCACGCCACGTTTCCCTGTCCTTCATCATCTCCTGGAGTTTGCTTAAACTCATGTCCATTGAATCGGTGAAGACCCCAGAGATCTCCTCTGATGTGGAGGCTGTTCCTGCCATCGCGGTGGCCTCTGTTGTCGCAGAGCGCCGGCTCTGGGCGCATGTGCTGTAGAGCTTCGGCTCGGTGGTTGGACACATCAGTCCAGCCGCTCCGCGGTACGTGGGATCTTCCCAGGCCAGGGATCGAACCGGCGCCCCTTGCAGTGCAAGTCAGTGTCCTTACCCACTGGACCACCAGGGGAAGCCCTCTGGGGCGGTTTCTTATAGGAACAAGATCGCCAGCCTTGTGTACTGTAGCTGAGGTGTTAGATATCAGGATGAAACTGGTGAGATTCCAGCAGTGCCTTGAGTGCCTGAGGCAAGGAATGGGGCAGAGGTGATGAGCCCTTTGACCTGAGGGGCTTGGCAGCTGAACTTGCCTTCCAGCAGTCTGCAAGAGCCATCTCAGCCCTGAGGCTGAGGAGCTTATTCCTTCTTTCCTTGTTACTACTTCCTACCAGAGTTCTGTGGGCCTGGAGACAGTCAGTTGATGGAACTTAAATTTAAAATGTTCAGGGAATTCCCTGGTGGTTCAGTGGTTAGGACTTGGCACTTTGACTGCTGGGCCCGGTTGGATCCCTAGTTGGGGAACTAGGATCCCTCAAGCTGTGCGGTGTGGCCAGGGGGGAAAAAAAGTGAGTCCCATAGTCATTGGTTCATATATCTCATGTCACATTTATTGAAAATGTCTCTGGGCTTGCCAGCCCATAAAATCCACCTTCCCTCTAAGGGGAAGTTGATAGAAGTAAAGAAAAGAGCTAGGTCTGTATTCCTCACTCTTGTCTGCTCTGTGCTCATGATGAGGAACTTCTTTCTTCTGGCCATGATGTGAGGCCAGGATACTCTGATGCTTTCCACCCAGCTCTGTGCCAAGCCCTACTTACCTCATCTGGAAAAGCCAGATGAGGCTGCTGCTGGCCTTGAGGGCCATTCGGTTGTTTTGGTGACTCCATGTGTGTGTTAAGGTAAATATAACATAAAACATGCCCTTTTAACCACTTTTAAATGTACAATTCAGTGATATTAATTAGATTCATCATCTCCTGGAGTTTGCTTAAACTCATGTCCATTGAATCGGTGAAGACCCCAGAGATCTCCTCTGATGTGGAGGCTGTTCCTGCCATCGCGGTGGCCTCTGTTGTCGCAGAGCGCCGGCTCTGGGCGCATGTGCTGTAGAGCTTCGGCTCGGTGGTTGGACACATCAGTCCAGCCGCTCCGCGGTACGTGGGATCTTCCCAGGCCAGGGATCGAACCGGCGCCCCTTGCAGTGCAAGTCAGTGTCCTTACCCACTGGACCACCAGGGGAAGCCCTCTGGGGCGGTTTCTTATAGGAACAAGATCGCCAGCCTTGTGTACTGTAGCTGAGGTGTTAGATATCAGGATGAAACTGGTGAGATTCCAGCAGTGCCTTGAGTGCCTGAGGCAAGGAATGGGGCAGAGGTGATGAGCCCTTTGACCTGAGGGGCTTGGCAGCTGAACTTGCCTTCCAGCAGTCTGCAAGAGCCATCTCAGCCCTGAGGCTGAGGAGCTTATTCCTTCTTTCCTTGTTACTACTTCCTACCAGAGTTCTGTGGGCCTGGAGACAGTCAGTTGATGGAACTTAAATTTAAAATGTTCAGGGAATTCCCTGGTGGTTCAGTGGTTAGGACTTGGCACTTTGACTGCTGGGCCCGGTTGGATCCCTAGTTGGGGAACTAGGATCCCTCAAGCTGTGCGGTGTGGCCAGGGGGGAAAAAAAGTGAGTCCCATAGTCATTGGTTCATATATCTCATGTCACATTTATTGAAAATGTCTCTGGGCTTGCCAGCCCATAAAATCCACCTTCCCTCTAAGGGGAAGTTGATAGAAGTAAAGAAAAGAGCTAGGTCTGTATTCCTCACTCTTGTCTGCTCTGTGCTCATGATGAGGAACTTCTTTCTTCTGGCCATGATGTGAGGCCAGGATACTCTGATGCTTTCCACCCAGCTCTGTGCCAAGCCCTACTTACCTCATCTGGAAAAGCCAGATGAGGCTGCTGCTGGCCTTGAGGGCCATTCGGTTGTTTTGGTGACTCCATGTGTGTGTTAAGGTAAATATAACATAAAACATGCCCTTTTAACCACTTTTAAATGTACAATTCAGTGATATTAATTAGATTCACAGTCTTGTGCGACTGTCACTACTGTTTTCGAGAGCCTTTTCATCACCCCAAACAGAAACTCTGTACGCATTAAGCAAGAACTCCCATTCCCCACTCCTCCCAGCCCCTGGTAACCTCTCATCTCCTTTCTGCCTCTCTGAATTTGCCTATTCTAGATATTTCATATAAGCAGAAGCTACAATATTGTCCTTTTATGTCTGATTTATTTCACTTATCGTAATGTTTTTAAGATTTATCTGTGTTGTGACCTGTGTCAGAACCTTACTTTTTTTTAATGGCTAAATGTATTTACCACATTTTCTTTATCCAGTCATCTGTTGATGGACACTTGAGATTTTTACATCTTTGACTATCGTGAATAATGGTATAATGACCATTAGCATACAGATATCTGTTGAGTTTGTCTTTTCAGTTTGTTTTGAGTGTGCAGTTAAGAATTGCTTGATTGGAGTTCCCTGACAGCCAAGCTGTTGAGGCTCTGTACTTTGTGAAGCCAAAAAAAAAAAAAAAAAGAAAATTGCTTGATTGTTCTGTGTTTAACTTTCTGAGTTAAACTGTTTTCCACAGTGGCTGTACAATTTTATATCCCAACCAGCAATGTGTGAAGTTTCTAATTTCTCTGTCTTTTCACCAACAAGTTATTTCCTTCCTTCTTCCTCCTTTTCTCCCTCCCTCTTTTCCTTCCTTCTTCCCTTCCCCATCCTAGGTGTGAATTAGTATCTCATTTTGGTTTTGGTTTACAGTTCTAATAACTAGTAATGTTGAGCATCTTTTTATGTATTTATTGGCTGCTTATATATTTTCTTTGGAGAAATATCTACTCAAGTCCTTTGGCTACTTTATAATTGAGTTGTGTGTCTTTTTGTTGTTGAGTTGTAGGAGTTCTGTATGTTTTTAAATCTTAGATCCCTATAAGACATCTGATTTGTAAATGGTTTCTCCCATTCCCTAAGTTGTCTCTCCACTTTTTGGGTTTTTTTTTGCCTCACCATACAGTTTATGGGATCTTAGTTCCACAAACAGGGATCAAACAATACCTCCCTACACTGGAAGCATGAAGTCCTAAGCACTGGACCTCCAGGGAATGCTTTCTTTTCACTTTTTTGATAATGACCTTTGATGCATGAAAGTTAATTTTGATGAAGTCCAATTCATCTATTTTCTTTTGGTACTTATCCTTTTGATGTCATATCTAAGAATCCATTGCCTAAACTAAGATCTTGAATCTTTCCCCCTAGGTTTTCTTCTAAGAGATTTATGGTTTTAACTCTTATATAAGATTATTGATATATATATATTTTTTAAATTAAATTTTAGCTGTTTTTCTTTTTTAAACTTTTATTTTACTTCTAACTTTCACAGAGTTTTGTTGTTTACAGTTATGTATGTTCTCAGATTAGTCATATGTATATCCCTCCCCCATCCCACCCCTCCAGACCATCATACAGCACCCGTGAAGGATCTGCTTTTCTCACAGAGCAATGACTATAGCTGTTTTCTTCACATATGATAGTACAAACCTTCATGCTACTTCCTTTACACCTCTCACCCACTGTTCCTTCCCCACAATGTCCATATGTCCACTGTCCGTGTCTGTCTTTCCGTTGCTTCACTGCATGTGCCATCATCACCATCCTACTAGATTCCATATATATGTGTTAGTATATTGTACTTGTCTTTCTCTTTCTGACTGACTTCACTTTTTATGATACGTTCTAGATCCAGCCACCTCATTAGGGCTGATTCTTCTGCATTTCTTTTTATAGCTGTGTAGTATTCCATTGTATGTATGTACCATAGCTTTTGTATCCATTCGTTTGTCGATGGGCATCTAGGTTGCTTCCATGTTCCAGCTATTATATAGAGAGCTGCAATGAACATTGGGGTACAGGTGCTTCTTTTGGATTTAATTTCATCAGGGTATAAGCCTAAGAGTGGAATTGCTGGCTTGTATGGTGCTTCTATGTTAAAAGGTTTTAAAGAAATCTCCAGACTGTATTCCATAGAGGCTGTATCAATCTACATTCCCACAAGCAATGCAGGAGTGTTCCCTTTTCTCCGCAGCCTCTCCAGCATTTATTGTCTGTCGATTTATGGATGATGGCCATTCTGACTGGTGTGAGGTGATACCTCATTGTAGTTTTGATTTGCATTTCTCTAATTATTAGTGAAGTTGAGCATCGTTTCATGTGCTTTTGGGCCATCTGTATGTCCTCTTTAGAGAGGTGTCTGTTTAGGTCCTTTTCCCATTTTTTGATTGGGTTGTTCATTTTTCGAGTGTTGAGTTGCCTGAGTTGTCTGAGTTGCTTGTAGATTTTTGAGATTAATTCTTTGTCTGTTGTTTCATATACTGTGATTTTCTCCCATTCTGTGGGCTGTCTGTTCAGCTTTTTTGTAATTTTTTTTTGCTGTACAAAAACTTTTAAGTTTCTGTTTTTTATTGTAATTTTTATTTATTCATTTATTGACTATACAGGGTTCTTGTTGCTGTGGGCAGGCTTTCTCTAGTTGCAGAGAGTGGGGGCTACTCTTGGTTGGAGGGCACGGACTTCTTATCACCGTGGCTTCTCTTGTTGAGGAACACAAACTCTATAGCATGAGTTCAGTAGTTGCAGTGCATTGGCTTAGTTGCCCAGAGGCATATGAAATCTTCCCAGACCAGGAATCGAACCCATGTCCCCAGCATTGGCAGGCAGATTCTTAACCATCAGACCACCAGGGAAGTCCTATTGCTCTTTTTTTTTTTAAAAAAAAAAAAAGATTTATTTATTTATTTATTTTGGGCAGGGATCGGGCGGGCCACTTCTATTGGTCTTTCATTTCTCTATTTTCATCGGTCTTTGTTCTTTGGCTCCTGTGGGCCTCCCATCGCGGTGGCATCTGTCGTCGCAGAGCACCGGCTCTGGGCGCATGCGCTTCAGAGCTCCGGCTCGGTAATTGGACACATCGGTCCAGCTGCTCCGCGGCATGTGGGATCTTCCCAGGCCAGGGCTCGAACCTGCGCCCCTTGCACTGCAAGGCGGTGTCCTTACCCACTGGACCACCAGGGGAAGCCCTATTATTCTTTTTTGAGTTAATTTTTATACAGATATGAAGTAGAAATCCAGTTGTCTCCACCAGTTGTTGAGGAGTGTTCCCTTTTCTCCGCAGCCTCTCCAGCATTTATTGTCTGTCGATTTATGGATGATGGCCATTCTGACTGGTGTGAGGTGATACCTCATTGTAGTTTTGATTTGCATTTCTCTAATTATTAGTGAAGTTGAGCATCGTTTCATGTGCTTTTGGGCCATCTGTATGTCCTCTTTAGAGAGGTGTCTGTTTAGGTCCTTTTCCCATTTTTTGATTGGGTTGTTCATTTTTCGAGTGTTGAGTTGCCTGAGTTGTCTGAGTTGCTTGTAGATTTTTGAGATTAATTCTTTGTCTGTTGTTTCATATACTGTGATTTTCTCCCATTCTGTGGGCTGTCTGTTCAGCTTTTTTGTAATTTTTTTTTGCTGTACAAAAACTTTTAAGTTTCTGTTTTTTATTGTAATTTTTATTTATTCATTTATTGACTATACAGGGTTCTTGTTGCTGTGGGCAGGCTTTCTCTAGTTGCAGAGAGTGGGGGCTACTCTTGGTTGGAGGGCACGGACTTCTTATCACCGTGGCTTCTCTTGTTGAGGAACACAAACTCTATAGCATGAGTTCAGTAGTTGCAGTGCATTGGCTTAGTTGCCCAGAGGCATATGAAATCTTCCCAGACCAGGAATCGAACCCATGTCCCCAGCATTGGCAGGCAGATTCTTAACCATCAGACCACCAGGGAAGTCCTATTGCTCTTTTTTTTTTTAAAAAAAAAAAAAGATTTATTTATTTATTTATTTTGGGCGGGGGTCGGGTTGGGGAGGGAAGGGAGCGGGTGGGCCACTTCTATTGGTCTTTCATTTCTCTATTTTCATCGGTCTTTGTTCTTTGGCTCCTGTGGGCCTCCCATCGCGGTGGCATCTGTCGTCGCAGAGCACCGGCTCTGGGCGCATGCGCTTCAGAGCTCCGGCTCGGTAATTGGACACATCGGTCCAGCTGCTCCGCGGCATGTGGGATCTTCCCAGGCCAGGGCTCGAACCTGCGCCCCTTGCACTGCAAGGCGGTGTCCTTACCCACTGGACCACCAGGGGAAGCCCTATTATTCTTTTTTGAGTTAATTTTTATACAGATATGAAGTAGAAATCCAGTTGTCTCAGCACCAGTTGTTGAGGAGACTATTCTTTCCCCATTGAATGGACTTGGCACCCTTGTTGGAAGTAATTCAGTGGTATAAATTTATTTCTTGACTTTCAATTCTATTCTACTAGCCTATATGTCTATCTATGCCAGTACCACACTGTTTTGATTACTGCAGTTTTGTAGTAAGTTTTTAAATCGAGAAGTATGAATCCTTTAACTCTGTTCTTTCTTCAAGATTGTTTTAGCTACTTGGGGTCCTAGCAAGTCCATGTGGATTTTGAGAACTGACTTTTCCATTTCTACAAAAAAGACTGTTGGAATTTTAGTAGGGATTGTGTTGAATCAATAAATCAACTTGGAGTATATTTGTAATACTCTCTATCTACAATAAAAGGTCTTCCAGGCTTCCCTGGTGGTCCATTCGGTAAAGAGTCTGCCTTGCAGTGCAAGGGGCACCGGTTCCATCCCTGGCCTGGGACGATCCCACATGCTGCGAAGCGGCTGGACTGGTGTGTCCAATTACAAGCCAGTGCTCTGGAGTGTGTGTGCTCAGAGCCAGTGCTCTGCAGAGAGAGAGGCCACTGCAATGGGAGGCCCACACAGGCCAAAGACTAAAGATGGATGAAAATAAATAAAACCAATAGTAGAGGCCAAAATTTAAGAAAAATCTTTTAAAAAGTCTTCCAGTCCATGAACACAGGATGTCTTTCCATTTATTTTTGTCTTTAATTACTGTCAGCAATGTTGTATAATTTTTTGTGTACAAACCTTTTCACCTCCTTGGTTAAATTTATTTCTGAGGGTTTTTTGTTTGTTTGATTTTGGATGCTATTGTAACTTGAATTGTTTTCTTAATTTTCTTCTTCAAGAAGTGTTCAGTATTAATATATAGAAACACAACTGCTTTTTGTGTGTTTATTTTATATCCTGTGATTTTACTGTTTATTAGTTAATTTATTAGCTCTAGTAAGCTTCCTATGTATTGTTTAGGATTCTATGTAGGATCATGTCCTCTGCAAACAGAAATAGTTTTAGGGCTTCCCTGGTGGTCCAGTGGTTGGAGAGTCTGCCTTGCAGTGCAGGGGGCACTGGTTTGATCCCTGACCTGGGAGGATCCCACATGCCACAGAGTGACTGGATTGGTGTGTCCAGTTGCAAGCCAGCGCTCTGGAGCACACGCGCCCGGAGCCAGTACTCTGCGGTGAGAGAGGCCACTGCAGAGGGAGGCCCACACCAAAAGAATAAAAGGATATGCCAAAGAATAAAACATGGTTTAAAATAAATATAAACACAAAAGAGGCATGATGAGGAAAAAAAACTATTAAAAAAAGAAATAGTTTTATTCTTTTCCACTTTTTATGCCTTTTATTTCTTTTTCTTGTCTAATTGGTCTGAGTAGAACATCCAATGCAGTGGTGAAAGATGGCCATCTTTGTCTTGCTCCTCATCTTAGGATAAAAGCTTTCAATCTTTCACCAGTGGGTATGTTGGCTATGGGTTTTTCCTAAATGCCCGTTGTCATGTTGAAGAAGTTCTCCTTTGTTCCTAGTTTTCCTGAATGTTTTTTATCATGAAGGGATGTTGAATTTTTCAAATGCTTTTTCTGTCAATTGAGATGATCATGTGATTATTTTTGTCTTCATTCTATTAATGTGGTTTCTTGTATTGACTCATTTTCTTATGTTAAATTGTCCCTGACTTCCTGGCATAAATCCCACTTGGTCATGGTATTAATCCTTTCAATGTTGTTGAATTTGGTTTGCTATAGTTTTTTTTTTTTTTTTAATTATTATTTATTTATTTGGCTCCACTGGGTCTTAGTTGCGGCATGTGGGATCTAGTTCCCTGACCAGGGATCGAACCTAGGCCCCCTGCATTGGGAACACAGAGTCTTAACCACTGGACCACCAGGGAAGTCCCTGTTTTTTTTTTTTTTGACTACTTCTATTGGTCTTTCATCTGTTTATCTTTGTTCTTTGGCCTTTGTGGGCCTCCCATTGCAGTGGCCTCTCTCACTGCAGAGCGCTGGCTCTGGGTGCATGCACTCCAGAGCTCTGGCTCAGTAGATGGACACATCGGTCCAGCTGCTCCGCAGCATGTGGGATCTTCCCAGGCCAGGGATCGAACTGGCGTCCCTTGCACTGCAAGGTGGCATTGTTACCCACTGGACCACCAGGGAAGCCCTGGTTTGCTATAGTTTTGTTGAGGATTTGTGCATCTCTGTTCAGAAAGTGTATTGATCTATAATTGTGTTTTCTTTTGATGTCTTTTTTTTTTTTTTCTTGATGGCTTTTGATTGCTGCTCTAGGGTCTACCCCAGCTTGGGCTTGCATCTGGGAATAGCACATTTGCAACAGTCCCCGGACATTATTCAGCCAAGAGGTGAAGTCTCTAGGTCAGAGCTGGGAAGGCACTTAGGAGTCCTTTAGTCCAGCCTCTCCTCTTCTCACAGGGAATCTGAGCTGTGGGGTGAAATCCAAGACCCACAGTTGTGAGTTCGGCTGGAGTGTCTGACCAGGCCTCAGAGTCAGGGTGTTGTCTCTAGAGCTCGGCTGCAAAGTGTCTAAGTGGTGAAAGATGCTTTTTGCTCCTCATCTTAGGATAAAAGCTTTCAATCTTTCACCAGTGGGTATGTTGGCTATGGGTTTTTCCTAAATGCCCGTTGTCATGTTGAAGAAGTTCTCCTTTGTTCCTAGTTTTCCTGAATGTTTTTTATCATGAAGGGATGTTGAATTTTTCAAATGCTTTTTCTGTCAATTGAGATGATCATGTGATTATTTTTGTCTTCATTCTATTAATGTGGTTTCTTGTATTGACTCATTTTCTTATGTTAAATTGTCCCTGACTTCCTGGCATAAATCCCACTTGGTCATGGTATTAATCCTTTCAATGTTGTTGAATTTGGTTTGCTATAGTTTTTTTTTTTTTTTTTAATTATTATTTATTTATTTGGCTCCACTGGGTCTTAGTTGCGGCATGTGGGATCTAGTTCCCTGACCAGGGATCGAACCTAGGCCCCCTGCATTGGGAACACAGAGTCTTAACCACTGGACCACCAGGGAAGTCCCTGTTTTTTTTTTTTTTGACTACTTCTATTGGTCTTTCATCTGTTTATCTTTGTTCTTTGGCCTTTGTGGGCCTCCCATTGCAGTGGCCTCTCTCACTGCAGAGCGCTGGCTCTGGGTGCATGCACTCCAGAGCTCTGGCTCAGTAGATGGACACATCGGTCCAGCTGCTCCGCAGCATGTGGGATCTTCCCAGGCCAGGGATCGAACTGGCGTCCCTTGCACTGCAAGGTGGCATTGTTACCCACTGGACCACCAGGGAAGCCCTGGTTTGCTATAGTTTTGTTGAGGATTTGTGCATCTCTGTTCAGAAAGTGTATTGATCTATAATTGTGTTTTCTTTTGATGTCTTTTTTTTTTTTTTCTTGATGGCTTTTGATTGCTGCTCTAGGGTCTACCCCAGCTTGGGCTTGCATCTGGGAATAGCACATTTGCAACAGTCCCCGGACATTATTCAGCCAAGAGGTGAAGTCTCTAGGTCAGAGCTGGGAAGGCACTTAGGAGTCCTTTAGTCCAGCCTCTCCTCTTCTCACAGGGAATCTGAGCTGTGGGGTGAAATCCAAGACCCACAGTTGTGAGTTCGGCTGGAGTGTCTGACCAGGCCTCAGAGTCAGGGTGTTGTCTCTAGAGCTCGGCTGCAAAGTGTCCCTGTCGTTTTAAAACTCCTCATGTGCTTATCTTCAGGAGGCAGAAATGACCTTCAGAAGGTCAGACTTATTGCCAAAGAGATTCCTTGGGGGCTTCCCTTGTGGTCCAGTGGGTAAAGCATCCACCTTGCAGTGCAAGGGGCACTGGTTAGATCCCTGGCCCGGGAAGATCCCACATGCCACGTAGCCGCTGGACTGGTGTGTCCAATTACAAGCCAGTGCTCTGGAGCGCATGTGCGCAGAGCTCGCGCTCTGCAACGAGAGAGGCCACTGTGATGGGAGGCCCACACATGCCAAAGAATAAAAAAATGACTGATGAAAATAGATATAGAATAAAAGAGGCATGATGGGGAAAAGAAAAGAAAATAAAATGAGAGAGAGCTTCCTTGGGTGGAGCACTCCAAGCTTTCTTTCGTGTCTGGGTGGGGGATTACGGCAAAGGGGTGGTTTCCCTGCAAGCCTTGTTGTACATCTCCAGAGGATGTGAGAGTCCAGAGGCCTGCTTTCTAAGGTCCTGTCCACTGACCATCCCTAGGCCTGCCTGGGTTACAGAAGAATCTCTAGTCAGTTAGAGCTGTGTGGGGCCATGTCACATCAGCGGGGTCTCCCGAGGGTGTGCTCTGGGTTGTGCTTGGGATACACCAGGGGCCACGGGAGCCAGAGCCCCAGCTTCTCTGCTGAACATTGAGTTTGACCCTTTTCTGCTCTTTCTGAAGGTGTACCCTTCTGATGCAGTTTCTGCTCGCCTGTCAAGGTTCAGGCAGCTGAGAATCCTGAGGAGCTGACACGAAGGCCAAGTCCCCCACTGGCTCTCCCTGACATCGAAATGTTGTCCTGGGGCAGCCCAGGGAGAGTCCTCTGGCTGAGAGCCAGCAACCTCCTCTTTGTGCAGCTGTTAGCTGCCTCTAGAAGATGATTTTTCTGTGACTTTCAAAGTCATTTATGTTAATTATGGAAAATCTGGAAAAGTAAAGAGAAAAGAGAAGAATCGAAGCTGACTGGAGTGTGCTCACGACTCTCCGCATGACTGCAGTGGATTCAGCGGGCTGTTGCTTTTGTGGGAGAGTCAGCAGAGGGGGTGGAGGGCACACAGGCCCGAGAAACTACCAGTCTGGTCTCAAGGCTGGTGATTTTCCAGGACCCCAGTTTACCCCCACTGCCTCAGGGTGCTGCTGTGGGTCAGCCAAGGGCCACTGCTGCCACTGCTCCTCCTCTGTCCTGCCCTCTGGAATCCTGGCCCAACTTGGCCCAAGCAGGGCTGATTGTTTCCTTCTCTCTGGACCCTGACAGAGGCAAAGTCTCTCAAAGTCTGTTTTTTTGCAGTAAAGGGTAGAGACTGAGAAGGTAGAGGCCAACTCATGGCCTCCCTGCCATGATAGCACATCTCTTGTCCTCCTACACTTACTGGCTGTCTCACCTCTCAGTACGTGATATTCTTTATTGGGCTGCCATATTGGAAGAAAGGAGTAAATAAGATGGCTTTAATCTTAACTTTCATTCATTAGATGGGGTAAATAACTTTCCCCCAGACTCCTCAGGTGTATCCTGCAGCTTACAAAGAAAGCCCTGGTGGAGACATGGTCAAGATACTTTCCCAGAGGGTGGGGCTCTGGGTCCACTGACCATCCCTAGGCCTGCCTGGGTTACAGAAGAATCTCTAGTCAGTTAGAGCTGTGTGGGGCCATGTCACATCAGCGGGGTCTCCCGAGGGTGTGCTCTGGGTTGTGCTTGGGATACACCAGGGGCCACGGGAGCCAGAGCCCCAGCTTCTCTGCTGAACATTGAGTTTGACCCTTTTCTGCTCTTTCTGAAGGTGTACCCTTCTGATGCAGTTTCTGCTCGCCTGTCAAGGTTCAGGCAGCTGAGAATCCTGAGGAGCTGACACGAAGGCCAAGTCCCCCACTGGCTCTCCCTGACATCGAAATGTTGTCCTGGGGCAGCCCAGGGAGAGTCCTCTGGCTGAGAGCCAGCAACCTCCTCTTTGTGCAGCTGTTAGCTGCCTCTAGAAGATGATTTTTCTGTGACTTTCAAAGTCATTTATGTTAATTATGGAAAATCTGGAAAAGTAAAGAGAAAAGAGAAGAATCGAAGCTGACTGGAGTGTGCTCACGACTCTCCGCATGACTGCAGTGGATTCAGCGGGCTGTTGCTTTTGTGGGAGAGTCAGCAGAGGGGGTGGAGGGCACACAGGCCCGAGAAACTACCAGTCTGGTCTCAAGGCTGGTGATTTTCCAGGACCCCAGTTTACCCCCACTGCCTCAGGGTGCTGCTGTGGGTCAGCCAAGGGCCACTGCTGCCACTGCTCCTCCTCTGTCCTGCCCTCTGGAATCCTGGCCCAACTTGGCCCAAGCAGGGCTGATTGTTTCCTTCTCTCTGGACCCTGACAGAGGCAAAGTCTCTCAAAGTCTGTTTTTTTGCAGTAAAGGGTAGAGACTGAGAAGGTAGAGGCCAACTCATGGCCTCCCTGCCATGATAGCACATCTCTTGTCCTCCTACACTTACTGGCTGTCTCACCTCTCAGTACGTGATATTCTTTATTGGGCTGCCATATTGGAAGAAAGGAGTAAATAAGATGGCTTTAATCTTAACTTTCATTCATTAGATGGGGTAAATAACTTTCCCCCAGACTCCTCAGGTGTATCCTGCAGCTTACAAAGAAAGCCCTGGTGGAGACATGAACTGTCAAGAGAGCTAAGCTTGGTACATTCCAATCCCTGTCTTGGGGAGTGAGAGCCCCTCTTGCCTCCCTTCTGGGAGACCACGGCAACCTGTGTCTGTCAGCACTGCTAGCCTGACCCATTACCGAGAAGGAAGCAAATGCTTTCCTTCTTTCTCCTTGGCAGTTCCACGTAAACAGGCATTTGTTTTTAGATGTCCCAAGATCCAGGCCTTCGAGAATGGCTGCTTTCCTGTATGAGATTGCATTGCCAGAAGAGCCTCCAGCGCATGTCCTAGAGGACAGTGAGGTTGTTGTCTAGTCATCTACCATCCTATCTTTATGTCAATGCCCAAACTGTTTTTTTTGGGGGGGGGGGTCGGGTTGGGGAGCGAGGGGAGCGGGTGGGCCACTTCCTTTGGTCTTTCATTTCTCTATTTTCATCAGTCTTTGTTCTTTGGCTCCTGCGGGCCTCCCATCGCGGTGGCGTCTGTTGTCGCCGAGCACCCGCTCTGGCCGCATGCACTCCAGAGCTCCGGCTCGGTAATTGGACACATCCGTCCAGCCGCTCCGTGGCACGTGGGATCTTCCCAGGCCAGGGATCGAACCGGCGCCCCTTGCGCTGCAAGGCAGTGTCCATACCCACTGGACCACCAGGGGAAGCCCTGTTTTTTTTTTTTAATTTAAAAAAAAAGAAATGCATTTTGTTTATTTATGTATGTATTGGCTATTCTGGATTTTCACTGCTGCTGCAGGCTCTTCTCTAGTTGCATGGAGTAGGGGTTACTCTGTAGTTGAGGTGAGCAGGCTTCTTGTTGCAGTGACTTCTCTTGTTGTGGAACTGGGGCTGTAGGGCACATGGGCTCAATAGTTGCGGCTCCGAGGCTGCTAGAGCACAGGCTCAATAGTCGTGGTTCATGGGCTTAGTTGCTCCGCAGGATGTGGGATCTTCCCGGATCAGGGATCAAACCTGTGTCTCCTGCATTGGCAGGCGAACTCTTTACCACTCAGCTACCAGGGAAGCCTCCCAAACTGTTTTTTCCCCCCAAACTGTTTTGATTATCGTAGCTTTCTGGTTTTTTTTCCCCAATGGATAGCATTGATTTTGTGTACTACTTTAGGTAGTATTGACATCTTACCAGTATTGTCTTCCAGTCTATAAATGCAGATGTTTCTCCATTTGTTTCTTTTTATATTTATTTATTCATTTATTGTTTTAATTAAAAATAATGATTTTGGGGGTCATGCCATCCTGTGGGGTCTTAGTTCCCCAATCAGGGATCAAACCCAGATCTCCTACGATGAAAGTACCGAGTCCTAACCACTGGACTGCCAGGGAACTCACTATTTGTATTTTTTTAAAGTTCTGCAACATTTTAGGGGTTTTAGTGTATAACCTTTTTACTTTCTTGGTAAAGTTAATTCATACGTATTTTCTTCTCTTTGATGCTATTGTAAGTGGAATTATTTTCTTATCTCCTTTTTCAATTGTTTAGTGTTAGTATGTTGAAACACAACTGCTTCGTTTTTATTTTTTTGGCCCCTTCTGTTGGTCTTTCATCTATTTATCTTTGTTCTTTGGCCTATGCAGGCCTCCCATCACAGTGGCCTCTTTCGCTGCAGAGCACTGGCTCTGGACATATGTGCTCCAGAGCTCCAGCTTGGTAGTTGGACATATTGGTCCAGCTGTTCCACGGCACGTGGGATCTTCCCAAGCCAGGGATCAAACCAGTGCCCCTTGCTCTGCAAGGTGGTGTCCTTACCCACTGGACCACCAGGGAAGCCCCACAACTGTTTTTTGTATGTTGTTTTTGTACCCTACAAGTTTGCAGAGTTTTTTCTAACAGTGTTTTGTGGAATCTAGAATTTTCTACATACAGGATCATGTCATCTGTGAACAGAGATCATTTTACCCATTCCTTTCCAATTTGGATGCCTTTTATTTCTTTTTCTTGTCTAATTGCTTAGCCAGAATTTCTAATATCCTATTGAATAGAAGTGGCAAAAGCAAGTATCTTTGTCCTGTTCCTAGTATTAGATTTCACTATTGGATATGATGTTAGCTGTGGGTTTCTCATATATGATCTTTTATTATGTTGAGATAGTTTTCTTTTATGCCTAGTTTGTTGAGTGTTTTTGAGAAGTAATTTGATATACCATACAATTTACTCACGGTGTACAATTCAGTGTCTTTTAAAATATTCACAATGTCCTTATAGGGCTTTTTTTTTCCTCCCTCTTTGCTTACCTTAGATTGGTTGAATAACAGTTTTCAAGTGTTTCTGGAAGGCTGCATCTTTTTGAAATTTTAGAACATCATTCTTTTGGAAAAGAATGTCACACAGTGTTTGAAGAGTTGGGACTCATTCCCTTTGAACTCTGACTTAGTGTGACCACATATGAACATGCAATTTAGGCTCCTTTGGGGCTACTCCCTGTATCACTGATACAGGGGCATGACATCCAGGTGTGGGTATTGGTCTCATCTGATGCTCATCCCTTAGCTTATCTATTCAGATTCTTGAGGTGACCCTGGGGTTTGTACAGAGGATCCCAGGCCGTCTGATGGGAAGCACTGTCCCCACTGTGGGGCAGAGTCTGTAGGGACGTTTTGAGGGGTAGCTGCCAGAGGTGGAAGAGGTGTCTATGGAGAGACCTAACCAACTTGTGTTTGAGTGCAGGTGCCTTAGTAGTTCCCTTTCCCTTGGGAAGTTGTGGAACCAGGGCTCTGTTGCTGGTGGCCAAGCACACTTTTTCCTGGATAGCCCTTGACCTCCCCTGTTTGCAGTAACCTTAAGTAGTCAGGGTTCACCCAAGAAACATGTGTTCTTCAAACACAGTCCTTCATCTTAGTGTCAAGAAACCTGTATGTCAGGAATGGGATCGCGTGCGGTGTTGGGCTCTAAACAGGGCAAGATAAGTGACCTGGCGTCCAAGTTAGGAGAACTCCTAACTCCTGGCTCTGTTGCACTTACATATGTTGATAGATGACTGTGGAGCAGTCAGGGTCATTTGCTGCTTGGTTAGCCATGGCATAAAGGGAATGGAGACCAACTCTTGGCAGCCTCTTCCTTGTAAAGTCAGGAAACTGATTATTTGTGCTGCTGTTTTTCTGGGGAAATGTACAAGTTCTAGTCTAGTGGGAGTCATGCCAGCAGACTTATACAGCATCTGCTCCTGATGGTCCTCAAAGGACCCATTCTGGCAAGAAGTTGCTGGCAGTTTGAGATTTTCGAGTCCTTTGAACCATGGAAATCTTTCTTTGAAGTGTCATTCCTTCCCCTTTTCTCTTTTCCCTTTCCTCCCCTTTCCTCTAAGCCTTGCAGGCTGGTTATTAGGACCATGTGTTGACGGGTGTTTTTCATGGGTCCTGCCCACAATGATGTGGAAGCTGGTTTTAGGGTAAAATGGGTAGGTCAGAGCCTTCTCCCCTGTCCTCCAACACCCAGAGATGCAGCCAGCCAGAGAAGGACACAGGGGCATAGGCCTTCCAGTTGCAGATGAAAGGCTCGCAGGTTCTGGAGCACCATGTAGTGGGGACTCTGGTAGTGTTAGGAACGGGTCCATATGGTGCATGGAATATGCCGGGAGAGAAAATGAAGAGTCCAAGGTGGGGAAATATATGTGAGATGGTTCGTTGCAGAATTACAACAGGGAACAGTTGGAATGTAAATGTATAGCTATGTGGAAACGGTCAAAATCAGGCAACCCCATGTAATTGCTTTAAAAGAGAAACATTTTTAGGGCTTCCCCTGGTGGTCCAGTGGGTAAGGACACCGCCTTGCAGTGCAAGGGGCGCCGGTTCGATCCCTGGTCTGGGAAGATCCCACATGCCGCGGAGCGGCTGGACCGATGTGTCCAATTACCGAGCCGGAGCTCTGGAGCGCATGCGTCCAGAGCCGGTGCTCTGCAACGACAGACGCCACCATGATGGGAGGCCCACAGGAGCCAAAAAACAAAGATTGATGAAAATAGAGAAATGAAAGACCAATAGAAGTGGCCCGCCTGCTCCCCTCCCTCCCCAACCTGACCCCCACCCAAAATAAATAAATAAATAAATAAATCTTTAAAAGAAAACATTTTTATTGTGGTAAAATATCCATCAGATAAATTTTACCATCTTAACTATTTTTAAGTGAACAATTCAGTGGCATAAAGTACACTCATATTGTTATGCAACCAGAAAGTTATACCTTAGTCAGTCTTGGTTGGTATTTTCGCTGTTGTGAGTGTCTCAGCTACCTCTTGATGCTCATATGCAGTTAGCATCAGGCATCGTGTGTGGGTTTCTACCATGTTACATATAGATGGTGATAAATTGTTTCTCTAATTTCTAGGTTCTTGGGGAAATACTTCACTGTGTCTTTGTACACTACAAATACATAGGTTAAGAAACGCTCTTCATTTCCTTTTCTGACCTGCCCTTTCTTGAGTGCCACTGGGATGTCTTTGACAGAGCTACCCAGCACAGGCTCCACCTAGCTTGTGGGTGCCTTAGTTGTTTAGGTACCTGGGTGGGCAGAGTAGAGTGGGTCTCTGGGACCTCACAGACCCCCCCAAACCTTTTGGGTCTGGAAGAGCCGTAGGTTGTATGCAGCCAGCCAGAGAAGGACACAGGGGCATAGGCCTTCCAGTGAGATGGTTCGGTTGGGGACTCTGGTAGTGTTAGGAACGGTCCATATGGTGCATGGAATATGCCGGAGAGAAAATGAAGAGTCCAAGGTGGGGAAATATATGTGAGATGGTTCGTTGCAGAATTACAACAGGGAACAGTTGGAATGTAAATGTATAGCTATGTGGAACGGTCAAAATCAGGCAACCCCATGTAATTGCTTTAAAAGAGAAACATTTTTAGGGCTTCCCCTGGTGGTCCAGTGGGTAAGGACACCGCCTTGCAGTGCAAGGGGCGCCGGTTCGATCCCTGGTCTGGGAAGATCCCACATGCCGCGGAGCGGCTGGACCGATGTGTCCAATTACCGAGCCGGAGCTCTGGAGCGCATGCGTCCAGAGCCGGTGCTCTGCAACGACAGACGCCACCATGATGGGAGGCCCACAGGAGCCAAAAAACAAAGATTGATGAAAATAGAGAAATGAAAGACCAATAGAAGTGGCCCGCCTGCTCCCCTCCCTCCCCAACCTGACCCCCACCCAAAATAAATAAATAAATAAATAAATCTTTAAAAGAGAAACATTTTTATTGTGGTAAAATATCCATCAGATAAATTTTACCATCTTAACTATTTTTAAGTGAACAATTCAGTGGCATAAAGTACACTCATATTGTTATGCAACCAGAAAGTTATACCTTAGTCAGTCTTGGTTGGTATTTTCGCTGTTGTGAGTGTCTCAGCTACCTCTTGATGCTCATATGCAGTTAGCATCAGGCATCGTGTGTGGGTTTCTACCATGTTACATATAGATGGTGATAAATTGTTTCTCTAATTTCTAGGTTCTTGGGGAAATACTTCACTGTGTCTTTGTACACTACAAATACATAGGTTAAGAAACGCTCTTCATTTCCTTTTCTGACCTGCCCTTTCTTGAGTGCCACTGGGATGTCTTTGACAGAGCTACCCAGCACAGGCTCCACCTAGCTTGTGGGTGCCTTAGTTGTTTAGGTACCTGGGTGGGCAGAGTAGAGGGTGGGTCTCTGGGACCTCACAGACCCCCACCTTCAGCTCTGGATGATTTAAGAGGCAACTGGTGAATGTATGAGGGCAAGGGTAGGACCCTAGAGAAGAAGCCCCGTGCGAGGGGTCCTGTGACTACATGGAGCCAGCTGGCTGTACTTTTTTCATGTCTTGGTTCTTGTTGGAAACTGGCTTGTCCCTGTGGCTTGATCTTGCATTATTCTGCCAGACACTGCCTAGGATTGAACTGCTTACTTTAACTACTTCTCGGGAATAGATTCCACTGTCTTAGCTGGAGCCAGAAGCCAAAGGACGGGAAGCAGGGATTCCAGGACACCTTCCTCAGAAACTGAAGCCAGTGATTCCTGGTTATAGACACGCCCTCCTGTTTTTCCAACTGCTTAAGGCATTGAGAGATTTCCATTGGAAGATCAAAATGTAAAGGCTCTCCAAGAGCCACTAGTGTGTTAAAGGAGTCTCTACATTCATGGCTTTTCTTATTTTTTGTTTCTGTCTTTTATCAAGAAATTTTGGAGAAGGGAGATGTGTGGCCATTTGCTAACCAAAATGTTTGTGTGTGTGCTTTTTCAAAGGTACATGGGAATAGGACTCTCAGCTCAAGGCGTCAACATGAACAGACTTCCTGGTGAGTCATTGGCGAAGAGAGCATTTGTTCTACTCTCTTGATCCATTCTGTGATGAGAATCATGGTGGCAGCCAACAGGCTGGAGAGGACTTTGTTTGCTGGCTGCCTACTCATCAAAGCCAAGCCAGTGGGTGGAGGATCCTGAAAAGTAGTCACTGGGCTTCCATTCCAAAAATTAACTGGCAAGTGATTGTCCTTCATGGAATTTGAACTGTTTACAGTCAGAACCAAGTGACCTGAGCTTGCTCCCTGTGGGGATATGCCTCAGTAGCCCTCACCCCCATTGGCCTTTGCTTGATCAGTCTGAGTATCTGGCGTATGTGGAGAGGAGGGCTGCCACCAGCCTTGCTTCCATTTTCACTTTACCATGTTAATGGCCAAAGTCTTTTTTTTTTTTTTTTTTCCAACTTCTCTTGGTCTTTCATTTCCATCTTTGTTCTTTGGCCTGTATGGGCCTCCCATCGCAGTGGCCTCTCTCGCTGCAGAGCACTGCCTCTGGGTGCATGCGCTCCAGAGCTCCGGCTTGGTAGTTGGACACACTGGTCCAGCCGCTCTGCAGCACATAGGATCTTCCCAGGCCAGGGATTGAACCGGCACCCCTTGCACTGCAAGGCGGTGTCCTTACCCGCTGGACCACCAGGGAAGCCCTGGCCAAAGTCTTTAAGGGACCTCCAACGTGGAAGACAGTTGAGGCAGTTTTTTTTTTTTTTTTTAATGTATTTATTTGGTTACACTGGACCTTAGTTATGGTATGTGGGATCTAGCTCCCTGACGGGGGATTGAACCCAGGTCCCCAGCATTGGGAGCACAGAGTCTTAGCCACTGGACCACCAGGGAAATCCCGAGGCAGTTTCTTAGTAAATAGGAGGATATTCATGAGACCTAGGCTTATAGTCAGCAACCTCCCACTTGTGGAATGCTCTGGGCCCTGCCATTGGGCCCCCTCTACCACCCAGGCGTCCTTTCAGTTTTCTGCCCAGCAGCTCAGGCCCAGGCCTGAGCTAGGCAGAGTTGAGGGGATGAAAACCTCTACCAGAAACTTGTAGGTTCTAGAAGATGGTCCCAAATCAGTTTGTCATTTGAGTGGCATAAGTGACAAGGTGCAGGCTGCCCTCACACTGTCAGGGAGGCGGGCTGAGTCCCTGCAGTTGTGCCTAGGGCCTCACTAGTTCTTGTGTTTCTGACACAAAGAAGGCAGCTGACTTTTTCCAAAGAGGGAGCCAGACTTAAACCTTTTTTTTCTTTTTCAAACCTGTGTTTAATATCAATCAGTTTTTTTTTTTCTAATTGACTCATTTCAAGTACTTGAAATCTAGACTTGCTTAGGATTTGACCACTTGTCAGGAATCTAACTTTTTAGAAAATTTGGCTTCAATCTGAGTGAAACCAGCATTTAGTTATTTATCAGAATGTGTGTGGCATGTTTGGCCTCTTTGTGCAGTATGCAGCTGTGATGTTTGTTATTCAAGCCTTGGCCAACTAGATGTATCTACAGCGTTCATAGCTTTGCCTCTTTGTGAACAGGGAGCTTAGAAAAAGAATTTCCCGTCAAGGGTAAACTGACTTTCAATGTTTTTCTTACACTAAATGTGCTCTTGAACTTTTGCCTGCCACTATAAAAAAGTCTTTAGTGGCAGAGAAAAGAGACTTTTAGGTTCATTACACGAAAAAACTGTTGTAATCTGTTACTGAATGATACTTTAAGCAACTCTGAACGTTGATTAAGTGAATTTTTGTTACTCTGTGTAAAAGAATACTATGCAGCCATGAAAGAATGAGGAGGCTCTTCAGGTACTGTTTTGGCGTAACCTCTGGGGTGTATTGTTAAGTGAAAAAATAAAAGGCATAGAATAATGTATGTTGTGCTACCAAATGTTTTTTTAAAAAAAGGAAAAATGAGTGTATCTGTATCTGCTTGTTCACCCATAGAATATCTTTGGAAAGGCAAAATACTGGCTGTCCCTTGGGTCAGGGTGACTGAGGAGGGGACTAGAAAGGAAATTTTTCCCTTTTGAAGCTTTCAGAGTTTCTTTCTTGTGAATATGTTATCTGTTTTAAAAATATAAATTAAGATAAAAGCAAATGCACCTGCTTCAAGAAGCCCTCATGCCTGTCTCTGTACCGGTCTTGAAACGCTCTTTTACCATGTGCTAAGCGTAGTATTCTGGGTTCCATGCGCTCATCCCTTTTTAGTAAGAACTGTTTTCACTTGGCCATTGGGTTTGGGATCCATGAAGTGAAGCAGATGAGGTAGGAGGGGTTCAGGGGCAGCCTGAACTGACCTAAAACTCTGAGATTGGAGTGGTGCGGAGCTGGCTGAGTCATGTGTCTTGTTCATAAGATGGGGCTTTGGACTCCCCTGGGCTGCTTAGAGGTCAGCTGTGGGTCACATGCCTTGACATTGTTAATGCAGTGTTGTGTGAAGTCAGACTCTGCCTGGGCGCAGGAGGTGACCGTAGGGAGAAGGGGCTTGGGACCGATGGATATGGTGTGAGTTCCCACACTGACACATCAGGGGAACTGACACCTTGTTTACATCCTCACTGGTGCATCTGACTTCCGGCAAAAGAAAGTAGCCTCAGTGTTCTCTGCATATGGCACCTGTCTTGGTTTTCTCTCTGCCAGCTAGCTCCTGAGGGTTTTTCTTTCTGCCATATCTGATCATCTCCCTGATTATTTCTTAAGGTGGAAACTAGGAATCAGGTTGCGTCTAGATAGGGATTCACCTTAGGAATGACGGATGCCTCTGGCTTTCCCAGGTACAGGACTGGGTGAGTGGCTGGGCAGCCCTAGTCCAGGACAGAGGTGAGACACCCCCTCCTTCTCAGGAATGCTGGGGGCATTCCTCTCCTCACCTCTTTGCTGTGTTTGGAAGAGCAGAATCCTCTTTGGTGCTTTCCATTTATGGGGGTCATTTTATGTATAAGTGTGTGATGAGCATAACATTCTGCAAAACCAAAAGAATCATCATTCATAAGTGGTTAGACCTGAAACTACTTGCGTTTATTTTGGTAGTGAGAGAAGAGATGGAGTATGGTAGCAATTAAAGCCTTCCTGCCAGTTGCTTCTGATTTCTAAGAGGTTACTGTTTGAGATGAAGGCTACTTGGACTGTTTAGATATAGTGGGGAGGGGAGTGATGGTAGTGGCCTTAGCTGTCTAGAAATTGAGACTTCGGTATTAACTCTGGATGAGATGTCAGAGGGGTGGTGTATCTCCTTGACAAATGCAGGCGTAGCTAGCGGAGGATAGTGGCTGTGAAGTGGACCTGCCTCCTGCCTGCCTCCTGCATTGGGAATGCAGAGCCTCTTGTTTTCTTCTTTTTTTCTTTTTTCCCTTCGAGAATGCAGAGTCTTAACCACTGGACCACCAGAGTAGTCCCTGTATCTTTTTCTTTTTAAGATTCCACATGGGGGCTTCGCTGGTGGTCCAGTGGGTAAGGACACCGCCTTGCAGTGCAAGGGATGCCAGTTCGATCCCTGGCCTGGGAAGATCCCACGTGCTGCGGAGCGGCTGGACCGATGTGTCCAGTTACAGAGCCAGAGCTCTGGAGCGCATGCACCCAGAGCCGGTGCTCTGCGACAACAGAGGCCACTGTGATGGGAGGCCCACATGGGCCAAAGAACAAAGATGGATGAAAACAGACAAATGAAAGACCAATAGAAGTGGCCCGCCTGCCCCTCTCCCTCCCCAACACGCCCCGCTGCCCCCACCCGCCCCCCCCAAAAAGATTCCACATGCAAGTGGTAACATGGTATTTATTTGTCTGTGTCTGACTTACTTCACTCAGTGACAGGCTCTCAGTTCACCTGTGTTGCTGCAAATGGCATTATTTTTTCTTTTTTATGGCTGAGTTGCGGGAATGTTGGGTTTTTTTTTTTTTGCAACCCTTTGGGTAGCCCACCAGGCTCCTCTATCCATTGTATTTCCCAGGCAAGAATTCTGGAGTGGGCTGCCATTTCCTGCTCCATGCGGGAGTGTTTTAAGCAGAGGTAAGATGTGATCAGATTTGCTAGTTCAAGAGTAACTGGTTTAGAGCAGGCCTTCTAGAAGGGGTCAAGGCTGGGCGGGGGCTCCTGGGCAGGAGGAACTGTAAGAGCTCAGGCATGTCAGGGAACTTCACGGGAGGTAGTTCCCCCTTCGGGGAGGTAGATTATGGTTTAATAAAAACTCTCCCTTTCCCTGTCCTAAAATATTTAACTGGAACCATTTCATTAGAAGTGGACAGTTAAGTTTATAAATGCCTGTGGGTGTATATTGAGGTACTCAATATATCTGGTTTATTTGCAAAGAATCCTACTAGGTCATTGGGAGGGGTTCCTTATTTTCATTGTTGTGTTTATAGGTTATTTTTATTTGAAAGTTTAGAATAATTGATTAGTGACTCCATCAAGGCCAGTTGGTCTTTGGGGAGGACATTTTTGTGTCTTCTTCCTCTTATTAGTTGGTTCAAGTAGCAGCTTGTTTCTTTTTTTTTTATTATTATTATTTATTTATTTATTTATTTTTATACATATATGTTCCCAGATCATTCATATGCATATCCCTTGACCCTCCCCCCACCCAGTTCCCCCCCTCCCATCCCTCCAGACCATCGCTCCAAGTGGTTGTAGGTACTCCTATTCCCCTAGCACAATGACAATAGCTATCTTTTCTACACATGACAGTATAGGTTTCCATGTTACTCCCTCCCACTGTTCGGTCTCCACAATGTCTTTATGTCTATTCTCTGTTTTTTCATGAGTTCACTGCGTGTGTTATCATGACCATCTTACTAGATCCCACATATATGAGTTAGTATACTGTACTTGTCTTTCTCTTTTTGACTTACTTCACTTTTTATGATAGGTTCTAGAGCCAGCTTCTTGTGCCATTGCTTTTAGTGTGTTCTTTGTTGGCCATCTGGTTCTCTTAGAGGAAAATGACTATGATTATTATTATTGAAGCCTAAAAACATCTTCATGACTGATCTTTAGATTAATTGAATCCATTTTGTCAATTATTAAAAAAGAACAATCACTGCTATCAATCTCTTGTTTTCATATGTAGTTTTAAATTGAAATGTAATTAACATCCTATAAAATTCACACCTCCAAAGTGCACAATTCCATGGTTTTAGTGTAGTTACAAAGCTGTGCTACTATCTCTACTATCTAATTCCAAGTTATTCATCCCAGAAGAAAGCTCCATACCTATTAATAGTCACTCTTGGACTTTCCCTCCTCCTGGCCTCTGAAAACTGTTGATCTACTTTCTGTCTCTCTGGATTGTCTGGTTCTGGAGATTTCATATCAGTAGAATCATATAACTTGTGACCTTTTGTGACTGGCTTCTTTCAGTTAGCATGTTTTCGAGGCTCATCCATGCTATAGTATCTCTCAGAGCTTCATTCCTTCTTATGGCGGAATAATATTCAGGTGTATAGACATACCACATTTTGATTATCCATGCCATCTGTTGATGGTCATTTAGACTTTTTGTGCATTTTGACTGTTAAAATTCATGCTGCTTTAAACATTTGTGTGCAAGTTGTTGGATAGATGTGTTCTTATTTCTCTTGACTATATACCTAAGCGTAGAAATGCTGGTGCATATGGTAACACTGTTTAGTCATTTTGAGGAACTGCAAGATTGATTTCCATAATGGT
The DNA here is from genome assembly GCA_022376925.1 of Tragulus kanchil. Taxonomy (NCBI): domain Eukaryota; kingdom Metazoa; phylum Chordata; class Mammalia; order Artiodactyla; family Tragulidae; genus Tragulus; species Tragulus kanchil. Next base: position 161,570,788 of record JAIOJX010000031.1, on the reverse strand, counting down.
TGTCCCATTTGCATTCCCACTAGCAGTGTATAAGGGTTGATTTTTCCATATCTTTCCCAACACTTGTTATTATCTGACTTTTTGATTAGAGCCACCCTATTGGCTATGAGGGCTTCCCAGGTGGTGCTAGTGGTAAAGAATGCCTGCCAGTGCAGGAGATGCAGGAAACTTGGGTTCGATTCCTGGGTTGGGAAGATCCTCTGGAGAGGAAATGGCAACCCACTCCAGTGTTCTTGTCTGGAGAATTCCACGGACAGAGGAGCCCAGCAGCTAGAGTCTGTGGGGTCACAGAGAGTCAGACATGACTGAGTGACATGTTTCTAACTTTCATACATGGGATGGTTACAGAGATTGAGTGCTTAAAGTGCTTATTAGAATGGTGCCTGATACCATAAAAATGAGGTACATGAGTGTTAGCTTATAGTGTTATTGAATTTTTTTTTCCTACCTGAGGAGGAAAGTGCCTATACGTTTATAATTCCTTTGTGGGTCTTTGTGCATTAGGGTGGAGTTATGGATACTCTTAAGTTACATTTTCTCTCCAGTGCTGTTTTCTGTATTTGAGTAGACATGCTTAGTGTGGTAGCTGGAGTTTGAATTATGGAGAATGAAGATGGCATAGCCCCCAAAGTCAGGATATTGATGTTTTGAGTGTTTTCTTATAGGTTTTCCTGACTCATCTAGGACGTCTTTGGCTCTAGGGCTGTCAGGGGTAGAGGGTATCCAGCCTGGGGATCTCATTTGGCTCTGAGAGCTGGTGGTGACAGAGTGCCTTTCGTATGAGGCCGTGTGCTCAGTCTTTCCCAGGAACACGAGGGCATGTTGGAGCTTGCATAGTCAGAAGTTTCTGTTGGAAGATGTGGAAGTTTTGATGTTTATCTCTTATGAGGTGAGTTTAGCCTCCTTATGTGGTGAACCAAGGAAGAGGTGTGGCCAAAATAAGGCAATCAGAACCCTTGGCTAAATAGTTTTGAAGCCAGGCAGGATGATCTGCAGGAAGGTGAGTGTACCTGCAGCCCCACTCTTCCGTTGTTGAGCTGGCAGCAGAGCACCTGGGCTAGGATCCCTGGATTGAAGAAACAGGAAGAAAGTCAGGGGTGTGGGTAGAGTGGGATTGGGCTCCTCTCAGGCTCCGGTGCTTTGAGGAGGGTGAGGCTAGGACAGAACTCTCTTCTGTGTCTCCTGCCTCAGACAGGTCCAGGGAGACTAGACCGTGTTGCTGGGCAGCCTCGTCTGCATCAGAGCTGGACAGCTCATCATCTCCTTGCTGTGTCAGTGGAGGAAGCAGCTGTTCTCTTGGGTAGCATCTGTTACCTTCATCACTACAGCCCCTCAAACGATACCACAGGCCCACTGAGGCCTCCTTTCCTTGAACTATTGGAAAAGAAACAGCTGGAAGAACCACAGCTGGAGGTTGGGGATGAGGGCGTGACTGAAGCAGATGGCACCTGGCAGCCGGGCCTTGGTGGGAGTGAGAGGGAGGGAAGGGCGTAGTGGTGGAGGAAGAAGGGTGGCGGGGGTACTGTCTGCCTTCATTTACATGATGCTCAGGTTCCAGTGAACCTCTTTTCCTCTCTCTGGAGCTGACCTTACTATGCCAGTTCCTGGAGTGTTTTGTGTCCCTGCTTCTCCTGGGCAAAGACAGCTGATTAGTGGGGTTTTAGCTGGAGTTTGAATTATGGAGAATGAAGATGGCATAGCCCCCAAAGTCAGGATATTGATGTTTTGAGTGTTTTCTTATAGGTTTTCCTGACTCATCTAGGACGTCTTTGGCTCTAGGGCTGTCAGGGGTAGAGGTATCCAGCCTGGGGATCTCATTTGGCTCTGAGAGCTGGTGGTGACAGAGTGCCTTTCGTATGAGGCCGTGTGCTCAGTCTTTCCCAGGAACACGAGGGCATGTTGGAGCTTGCATAGTCAGAAGTTTCTGTTGGAAGATGTGGAAGTTTTGATGTTTATCTCTTATGAGGTGAGTTTAGCCTCCTTATGTGGTGAACCAAGGAAGAGGTGTGGCCAAAATAAGGCAATCAGAACCCTTGGCTAAATAGTTTTGAAGCCAGGCAGGATGATCTGCAGGAAGGTGAGTGTACCTGCAGCCCCACTCTTCCGTTGTTGAGCTGGCAGCAGAGCACCTGGGCTAGGATCCCTGGATTGAAGAAACAGGAAGAAAGTCAGGGGTGTGGGTAGAGTGGGATTGGGCTCCTCTCAGGCTCCGGTGCTTTGAGGAGGGTGAGGCTAGGACAGAACTCTCTTCTGTGTCTCCTGCCTCAGACAGGTCCAGGGAGACTAGACCGTGTTGCTGGGCAGCCTCGTCTGCATCAGAGCTGGACAGCTCATCATCTCCTTGCTGTGTCAGTGGAGGAAGCAGCTGTTCTCTTGGGTAGCATCTGTTACCTTCATCACTACAGCCCCTCAAACGATACCACAGGCCCACTGAGGCCTCCTTTCCTTGAACTATTGGAAAAGAAACAGCTGGAAGAACCACAGCTGGAGGTTGGGGATGAGGGCGTGACTGAAGCAGATGGCACCTGGCAGCCGGGCCTTGGTGGGAGTGAGAGGGAGGGAAGGGCGTAGTGGTGGAGGAAGAAGGGTGGCGGGGGTACTGTCTGCCTTCATTTACATGATGCTCAGGTTCCAGTGAACCTCTTTTCCTCTCTCTGGAGCTGACCTTACTATGCCAGTTCCTGGAGTGTTTTGTGTCCCTGCTTCTCCTGGGCAAGACACGTTCTGCACACAGCTGATATTTCGTATCTGCGTGTGCCATGGGAAAGCAGCAGGAGATAGCAGAGATCAGTACAGAGCAGTGAGGGTCCATGTCAGGCTCCTAAGGGCAGAGGCTAGGGTGCGGCAGTAAAAAACAGTGTTATGTCCTTCCTCCCTGTCTTCCTGAGGATGTAAGGTGTCAGAGTGGGTGCCAATAGCAGGTGGCTTTGTGCAGGGGCACAGAGGTGGATTTCCAGTTGTCTGGAAATGCTTTTTGTCTGTATCCACAAGTGGGGGACCACGTCTGTCCCAATCTGTGGGCTGAGATTCTGGTTCCCCGCAGCTGATGAACCCCCTTTGTATTCACCATTGTTAACCAGGTATCTTTGGAGCATCTTTCACCCCATTATCTGTGTTGCTTCCCAGGGGTTTCTCCATGGGGAAGTCATGCTTCCTTCCAGCAGGGTGGGTTGAATCCTTAGGGCACCTCTGGGCATCTGGGATACCTCCTAAATGCCAGCAGTGCTCCCTGGGAACAGGCCTCAGCAGCCTGGGCTTGATGGTAGGCGCCATATGAACCTCCCAAGCAGGTAGCCCCTGAAGCAGGTGAGGGGCAGAAGCTGATGGGTGCTGGCCCTCTGTTCATGCCTCTAGGTGCCTTGACGTCGCCCGGCCAGGGAAGGGGGCAGCCAGGAGAGGCCCTGAAGCCACTGGAGCAGCTCCTAGGACTAGGGCTGTGCTCTGTGTGCTTGATGTGGCCCACCCCCTTGCTGCCTTTCTCATTATGTTCTTCCTCTGAGATTTCCTTGGGAAATGACCTGGGTAGGAGTGGAGAGAGGGAAACCCAGGGGCCTTGAAGCTCTGGCAGCAGTTTCGACTGGGCAGAGGGTGGTCAAAACTCATGGTGGTTCACCTGGGGTTACTGGCATTGGTGCCACAACACCCTCCCCAGTGCCTCCCGTGGGGCTTGTTTTGTGTCAGAGGCCCTCTGGTTCCCTGCTGGTTCTCCCCAGGCCAGCAGTGCCCTTGGCCCCATGCCGGTTAAGCCGATGATCCTTCTCCATGGGTCTCTTTTCCCTCAGCTGCAGAGAGACCTGTATTACGACAGAGTATCAGGGCTCCTTGGCAGTCTTTTGAAATGAGGCAACTAAGATAACAAGTAAGTTATTATTCCTGAGCCGGGGTTTCTTGTCTACAGTGCCTGTTCTTCTTCCAATACCAGCTCCCACCACTCTGTAGCACAGAGGTAAAAATTCTGGTTTGAAGGCAACATTTTTCAGGGCAAGTTAATTCCTTTGAGATAAGAGGTTTCATCGACAGCAGAAGAGCCAGTTCTGAAACCTGAGTTTGTCAGTCTCTGAAAACAGAGATTATCAAGTGTCATCTGGCGTGGCTGGAGGCTGGGGCCACATGAGGGAAGAGCTGAGTGGGGAACAGTTACTGCTCAACCTCTTGTTGCCTAGTTAGTGGTGGGCCAAGCGAGTCTGGATCTAGGGGTCCTAGAGATAACTGCGACATCATGCTGGGCCTTCTTCTGGGAAGGGTTTTACCTGTGCCCACTTCTCAGAATCTGGCATTGTGTGCAGAAAATCATAGACGCTTATCTTACCAGGGATCAACTGTCTACTGATTTTGCCCACAAGTTCAAAAGGAGCTCAGTAGCAACAAGGACAAGCCAAATCCAACCCCCTAGGAGAAGTACCAAGGCCTGGGAGCTGAGGTGCACCCTCAGGTTAGAGGGAGAGTGTCACCCCTTTCTTTAACCTGATCCAGTATGAGTGACAGACCAGGTCTGTCCTCTGGGAGCCTGAGGTGTTGGCAGGTAGCCCTGCCAATGTGCTCGATGCCACTGGAGCCATGTCCTCACCAGACCCACCCATCCTTGCTCTCCCTGTTGAGCTGCTCCGGGCGTGGGGTCCTATGAGGGTTTTTAAAGATATTTAAAGTGTGGGAAAAACATACATCTAACGGATTTCTGGGCAAGGCTGACCCTGAATGAGTGACCATCCTTGAGAGCATTCCTGCCATGGGGGCTCCTATGACATTTGTGCTCTCCCCACAGCAGCCCCAAGTTTAGGAAGCACCCTGACCGAGCCAGCCGAGTGCCTTCCCTCCATAGCCAGCCTCACAAGTGACATGGCCAGGTGCTCCGAAGGCCAAGTGATCTCCCTAGGAAACCAGGGAAGAGTAGGAGTGGAGCCGGGCGGGGGTTGCCCTTGGTGGCCTGTTAGTTAGGAAAGCTAGGTTCACCCCTGCTTCTTCCCTGAGGGCAGGAGGGGCAGGACAAGTGACCATGCTTGACCAGGGCGCGAGTGGTACAGAGAGAAGAGGCAGAGGAGTTTCCTGGGGAGTGCCTCCTGCAGGCTGGTGTTCCATGTCCATTCTTATTTCGTCTTCCTGTCAACCCTGAAAGAGTTTATTTGGTCAGGGAAACTGAGAGAAACCTAAGAAGTGACGGAAGTGGGATTCAAACCCGTCTTTCTGATCCCAAAGTCCAGTGATGATAGGGATCTGTTCGTTGGGGAGAGAGGGCTGATTTGGTGCCATAGCGGACAGTGCTCAAGCTAGTTTGTGAGGCCCGGGGTGGAGCCTATGTTCTGGTTAGCTGTGGGCCAGGACTAGAACCTGGTGGGCAGGCGCAGCACCAGCTCCGCTCCAGGTTTCTGTGCTAACGTGCTGATGACAGGGAAATCACTCCATGCATCAGCAGGAGTCCTCTCCATTCCTGGTTCCCCTGGGACTGAGACCTCGGCATGCCCTGGCTGATGGGAGTGGCATGGGGGGCTCTTGGACCAGTCATGCTGTAGTCCCTGGCACCCCTAGAGGTGCCACCTTGAGGTCACTGTAATCAGGGATGGCATGTGGGAGTGCCGAGATGCTGAGCCATTTCCTCAGCCACCCTCACAGTTTTGTGCTTGGGAGTTCCCCTCTAAGTAATGATGGAGGGGGAAGCGGGTAGTGCCAGGCATCGGAACAGGCCACTTAGGGCCTCCAGCCTTTTGGCCTGAATGTGGTGAGGCTTCTTCTTGCATCACTGGCATCTGATAGGTGTCTGACGTGGCAGGGTTAGGCTTTGCTTTGCAGGCGCCAGGCTGGCAACCTGTGGGAGTGACAGGGCCTGTTCTTTTTGGAGGGGGAAGAATGGTTAGTTGGGTGGCACTCCCTGTGTACTGCTATTCCTGTTGGTCAGCACCAGTGTCCTTTGACCCTGACCCCCCCCCCCCGGAGCTGTCTTTCTGCAGCGCAGCTGAGCCCCCTCCTCCTCTTCTGGCCCTCACATTCCACTGTCCTCTGAAACAGCTGGCTCTGACCCTGTGGCGACAGTGATAACTCCCATTCCTGGGTGCATCACCCCAGCTTCACACCAGGCCCACCCAGGGAGGGGTGACTGCCAGGACCCGCACTTAGAAAGTTACTGACTTGGCTCCAGGGCTGGAATGGGGGTGGGAGGAGGTCCGGTCCCGAAGTTGAGGGCAGTAGGGCTGCAGGGGAGACACACAGGCAGAGGTTGGGGAAGACCATAGTTGCTGGACCCTCCAGTGAATGGGAAGAAGGACTCAGAACCATAGATTCTCCTAGAGCTGGCAGGGATATGTGCATCAGCTAGCCTGTTTCAGAGATGAGAAAACTGAGACCCAGAGGAGTTACAGGATTTTCCCAAGGGGAGAGCCAGGTCTGCAGCTTCTTTGGAGGGGGCTCTTAAGTGGCTTCACCATTCGTCTATATAAATGGGGACATGATTGCAGGCTAATTGCTCTGATTATTTTGCTTTTCTTGAAAAGAGAAATCACAATAACAACTCTCCATCGAGCCCAGGATTACCCCTGAGTGGTGTGCTGGCTTGATCTGATCCCGAGGTCTTGCATTTTAGGTTTCCTGCCAGCCCTTGACCTGTTTCCGTTTTCATTGCAACGAACATTTCTTGAGAACCTACAGGGGGCCATCTGTTTATGCAAGGTAAAGAGAAAGATGCTTGGATGTGGCCCTTTAGTCGGAGAACTGGTTGTTTCCTGGGAGAGAACCCCATCTTTCACCAGTTTGGTCAGCCAGACCTCAGGCAGGGCAAGGAGAGGAAGAGTCTTGAGGACTCAAATGCCATCTGGGACTTTGTCTTTCAGGCTGTTTCTCTGCCTTTTGTCTCTGCTTTCTGCTTTTTAGCTTTAGTCTGTCAAACTGGCTTTCTACACAAAGTTGAAACAGTGGCATCTCAGGTCTTTGAGGTTCGCTGTCCTTCCAGCTCCCTTGTACAGAAATTCCAGGAAGATCTCTTACTGGTCCAGCTTGGGTCCAGGAGGAGGCTCACTGGGATTAGCATTACCTGCTGGAGCCCCAGGGTTGGCACAGGGGCAGAGCTACTTCTTGAGAAAAGGAGTGCTGTCCCCCAGTGAGGGGCCTGGCAGACATGTCCTGACATTCCTTGTTCTCCATTTCTGCTGTTTTTCCCCACAGCCTTGGGAGCTGGGTGCGAGGCAGCGTGGTTCCCAGTCCCTTCTTTAAAGTTGATGGAACCCAGCCAGTCACATTCAGGAAGTAGTGCTGGCCGGATAGCTGAGCATAGGCTTCAGAAGCCTTGTAGGGGTTACCTGAAGTTTGTTCTGGTGGAGCCGTCTTGAGGAGCCCATGCTGCTCTGCCTTCACAGCATCTTCCTCTTGCCTGTGATTGGATTGGGAAGCACCCCAGGAGGGAGGAGGCTTCACCTTCACTCTTACGGGTACCTGCTTGAAGCCTACTTGAAAGTCCCTCAAAAAATAGGAGACAGGGAACCTCCCTAGTAGTCCATCCAGTGGCTGACTTCATGCTTCCACTGCAGGGGGTGTGGCTTCTGTCCCTGGTTGGGGAACTAAAGATCTCATATGGTAAATGGTGCAGCCAAAAAAAAAAAAGAGGATAGGGAACCCAGGCTTCTGAGAGTGTAGTCTACAAGACTGTAGGCCTGGGCTTCCCTGGTGGCTCAGTGGTAAAGAATCCACCTGCCAATGCAGGAGACACACGTTTGATCCCTGATTCAGGAAGATCTCACATGCTGCCAAGCAGCTAAAGCCACAGGTTACAGCTGTTGAGCTTGTGCTCTAGAGCCCGGGAACCAAAACTATTGAGCCCACATGCCACAACTGCTGAAGCCTATGCACCGTAGAGCCCTTGTTCCACAACAAGAGAACCTTGCTCACCACAGCTAGAATAGCCTCCACTCCCTGCAACTAGAGAAGAGCCTTCACGCAGCAGTGAAGACCCAGAATAGCCAAAAATGAATGAATGAATAAATTTATTTAAAAAGAATGACAAGACCATAGGCCCTCATGGAACCTCTTAGTACCTGTTTCCTCAACCCTCAGATGAAGATTACCATACTTACTGATTGGTTTGGAGTCCTGGAGTGTTGTTAGAAGTAGACATCTAGGGCCCTTTTGACAATAATGTTTGATTTCTCCCCCCTGATTTTGTAGAGAAGGGAACCAAGGTTTGAGACAGTGAGACAGTGAGTGGTGGTCCAGGCCCTGCTACCTTGGAGGGACAGTGCTATGTTCAAGAGCAGGCCTTCAGGCCACACTAGCTACCCTGGCACCCAGGACTACAGTGTTTCTCTCTGACAGAGGCCAGACCCTAGGACCCTCCTTAGGACCCTAGCCTGAGACTGACAACAAAAACCAGAGTTGTTGCAAAATGTACAATAGCATTTAGGGCTTGGCCTTACATGTTTTTTTCTGTCTGCCCAGTTCAGTAATGGCCTTGTACCAACTTCTGTCTTCTGTGTGTGTGCATGTGTGTGTATATGCTAAGTCACTTCAGTCTTCACCGAGTCACTTCCCCTTCCCATCCCAGGGATTGAATCCACGTCTCTTAGGTCTCCTGCATTCTTTATCACTAGTGCCACCTCGGGAACCCTTCTGTCTGCTTCACAATTTCTCAAGCCGTGGGGAGAAGGTTCATTGTGGGCGAGGTAACTGAATCCATTTCGAGTAACTTTGTGCCCTTTACCACGTCCTCATCTATTTTGGGCTTCTGGTGCCTTTCTCTTGTGTGTGTTCTGCCCTTTCTAGTCCTTGACTAGCTTGAATTTTTCTTGTAAAGGAATAACAGAAAACCATTATATGAGGATAACGCATAGGAAAAGCCTTTAGTGACTTCATTTGAAGTTTTCTGGCTACCCCACTGTTTGTTTAGTGCGTGTTTCCCATGGCAGCCTTGCCACATCTGGGACGAGCCACAGTCATCTCACCTGCCTTGTATTGCCACCCAGCTGCTTTGATGTCTACTAAGACATGGCAGACTTAACATGTCCTTCTGTCTGTCTTCCCTGTCTCTTGGTAAACGATACCACCATCCACCCATTTGCCCAGGACAGAGACCTGGGTAGGAGTCCTCCTCATCCCCTGTCATGCTGTCAGCGTCCACGTCCGGCAAGCCCTGTCGACTCTGCTCCCATTCTTTCCTCAGTCTCACTTGGCTCCAGCCCCACTGGCTGGCTTCGTGTTTCTCAGATGTGTTGAGCTCTTTCCTCTCACCCTAAAGTTCTTCCTTCTGATTCTCTCAAGCTGACCTCTGCTCAGGGTCAGTCCTTATCCCCACTTCCACTTCAAGCCCATCATCTGGCTCGGTTTTCTTCAGAGCACATTTTCTCTACCAGGTGTCTTCTTATTTGCGTATCAATTTACTTATATGTTGTATCTTCTCTGCTCCTTTCACACCACCCACCACCCTTCTTTGTCATCTCCACGGAGGCCTTTGCTAACTAAGTGATGACAGTTGGATGGTGCGTGTTCTTTCCAGAGGATGGGAAAGTAGCACCGTGGTCTTAAACCAAGCTGCTGCTGCTGCAGCCACTGTTACTAAATGAGTCGTATAAAAGCACTGTTTTCAACCCAAGCTGCCTTTCATGCATTCTTATAACCTTATACACATCTGCCCGCGCGTGAACACACACACACGTACACGCACACACACACAGAGGTTCTTAATTGTATTTGGAAAAAATATTGGCTATGAAATGATAACTTCAACTGAAGATACATAACAGGTCTGTGATTTTCTTTGAAAAGCTTTTAACTTCGTAGCACTTTGAAGAGCAGGAGACAAGTAGCCGAGATGTTGCTTCTCTGCACTGATCATTCCAGTTGCTCAGAAATTTCTTCTGTAGCCAAAGCAGACTGTGTTAGTTTCCTGTTGTTACTTTAACAGTAGTGGTGGCTTCAGATAATCCTTTTACAGTTCTGGAGCACAGAAGAGCTGAAATCAAGATGTCAGCAGGGTGGCGGTCTTTCTGGAGGCTGCTGGGAGGAAATATTTCCTTGCCTTTTCTAGCTTCTAGAGTCCATTCACATTTCTTGACTTACAGATTGCCACCCAGCTGCTTTGATGTCTACTAAGACATGGCAGACTTAACATGTCCTTCTGTCTGTCTTCCTGTCTCTTGGTAAACGATACCACCATCCACCCATTTGCCCAGGACAGAGACCTGGGTAGGAGTCCTCCTCATCCCCTGTCATGCTGTCAGCGTCCACGTCCGGCAAGCCCTGTCGACTCTGCTCCCATTCTTTCCTCAGTCTCACTTGGCTCCAGCCCCACTGGCTGGCTTCGTGTTTCTCAGATGTGTTGAGCTCTTTCCTCTCACCCTAAAGTTCTTCCTTCTGATTCTCTCAAGCTGACCTCTGCTCAGGGTCAGTCCTTATCCCCACTTCCACTTCAAGCCCATCATCTGGCTCGGTTTTCTTCAGAGCACATTTTCTCTACCAGGTGTCTTCTTATTTGCGTATCAATTTACTTATATGTTGTATCTTCTCTGCTCCTTTCACACCACCCACCACCCTTCTTTGTCATCTCCACGGAGGCCTTTGCTAACTAAGTGATGACAGTTGGATGGTGCGTGTTCTTTCCAGAGGATGGGAAAGTAGCACCGTGGTCTTAAACCAAGCTGCTGCTGCTGCAGCCACTGTTACTAAATGAGTCGTATAAAAGCACTGTTTTCAACCCAAGCTGCCTTTCATGCATTCTTATAACCTTATACACATCTGCCCGCGCGTGAACACACACACACGTACACGCACACACACACAGAGGTTCTTAATTGTATTTGGAAAAAATATTGGCTATGAAATGATAACTTCAACTGAAGATACATAACAGGTCTGTGATTTTCTTTGAAAAGCTTTTAACTTCGTAGCACTTTGAAGAGCAGGAGACAAGTAGCCGAGATGTTGCTTCTCTGCACTGATCATTCCAGTTGCTCAGAAATTTCTTCTGTAGCCAAAGCAGACTGTGTTAGTTTCCTGTTGTTACTTTAACAGTAGTGGTGGCTTCAGATAATCCTTTTACAGTTCTGGAGCACAGAAGAGCTGAAATCAAGATGTCAGCAGGGTGGCGGTCTTTCTGGAGGCTGCTGGGGAGGAAATATTTCCTTGCCTTTTCTAGCTTCTAGAGTCCATTCACATTTCTTGACTTACAGCCCCCATCCTCCATCTTCAAAGCCAGCAGTATCATAGCGTCTTCCTTTCTCTCTCTGCTTCCACCATCACCTCGCCTTTTCTGACGTGACTCCCCTGCCTGTCTCTTATGTGAACCCTCATCATTGTGTTACTGCACCCTCCCTGTCCCAGGTAATTCAGGATAGTCTTCCCATTTGGAGAACCTTGACTTAATCACTTCTGCAAAATCTTTATTACCATGCAAGGTAGCATATTTCACAGGTTCTGCAAGTTAGACATCTTTGAGAGGCTTTATTCAGTATGCCACAGGGACTATGGATTTTCTTCCTCTGGGCAAATCTGTATATCTGATAAAATCATTAGGGAATTGAAGAAGAGCAAACCAGGAAAATGTATCTACTTTTCAGCTAAAACTGAGATGATGGTGAGTCCTAAATTGACACTAAATAGATATTTTGGGTTTTTTATTGAGCTCTTTAGTTTTTAAAAACTTAAAATACATTTGTAGCTTGAGTTTCTTGAGTGAAAAATCTAAAAATTCTATGGTAAGTTTGTCAAAATAATAACATAGTTTATTCTTGAAGAAAAGTATTCAAAATGCTTAAATTTTTACTTTAGGTCTTTGAAAGTGTAAGCATCTGCTGTTCTGGTGATGGTTGTTGAGCTCCCGTACACTGAGACAGAAATAGTTCATGGGTATCCTTGAGTCACTGACAGAGTTGGGAACAGTTCTTCCAGATGATTTCACTAGCTTCAGTAAATCAAATGGCCACATTTGTATTTTTTTTTTTTTTTGGTTCAGATGGTAAATTCTTTTAACCACATTAAAAAGAGATAACCACTTTTTCTGCCCCCAGCCTTTTACATATACAGAGCAGAGTCACAACTAGAGCTCTGTCCCCTTCATCCTCCCAGTCTAGGTTAGGCAGCATTATTCATTTTTTTATCTTTACACAGGTGTGCTTGCACGTGAATCAAGATGTCAGCAGGGTGGCGGTCTTTCTTTTACAGTTCTGGAGCACAGAAGAGCTGAAATCAAGATGTCAGCAGGGTGGCGGTCTTTCTGGAGGCTGCTGGAGGAAATATTTCCTTGCCTTTTCTAGCTTCTAGAGTCCATTCACATTTCTTGACTTACAGCCCCCATCCTCCATCTTCAAAGCCAGCAGTATCATAGCGTCTTCCTTTCTCTCTCTGCTTCCACCATCACCTCGCCTTTTCTGACGTGACTCCCCTGCCTGTCTCTTATGTGAACCCTCATCATTGTGTTACTGCACCCTCCCTGTCCCAGGTAATTCAGGATAGTCTTCCCATTTGGAGAACCTTGACTTAATCACTTCTGCAAAATCTTTATTACCATGCAAGGTAGCATATTTCACAGGTTCTGCAAGTTAGACATCTTTGAGAGGCTTTATTCAGTATGCCACAGGGACTATGGATTTTCTTCCTCTGGGCAAATCTGTATATCTGATAAAATCATTAGGGAATTGAAGAAGAGCAAACCAGGAAAATGTATCTACTTTTCAGCTAAAACTGAGATGATGGTGAGTCCTAAATTGACACTAAATAGATATTTTGGGTTTTTTATTGAGCTCTTTAGTTTTTAAAAACTTAAAATACATTTGTAGCTTGAGTTTCTTGAGTGAAAAATCTAAAAATTCTATGGTAAGTTTGTCAAAATAATAACATAGTTTATTCTTGAAGAAAAGTATTCAAAATGCTTAAATTTTTACTTTAGGTCTTTGAAAGTGTAAGCATCTGCTGTTCTGGTGATGGTTGTTGAGCTCCCGTACACTGAGACAGAAATAGTTCATGGGTATCCTTGAGTCACTGACAGAGTTGGGAACAGTTCTTCCAGATGATTTCACTAGCTTCAGTAAATCAAATGGCCACATTTGTATTTTTTTTTTTTTCTGGTTCAGATGGTAAATTCTTTTAACCACATTAAAAAGAGATAACCACTTTTTCTGCCCCCAGCCTTTTACATATACAGAGCAGAGTCACAACTAGAGCTCTGTCCCCTTCATCCTCCCAGTCTAGGTTAGGCAGCATTATTCATCATCCCTCTTCCCTCTGTTGACATATGTGGGTACATCTTTGCTCTGAGGCTCTTCAGTTGTGCCATGGCCTTGGTTATCCATGAGCTTGAAGCTGCTCCTCTTACATGACAAGAAAATGAATGTGGAACCCAGTGTGAGACCTCTAGTCCAGCGTCTGGACCCACTGAGGCTCAGGTTCTTCATGTCTCTTTGCAGAGAAGAATTCAGCGAGAGACAAAGTGATAGGTAAGAAATGGATTTATTCAGATTCAGAGAAAGCATACTCCACAGAGTGTGGGCCATCGTAGAGTGAATCCAGCAGCCTGTATTCTTTTTTAAAGAGTACCTACAGCTTCAATTGGAGAAAACTAAAAAAAGAAAAGAGGGGCTTCCCTGGTGGTCCAGTGGGTAAGGACACCACCTTGCAGTGCAAGGGGCGCCAGTTCGATCCCTGGCCTGGGAAGATCCCACGTGCCGCAGAGCGGCTGAACTGATGTGTCCAATTACCGAGCTGGAGCTCTGGAACGCACGTGCCCAGAGCCGGTGCTCTGTGACAACAGATGCCACCACGACGGGAGGCCCACACTGGCCAAAGATGGATGCAACTAGACAAATGAAAGACCAGTGGAAGTGGCCTGCCCACCCTCCTCCCTCCCCACCCCCGCCAAAAATAAATAAATAAATGTTAAAAAAAAAGTTTAAAAAAGAAAGAAAAGAAAAAGGAAAACTTTCCAACTTGTGTCTTCTACATTCTAGACTATAGAATCCACAGAAAAGATCTGTCACACAGGATCATCCTTGTGTGAGAAAGAAGTGGACTGGAACTAGGCACTACATGCAAACACACACACACACACACATACATACACATACCTGTGTCATCTCTCAGAGTCCTGATGCCTGGGGTTGGAGGGAGGCTCAGGAAGCAGCGAGTGAGACGGACAGTACCAGAAACAGTGACTGCTGACTGGAGAGGCTCAACAGAAGCCAGGATTGATCAAGGATATGGACAGGATGCTAGGGGCGGACCAAAGAATGTTATGGAAATCTTTAAAGGGCAAGCATTGGCAAGCCCTGATGCACTGGCAAAAGGGAGGACTCAGTGGGCATCAGTCAACAGCTGTGGGCATAGTTCAGAGCGGAACAGTAGGAACAGCTAGCGGCTGTGAGGATTCTATGGGGAGAGCTAGAATGGGCGGTGGTTTTGTGAGACAGTCTCCTTACATGACAAGAAAATGAATGTGGAACCCAGTGTGAGACCTCTAGTCCAGCGTCTGGACCCACTGAGGCTCAGGTTCTTCATGTCTCTTTGCAGAGAAGAATTCAGCGAGAGACAAAGTGATAGGTAAGAAATGGATTTATTCAGATTCAGAGAAAGCATACTCCACAGAGTGTGGGCCATCGTAGAGTGAATCCAGCAGCCTGTATTCTTTTTTAAAGAGTACCTACAGCTTCAATTGGAGAAAACTAAAAAAAGAAAAGAGGGGCTTCCCTGGTGGTCCAGTGGGTAAGGACACCACCTTGCAGTGCAAGGGGCGCCAGTTCGATCCCTGGCCTGGGAAGATCCCACGTGCCGCAGAGCGGCTGAACTGATGTGTCCAATTACCGAGCTGGAGCTCTGGAACGCACGTGCCCAGAGCCGGTGCTCTGTGACAACAGATGCCACCACGACGGGAGGCCCACACTGGCCAAAGATGGATGCAACTAGACAAATGAAAGACCAGTGGAAGTGGCCTGCCCACCCTCCTCCCTCCCCACCCCCGCCAAAAATAAATAAATAAATGTTAAAAAAAAAGTTTAAAAAAGAAAGAAAAGAAAAAGGAAAACTTTCCAACTTGTGTCTTCTACATTCTAGACTATAGAATCCACAGAAAAGATCTGTCACACAGGATCATCCTTGTGTGAGAAAGAAGTGGACTGGAACTAGGCACTACATGCAAACACACACACACACACACATACATACACATACCTGTGTCATCTCTCAGAGTCCTGATGCCTGGGGTTGGAGGGAGGCTCAGGAAGCAGCGAGTGAGACGGACAGTACCAGAAACAGTGACTGCTGACTGGAGAGGCTCAACAGAAGCCAGGATTGATCAAGGATATGGACAGGATGCTAGGGGCGGACCAAAGAATGTTATGGAAATCTTTAAAGGGCAAGCATTGGCAAGCCCTGATGCACTGGCAAAAGGGAGGACTCAGTGGGCATCAGTCAACAGCTGTGGGCATAGTTCAGAGCGGAACAGTAGGAACAGCTAGCGGCTGTGAGGATTCTTTGGGGAGAGCTAGAATGGGTGGTGGTTTTGTGAGACAGTCTCCCTTACAGCTACATGGCCTTGGGAGGTGGTAAGCAGTGAGCTTGGCTTAAGGAAGGCTGTCCTGGTCAGGCAGCACTGAGAGTGCCCCACTGCTGTCCCTGGCATCCCAGGCCCTTGGAGCAGAAGTTTGGGTTTCTAGTAGCCACAGGCATTGAAGCAGAAAAGCCCGTCTTGGGAGACTCCATGCCAAGAACTCAGGCCTGTGGCCTGAAGTCTGGTATTCTTGGCTTTCTGAGAATTACACATATGTTCTTTGTATGCAGGAAGTGGGGCTTCTTCTTGCTTAGGAACTCTTTCTCAGCCCTGTAATCTTTACAAAAGCTACCAGAACTAATTGGCAAGTTTGATAAGTATGCAGGATACCAGATGAATATATAAAAAATAAAATATGCTTGTTTATTTCTATACTGTAAAGTGTTTAGTTCAAGACTTCCCTTGCAGTTCATTGTTAACATTCTGCACTTGCAGTGCAGGGGACATGGGTTTGATCCCTGGTCAGTAAAGATTCTGCATGCTGTGTAAAAAGAAAGAAAGAAAGCGTGCAGTTCAGTGGTTTTTTAGCTTGTTTACAGAGTTGTGCAACCAGTATCATAATCTAATTTTAGAACATTTTTATCACTCCAGAAAGAAACCTTGACCCCATCCTCCCACCCCCTCAAATCAATTATATTTTGATGTAGTGCCAGGAAACAATTAGAAATAAAAACTTAGGGGATGCGGAACTTCCCTGGTGGTCCAGTGGGTAAGGACACCGCCTTGCAGTGCAAGGGGCGCCGGTTCGATCCCTGGCCTGGGAAGATCCCACATGCTGCGGAGTGGCTGGACCGATGTGTCCAATTACCGAGCTGGAGCTCTCGAGCACATGCGCCCGAAATCAGTGCTCTGCGACAACAGAGGCCACTGCAATGGGAGGCCCACATGGGCCAAAGAACAAAGATGGATGAAAATAGACAAATGAAAGACCAATAGAAGTGGCCCGCCTGCTCCCCTCCCTCCCCACCCCCTCAAAATAAATAAATAAATAAATCTTTAAAAAAAAAAAGAAAACTTAGGGGATGGGATAGACATATGACTAATCTGGGCTTATGCATATCTGTAAACAACAAAACTGTGTAAAAGCAGAAAGACAAAATTTTTAAAATGGCAAAAAAAATAGTGACTAAAATATTTTAAAAATTTTAAAAACCTAAAAGTAATAACAACATCAAAAGTGAAATATTTAGTGATAAATTGACAAAACACTGTTGAGAGAAACTAAAGAAGATCTGAATAAATGGAGAGGTATACCATGTTCTTGAATTTGAATAATCAGTATTATTAAGCTGCCTATTCTCTCCAATTTGATCTGTAGATTCGGCACAACCCCAGTCAAAATCCCAGCAAGAAATCAAATACACGCCAATAAAAAATGGTTTAAAAATTGCCAGCAGACCTTTGAAAGATACTGTTAAGAAAATGAAAAGAACAAATCAGAGACTGGAAGAAAATATTTACAAACCACATTTTATATACAAAATAAGTCTAGAACCCTTATAGCTCAATAAGGTATACAATCCAGTTTGTTAAGAAGTGGGTTAAAAATTTCAATAGAAAGTTCAACAATATTTTTTTTTTCACAATCACAGGGTTTTTTTATTTTGCTTTTTTGGTTTTACAGGGTTTTGTTGTTTACAGATATATATAATTCCAGATTAGTCATATATATATATATATATATATATCCATTGCCCCGATCCCACCCCCAAGGTCGTTGCATAGCCCCCGTGTATGATCCCTTAGATCCACAGTGCATCGATGATAGTTACCTCTTTTACATAAGATAGTATAGCATTCCGTGTTGCTCTTTCCATATCTCTCACCCACTTTTTCCTCTCCGCAATGTCCGTAAGTCTGTTCTCTGTGACTGTTTTTCCATCGATGCTCTGCTTGTGTATTTATCAGTATGAACTTACTAGATTCCATATATATGTGTTAGTATACTATATTTGTCCTTCTCTTTTTAAGTTCAATAATTTTTAACAAGCTGATGGTAAGTAAGTATGTGAAAAGATGCTCAACGTCCTTGAACATTGCTATTCATTTGCTAAGTCATGTCTGACTCTTTGTGACCCCATGAACTGCCTTTCCTGTCCTTCACTGTCTTCCTGAGCTTACTCAAACTCATGTCCATTGAATCAGTGATGCCATCCAACTGTCTTATCCTCTGTTGCCCCCTTCTCCTCTTGCCCTCAGTCTTTCCCAGCATCCGGGTCTTTTCTTGGACATTTGGGAAATGCACAATAAAGGCATTCTGTACCTACTAAAAGATCTAAGAGAAAAAGGAGAACCAAAAACAACGGACAGTACCAAGTGCTGGTGAGACTGTGGAATTCATACATTGCTGATAGGAATGCAAAGCAGTACAGACACTTTGGAAAACAGTTTGACAGTTTGTTATCAAGTAGAACATATACTTATCTTGTGACCCAGCAGTACCACTTCTGAGTATTAAGAGAAATGAAAACATATGTCTGTATATAGACCTGTATTCAAATATTTAGCAGCTTTATTCATAGCCATAAAAAAGCCAAAAAAGTAGCCAATCATGACCAAAAAAGTAGAAGTAACTATATGTCATCAGCTAGTGAATGGACAAACTGTGGTATGTCCGTACAATAAGTACTACTCAGCAATAAAAAGAAAATACAAATACAAAAGAACAAAATACATTATTGCTAAGTAAAAGAAGCCAAACACAAGAAATTCCATATTCTGATTCCATTTATGTAACGTTCTGTAAAAGGCAAAGCCATAGGAAAAAATAAGATCAGTATTGCCAAAGACTTGGGGGTGAGTAGAGTGAAAATGATGGAAATGGAGTGATGGAAATGTTCTTGTCTTTACTGTGGTGGCTGAACTCTCAGTTAAAAAGGAAGAACCTTGTTACATGTAAGTAATAATTCAGTTTAAGAAAACAACCACCATGATATATCTCGGAGTTCAGTTCAAGCCCCTTCTCCTTCACGAGGCTTCCCCCAGCCACCTCCTTGTTTCATGGCCTTCCAGGGCACTCAAGATTTTGGTTCCTGTTAACCACTGCTTGGGCTCTTTCTTCAGTAGGGCTGCCTTGACTCCTCAGGGCAGTGACTTGCTGAACTCACACTCATTTAACACAGCCAGACCCTGCCCATAGCCAGCTCTGTGCGAGGCTAGGATTGCTGGCGAGGTAGTAGTGGCTGGGGAGAGGGGCTCAGACCTGAGTGGGCTTCTATGACGGTCTGTTCTTCTCTCAAGTACCTCACCTCAGCTCTTGCTTTCTTTTCCCCTACAGGTTGGGATAAACATTCCTATGGCTATCATGGCGATGATGGGCATTCTTTCTGCTCCTCGAACTGGCCAGCCCTATGGTCCCACATTCACTACAGGAGATGTGATTGGCTGCTGCGTCAACCTCATCAACGGCACTTGCTTCTACACCAAGAATGGCCACAGCCTTGGTGGGTACACAGGGGGCCTGGGAGGGTCTGTCCTGTGGAGCCACTTTGATTGGCGAGAACCCTTGAAGCCAGAACCTTGTTGCAGATCTTCTGCTGAGCTCAGGGGAACTGCAGCCATTTCCAAGCATCAGAACCCTGCAAGGGGAAGGCAGGGTATAGGTGATCTCCCCTCATTAATCCATTCATTCAACAGCATTTATTGAGCCTGGGGCAGTGCAAAAGAGCAGTAATGTTGTGGTCCTGCTTTTGGCCCGTGTGACACTCCTTAGAGCAACGTTTAGGGTTGATGAGAAGTCGAGAGGCCCTAGTATATACTGGACAGTGGAAGTGATTTGTATACCAATTGCCTGGGCCCAGTCTGGACCTTCTGTAGGGCGCTTATTGCTACGGAGCTACAATGAGGGCTATTATAATACAGGATAAACACATAAGCCGGGGTCAGATGGGGCCAGGTCTCTTCTGGGCTGTTTGTGGTTAACACACAGCAGCCTGGACAGAGTTACATTGAAAAGATCCCTTTGGTTAACCTGAGAAGGCTGGACTGACCGAATTAAGGGCCTAGGAGGCGGAGCGATACAATGAGTGGCTTGGTTACCGAGAACCCCTTCTCCTTCACGAGGCTTCCCCCAGCCACCTCCTTGTTTCATGGCCTTCCAGGGCACTCAAGATTTTGGTTCCTGTTAACCACTGCTTGGGCTCTTTCTTCAGTAGGGCTGCCTTGACTCCTCAGGGCAGTGACTTGCTGAACTCACACTCATTTAACACAGCCAGACCCTGCCCATAGCCAGCTCTGTGCGAGGCTAGGATTGCTGGCGAGGTAGTAGTGGCTGGGGAGAGGGGCTCAGACCTGAGTGGGCTTCTATGACGGTCTGTTCTTCTCTCAAGTACCTCACCTCAGCTCTTGCTTTCTTTTCCCCTACAGGTTGGGATAAACATTCCTATGGCTATCATGGCGATGATGGGCATTCTTTCTGCTCCTCGGGAACTGGCCAGCCCTATGGTCCCACATTCACTACAGGAGATGTGATTGGCTGCTGCGTCAACCTCATCAACGGCACTTGCTTCTACACCAAGAATGGCCACAGCCTTGGTGGGTACACAGGGGGCCTGGGAGGGTCTGTCCTGTGGAGCCACTTTGATTGGCGAGAACCCTTGAAGCCAGAACCTTGTTGCAGATCTTCTGCTGAGCTCAGGGGAACTGCAGCCATTTCCAAGCATCAGAACCCTGCAAGGGGAAGGCAGGGTATAGGTGATCTCCCCTCATTAATCCATTCATTCAACAGCATTTATTGAGCCTGGGTCAGTGCAGAGAGAGCAGTAATGTTGTGGTCCTGCTTTTGGCCCGTGTGACACTCCTTAGAGCAACGTTTAGGGTTGATGAGAAGTCGAGAGGCCCTAGTATATACTGGACAGTGGAAGTGATTTGTATACCAATTGCCTGGGCCCAGTCTGGACCTTCTGTAGGGCGCTTATTGCTACGGAGCTACAATGAGGGCTATTATAATACAGGATAAACACATAAGCCGGGGTCAGATGGGGCCAGGTCTCTTCTGGGCTGTTTGTGGTTAACACACAGCAGCCTGGACAGAGTTACATTGAAAAGATCCCTTTGGTTAACCTGAGAAGGCTGGACTGACCGAATTAAGGGCCTAGGAGGCGGTAGATGACCTGAATCCCAGCCATGGTGATGGGTGCAGACAGTGGAGAAAAGGCCTTCAAAGGCCTTGGGGTGGTGCAGTAGGACTTAGTGACAGGTGGGGCGCACTGGCAAGAAGGGAACAGGGGAAAGTAGCTGGATTAGTGGTGCTGTCAGCCAGGGTCAGAACCCCAAAAAGAGTAGCAATCAGCTGAAGAATCCCTTACAGAGCAGTCCTATACACACAGAGAAACTTAGGCTAGAACTTCAGAGAGAGAGGGGAACTTTGACTATTCTGACCTTGCTCTGGTAGGGCTGACTACTGTTTGACCCTTGGATGAGTAGAGCCCACAGCCAGAGTGGCCCTGAGGTGGCACCTAACTGGGGACTGGCCTGGGTTTGCAGAGGTCTCTAATCTGGCAGAACCTTACAAGCCAGGTTGACCATGAACTTTGCCAGGAAAGGGAGTTGCGCATTTGACTTTGAACCCATCTCGTAGGAGGTTCACTTACCCTGGTTTGAGGGGCAGTTAGAGGTGGCTGCCACTCTCTGCATCTCCAAGATGTGGCTTCTCCAAGCCCGGGTAAAATCAGCGGACTTGAGTGGAAATCAGGTTTATTGTGGCTAGTCATCAGGAGCCAGCATTCCTCAACAGGGCAGTCAGATGCCACAACCTGGAGTGGGCGGCCAGGAGCATAGTATGGACGCCACAGAGCTGACCCAGCTGCACGTCCAGGGAATCCTCCCCTGACATCCATGGCCACCTCGCTGCAGATGCTGGTATCCAGCCTGGGAAGGAGCTAACTGCTCAGGGACAAGGCCTCATTCCCCACTCTGTTCTCTTGACTCCAGCCATTTCCTACCTCTTGTCTTTTCTGCTGTCAGAGTCCAGGGACCACCCTTACCCAAGCCCTGCTTCACTTGCCCCTCTGAACCAGTCCCAGTCCTGCCCCTCTGCTTTGAATAGTTGCTCTCCTTATCTCTTTTCAGCTTTTCCTCACTTTGCTCAGAGCATGGCACCCACCACGGGGCGCAGGATTTGGGTACATACCTGCTGTTCCCTTTGTACCTCCCTCTGGCTGGGCCCTCACCTCTTTGTCAGTCTAGGTCCCTGAAGAGCTCATGGCCACCTCAGTGTCAGCCAGACTCTCACACTGTTTTTAAAAACTTATCTCCCTCGTACTTGCGTATACAGACCTTGTGAAGACCTTACACATCTTGTAATTAAACTTCCTTTAGTCCTGTGTTATCAATCTTCCTAGCCTGTCAAGGTCTTTCTGTTTCTATCTCAAATATTTGGTATCCTCCTCAGCATTACGTTAACCTAAATTTTGGTTAACATGTTTATATGTATTTTCATCAAGATATTGATAAAAATATTGGGAGAGGACAAGGCTCGATTTGAGCCCTTCAGCCTACAGCTTGTCCAAGTAGACACTAGCCATTTCAGGATCACTTCATTAGGTTAGTTTGAGGCTCATGTTTTTCTGTCTTGCTCACAAGGATACTTCTAAGACCTTCCAAAAAAAAAAAAAAGGATCTGACCTTTCCTCTCCTTTTTTCTGGATCATGAAATATAAAGGAAAGTCAGGGAACTCTGAATGATAGACCACTTGGTGAATCTTCTAATGACCTTTCCTTTGCACAACCCGTTGTATCAGCATAATACACTTCAGAATCTCAAGCAGGATCATTGAGTCACTGACTGCTCTCTCGCCTCAGAACCTTTCTCCCCTTAGAGAAACAGTGACGTTTCCTGCCTCCAGCCGCCCCGCTCCTTTGCTTTGCTCCCTCATCTTCTTTTTTTTTTTTTTTTAAAGATTTATTTATTTATTTATTTTGGGGGGTCGTGTTGGGGAGGGAGGGGGGCGGGCGGGCCACTTCTATTGGTCTTTCATTTCTCTATTTTCATCCGTCTTTTTTCTTTGGCTCCTGTGGGCCTCCCATCGCGGTGGCGTTTGTCGTCGCAGAGCGCCGGCTCTGGGCGCATGCGCGCCAGAGCTCCGGCTCGGTAATTGGACACATAGGTCTAGCCGCCCGCTGCACGTGGGTCTTCCCAGGCCAGGATCAAACCGCGCCTTGCACTGCAAGGCGGTGTCCTTATCCTCTGGACCACCAGGGAAGCCCGCTCATCTTCTGTCACAGAGGCCGCCATCATCTGTTCCCTTTGTACCTCCCTCTGGCTGGGCCCTCACCTCTTTGTCAGTCTAGGTCCCTGAAGAGCTCATGGCCACCTCAGTGTCAGCCAGACTCTCACACTGTTTTTAAAAACTTATCTCCCTCGTACTTGCGTATACAGACCTTGTGAAGACCTTACACATCTTGTAATTAAACTTCCTTTAGTCCTGTGTTATCAATCTTCCTAGCCTGTCAAGGTCTTTCTGTTTCTATCTCAAATATTTGGTATCCTCCTCAGCATTACGTTAACCTAAATTTTGGTTAACATGTTTATATGTATTTTCATCAAGATATTGATAAAAATATTGGGAGAGGACAAGGCTCGATTTGAGCCCTTCAGCCTACAGCTTGTCCAAGTAGACACTAGCCATTTCAGGATCACTTCATTAGGTTAGTTTGAGGCTCATGTTTTTCTGTCTTGCTCACAAGGATACTTCTAAGACCTTCCAAAAAAAAAAAAAAGGATCTGACCTTTCCTCTCCTTTTTTCTGGATCATGAAATATAAAGGAAAGTCAGGGAACTCTGAATGATAGACCACTTGGTGAATCTTCTAATGACCTTTCCTTTGCACAACCCGTTGTATCAGCATAATACACTTCAGAATCTCAAGCAGGATCATTGAGTCACTGACTGCTCTCTCGCCTCAGAACCTTTCTCCCCTTAGAGAAACAGTGACGTTTCCTGCCTCCAGCCGCCCCGCTCCTTTGCTTTGCTCCCTCATCTTCTTTTTTTTTTTTTTTTAAAGATTTATTTATTTATTTATTTTGGGCGGGGTCGGGTTGGGGAGGGAGGGGAGCGGGTGGGCCACTTCTATTGGTCTTTCATTTCTCTATTTTCATCCGTCTTTTTTCTTTGGCTCCTGTGGGCCTCCCATCGCGGTGGCGTCTGTTGTTGCAGAGCGCCGGCTCTGGGCGCATGCGCGCCAGAGCTCCGGCTCGGTAATTGGACACATAGGTCTAGCCGCTCCGCGGCACGTGGGATCTTCCCAGGCCAGGGATCAAACCGGCGCCCCTTGCACTGCAAGGCGGTGTCCTTATCCACTGGACCACCAGGGGAAGCCCGCTCCCTCATCTTCTGTCACAGCACTCGCCCTGTGTGTCACTGGTCGCCAGTATCGTTACTAGTTGCACACCATCTCTCTTGCTGGAGTTGGCAGCACTTTTTAGGGCCAGGCCTACAGCTGCTTCCCTGGGGCCTGTCGTAGGGCCTGGCTCCTGTGAGGTCTCAGCAAATACTTGACAGGAGGACACATGAACCCTGAGTGAGTGGAGACTGATGTCTCACCCACCAGTGGTTCATATACTTCCAGAGTAAATGTTTTTATTTTTCCCTGCAGCAGATGGGATCTTAGTTCCCTGATTAGGGATTGAACTCATACCCACTGCAATGGAATCACAGATTCTTAACCAGCGGACCCCCAAGGGAGTAATTTTTATACAGGCTATGTATACCCTCAACCTCAATGACCCCAGAGCTCTTGTCTGGCTTATCAGCAGGTTTGAATGTCCTGTTTGCATCCTGGATCTTTGCCTGGACCTTCTCCGATCTTTCCCAGGGTGGCTCAGATCTTGCCATCACAATGGCTTTGCGGAGGCTCCCGGAGACCTACAGGGCTGTGGGGAGCAGTGTCGCCCTTGTCCAGCGCAGTAGGGGATGGAGTATACTGCCTCTTTCTTCATCCTCCCGGATGCCTTCCTGAGTGCCACAGTGAGACAGAGCTAGCGAGCGGGATAGGTCACCCCCTGGGTAGGAGTGTGGCAGGTGCCTTGCCCTATGGTGTAAGCGCAGCCAGCTTGGACCTGAATCTCACAGTTTATGAAGCAGCCCTCACAGAATCTGTTTTCCCTTTCTTATTAGGGGTGTTGGATGTTTCATTACCCTCTTTTTCACATAGGCTCAGAGAGGTTAGGTAGCTTGCCAAAGGTCACACAACAGATAATTGATGGAGCCTGGACTCCTCCTTCTTCCAGGGTTCTGTGGGCCTCTCTGTGAACCTGGCCATACTGAGATCCATGGGGACAGCTCCCATGCAGACCTGATCGGTGGACATTGAGGGGCTTCCAGAGTTCATTCTGCTGGTTCTGTGATTGCTGACTCTGCATGTGGGGCTGGAAGTGGCCACCAGCAGGCAGGTCATGGCTTTATGAATTCTTTCACTGAGGAACAAAATAGCCCAGTAAAGAATGTAAACATCTCTCTGCTCCTTTTTTTTTTTTGGTATGTAAACCAGTGTCAGAGACAGTATACCCCTTCCAGGCTTGTTCTGAGGGTTAAATGCTTCCTTAAAGGACATGAGCCCAGTGCCCAGCACGTGGGGTGCGATGGCTGTCTGTCAGGATTCTGGCCTCAGGTTTACTGGGAGACCTGTCATCAGACCCTCCCATTCTGGCCTGCTAGGTTTCAGTTTCTTTTCCGGTTAGATTTGAGGGAGAAGATGGGGACCTCTTAGTAGTCAATGGTTTGACAACCTCTCAGGCCAAAAGATTCTAGAAGATATGGTAAGAATTTATATAAAAAAACGGGAAGACCGTGAGTGTTTGGGAGTCTCCTTTGGCCTTGACTCATTTCTCGGCCTGCAAAATATAATGCTTTGATTCATATGCTGAGTCTCCTCTCCTGCTCAGGCCTACTCATATATTTGGGGTCCTGTTCCCCTCTACCCTCACTTTCTGTTCAGGACTGAGGTCCCTAGAAACACAGTCTCTTCTCGTGGCAGGAACGCTCAGAGGGTACACAGGCCAGTGCTAACCTGGGCTTTGTCAGTTCGGGATCTCTGGACCCTGGGCAAGTGGAGGCTGAAGATGGCAGCTGCCGCCTTCCCTGTTGCGCTGCTCTGTCAGCTTAGAGAAGATGTTGGTGCAGAAGACTAGAAATGAGTCCAGTCCCCGAGTTTCTGCTGGTTTTGTGACTGCTGGCAAATCATTTAACCACTGAGGCTTACTTTCCACATCTGTAAAGTGGGGATCAGAAAAGCTGCTCCCCAGAGTTGGTTTGAGGATCACATGAGGTAATGCGTGAAAAAGAACCTGCCATAGAGTAGTTCTCCATAAACACATGTTGCATCAAGAGAACAATCAGTCTTGGAGAGGCCATCAGGGTCGATCATTTGGGTTTGGTCCTGCCTAGCAGATACTCCCTGAGAGGTTAGAAATGCTGTGGACAAATATCCAAAAAGCTGACTTTGCCTCTGGCCAGGGTGTAAACCTACCAGCCATTGTGACAGGCTGTCCAGGGCAATCCACTGTGTGGCCTGATGACTGTTCTTTCCCTCCACAGGTATAGCCTTCACAGATCTCCCGGTAAGTACCGTTGTGGGTCTTCAGCTCTGGCCCCTGGGAGGTGACAGGCATAGTGCAGGATGTGGGGTCCTGGCCTCTCCCCAGCCAGGGCTGTGTGCTGTGTGGTCAGCTTGAAGGTACCAGTAAGAGCACTTGCTGGCCTTCTTCTGTCTCCAGCACCAAGACCTGGTCTTCCTCCATGACTCTTAGCAGGTGACTGTGATTTGTGGCATTTCCAAAGGCAGCTGGAGGAGATGAGGAGTGAGTGAGTGGCAGAGAAAAAGGGTCCATGGCTCAGCTGGTCTAAACCAGTTCTGTGTGGCTTATAGCCAGTGGACTGGCGGGCAGAGTATAGAAAATCATTCCTGAAGTGTTAGGGATCCATGTGCATACCTATCAGAGAGCCCCGAGGAAAGCCAGTACCTTAGGGGGACTGAGCTCACTACCGTGTAGGCTATCTCTGAGCTGGAGTCATGAGTTTTATGGGGAAAAGGGTGAGGTTTCCTTCTGGCTTATTAGTTCAGGACTCATCCCACCTCCTACACCCCAGTCCTATTTGGTTGTGAGTCATCCCAGGCCTTGTCACATGCTGGGCGTCCACCCAGATTGGTGGGAGTCTGGCCTGGCTGTGTGCCCTGGCTGAGTTCTGGAAGGAGGAAGCTTTGCTGGCTCTGGGGGCTGCTTAGGGCTCCTGGGCCTCCTCTGACGCTCTAGGAATAGGAAATGCCCTTGTGATCTGAGGGGCAGTCTGAAGCCCAGACTACAGCACCTGTTTGTGTATCATAATCCTTCCTCCCGCTGGAGACCCCAGAAGGGAGCTGTGGTCCTTGGGGCAGAGAAGGGACCCCCAGAGTGTTCTTTCCATAAACACATGTTGCATCAAGAGAACAATCAGTCTTGGAGAGGCCATCAGGGTCGATCATTTGGGTTTGGTCCTGCCTAGCAGATACTCCTGAGAGGTTAGAAATGCTGTGGACAAATATCCAAAAAGCTGACTTTGCCTCTGGCCAGGGTGTAAACCTACCAGCCATTGTGACAGGCTGTCCAGGGCAATCCACTGTGTGGCCTGATGACTGTTCTTTCCCTCCACAGGTATAGCCTTCACAGATCTCCCGGTAAGTACCGTTGTGGGTCTTCAGCTCTGGCCCCTGGGAGGTGACAGGCATAGTGCAGGATGTGGGGTCCTGGCCTCTCCCCAGCCAGGGCTGTGTGCTGTGTGGTCAGCTTGAAGGTACCAGTAAGAGCACTTGCTGGCCTTCTTCTGTCTCCAGCACCAAGACCTGGTCTTCCTCCATGACTCTTAGCAGGTGACTGTGATTTGTGGCATTTCCAAAGGCAGCTGGAGGAGATGAGGAGTGAGAGAGTGGCAGAGAAAAGGCTCCATGGCTCAGCTGGTCTAAACCAGTTCTGTGTGGCTTATAGCCAGTGGACTGGCGGGCAGAGTATAGAAAATCATTCCTGAAGTGTTAGGGATCCATGTGCATACCTATCAGAGAGCCCCGAGGAAAGCCAGTACCTTAGGCGACTGAGCTCACTACCGTGTAGGCTATCTCTGAGCTGGAGTCATGAGTTTTATGGGGAAAAGGGTGAGGTTTCCTTCTGGCTTATTAGTTCAGGACTCATCCCACCTCCTACACCCCAGTCCTATTTGGTTGTGAGTCATCCCAGGCCTTGTCACATGCTGGGCGTCCACCCAGATTGGTGGGAGTCTGGCCTGGCTGTGTGCCCTGGCTGAGTTCTGGAAGGAGGAAGCTTTGCTGGCTCTGGGGGCTGCTTAGGGATCCTGGGCTCTCCTCTGACGCTCTAGGAATAGGAAATGCCCTTGTGATCTGAGGGGCAGTCTGAAGCCCAGACTACAGCACCTGTTTGTGTATCATAATCCTTCCTCCTACGCGGAGACCCCAGAAGGGAGCTGTGGTCCTTGGCAGAGAACACAGGCACAGGGAGAGAATTCCGACCCTGAGCGGAGAAGAGTCTAGTGGTGAGATGTGGCCCAAAACACCCAGACGTGAGTGTGACGGCTCTGTGCCAAGTGCTGAAAAGGCTGGCCCAGTGGGCAGTACAGCATGTGATAGGAATGATACAGGGTTGGAGATGGAAGGTGGACGAGGAGACAGTGGGGACAGTGGGAAGGAGACTGATGAGACATGGGCCGGTAGCTTGGGAGCCATAGGACGCATGAGGGAGTGACCTGGTAAAAGATGGTCCTGGCAGGGAATTGGGCATTGGGAGCCCCACACCCAGGAGACATGCCCAGACCTCACTGGCCAGAAGATCCTCCTTCTAGTGAGCCTCAGACAGGAAGGGCGGCAGCCTTTCTTTACCCTTTTCCAGTGTGAGGGGCTCTAACCACCTAACCCCCTTGGTCCTGCTCTTCCCTCCTCCATCCTTTCCTGTCTCCCCCATCCCTTCTTGCTCCCTCAGATACCCATCTTTTTGCGGCAAATGGATCCTTGGTCCTGGCTCGCTCTGAGAGGAGCCATCATCCATCCCTGCAGCAGATCGTCACGGGCATGCCTACAGGGTCACAGAGCCCGGCCTGCCCCTCTGTGCCCTGATTGGGTCCCGAGGTCCCGAAGTGGGGCCTTGTGCTTTGAGGACCCTACAGCCTCTGATGTGGTGCAGGAGGCTCCATGTTGAGCCTGGCTTTTCTTTTGCTTCCTCCTCTCAAACTCGGGAGTAGAGCCTCTGCTAGGGAGGTGGGTAGCACGCGGCCTAGCCCTGCCTCCCTGCCCTGCTGCAGTTCTCTCAGAGCCAGAGCAGCGGCCCCAGGAGCCAGCGCCTTCCCTCTCTGTGCAGGAGTGAGATGAGGCGAGGCCCTGCTGCCCCTTTGTCCTCAGAGTCCAACTGACATTTCATTCTCCTCCTCAGGCCAACCTCTACCCCACCGTAGGCCTGCAGACACCTGGGGAGATTGTGGACGCCAACTTTGGGCAGCAGCCCTTCCTGTTTGACATTGAGGACTACATGCGCGAGTGGCGTGCCAAGGTCCAGGGCACTGTCCACTGCTTCCCCATCAGTGCCCGGCTTGGCGAGTGGCAGGCGGTGCTGCAGAAGTGAGTGCCCAGCCCCTGCCTTTCCTCTGCCCTTCTCCCACTCAGGGGCCTCACTCTCCTGTCGGCCCCTGAACTGCTACGCGCTGCTCTTGTGAACGCTCATGGGTAGCATTTCTTCTGGGAAGCACTCCCAGGATGACTCTGCCGGCTGCTCTCCTGCCCCTCTCTGAGTCTAGTTCTCCAGGGCTGCTCCTGGTTCACCCTGTGCCCCTCCACTGGGTGGGAAGGCCCTGGATGTAAGCTGTTTCCCTTCCCCAGGTCATGTTGCAGGGGATGTACTAGGACAGCCTGTGGCCTCTTCCTCTGTGGACCTTTTTTTCTATCAGAGGGAGTATCTGGCATGCCATGCCTCTGGCCTCAGGTCACTGCTCAGGGTCAGATCCAGCTGAACCCCTTGCGTCTACAGCAATGGTGGTAGGAAGAGAACCCTCCCTAGGGCCCACCTAGTCTGATTAAATTCCTAGACTCCTAGGAGTCAGTCTTGCTAAGAATCCCAAGGAAAGCCAGATACAGGCCTCTCTGCTCCATTTGGGCCAGCTATGGGCCCAAATGGAGCAATGGCCTGAACCCACTCTGCCACGAGGTGGGTTAGTTGGCCTGGCTCCCAAGGGTGGGCAGAGGAGGGCTGACCTCCTCCTAGGCCTGGTCATTGGCCTGCGGATGCTGGGGCATTAGAGTCCAAGGGGTGGGGGTGGGTGGGATACACACTGGGTTCTTTGTGCAGCCTTCCTTTCGTGAGGGATGGATATTGTGGGAGGGCTGAAGCAGGGCTCAGTGACCTTAGTAAGGAGTAGAAGCACAACTCCATCTTGTTCCCAGCCCCCAGAACTTAGAAGAAGCCCTTCCTTGGAAGGCCAGCATGGTGGCAGTGCCCAGAGCAGGTTTGCTGGGACAGGCAGGGGGAGGGGTGAGCTGCCCAGCTGTGAGAAGTAGGGGCTGGTACTCTCAGGTGACAGGGCCTGGGCTCAGCACATGGGTGTATTCTTTATACATATGTATCTGTGGCCTGTGTCTGTTCATAGGTAGTATTTGCTAAGACCTTCATATAACCCGTATCCTGTGATTTCATGTAACTTCACTTCATGGACGTTGTCAAAGGCTGTGTTATCTCGCAGACACATTTTCCATAAGCTCCCTGGCTGGGTTCCTTTGGTGGTAGGTTCAGGTTATTTCCTCTCTCTTGCTTGTGTAGATTACCCTTTTGTATATAAAGAGTTTTCCATATTTTAAGATTATTTCCTGGGCGTCCTTTCATAAAGTAGAATTACTGAGTCAAAGGGACTATACATTTTTGTGGCCCCTGATGTGCATATGGACTCATCTGAACCCTGTTTTGTCAAGACTTTTTGCCCTTGTATAAATACATAAATTTCAAAATTAGAAGTATTGCATATTGACTTCTTGCTTTATGCTAGGTACTTTATGTGCACTCTATGTGGATCATCTCATTAACTTCTTAAAGTACAAGGGAACACTCAGCTGAACATCTGTGCCTTCCACAGGATAGCCCTTCAGACACCTGGGTGGGGCAGTTACAATAATGACACTGACATGTACACCAGTGTGTCCAGTTTTGTACACATAAGATGTGAGGGCTCCACATGTGCCACTGCTCACATGCCAGGTCTGGGCATCAGGCTTCTTAAGGCCATCTCCCAAAGACTAGGTTCTTGTTGCCCATGTCACTGCCTGAAACTGTGGCTTCCGGGCCCTAGATTTGTGGTGTGTTAAAAATGGTCATTGGCCTGCGGATGCTGGGGCATTAGAGTCCAAGGGGTGGGGGTGGGTGGGATACACACTGGGTTCTTTGTGCAGCCTTCCTTTCGTGAGGGATGGATATTGTGGGAGGGCTGAAGCAGGGCTCAGTGACCTTAGTAAGGAGTAGAAGCACAACTCCATCTTGTTCCCAGCCCCCAGAACTTAGAAGAAGCCCTTCCTTGGAAGGCCAGCATGGTGGCAGTGCCCAGAGCAGGTTTGCTGGGACAGGCAGGGGGAGGGGTGAGCTGCCCAGCTGTGAGAAGTAGGGGCTGGTACTCTCAGGTGACAGGGCCTGGGCTCAGCACATGGGTGTATTCTTTATACATATGTATCTGTGGCCTGTGTCTGTTCATAGGTAGTATTTGCTAAGACCTTCATATAACCCGTATCCTGTGATTTCATGTAACTTCACTTCATGGACGTTGTCAAAGGCTGTGTTATCTCGCAGACACATTTTCCATAAGCTCCCTGGCTGGGTTCCTTTGGTGGTAGGTTCAGGTTATTTCCTCTCTCTTGCTTGTGTAGATTACCCTTTTGTATATAAAGAGTTTTCCATATTTTAAGATTATTTCCTGGGCGTCCTTTCATAAAGTAGAATTACTGAGTCAAAGGGACTATACATTTTTGTGGCCCCTGATGTGCATATGGACTCATCTGAACCCTGTTTTGTCAAGACTTTTTGCCCTTGTATAAATACATAAATTTCAAAATTAGAAGTATTGCATATTGACTTCTTGCTTTATGCTAGGTACTTTATGTGCACTCTATGTGGATCATCTCATTAACTTCTTAAAGTACAAGGGAACACTCAGCTGAACATCTGTGCCTTCCACAGGATAGCCCTTCAGACACCTGGGTGGGGCAGTTACAATAATGACACTGACATGTACACCAGTGTGTCCAGTTTTGTACACATAAGATGTGAGGGCTCCACATGTGCCACTGCTCACATGCCAGGTCTGGGCATCAGGCTTCTTAAGGCCATCTCCCAAAGACTAGGTTCTTGTTGCCCATGTCACTGCCTGAAACTGTGGCTTCCGGGCCCTAGATTTGTGGTGTGTTAAGAGAGCAATGTGGGTCATGGATTAGTTCCCCATTACCCCCTGGAACCAACACTGCTGAGGGCCAGGCTCACCTGAGCTGAGATGCTTCTGCCAGGCGCGTGGGGTGCCTTGGAGGAGCTCCTGCATCTGGAGAAGGTATGCACGTGGCATGCATCATCCCCGCCTGGGCAGCTGCCAGATCGCTTGGCTGGCCGCCCTTCCAGGAAGCCCTCAGAGAGGCTCGTGGCAGTCTCTGAGTTCGCCTCAGGTCACAGGAGGCAGCTGCTGCTGTGAGGAGGTGGTATGTGCCTCTGTACCTACTCTTATCATCACACTTGCCCGCTTGTGGGCCCCAAAGCCCAGAAAACTGCAGCCATTCATCAAGTTGTGAGGACCACCCTCGTGACCCGCCTCTCCCCTGCCTGACTGCATGAACACTGGGGAAAGTTTTCATTTTGTTTCAGCCCCTTTATTCTCATTCTGTGGGAGTTGCACATTAAGGTATGTTTAGGGAAGACCTAACAGCAAGTCTGTCCTGCTAGGGGGTCAGTGAGAAATGCAGTTCTTAAGTGTCACCTTGAGCATTTCCTTTTTTCTAGCATGGTCTCATCTTACCTGGTGCATCATGGGTATTGTGCCACGGCCACGGCTTTTGCCCGCATGACTGAAACACCGATTCAGGAAGAGCAAGCATCCATAAAGAACAGACAAAGTAAGGTTGATTGTTCTCTGACCTCTCCTTCCCTCCCTCCTTCACTGTCCCTGATTTTTTTCTGTGGCTCATGGCAGCCTTGGGTAACCTGTCACAAGTCTGTTCAGTTTAGATCCTCACTAGAAGACCAGCCCACTGCCCAACTCCAGGCCCTGCTTCTGTCCCTCTTTCAAGGCAACACTGTTCCAAAGGACTGTCCCACAGCATGGCGATGTCTCGGTACAGCCTCCCTAATCGTACTCTGATGGCCAGCCACAGGCTGGGCCCTGTATGGCTGGCTACCCCTTCTCCATACTTGTTTCCTTCCCCTGCATCCTGGATTCCACTCAGCCCCCCACTCATGGTCTTCTAGAAAGAGAGTTTTTTGCATCTTATAAGTCCATTTGCCTTGCCTTGTCCCTCTTTTGCTCAACCTTAGTTGTTCTGCCTGCCCCTGGCCAGAAGGGGGATGAAGTATTCATAACCGGGAAGGCTGATGCTCCATGGCCACTGTGGTTGCGCTCTTTCTGCTTCCCACCTCTGCTCCTGCCCTTTGCTTTGAAGGAGACGAAGAAAGCTTTCCTGATGTTCATACTGGGCTGCCTACTGTGTGTTTGGGGCTCTTTTGTGGAAAGAGGGTGTGGGGGAAAGAGGAAACAGCCAAGAAAGGAGATAGGATGAGGCGAGGAGAGTGAGGGAGAGAGGTGTGTGTGGACATGTGTGTCTGTGTGCGCGTGCCCGCGTTGCTCTGAGCCTGTCGTCTCTGTGTATGTGCATGTGTCTGTGTCTCTCAGAGAAGCTACGCCCAGCCAGACAGACGGAAGGGGATCCCAGACTTGGGATCTGTGAGTGAGAGAGCCTCAGACCCAGAAGTCGCTCCCAGCAAGACGCACCAGTCCACAGGGTAGGAGCACAGTGCCACTGGCCTGAGGGATGTCTGTGTCAGAGCTGCCAGGGAGAGGAGGGTGCCCTCCTCTCTCAGCTGGGGGCACTGCAGCCCCTGAAGACCACCACGCCCTGGCCCAGAAACCATGAGCTCCCATTGCCACCACCGCTTGAGGCCTGAGGAAAGAAGTCTATCTGAGCCTCTGAGGCCACAAAGCTGCCTGGGCGCCTATCCCCAGATTCCACTCCCACACCCAGGAGCTCTTCCCTGCCCAGGTGCCTGGCAACCTGCACTCCATAGACGCGGGCCTCTGAACTCATCCACCTGCTTCTGGGCTGGGAGTGCCCACTCCTCCATTTCCCCCTCTTGATTCTCTGAGAACTCCCTGACACTTGACAGAAACCAGGATCTCTCGTGGGGCTGGTGGCTAGGTTCTTTCTTCAGTTTCTTCTTTGAGCACCTCAGGGGGCTCTGAGCACTCCCGCCGGACTGTCGGCCAGTCTGTGCCCGGGACTGGTAATGCAGAGACATGTGGAGGGTCTGTGTCCCCTCGCTCACTGCCACGTTCTTCACAGAAATCCAGAAGCTGGTGCTGGAGGGCCGCGTAGGGGAGGCCATTGAGACCACACAGCGCTTCTACCCAGGGCTGTTGGAGCACAACCCCAACCTGCTCTTCATGCTCAAGTAAGTTTGGGGCTCCCCAGCAGCCCTGCTGGTGGTGGGAATACACAACCTGGGTCAAGCCCAGCACGTGGCTGCTCCGCTCCTTCCACAGGTGCCGACAGTTTGTGGAGATGGTGAACGGGACTGACAGTGAGGTCCGCAGCTTGAACTCTCGAAGCCCCAAGTCCCAGGACAGCTACCCTGGCTCCCCCAGCCTCAGCCCCCAACATGGCCCTGCTAGTTCTCACATACACAACACAGGTCAGCTGCTCTCCAGAGGGCTCTGGGAAGAAGGGGTGTGCCGAAGCGAGGCCAGCCAGCCACCCCTCCCTGGGATGGGCTCAGGGCTTGCTGCTGGATTGAGGGGAAGGAAAATGGAGCCACTCCAGTTATTCCTGGGCCCTGCTGGACGGCAGACTGGCCCTCCTCTTCTGACTGTCCCCCGACTTACAGGAGCAGACAGTCCCAGCTGCAGCAACGGCGTCCCTTCCACCAAGAACAAACCGAACCACAGTAAATACCCCGCGCCCAGCTCCTCCTCGTCCTCGTCGTCCTCCTCATCCTCCTCATCCCCCTCGTCAGTCAATTACTCCGAGTCCAACTCAACAGATTCCACCAAGTCCCAGCCCCACAGCAGTACCAGTAACCAGGAGACCAGGTGCCTGTTCTGCTCAGCTTCTTCCTCCCGCCTTCTGCTCTGCGCCCACTGCAGCCTGTCCTGTGAGCGCCCCCGCTGCCCTGTACCCCCGACCTTCCCCGAGCTCTGTGCCTGGAATAGTAGCTGTGGACCCACCAGGCCAGGTGTTGACTGCAGCTTCTGGTCCAGCCCTTGATTCAGCTGCTGCTTCCCTTGGCCCTGTCTTTCTCCAGGGGCACTGACGCTGAGAAAGTGGTTGCCTCCAAGGACACCAGACTTCTCAGAACGCCCAGGGTCTATGCTAAAGGAGCTTTTCAGGAGCTCAGCTAATGGCCAGCCAGTTTGGGCTGGCAGGGGTTATAGGCTATCGACTGTAGGTGGCTCTCAGTGCCCTGGCCTCCTTCAGGGCTGACCCTGGCTTGGCTCCCAGGCATTCCTGTCACGACTCACTTGCCCAGGTCACTGGGGATCAAGGGGTGCATAGAAGGAATGCTCTTCATGCTCAAGTAAGTTTGGGGCTCCCCAGCAGCCCTGCTGGTGGTGGGAATACACAACCGGGGTCCCAGCACGTGGCTGCTGCTCCACAGGTGCCGACAGTTTGTGGAGATGGTGAACGGGACTGACAGTGAGGTCCGCAGCTTGAACTCTCGAAGCCCCAAGTCCCAGGACAGCTACCCTGGCTCCCCCAGCCTCAGCCCCCAACATGGCCCTGCTAGTTCTCACATACACAACACAGGTCAGCTGCTCTCCAGAGGGCTCTGGGAAGAAGGGGTGTGCCGAAGCGAGGCCAGCCAGCCACCCCTCCCTGGGATGGGCTCAGGGCTTGCTGCTGGATTGAGGGGAAGGAAAATGGAGCCACTCCAGTTATTCCTGGGCCCTGCTGGACGGCAGACTGGCCCTCCTCTTCTGACTGTCCCCCGACTTACAGGAGCAGACAGTCCCAGCTGCAGCAACGGCGTCCCTTCCACCAAGAACAAACCGAACCACAGTAAATACCCCGCGCCCAGCTCCTCCTCGTCCTCGTCGTCCTCCTCATCCTCCTCATCCCCCTCGTCAGTCAATTACTCCGAGTCCAACTCAACAGATTCCACCAAGTCCCAGCCCCACAGCAGTACCAGTAACCAGGAGACCAGGTGCCTGTTCTGCTCAGCTTCTTCCTCCCGCCTTCTGCTCTGCGCCCACTGCAGCCTGTCCTGTGAGCGCCCCCGCTGCCCTGTACCCCCGACCTTCCCCGAGCTCTGTGCCTGGAATAGTAGCTGTGGACCCACCAGGCCAGGTGTTGACTGCAGCTTCTGGTCCAGCCCTTGATTCAGCTGCTGCTTCCCTTGGCCCTGTCTTTCTCCAGGGGCACTGACGCTGAGAAAGTGGTTGCCTCCAAGGACACCAGACTTCTCAGAACGCCCAGGGTCTATGCTAAAGGAGCTTTTCAGGAGCTCAGCTAATGGCCAGCCAGTTTGGGCTGGCAGGGGTTATAGGCTATCGACTGTAGGTGGCTCTCAGTGCCCTGGCCTCCTTCAGGGCTGACCCTGGCTTGGCTCCCAGGCATTCCTGTCACGACTCACTTGCCCAGGTCACTGGGGATCAAGGGGTGCATAGAAGGAATGTGCCAACTCAGAGGAGGGCCGCAGAGGCAAGGGTCCCAGAGGCAGTGTCAGGACCAGAGTGAGAATGAGGTGACAGGCCTCTGGGGGTGGGGGGCCTCACCCACGTGTTGAAGCCTGAGAATGTGGGAGCTGTCCTTTCTTGCCCTTTGGGAACCTCAGTGTGCCAACCGCAACCCATGGCTGAAGCCTCAGTGGAGGCCCGCCCAGGCTGCTGCAGCCACATCCCCTTGACCAACTCCCACCTCCACCCTTCTCCACAGCGACAGTGAGATGGAGATGGAGGCAGAGCATTACCCCAACGGAGTGCTGGAGAGCATGTCCACGCGCATTGTCAATGGTGCCTACAAGCACGAGGACCTGCAGACAGATGAGTCCAGCATGGGTAAGGTGTTGGAACCTTACCCACTACACTCTCGCCTGCTCTTCCACTGGTGGCCATGCTAGTCCCAGTGCCCTGTCCCCTCTGCATGGAGGGGAGAGGGTAGCTGCTGGGCAGGGTTTGATGGCTGAAGAAGTTTTGTCCAAGTCTGGACCACTGCCTCTGTAGCCAGTCGTGAATGGGTGCTTGCAATGGGAAGGCCTTAGCTTCCTGTTCAGGCCAGGTTCCCCGCATTTGTGGCTGGAGGGGGTGGTGAGAGCAGGCACCAGGATTAGCCCCCCTGCACCTTGCACAGGATAGGAGAGGGAAAGCCTCCAAGGCCTGTGTGACCTCTAGACCCTGTGCTAGGTGGACTGAGAACAGCTCAGCTTGGGGTGGCCCCCCTGTTCCTCTCACCCCTTACTTGCCTCCAGCAGAAGGTACACCACCCCACCCCAGCCCCAGCCAGGCCCTTCTTTGGGGTCCCCACCCTAGTGCTCTCCCATGTCTTTGTCCCTCCTGATATGACCCCCTGCTGGGCTCTGGGTGCAGATGACGGGCATCCGCGGCGACAGCTCTGTGGGGGCAATCAGGCAGCCACGGAAAGGATTATCCTGTTCGGCCGTGAGTTGCAGGCACTGAGTGAGCAGCTGGGCCGGGAATATGGCAAAAATTTGGCCCACACGGAGATGCTGCAGGTATGGAGCAAGCCAGGCCCTCATACAGAAGGGGCCCTCATTTGGTGGGGGGACAGGCTGACTCTGGGAGGGCACTGGGGGCAGCAGCAACAGGACAGAGTGGGCTCTAGTCCAGTCTGCAATGGGAATGGGGTTGTGCCCTCCCTGGCACCGCTAGGGCCTTGTATCCCCCTGGAGCCGTAGTGGGGTGGGGTGCGTGCCACAGTGCCCTCAGGAGTGCCCTGTCCCTTAGGATGCCTTTAGCCTGCTTGCCTACTCAGACCCCTGGAGCTGTCCAGTTGGCCAGCAGCTTGACCCCATCCAGAGGGAGCCTGTGTGTGCCGCCCTCAACAGCGCCATTTTAGGTAAGTGGCTCTAAGGAGAGCAACAGCTGACCCAGGAGTGCCTGTCGTGGCCCCCAGCACCCCTTCCTAGGATTGCTGAGACTGGTCCATATCAGGGCAGCCAGCTCTGCCCAAGGGCTGTCTGGGGGCCCACAGGATTTTAGGGCTCCCATGGCTAAATCGAAAACCTGACCTCCCTCTGCCCAGCTGCATTGGCTGGCTGGATCATAATGGGCTCAAGACTGTGACCATGGGCCCATGCCCGCTCATACTCCAAAGAAAGCTAAGGTTCACAGGTTCCGGGCAGGGCCATGACCTGGTACCTGGGATACACTCACACAGAGGCACATGAAATCTCTGTTCCAAGAGATTCTGTCCACTCCCCCCACTTTCAGCTCCCAAAGGAACTTTGACGTGGGCTCATCCCTGATCAGGGCAGTGACTAGGTCTTGTCTCTTCTCCACAGAATCTCAGAACCTGCCAAAGCAGCCCCCGCTGATGCTCGCCCTGGGCCAGGCATCTGAATGTCTACGGCTCATGGCTCGAGCCGGCCTGGGATCTTGCTCCTTTGCCAGAGTCGATGACTACTTGCACTAGCTGACCACACTGGCTGGCCCCTCCTGGCCCTCCCTCAGCCCCAGGACTGGAGCAGCCCTGCCCTCCATTGGCACCTGATGCAGGGACCTGGAAGCCACGGGCAGAGTCCACTCCTCCTGCCTGGTCTCCTCTGTTCCTTTCCTTCCTCCCCTCCTTCCTTCCTTCCTTTTTCTTCCACCATCAGTCTCTCTCCCCTCCTCTTCACGTGCAGCGGCCTGTGACTCAGTATTGGCTGGTTACTCTTCCTGTAGCGCCTTCTGTTTTGAAAGAGGGGGTTTGTTTTGAGGAGAGGTTGGGGTTTTTTAATCTTTTTTTTTTCCCCTCTCCTTACTGAGCCACCAGTATTTATCTCTGGAGAGTTTGTGCTGAGCTGGTTTCTGCTAATTTAGTAATGAAGCCTATCCAAGTTGGTGATAGCTTATTATTTTCATAAGTAAAAAAAAAAATGAGATTATATATATATAAATATATATATTAAAAAAAGACACAGTATTTATCGTAGCGTTAGTGGTCCAGCACCTCTTGAGTGAGGCTGTCCAGACACCATATGTTTTATTTGAGTCCAACTCATCAAAAAAGAATCATCTCTGTCACCTCAGCCAAGGGATTTGTTTATTTCAGGCTTTCTCTTGGTTGAACCGTAGGCCCAGCTGCACCTTGGGAAGCCCAGTAGGCTTTGGAAGCCTCTTAGTGGGCAGGATAGGCTAAGATGGTTTGAAGCATCTGAGAGGTTTGGGTCCCTAGGCTTGTGAGAGCCAAACTTGAGCAGAGAACTGCAGGGCCAGGGGTCCACAGGAGAGATGAGTCAGCCCTCGCTAAGAGCAAAGTGAGGGAGGAGAGTGTCCTTAGCCAGCACGCCGTCTACCATCCTACCCTTCCTCTCACTGCCTGCCTTGACTCTCTCTTCCCTTTTCAACATCCCGCCTCCCCTTGTTGTTAAGATGGCCAAATACTTCATTTACTCTAAGTTGATTGCCTGGGAACTACCTGCCTTCGACCCAAGAGCTGCTGAGTGTCAGGCTGCGGGGAGGACGTCTCCCACCAGGACAGAAGCCCCTGCGAAAAGGGGCTGCCTTCTTCCTGCCCGGGTCTTCACTGTCTCTGCACAGCTCGGATGGAATCAGTGGTTCCTGTTGAGAAGCTAGGACCTTGTAGAGGCAGATTTGTGGGCTGCTGATGACCGGAGCGGATGGAACCCTCAGCCCCAAGGCCAGGCCTCACCGTAGCTGTGCCAGGCAGATCCTTGCAGTTTGGCCCCAGCCACTGTTACGCATATTTGCTGGCCAGAGGAAGGGACCTTGTGGGCTTGACAAATGTCCTACTATCTATATCAGACGGATCCTCACAGCTCATGGGTTAAAACCGCCGTGGTACTGCCATTCGGGGAAGATGGCGGCCAGGACTTGAGCCACGTATTATGAAGTTTTTTTTCCCCTTATCCAATAACTGGAGAGTTTGTGCTGAGCTGGTTTCTGCTAATTTAGTAATGAAGCCTATCCAAGTTGGTGATAGCTTATTATTTTCATAAGTAAAAAAAAAAATGAGATTATATATATATAAATATATATATTAAAAAAAGACACAGTATTTATCGTAGCGTTAGTGGTCCAGCACCTCTTGAGTGAGGCTGTCCAGACACCATATGTTTTATTTGAGTCCAACTCATCAAAAAAGAATCATCTCTGTCACCTCAGCCAAGGGATTTGTTTATTTCAGGCTTTCTCTTGGTTGAACCGTAGGCCCAGCTGCACCTTGGGAAGCCCAGTAGGCTTTGGAAGCCTCTTAGTGGGCAGGATAGGCTAAGATGGTTTGAAGCATCTGAGAGGTTTGGGTCCCTAGGCTTGTGAGAGCCAAACTTGAGCAGAGAACTGCAGGGCCAGGGGTCCACAGGAGAGATGAGTCAGCCCTCGCTAAGAGCAAAGTGAGGGAGGAGAGTGTCCTTAGCCAGCACGCCGTCTACCATCCTACCCTTCCTCTCACTGCCTGCCTTGACTCTCTCTTCCCTTTTCAACATCCCGCCTCCCCTTGTTGTTAAGATGGCCAAATACTTCATTTACTCTAAGTTGATTGCCTGGGAACTACCTGCCTTCGACCCAAGAGCTGCTGAGTGTCAGGCTGCGGGGAGGACGTCTCCCACCAGGACAGAAGCCCCTGCGAAAAGGGGCTGCCTTCTTCCTGCCCGGGTCTTCACTGTCTCTGCACAGCTCGGATGGAATCAGTGGTTCCTGTTGAGAAGCTAGGACCTTGTAGAGGCAGATTTGTGGGCTGCTGATGACCGGAGCGGATGGAACCCTCAGCCCCCAAGGCCAGG
The DNA here is from genome assembly GCA_022376925.1 of Tragulus kanchil. Lineage (NCBI taxonomy): Eukaryota > Metazoa > Chordata > Mammalia > Artiodactyla > Tragulidae > Tragulus > Tragulus kanchil. The sequence continues at coordinate 161,530,119 of JAIOJX010000031.1, read as the reverse complement.
CCTCACCGTAGCTGTGCCAGGCAGATCCTTGCAGTTTGGCCCCAGCCACTGTTACGCATATTTGCTGGCCAGAGGAAGGGACCTTGTGGGCTTGACAAATGTCCTACTATCTATATCAGACGGATCCTCACAGCTCATGGGTTAAAAACCGCCGTGGTACTGCCATCAGGGATTCAAGAGAGGAACGGCCAAGATGGCGGCCAGGACTTGAGCTGGCCATCTGTGGAGAGGACTGACTGCTCGGGGAGAAAAGGGAGGCGCCCTCCCAGATGAGCAGGAGAAGGGTCTGGGATTTCCCCATCTGGTCCACAGTGGGAGGGAGTGCTCAGGCAGCCCCTGCTAAGGGGCAGGATCAGAAGTTGAGCTTCCAGTCCCTGCCAGGATGTGGGCTGGCCAAGCTCCTGCTCTCCATCTGTGGATACAGGAATGGTGGGTATGGCCTGAGGCATTCAGTGCCCACCGGGACTTGCTGGGCCTAGTGCTGGACAATAAGAGAAATAAGATTGAGTTGGATTAAGTGCTGGTGATGAGGTCAGGGCCTTTGGCTCTGTACTTTCCCAGAATTCTGCCCCAGGACATGATCCGGAAGGTTGCTGCTTTTTCTTGGTCCCCACTGGGGCCCAGCTGGCAGCCCAGAGAACATGACCCGTCAGGAAGGAATTGTCCCGTCTGTGAAGGAAATTCGTCCTGTGCAAACCTGGGGATGCCGAGCTCCCAAACCGAGAGGTTGGAAACATCAGGCTCTTAAAAGTGGTCAGAAGCATGTAGGATTGGGAATTAAAAGCAGAGGCTTTTGCACTTGGAATGAAGTTCAGAGAACATCCATTCCACCAATCCTCTCCGTTTTATAGATAAGGAAACAGGCCCAAGAGATTAAATGGCTTGGCCAAAGTCACACAACAGATAGGGACAGAACTGGGTCAAAGGGTCATCCCTGTGGATTGGACAACACTGTTTAGTTCTAAAGCTGAATGGCAGGCGAGGGGTTAGGCTGGCAAGGCCTGCATCAGTGTCGGAGCAGCTGGTACCTTCAGGGGTATGTCAGGGGTGGGGACGGGTGCCCGGCTTGTGTTGTAGAGCGGCTGAGGGCCCCCAGAGGGCTCAGGACAGCTGTGTGCTGCTCGGGGTTGGGTGTCTGCCTGGCTCACGCTCAGTGCCCACGGCCACCTCCCCATTTTCTGTGCCTTATCTCACTGTTTCAGCTGAGTCCAAGTTGTTTACTCTGTTCCTCTCCAGAGGGGCTGTGTCCCAGTTGGACAGCTCACCTTTGGGACATAAGCCTTTGCCCCACAAGCCATGGAGAGGACCAAAATCAAGCTGCTTGAGCCCACTGTCTTGCTGATAGTCCAGGCCTGCCTGCCAGCCAGAGGAGTCCCTGATGCACACCCAGACCTGCCAGCCTGCTTCCAGAGGCCGAGAGTGGGGGAGGCACCCAGGAGGAGTCCTGGTGAAGAGCTGGACTGGAACCAAGAAGGGAGGAGAAGATCTGGCTTTGTTGGGTCATTCAGCGCTGGGGGAGCAGCCTTCCTCTCCTAATCTTTTCCTCTTACTCCACCAAAATGGTCGCTCTTTTCCATAGCGGAAACTGGCGGACATGCAACAAAAGCTAGAACCCCTGTTCCTTGCCCATAAGGGTCTGTGGCTGGGTGCAGACTGGCAGGACAGGGACACTAAGATGGAAAAGTGGAGACTGCCCAGCCTCCCAGCTCCTCCCTACCCCGTAAGCAAGCACAAAGAAGAAGAGGCAGAGACCTGTCAGAGCTGAAAGTTCCTTTGGTTGCTCACAACTCAGGTATGCACACGGAGAGAAAAAATGGCTTGGCCAAAGGGTCCCCCACAAAAAAGAAATGGTCAGAAGCATGTAGGATTGGGAATTAAAAGCAGAGGCTTTTGCACTTGGAATGAAGTTCAGAGAACATCCATTCCACCAATCCTCTCCGTTTTATAGATAAGGAAACAGGCCCAAGAGATTAAATGGCTTGGCCAAAGTCACACAACAGATAGGGACAGAACTGGGTCAAAGGGTCATCCCTGTGGATTGGACAACACTGTTTAGTTCTAAAGCTGAATGGCAGGCGAGGGGTTAGGCTGGCAAGGCCTGCATCAGTGTCGGAGCAGCTGGTACCTTCAGGGGTATGTCAGGGGTGGGGACGGGTGCCTGGGCTTGGGTTGTGGAGCGGCTGAGAGGGCCCCGGAGGGCTCAGGACAGCTGTGTGCTGCTCGGGGTTGGGTGTCTGCCTGGCTCACGCTCAGTGCCCACGGCCACCTCCCCATTTTCTGTGCCTTATCTCACTGTTTCAGCTGAGTCCAAGTTGTTTACTCTGTTCCTCTCCAGAGGGGCTGTGTCCCAGTTGGACAGCTCACCTTTGGGACATAAGCCTTTGCCCCACAAGCCATGGAGAGGACCAAAATCAAGCTGCTTGAGCCCACTGTCTTGCTGATAGTCCAGGCCTGCCTGCCAGCCAGAGGAGTCCCTGATGCACACCCAGACCTGCCAGCCTGCTTCCAGAGGCCGAGAGTGGGGGAGGCACCCAGGAGGAGTCCTGGTGAAGAGCTGGACTGGAACCAAGAAGGGAGGAGAAGATCTGGCTTTGTTGGGTCATTCAGCGCTGGGGGAGCAGCCTTCCTCTCCTAATCTTTTCCTCTTACTCCACCAAAATGGTCGCTCTTTTCCATAGCGGAAACTGGCGGACATGCAACAAAAGCTAGAACCCCTGTTCCTTGCCCATAAGGGTCTGTGGCTGGGTGCAGACTGGCAGGACAGGGACACTAAGATGGAAAAGTGGAGACTGCCCAGCCTCCCAGCTCCTCCCTACCCCGTAAGCAAGCACAAAGAAGAAGAGGCAGAGACCTGTCAGAGCTGAAAGTTCCTTTGGTTGCTCACAACTCAGGTATGCACACCGTGTGGCAGCTGGGCAGCGGAGCCCTACTTGACTGCCAGTCCCGTGCACCCGGACCTGTGGCCAGATGGTAGACCCTGGCTGCCTCAGGCGCCACCCCTTTGCCTAGGGTTCTCCTCCATTAGTAACTACAGCCGACACACGTCCTCCACATTGTGCACACTGGTTCTGCCTTTGTCCTCGCAAGTTGATACTTGGCATTAGCATGAAACTGGTGGGTGTGGGAGGGTTTAGAGAGAATTCTAACACAAAACATCCTATTAAATTGTACTTGAGAGATGAAAAAACTCCTGTTGTATTTTGACAGAATTATTTTTATTAAAATACACATCCATGAGCATTTATGAGTGTCTGGTCTCTGTTGTCTTAGCTGGGATTGGCACATGCCCTAATGTGACACAGCTGTCCTAGAAGGTATGGCTCGTGCCCAGTTCATCTCTCCTCAAGGACTCTCAAGACTTTTGCAAGACCCCAAAGAACATAGGTACGTATGCTTTAGATTCTCCCCTGTGAAACAGCCTCCATTTGAGACAAAAAGTAGCAAATTCAAAAAGGTAGGCTGTAGAACCTCCTCTCCTCAAAATATTTATTTGGGCTTCCCTGGTGGTCCATTGGGTAAAGAGTGCGACTTGCAGTGCAAGGGGTGCTGGTTCAATCCCTGGCCCAGGAAGGTCCCACATGCTGCAGAGCAGACGGAGGTGTGTCCAATTATGATCCAGTGCTCTGGAGAGCATATGCCCAGAGTTGGTGCTGTACATAGAGAGGCTACTGCGATGGGAGGCCCACACAGGGCAAAGAATTAAGATGGATGAAAGCAAATAAATAGAAACCAGTAAAAGAGGCCAAATTAAAAAATAATAACTTTTAAAAAATTTTATTTATTTGGCTGTGCCGGGTCTTAGTTGGAACACTCGGGAGCTTTGCTGCACACACTGACTCTAGTGGTGCATGGCCTCCAGAGCACGTGGGCTTCACTGCCTCCATGGCATGTGGGATCTTAGTTTCCTAAGCAGTGATTGAACCTGCATCCCCTGAACTGTGAGGCAGATGCTTAACCATTGGACCACCAGGGAAGTCCCCAAATAAGATGTTAACACATTCCTGATAACGCTCACTCCAAATCCTGGGCAGAAAGAACTCTCCTGAGGGGTACTGAGGTTAGCTTCCTTTCAGTTCGAGAGAACAACTCATGCTCAAAATGCTAATTTCGGTGACCCTGGGAAATTAACCTTTTTCAGCCTTAATTTCCCCCATTTTTCACATGTGGTTAGTTGTGCTATCCCAAGGTTGATAGAGGATTATAGTATACATAGCGCAGGGCTTGGCAAGCAGGGACAGAGTCCATACACCACTGCCCTGCTTCCATGAGAATGTGACTGGCCTGCTCCTTTCTCAAGCTGCCACCCCTGCCCCCAAAGCCTCAGGATTTTATGCAGAGGAGGGATAAAATAGATGATGCTTCTGTTCACCTGGAGGTAAAATTAGAAGCAAACAAAAGGCCATTGTGAAACATAAGAAGGCAGGTTTGAGAAGTATTTCAGGGATGTTTACACCACAGGATGAGTGACCTGAGGTGAGGGAGATCAGAATAGACACAAAGCAATTGCATGCAGGCTTTTGGTTGAGGGAAAGGATGGGTAATACAGGGATATATTACCCACAAGATAATACCGGGAACGGGTTGGTGGCTAAAAGTCACCAACCTCTCTACTGGGGTGCAGAGATTTGCTGGAGAGCATGTAAATCCATCTCTCAGAAAGAGAAAGACATGTCTCCTGGAACTGGAAAAGGATTCTGACATCAAAAACTGTCATGGATGCTCGCCGTGAACATCACCTGCTAATGAAAATCTCTAAAAATTCTGTCTTAAGATGTGTGTCTTAAGATGTGTAGCTTATAACCTAGCATTTTCCAAACTTACATTATTATTACAGAGTGCTTTACTTCGCAGCATTTTATAGGATTTTCAGGGAAATTTTTCTTGCTTCTCAGCCTTTTGGCTAAGATCAAGTGTAGTATGAGGGCTTCCTAGGTGGCACACTGGTAAAGAATCCATGATGCAGGTGACACAAGTTTGATCCCTGAGTCGGAAAGATCCCCTGGAGTAGGAAGTGGCAACCTGCATCCTGAACTGTGAGGCAGATTCTTAACCATTGGACCACCAGGGAAGTCCCCAAATAAGATGTTAACACATTCCTGATAACGCTCACTCCAAATCCTGGGCAGAAAGAACTCTCCTGAGGGGTACTGAGGTTAGCTTCCTTTCAGTTCGAGAGAACAACTCATGCTCAAAATGCTAATTTCGGTGACCCTGGGAAATTAACCTTTTTCAGCCTTAATTTCCCCCATTTTTCACATGTGGTTAGTTGTGCTATCCCAAGGTTGATAGAGGATTATAGTATACATAGCGCAGGGCTTGGCAAGCAGGGACAGAGTCCATACACCACTGCCCTGCTTCCATGAGAATGTGACTGGCCTGCTCCTTTCTCAAGCTGCCACCCCTGCCCCCAAAGCCTCAGGATTTTATGCAGAGGAGGGATAAAATAGATGATGCTTCTGTTCACCTGGAGGTAAAATTAGAAGCAAACAAAAGGCCATTGTGAAACATAAGAAGGCAGGTTTGAGAAGTATTTCAGGGATGTTTACACCACAGGATGAGTGACCTGAGGTGAGGGAGATCAGAATAGACACAAAGCAATTGCATGCAGGCTTTTGGTTGAGGGAAAGGATGGGTAATACAGGGATATATTACCCACAAGATAATACCGGGAACGGGTTGGTGGCTAAAAGTCACCAACCTCTCTACTGGGGTGCAGAGATTTGCTGGAGAGCATGTAAATCCATCTCTCAGAAAGAGAAAGACATGTCTCCTGGAACTGGAAAAGGATTCTGACATCAAAAACTGTCATGGATGCTCGCCGTGAACATCACCTGCTAATGAAAATCTCTAAAAATTCTGTCTTAAGATGTGTGTCTTAAGATGTGTAGCTTATAACCTAGCATTTTCCAAACTTACATTATTATTACAGAGTGCTTTACTTCGCAGCATTTTATAGGATTTTCAGGGAAATTTTTCTTGCTTCTCAGCCTTTTGGCTAAGATCAAGTGTAGTATGAGGGCTTCCTAGGTGGCACACTGGTAAAGAATCCATGATGCAGGTGACACAAGTTTGATCCCTGAGTCGGAAAGATCCCCTGGAGTAGGAAGTGGCAACCTGCTCCAATACTCTTGCCTGATGAATTCCATGGACAGAGACGCCTGGTGGACTACAGTCCACGGGGTTGCAGAGTCGGACACGACTGAGCGACTGAGCACAGGGAAAAACTAGCGTAGAAGTAAGAGTAGAAAAATAAGATTAAGCACAAATGTTCCTATTCCATAAGTAAAGCCACAGTAATTTCATTTCCTTCCAGACACATTTCCAGCATCGTCTGTTTTCTACTAAAGGTTATTCTCACTGCTCTAGCGGACAGTCTGGTGAAACAAAGGCTAGTCTCGTAACAAAGTGGTATTTGGGGGTGACAGGTTTCAATAAAGAGATCACAGGGGACTGAGGTCACAATCTTGAAAAGCACTGACAAGTTAGAACAACCAAAGAGCATCCAGAAGAAAAGCAGCCCAGATACGCACGAAAAATGGAGTTTTAAGGAGTCAGAAAGCTGCGAAGTCCGGCGGGTTCAAGAGAATTGTCGTTCTGCCTAGACAGATCATTATCCATCAGCAGGTCCTCCTTCATTCCGGCACAACCAAGGCCCACCACGGTACTCTGAACCTTCTCGCTCTTCCTGCCAGGCGACGGAACAGAAAGAAGCCTAGGCTGGAAAACCATTCCCTCTGCCGCCTTCACCGCCGGAAACGAATGACCCGGGCTGCCAGCCAGCCAGCTTAATCTCCGCCCTGAAACAGCGAGCATGCGCAGCTCCTGGCCGCGGCTCCTCCCAGAGCTGGTCCACCCCCGCCGGGGAGCATGCGCAGACCTACCGCCGTCCCGCCCCTGCTTTTCCAGAGACCCCGGTTCCTTAGAAACCAGGCGGCGCGTTCCCGGTGGCGGCGCGCTACACTCCGGTGCCCGTGCGTCCCCGCCAGCCTCCCTCACGAACGACTAGTGGCCGGCGAGACCCGTCCGGACCCATGGTCTCCAGGGCGACGTAGGGCGGGGGATGCCAGCGTGCCAGGTGAGAGGCGGCCCGCGACGGCGGGTGAAGATGTAGCAGGGCATGGCGCGGCGGCGAGCGGGCGCTGGCCGGGCCTCCCCGGTGGCCGGGCACCCGAGGTCGGAGGCGAGGATACGCGGAGCTGGGGCTGGAGGGGGCCGTCCTAACTGCCAGCGCGGGCTCGGAGTTTGGGATTCGCCCGGGAGTTGGTCCTCCCACTTCAGAAATAGGACCTGCAAGTTTGGTCGTAGAATTGTAGTAGAATTTTGTCTCCTGGAAGGTCCTTGGCCATAACCCGTCCTTTTACTGGACGCGAAAACCTCGGCTCCCCAGCCCTGTGCCGAGCAGACCCCGCTACCTGTGTGAGGACCGAGGCTTTGTGGATAAGAATGTGAGATATGGCAACCGCAGACAAAGGGCTCGTCTGAGGTCCATCGTCTTTCGGAGTGAGACGGGTTTGGGTGGGGGGGGGATACATGGTTGTTTAAGGAAAGAGAGTCCAGGTGGCAGGAGGGAGAAGGGACATTCCAGAAGGTGCGGGTGACGCAACCTGTCCCAGAGTGTTCTCTGGGCAGAGCTCCCTGGGCCTGGCGTACCTCTGAAGCTCAAGAAAAAAGCAGATGGATTTGAAAAGACAAAAGGTGAGGTGAAGCATTCTCAAGGCATTATCACCTGAATGGTGATGAGGGGGAAAGTGGGGACCGGGAGATCAGGACTTGTGAATGGTTGTGTGAAAAAGAGTTTATGGCAGAATTTAAGTAACAGGACAGGAATAGAAAAAGTTCAAAGCTGTCTTGGAGAGACACCAGGGAAGGTTATAAACCTTGTTTATCTTCAGCGTTCCCACAGTGTCATGCAAAGGACAAGATACAGGAGGAAGGAAGTAGTAGGTGGCTTTAGAGTAACCAGAACCTGGTGGTGCAGGGCACAGGGGACCTTTGAAGCTGTGGGGCACAAAGGTCGGAAAAGGTAAAGCCCTGATCTGTGACCCTTCAGTGGAAAGGAACAGCTGTTTAAATTAGGAAAGACGATGTATAATTGTCAAATAGAGACAATGGAAGCCAGAGAATTTAGATACATTCTTGATAAGGAAACTCATTTCCTTCCTTCTCATTTCCTTCCTTCCTTCCAGGGAACAGGAGTTTTAAGGCCATCCATTCTACAAAAAATGTGTAAAAGTTACTGCTTTTGGAATAGGAGTTTAGAGAATCTATCTGAACCAAGAACTGAACATTTTTAGCAGACAGTTCTGGTGGCTCAGACAGTAAAGAATTTGCCTGCAATGTGGGACCCCTGGGTTCGATCCCTGGGTTGGAAAGGTTCCCTGGAAAAGGGAATGCCTTCCCACTTGAGTGTTCTTGCCTGGAGAATTCCATGGACAGAGGAGCCTGGCGGGCTACCCACCAGGTGGGTGGTTGCATAGAGTGGGACATGCCACCCCACTCAGACACAGCTGAGCAACTAACACTTTCACTTTTCACTTTTTAATTGGTGAGAGGACACCCCCCGACACACACACATACATATTTTACCACTTAGAAATTCTTTTGTGACAGGCATTCCTACTTTTGGTTGTTCTACCTTTCCTATAGAATGAGTGGTATGGGTCTGATCTTTTTTTTTTTGCCTAGGCTTTCTTTATTCTTTTTTTTTTTTTTAATTTGGGCCTCTTTTATTGGTTTTTTATTTGTTTATTTTCATCCATCTTTATTCTTTGGCCTATGTGGGCCTCTCACTGCAGTGGCATCCCTCGTTGCAAAGAACTGGCTCTGGGCATATGTGTTCCAGAGCGCTGGCTCGCAATTGGACACACTGGTCCAGCCACTCCGCGGCACATGGGATCTTCCCGGGCCAGGAATTGAACCGGTGCTGTTTGCATTGCAAGGCAGACTCTTTACCCACTGAATCGCCAGGGAAGTCCTGATCTGTTATTTTTTATTTTCTGGAAAAATTCAAATATGTGATTTCTGTTGTAATACTAGAAGCCACTAGCAGTAGTATTAGCAATCAATCTAAAATATGGCACAAATGAGCCTGTCTACAGAACAGATTCACATAGAGATCAGACTTGTGGTTGGCATGGGTGGCGGGGGGGTGGGGTATAGGAAAAGGGAGAGGGATGGACTGGGAATTTGGGGCTAAGATGCAAACTATTATATTTAGAATGGATAAACTATAGAGTCCTGCTGCATGGTACAGGGAACTTGATCCAGTCTCCTGGGATAAACCGCAATGGAAAAGACTATTAAAGAATGTGTTTATGTGTGAAACTGAGTCACTTTGCTGTACAGCAGAGATTGGCACAACACTGTAAATCAACTATACTTCAATAAAAAAAAAAAAAAAGTTTAAAAAATGACTATTCCAAAGGACATAAAGATTTGTAATATGGGGAAAAGTGTGATATTTAGAAGGTGGTCCCTGATTCTAATCATCACAGTCAGTTTGTCACTTGATCAAGCTAATTTTCAAGTTTTGTCTACTGTGTATTTGACTTGGCAGCAAGTTCCCCCCGCCACAGTGATAAGAGAAGATGCATTGAAAGTGTGATACTATTAATAGATCAAATTAGTTTAAGAAAGCTTTGTGATTCTTTTGTTCATAAATCAGTGCTGGACTATATAACTATGGATATGGCTGTGCATTCTCCTGACTTCTCTTTCATCTCTGGAAATATTTGTACAAATACCTCAAGAGGGAAGGGTATGTAATCTGTGAAGAACATTGGTGCTGTTAACCAAATCCTGTCAGAAAAGCTTTGTGAAAATCATTGTATTCTGTATAAAAACCCTCATTACTTTAGCCTTGGCCCACATGGAAGACAGACAAGTAGGCCAAAATCCAAGTCGGATGGAAGGGAGCAATTACCATCTGTGGTGCTAAAGAAGGCGTGGGAGGGTGCGCTGAATGTCAGTGCAAATACTTCCTTGAATGAGCATTTGGAGAAGAGACGGCTTAAATGTGGTGCGTGTGCCCCGTGGATTTGTGTGCATTGTTTAAGCCCCTGTAATCAGAAAGACACTTGTTTTCAGATGAGAAAGATGGGCAAACTCAAAGTGTTTCTTCATCGCTATGGCAGTGAAACTTTTGACAAATACTTACTTAACATCCATTCCATTTTCTGGGGCAGCTGAGGGCAGTTATCAAATCTGGCCTGTAATAAAGTAATCAACAGTATTTAATAGGCTAACTTACTAGATAAGCCAGTAGTGCTAACAAGATTTACTTTCACTGGACTGATTTTCTGTTTATACTGTAAGGGGAGAAATGAAATGAGGACACAGTGTGATCTGATTTAGTAAGTTGTAATATAAAGTTGATGTTCAAAGAACACAGGAATCAATGACTAGTCACTTAGAAGCAGGAGAGGAGTCCTTCTGATGGCTAATAAGTCACTTGTGTGTTTTTATAATAGGAGTTTCCTTCTAGGATAAATCTACTATTGTAATTAGACAATGTCTAGAAAAAAATTGGAGATTTTGCTGTTTTTGAGAATTCACATGCAAGATAGTAATAGGACATTATTTTGGTTTTTTGGGGAGAACCTTTCAATATTTCTTTTTTTAAAATTTATTTATGTTTGGTTGCGCTGAGTCTTTGTTGCTACCCACGGGCTTTCTCTCATTTTGGTGAGCGAGGGCTGCTCTTTGGTTGTGATGCATGGGCTTCTCGTTGCAGTGGCTTCTCTTGTTGCGGAGCACAGTCTCTAGGCATGCAGACTTCTATAGTTGCAACATACAGGCTCAGTAGTTGTGCTGCATGGGCTCAGTGGCTCAGTAGTTGTGCTGCATGGGCTCAGTTGCTCTGCAGCATGTGGACTCTTCATGGACTGGGGATTGAACCCACGTTCCCTTCCGTGGAAGGCAGACTCCCATCCACTGTACCACCAGGGAAGTCTCAGGAGATTACATACCAAAAAAAGCAGCTTTATATTAGAAAACTTTAAGGGAGCCCAGAAGTCCAGATTACTTGGAAATTTCAATATCAGGTGTTTTCGAAAATGGGGGATGAAAGATGATTGAAATAAACTTGGGCTCATGAAACTCAAAATGAAAAAAGATACTGAGAAAAACATAAAAACAGTAATACTTCTCAGCACACTAACATTCACTTACATTAATGTACCATCTCTCTTTTTTTTTTAATTTTTGGCCTCTTTTGATTTTTGTTTATTTGTTTTCATCCATCTTTTATTCTTCTGGCAGTGAAACTTTTGACAAATACTTACTTAACATCCATTCCATTTTCTGGGGCAGCTGAGGGCAGTTATCAAATCTGGCCTGTAATAAAGTAATCAACAGTATTTAATAGGCTAACTTACTAGATAAGCCAGTAGTGCTAACAAGATTTACTTTCACTGGACTGATTTTCTGTTTATACTGTAAGGGGAGAAATGAAATGAGGACACAGTGTGATCTGATTTAGTAAGTTGTAATATAAAGTTGATGTTCAAAGAACACAGGAATCAATGACTAGTCACTTAGAAGCAGGAGAGGAGTCCTTCTGATGGCTAATAAGTCACTTGTGTGTTTTTATAATAGGAGTTTCCTTCTAGGATAAATCTACTATTGTAATTAGACAATGTCTAGAAAAAAATTGGAGATTTTGCTGTTTTTGAGAATTCACATGCAAGATAGTAATAGGACATTATTTTGGTTTTTTGGGGAGAACCTTTCAATATTTCTTTTTTTAAAATTTATTTATGTTTGGTTGCGCTGAGTCTTTGTTGCTACCCACGGGCTTTCTCTCATTTTGGTGAGCGAGGGCTGCTCTTTGGTTGTGATGCATGGGCTTCTCGTTGCAGTGGCTTCTCTTGTTGGGGAGCACAGTCTCTAGGCATGCAGACTTCTATAGTTGCAACATACAGGCTCAGTAGTTGTGCTGCATGGGCTCAGTGGCTCAGTAGTTGTGCTGCATGGGCTCAGTTGCTCTGCAGCATGTGGACTCTTCATGGACTGGGGATTGAACCCACGTTCCCTTCCGTGGAAGGCAGACTCCCATCCACTGTACCACCAGGGAAGTCTCAGGAGATTACATACCAAAAAAAGCAGCTTTATATTAGAAAACTTTAAGGGAGCCCAGAAGTCCAGATTACTTGGAAATTTCAATATCAGGTGTTTTCGAAAATGGGGGATGAAAGATGATTGAAATAAACTTGGGCTCATGAAACTCAAAATGAAAAAAGATACTGAGAAAAACATAAAAACAGTAATACTTCTCAGCACACTAACATTCACTTACATTAATGTACCATCTCTCTTTTTTTTTTAATTTTTGGCCTCTTTTTGATTTTTTGTTTATTTGTTTTTCATCCATCTTTTTATTCTTCTGCCTGTGTGGGCCTCCCGTTGCAGTGGCCTCTCTCGTTGCAGAGCACCGGCTCTGGGTGCATGCGCTCCAGAGCACTGGCTCGTAATTGGGTACACCAGTCCAGCCGCTCCACAGCACAGGCCAGGGATCGAACCAGTGTCCCTTCCACTGAAAGGCAGACTCTTTACCCACTGGACCACCAGGGTAACCCAATATACTGTCTTTCTCTTTTTTTTTTTTTAAAGATTTATTTATTTATTTATTTATTTCGGTGGGAGGTGGGGTGGGGAGGGAGGGGAACAGGCGGGCCACTTCTATTGGTCTTTCATTTCTCCATTTTCATCCATCTTTGTTCTTTGGCCCGTGTGGACCTCCCATTGCGGTGGCCTCTGTTGTCACAGAGCACCGGCTCTGGGCGCATGCGCTCCAGAGCTCCGGCTGGGTAATTGGACACATGGGCCCAGCCGCTCCGCGGCACGTGGGATCTTCCCAGGCCAGGGATCGAACCAGAGCCCCTTGCACTGCAAGGTGGTGTCCTTAGCCACTGGACCACCAGGGAAGCCCTAGCTCCAATCATGTAATTACTGAACCCTAGTTTCTTAACATGTGTAATTTATAACAGAACACAATTTGAAAATGACATGTCTAACACGAGAAAGGAAAAGCTGGTTCATGTAGTTAGTAAACTATGTAATCTTTAAAAACTGATAGCATGAGAAATGCTTATATCAAAATAGTAAGAAAGAATCAGGATACAAACTTGTGAATACAGTTTGATTATAAGTACATCAAACTTATCAAAAAGGAACATACGAAGAACGCATAGTAATTTTCTATCATGAGTCAATATTTTTTAAAAATAACCCTTCTAAATGTTTCTTGCTTGTGTAAAGAATGATACTGAACTTGTTTTCTCTCTATGGGCCTTCACCCCCTTCTTGCTATCTGAATTAAAAGGGGTAGAGGAGCCCAGAAGTCCAGATTACTTGGAAATTTCAATATCAGGTGTTTTCGAAAATGGGGGATGAAAGATGATTGAAATAAACTTGGGCTCATGAAACTCAAAATGAAAAAAGATACTGAGAAAAACATAAAAACAGTAATACTTCTCAGCACACTAACATTCACTTACATTAATGTACCATCTCTCTTTTTTTTTTAATTTTTGGCCTCTTTTTGATTTTTTGTTTATTTGTTTTTCATCCATCTTTTTATTCTTCTGCCTGTGTGGGCCTCCCGTTGCAGTGGCCTCTCTCGTTGCAGAGCACCGGCTCTGGGTGCATGCGCTCCAGAGCACTGGCTCGTAATTGGGTACACCAGTCCAGCCGCTCCACAGCACAGGCCAGGGATCGAACCAGTGTCCCTTCCACTGAAAGGCAGACTCTTTACCCACTGGACCACCAGGGTAACCCAATATACTGTCTTTCTCTTTTTTTTTTTTTAAAGATTTATTTATTTATTTATTTATTTCGGTGGGAGGTGGGGTGGGGAGGGAGGGGAACAGGCGGGCCACTTCTATTGGTCTTTCATTTCTCCATTTTCATCCATCTTTGTTCTTTGGCCCGTGTGGACCTCCCATTGCGGTGGCCTCTGTTGTCACAGAGCACCGGCTCTGGGCGCATGCGCTCCAGAGCTCCGGCTGGGTAATTGGACACATGGGCCCAGCCGCTCCAGCACGTGGGATCTTCCCAGGCCAGGATCGAACCAGAGCCCCTTGCACTGCAAGGTGGTGTCCTTAGCCACTGGACCACCAGGGAAGCCCTAGCTCCAATCATGTAATTACTGAACCCTAGTTTCTTAACATGTGTAATTTATAACAGAACACAATTTGAAAATGACATGTCTAACACGAGAAAGGAAAAGCTGGTTCATGTAGTTAGTAAACTATGTAATCTTTAAAAACTGATAGCATGAGAAATGCTTATATCAAAATAGTAAGAAAGAATCAGGATACAAACTTGTGAATACAGTTTGATTATAAGTACATCAAACTTATCAAAAAGGAACATACGAAGAACGCATAGTAATTTTCTATCATGAGTCAATATTTTTTAAAAATAACCCTTCTAAATGTTTCTTGCTTGTGTAAAGAATGATACTGAACTTGTTTTCTCTCTATGGGCCTTCACCCCCTTCTTGCTATCTGAATTAAAAGGGGTAGAGGAGGACTCCCCAAGAGCTCCAGTGGCTTAGACTCCATACTCCCAAGGCAGGGGCCCTGGTCAAACCGCTGATTAAGGAATTGTATCTCACATGCCACAACTTAAGAGTTTGTATGCTGCACCTAAAGCCCTGCACAGCCAAATAAGTAAATAATAATTTTTTTTTTTTAAAGATTTATTTATTTTTATTTTGGGCGGGGGTCGGGTTGGGGAGGGAGGGGAGCAGGCGGGCCACTTCTGTTGGTCTTTATTTTCATCCGTCTTTGTTCTTTGGCTCCTGCGGGCCTCCCATCGCGGTGGCGTCTGTTGTCGCAGAGCGCCGGCTCTGGGCGCATGCGCGCCAGAGCTCCGCTTGGTAATTGGACGCATCGGTCCAGCCGCTCTGCGGCACGTGGGATCTTCCCAGGCCAGGGATCGAACCGGCACCCCTTGCACTGCAAGGTGGTGTCCTTACCCACTGGACCACCAGGGGAAGCCCAATAATTTTTTTTTTTTAAGTGGAGGGGAAATGATGCAGGGCCAGGACAGCACTGATACTTCCTAACTCAGGTGTCACGAACCAAACAGCTCCCTAGAATAATGAATTGACATGTATGTATTTGAAAGGTGACCATACAGATCTTCTGCCACTTCCTGAGACCGCTGTTTCTTCTGCAGCTTGTTGATGAATAGTTTTGACCTTTAGGCTCTCTTCTGGTACTTGTTAATGGATGGTTTTGTATTATAGCATCCCAAAGCCTATTAGAGGATGTTTTACGGTTAATGGTTTCTGCA
Source organism: Tragulus kanchil (assembly GCA_022376925.1). Lineage (NCBI taxonomy): Eukaryota > Metazoa > Chordata > Mammalia > Artiodactyla > Tragulidae > Tragulus > Tragulus kanchil. Next base: position 161,514,819 of record JAIOJX010000031.1, on the reverse strand, counting down.
GCCCCGTGGGCCTGTGAGATTTGTCATCCAGGCATCCTCTCATTGTCAGGAAGGTGGGGGATGGGGCAGAGATCAGACTTCCTTTTTTTTTTTTTAAGATTTATTTATTTATTTATTTTGGGCTGGGGTCGGGTTGGGGAAGGAGGGGAGCGGGCAGGCCACTTCTATTGGTCTTCATTTCTCTATTTTCATCCGTCTTTGTTCTTTGGCTCCTGTGGGCCTCCCATCGCGGTGGCCTCTGTTGTCGCAGAGCGCCGGCTCTGGGCGCATGCGCGCCAGAGCTCCGCTTGGTAATTGGACGCATCGGTCCAGCCGCTCTGCGGCACGTGGGATCTTCCCAGGCCAGGGATCGAACCGGCACCCCTTGCACTGCAAGGTGGTGTCCTTACCCACTGGACCACCAGGGGAAGCCCAATAATTTTTTTTTTTTAAGTGGAGGGGAAATGATGCAGGGCCAGGACAGCACTGATACTTCCTAACTCAGGTGTCACGAACCAAACAGCTCCCTAGAATAATGAATTGACATGTATGTATTTGAAAGGTGACCATACAGATCTTCTGCCACTTCCTGAGACCGCTGTTTCTTCTGCAGCTTGTTGATGAATAGTTTTGACCTTTAGGCTCTCTTCTGGTACTTGTTAATGGATGGTTTTGTATTATAGCATCCCAAAGCCTATTAGAGGATGTTTTACGGTTAATGGTTTCTGCAGCCCCGTGGGCCTGTGAGATTTGTCATCCAGGCATCCTCTCATTGTCAGGAAGGTGGGGGATGGGGCAGAGATCAGACTTCCTTTTTTTTTTTTTAAGATTTATTTATTTATTTATTTTGGGCTGGGGTCGGGTTGGGGAAGGAGGGGAGCGGGCAGGCCACTTCTATTGGTCTTCATTTCTCTATTTTCATCCGTCTTTGTTCTTTGGCTCCTGTGGGCCTCCCATCGCGGTGGCCTCTGTTGTTGCAGAGCACGGGCTCTGGGCGCATGCGCGCCAGAGCTCCAGCTCGGTAATTGGACACATCAGTCCAGCCACTCGGTGGCACATGGGATCTTCCCAGGCCAGGGATTGAACCGGCTCCCCTTGCACTGCAAGGTGGTGTCCTTACCCACTGGACCACCAGGGGAAGCCCGGTGGTTATTCTTTTGATAACACTGTCCCTCTTTCTCTTTCCTTCACTGCTTTTTTTTTTTTTTTTTTTTTAATGGCTATTCTGGGTCTTCAACACTATACAGGCTTTCTCTAGTTGCGATGAGCAGAGGTTACTTTCTAGTTGCTGTGTACGGGCTTTGTATCGCAGCAGTGTCTCTTGTTGCGGAGCCCAGGCTCTAGGTACACGGGCTTCAGTAATTGCAGCACTCAGACTTCAGTAGTTGTGGCACGTAGCTTGGTAGTTGCAGTGCATGGGCACAGTTGTTGCTCAGCATGTGGAGTCTTCCCAAACCAGGGATGGATCCCCTGTCTTCTGCACTGGCAGATGGCTTCTTTACCACTGAGCCACCATGGAAGCCTCTTCACTACTTAGTATCCCTGATATGCTAAGATTGTTGTGCAGAAAACCTTTATCTCTGAAGTATTATAGGACTGTTAGCAAAATTCCTTGAAGTGTTAAGTTTCAGGGACCTGTGATGATCTTTATTACACAGTTCTTTGTCCTGAAGGAGCTTAGAGTCTCCATAGTGAGACATAGACCATCAATCAGAATATTCTAAAATACTAAAATGAATGGCTATTTTCATGTGGGCACATCCCAGATACATTCTGTCTTTGGTAACTGGCCTCCTTCCTTTCATATTAACCAAAAGAAAAACAGGAAGAGAGGGGTGGTGTGGCAAAGACTGTCCTGAGATTAGATTATTTTACATGTCACATTCAATAGCTAGAATATGGTTAAACTCCAGCTGAACATGATCATGGCTAATTGGTAAGCAGTTTTCTACCTACAAGTAGGCAGTTTTTATGAAGGACACCAGGCGTTTCCACTCACAGGAGAACTATTTAAACTTCCTGGTGACCAGAAGCCAAGTAACACTTCATTTCTCTATTTTCATCCGTCTTTGTTCTTTGGCTCCTGTGGGCCTCCCATCGCGGTGGCCTCTGTTGTTGCAGAGCACGGGCTCTGGGCGCATGCGCGCCAGAGCTCCAGCTCGGTAATTGGACACATCAGTCCAGCCACTCGGTGGCACATGGGATCTTCCCAGGCCAGGGATTGAACCGGCTCCCCTTGCACTGCAAGGTGGTGTCCTTACCCACTGGACCACCCGGGAAGCCCGGTGTTTATTCTTTTGATAACACTGTCCCTCTTTCTCTTTCCTTCACTGCTTTTTTTTTTTTTTTTTAATGGCTATTCTGGGTCTTCAACACTATACAGGCTTTCTCTAGTTGCGATGAGCAGAGGTTACTTTCTAGTTGCTGTGTACGGGCTTTGTATCGCAGCAGTGTCTCTTGTTGCGGAGCCCAGGCTCTAGGTACACGGGCTTCAGTAATTGCAGCACTCAGACTTCAGTAGTTGTGGCACGTAGCTTGGTAGTTGCAGTGCATGGGCACAGTTGTTGCTCAGCATGTGGAGTCTTCCCAAACCAGGGATGGATCCCCTGTCTTCTGCACTGGCAGATGGCTTCTTTACCACTGAGCCACCATGGAAGCCTCTTCACTACTTAGTATCCCTGATATGCTAAGATTGTTGTGCAGAAAACCTTTATCTCTGAAGTATTATAGGACTGTTAGCAAAATTCCTTGAAGTGTTAAGTTTCAGGGACCTGTGATGATCTTTATTACACAGTTCTTTGTCCTGAAGGAGCTTAGAGTCTCCATAGTGAGACATAGACCATCAATCAGAATATTCTAAAATACTAAAATGAATGGCTATTTTCATGTGGGCACATCCCAGATACATTCTGTCTTTGGTAACTGGCCTCCTTCCTTTCATATTAACCAAAAGAAAAACAGGAAGAGAGGGGTGGTGTGGCAAAGACTGTCCTGAGATTAGATTATTTTACATGTCACATTCAATAGCTAGAATATGGTTAAACTCCAGCTGAACATGATCATGGCTAATTGGTAAGCAGTTTTCTACCTACAAGTAGGCAGTTTTTATGAAGGACACCAGGCGTTTCCACTCACAGGAGAACTATTTAAACTTCCTGGTGACCAGAAGCCAAGTAACAGAGAATACCAGTCAGGGTGGTTGTGCTCTGGGGGTGCCCTCAGAACATCCTATACCTGAAATCTGAAGGAAGGCAGATAGGTAACTCTCGAAAGTGTCTCTTGCTTCCATAAAAATAGCCATTTTCGCAGCAACAGGATGTTTGTATCCATATAGAAGGTAGAAAACACAAAGAAAAATTTAGTAAATTAGATTTTCACATTGGAAAATGTTTTTAAAATTGTGCTTTTTTTTTTTGATAAAAGAGGAAAATGTTTTATCAGTATAATTGAAAACTCATGGTCTTCTCGAGATTACAGGTAAAACCAAAGTATGTAGTATACCTCTAGGGCTGGGTACTTCTCATGCATTGTGGCCAAATGTACTTAACCTGAGCAAAGGCAAGGTCTTTGTCACATGCCTGCCACTCATTGTGTTCCTTTGGCAAGTCATTCTTTGGTATTCAGCTGTGGGTGTAGCAAGAAATGGAAACTAAGCTCCAGGGACCTAGGTTGTCTGGATCACTGCTCTGTGCCCCACCTTCTGGCCCAATGCCTGACTCATTGTTACCCTTAGAGATACTAGGGAATGAATGAGGAAAGAACTCTGGGGACTGGATATCATGCTTTTAAAGGGGGTAAGGGAGCACAGGAGAAGGAGAGGAAAGGTGAATTTGGGTTGGAAGACACTGATAGGTTGCTCGGGTGGAATTTCCAGTGAACACTTAAAAGGATAGAGCCAGTTGAGAACGTTTTCATGGAGATCAGAGTAAAGTTGAAGGATTAGATAAAATTGCTCTGTGAGAGAAGAGTAGAACTGAGGATGGAATTTTCAGGTTGGTGTCAGTTTAGAACTTTCTGTTAAGGTAGTCTCAGAAAAAGTCTCAGGAAAAAAAAAGTAATACATACAAAATATGTATTTTTGTATATTTTGCCAATAGCTAGAATATGGTTAAACTCCAGCTGAACATGATCATGGCTAATTGGTAAGCAGTTTTCTACCTACAAGTAGGCAGTTTTTATGAAGGACACCAGGCGTTTCCACTCACAGGAGAACTATTTAAACTTCCTGGTGACCAGAAGCCAAGTAACAGAGAATACCAGTCAGGGTGGTTGTGCTCTGGGGGTGCCCTCAGAACATCCTATACCTGAAATCTGAAGGAAGGCAGATAGGTAACTCTCGAAAGTGTCTCTTGCTTCCATAAAAATAGCCATTTTCGCAGCAACAGGATGTTTGTATCCATATAGAAGGTAGAAAACACAAAGAAAAATTTAGTAAATTAGATTTTCACATTGGAAAATGTTTTTAAAATTGTGCTTTTTTTTTTTTGATAAAAGAGGAAAATGTTTTATCAGTATAATTGAAAACTCATGGTCTTCTCGAGATTACAGGTAAAACCAAAGTATGTAGTATACCTCTAGGGCTGGGTACTTCTCATGCATTGTGGCCAAATGTACTTAACCTGAGCAAAGGCAAGGTCTTTGTCACATGCCTGCCACTCATTGTGTTCCTTTGGCAAGTCATTCTTTGGTATTCAGCTGTGGGTGTAGTAAGAAATGGAAACTAAGCTCCAGGGACCTAGGTTGTCTGGATCACTGCTCTGTGCCCCACCTTCTGGCCCAATGCCTGACTCATTGTTACCCTTAGAGATACTAGGGAATGAATGAGGAAAGAACTCTGGGGACTGGATATCATGCTTTTAAAGGGGGTAAGGGAGCACAGGAGAAGGAGAGGAAAGGTGAATTTGGGTTGGAAGACACTGATAGGTTGCTCGGGTGGAATTTCCAGTGAACACTTAAAAGGATAGAGCCAGTTGAGAACGTTTTCATGGAGATCAGAGTAAAGTTGAAGGATTAGATAAAATTGCTCTGTGAGAGAAGAGTAGAACTGAGGATGGAATTTTCAGGTTGGTGTCAGTTTAGAACTTTCTGTTAAGGTAGTCTCAGAAAAAAGTAATCATCTTGTTATTGCCATACAGAATTATGTATGTAATACATACATATGTATTATGTAATACAGAAGCAATACAGAATTAATATAACTGGTAGCTAAGTACTTCTTACTGTAGTCATCAGCTGAAACTGATTTTCAGACCAAGCACTGATCCGGACACCTGTGTGAGTGTTAAATTTACGTCTCCTTTATGACTCCATTTTAGCTGACCTTTTTGTACACTGGGTAGTTACACCTCATTAGACAGGTGATTAGACCCTTCATTAGCATCCCTTCTAGGACACTGTGTGGAGGGGAGCACAGAGACGGGGGCCTGGCATGTTTGACTAGGCTTGGGCGTGCTCTCTTGATCTCAGGTGGCTGCCTAATCATTAACCTCCACATCAGCTTGTAGAGATGGGGGAACAGTCTTTCTTCCTTTGTCCTGATAGTGTTTTTGCTATCATTGAGACCACAGTGATGTCAGTGTCACTTGAGTGAGTGTAAGACACTTAAATTGTAGGCAAATAAAACCTTCCCCACAGAGCCTTTGGATTGTTTGAGGCCCAGGGACCAAAGCATTTATCGTAACTCCTTTGTAAAACTCAATACCTGTTTATTTAGTTGGACTTTGAAGTGGAATCATAAGTGTTGCTAAGGACATACTTCCACATTTCTCTGAAAACAGTCCTGCAGAAAGCGTGTGTTCCCTTTTTAGACTAAGTACAAGCTGGCTCACGGGGAGCTCTCACTGTACGGCAGGTAGTACCCCATCTGTGAACACTCAGCTCAGAACTCAAAGCCGAAGACTACCCCATCCGCACCCACTGGTTCCTGTGTGGGCTCTGGTGCTGAGACATGGTTGTCTTTCCTCCTTGGGACCAGCTCTACTGACAATGTGATGACAGCCTGTCTCCCACAGTGACTCGGCGGTCGAGGAAGGGGGCTCTTGGTTCTTAGCACATGGCTGATGTTGAAGGCTACATGAAAGGCTACTTATTTCCCCCACCAGATTCCTGGGTTTTGCAAAATGAGGATTAAATGTAGAATTGACCTTTACATTTTAACTTTGTCTCTGTTAGCATGCTTATGAATTGTGCTCTTACATTATAGATCTCTTTGCCCCACTGGATGTTATGTCATGGCACCCATCCCCTCTTAGGGCGATGGTCCTCATATCAGTTCTGGAGTATCATTCAAAGAAGCTTATATTCAGGGAATTCCCTGGTTGCCCAGTGATTAGGACTTGTTGCTTTCACTTCCAGGACCCAGGTTCAATCCCTGTTTGGGGAACTAAGATCCCACAGGCCCCAGCATTGCCCCTACCAAAAAGAAAAACAACAATAAAGAAGCTTATACGCTTTAAGATTTTAAAATGTATTTTATTTAAAATAGGAAGGAAAAGGAGGACTTGAGCAGGAAAAGCTGCTGCCTTCTAGTCAGTGCAGCTGCCACACAGGCTTTGACCTGACGTCTTGATTGATGCGTTCTCGCACTTACTCATTCCTCAGTCATCACTCAGCACCTCCTCAGTGTCAGATGCTGCCCTGTCCTGGAGACAGCAGTGTGTGAGATAGGCAACCCCTCTTGACATCGTGACAGTTAAGTGCAATGGGCACTGTGAAAGCCAACGCACAGGCAAAGCTTCTCTGCAGAAGTGCTGTTTAAGTGGAGACCTAGCAGATCTGAGAAGGAGTTATCCTGAGGAAATAAGAAATAGAAAAGATTACTGTGGACAGAGCAAACAGTTTTGAACCAGAATCTCAGAGCAGGACTGAAGGAGTAAGATGTGTTGCTGCCAGCATGCTGAGTGCAGTGTAGGGGGGAAGTGGTGAGGTGGAGGCGTGGGGACAGGTTCAGCCCACACTGGGTGGAGCCCATCAGGGAATCTGGGCTTTATCCTAGAGAGGCTTGGGGAGGAAATGGTCAGGTCCAGGAGAGCCATTGGATGTCTGCTCAGGGAACCAGAACAGTGGATGAATTCAAGGGACACTAGGATGTTCAGTTAGTGGAATGTAGGGATAGACCGACTATGGGGGCAAGAAGACCTCACTGCAGCCAGAGTGCTTCCTTATGAGCTGGTCAGGTTTGAATCACTTATCACGTCAGTCCACTATCACTTCCTTTCCCTTCACGGTTGTCTGTTGGTGTTTGACTGAACATAGCCCCTACGTGCTGGGTCACTGGGGCCCTACAAGGCTTGATGTATCGTGTGCTTCTCTGTTAGATGGAGGAAACTACCTTTTACCAGCATGCTTATGAATGTTTACATTATAGATCTCTTTGCCCCACTGGATGTTATGTCATGGCACCCATCCCCTCTTAGGGCGATGGTCCTCATATCAGTTCTGGAGTATCATTCAAAGAAGCTTATATTCAGGGAATTCCCTGGTTGCCCAGTGATTAGGACTTGTTGCTTTCACTTCCAGGACCCAGGTTCAATCCCTGTTTGGGGAACTAAGATCCCACAGGCCCCAGCATTGCCCCTACCAAAAAGAAAAACAACAATAAAGAAGCTTATACGCTTTAAGATTTTAAAATGTATTTTATTTAAAATAGGAAGGAAAAGGAGGACTTGAGCAGGAAAAGCTGCTGCCTTCTAGTCAGTGCAGCTGCCACACAGGCTTTGACCTGACGTCTTGATTGATGCGTTCTCGCACTTACTCATTCCTCAGTCATCACTCAGCACCTCCTCAGTGTCAGATGCTGCCCTGTCCTGGAGACAGCAGTGTGTGAGATAGGCAACCCCTCTTGACATCGTGACAGTTAAGTGCAATGGGCACTGTGAAAGCCAACGCACAGGCAAAGCTTCTCTGCAGAAGTGCTGTTTAAGTGGAGACCTAGCAGATCTGAGAAGGAGTTATCCTGAGGAAATAAGAAATAGAAAAGATTACTGTGGACAGAGCAAACAGTTTTGAACCAGAATCTCAGAGCAGGACTGAAGGAGTAAGATGTGTTGCTGCCAGCATGCTGAGTGCAGTGTAGGGGGGAAGTGGTGAGGTGGAGGCGTGGGGACAGGTTCAGCCCACACTGGGTGGAGCCCATCAGGGAATCTGGGCTTTATCCTAGAGAGGCTTGGGGAGGAAATGGTCAGGTCCAGGAGAGCCATTGGATGTCTGCTCAGGGAACCAGAACAGTGGATGAATTCAAGGGACACTAGGATGTTCAGTTAGTGGAATGTAGGGATAGACCGACTATGGGGGCAAGAAGACCTCACTGCAGCCAGAGTGCTTCCTTATGAGCTGGTCAGGTTTGAATCACTTATCACGTCAGTCCACTATCACTTCCTTTCCCTTCACGGTTGTCTGTTGGTGTTTGACTGAACATAGCCCCTACGTGCTGGGTCACTGGGGCCCTACAAGGCTTGATGTATCGTGTGCTTCTCTGTTAGATGGAGGAAACTTGACTCCAAGGTGACTTAGCTGCCTGATAAGCATGAGTCACGTCATGTGAGCAGGGGTGGTAGATAAAGAGACAGTCCTGGTTGTGGGCACCCTCTTGGCAGGTAAAGTTGCAGCTTAAGACTGAGTGTCGGCTCATTTTCTTAATCCCAGTTGGCAGGCAGAGCTATTCTGTTACGTGATGCTTTCAAAACCACTAAACCAGATTCTGCCCCCAAACTATTTAATAAGCAACATAAATACTCTCTTTATTACATTGATGAACATATCTCAAGATCATATAGAATTATTTACAGTTTTGATGAGTTCAGTATATACATCTTGGTGTATTGATTAAGTAGGCAGGAGCAAGTCTAAAATCTTTTCATTCTTTTCAGCAGATATTTATTGAGCACCCCCTGCGTATCTGGCCTTGTTCTAGGAACATGGGGATGCCACAGTGCACAAAACAGATAAAAATGCCCTTTCCTCAAGGAGCATGCATTCTAGGAGAGATGGTAGGAAGAGAACAACCTGTTTCTGACAAGAGAGCATTTGAGTAGAGACCGGAAGTGAGGGAAGGAGTAGGCCACATGGGGATCATCTATAAGTAGAGGGAACTACTGGCACGGAGGCCCTGAGACCGGGACATACCTGGAATATTTGTGATACACACAGCTCTGAGCCACTGTGGCTGGAGCAGAGTGAACAAGGGGAAAAGAAATAGGATATGAAGACCGGAAGAGGCTAGGGTGCAGGCAGACGTTTTGTAGGTCAGAGGAAGAACCTTGGCTTTTATTCCCAGAGAGAGAAAGCCTATGGACCTTTGTGCAGATGAGAGGCTTGATCAGACTTGCATTTTAATTTGTCGCCCTCAGTGCTACATGAGAGTAGATTAGGGGTACATGAAAAGGGGCAGGGTAGAATCTGGGAGATGAGGCAGGCTATCACAGTAGCAGAGGAGAGAGGTGACCGTGACTTGAACTAAGGCAGTGGCAACAGAGTAGTGGGAAGTGCTTGGATTCAGGGTGTGTTTTGAAGGGGGAGAGCCAGTAAGACTTGTTTGTATGGATCAGGTGAGAAGTAGGAGAAAAAGAACGATCAAAGATTACACCAAGGTTTTGATTTAAACAGTTGGAAAAGTTGTGTTACCAGCTTCTAAGATGAAGCTGTTGTGGGAAAAATGAGTTTAATGGGGGGAATCATCAGGAGTTTAGTTCGGGACACCAAGTTGAAATGTACCTCAGGTAGGCAGTTGTTCATACTAGTCTGAAGTTCAAAGAAGAGGACCTGGCTGACAACTTTGAAAGTCATCAGAGAATAGGTAGTATTTAAATCTATGAGACTAAGTAGGAATAGGCTCATCAGTCATGAGGCACGAGCCATGGTTACCACAGTCATCATCAGGAGAAATAAGCAGAGAAATGGCTGGAGAGGTAGGAGGAAACACAGCCAGTGTCACAGTGTATTTTGAAATTATGTTGGAGACTTCCCTGATGGTCCAGTGGTTAGGACTCCATGCTTTCAGGCTGAGGGCGTGGGTTCAGTCCCTGATGGGGGAAGTAAGATCCCACAAGTTATGTGGCACAACAAACAAAATTAGACTGAAGACCCAACTCACTTAATAATTAATTAGAGTCCTGGTCTCATCACTGGCCACATTGCTCTATTTTAGTATAAGTTAATATACATTTAAGGAAGAAATTCATCCACAGAAAAGTCTAATTCCCAAACCAGCCCCTTGACAGTGGCACCTTGGAATGCGTCTGAGGGGACAGAGGCCTGCCGCCAAGTCTGTCGAGGGGTGCCCCAAGGGTGCCCTGTCGCAGAGGCACTCTTGCAGGGGAATTCCAGCCATGGGCTGATTCTGGGGTGTGGTAGGGGTGGGAGCTGAGCTTGGACTTCCTACCCATGTCATGTGCCAACCTATTGCCCAACCTGTTCAGCTACAACCACAAGCTGTTACACATTATTTCTCACTTACAACCATCCTTAACTTGACTTGCCTACAGCAATACTGGAGAAGAAGTCCTCTTTAAAACCCTCACTTCCTGAGAATGAGTTGTTCATGAGTGGTGAGGACTTGCCTGACACCCTCAGCTCAGCAGCTTGTCTCGTTCTCTAGTGTGATGTTAGTTATGGGAAAGGTCCATCTTCAGATCCTCAGCAACTTATTAGATCATTGACTTCAGCTTGGCTTCAGCCATTGTCTCTGTATGTCACCCCCTGGTGCCTGTGGGGGGCTGGAGTGGAATTGGTTCCAGGACCCCTTTGGATACCAGAATTCCATGGGTTTGCTCAAACCCCTCATATAAAATGGCATATGACATTCATGTATCCTCATATACTTTGTCATCTCTAGATTACTTGTAATACCTAATACAGTGTAACTAGTTGCAAATACAGGGTAAAGCTATGTAAATAGTCACTGGTGTGCAAACAACTTCAGGCTTTGTGTTTAAAGGAAAGAGACTTAATTCACACATGTTCATTTAATTTGATTACAGATGTAAATCCACATGGGGCCAATAGGTTGTTCTGTACCCTCAGACATAACTTAGGGAGATTAAACAGAAGTATAATTTACTTATAATTAATTATACGGATCCCACGTATTCACCTTGATAAATTGTGATGAATATATCCCCATGTAACCACAATGAAGCACAAGATATAGAATATTTACATCATCATTCATTTCCTTGTGCGCCTTTCTAGTCAGTTCTACCTCTCCTTGCCCCACCCTCCCAACTCATCCTACTACCACTTTTGACACCTCTCACTAATAAGTAAGGTTTGCCTGTCTGTGTACTTCAAGTAAATAAAATGCTACAGTAAAGGTTTTTTTTTTTTTTTTTTTTTTGGTGTGTGTTCCTAGCATCTTTCACTCAACATAATATTTTGAAGATTCATACATGTGGTCACATACCTTAGTAGTTCATTCATTTTTATGGCTTTTTTTTTTTGTATCCCATTGTGTGACCATACCATACTTTATTTATCTAATCTCCTATTCCTAAGCATTTGGGTTTATTTCCAATGTAAGGCTAAGATGAACAAGGTGCTGAGAACATTTTGTGTAAGTTTTTTGTGGACATGTATTTTCTTGTTCTTGGGTAAATATCTATGAGTGGAGTTGCTGTGTCATTGAATTGAAATATATTTCACTTTATAAGAAAATGTCAGTTTACCACAGTGACTGTAGTTCTGTTGTTCCATATCCTCTCCAAACTTAGGGATTGTTAGTCTTTTTTTATTTGTTTTTTCTTTGCCATTCTTGCAAGGTGTGGTTTTAGATTGCATGTCCCTGGTGAGTAATGATATGGAGCACCTTTTCTTCTGCTTATTGGCTGTTCCTGTGTCTGTGGTGTGACTCAATGGCTGGGCCACAGGACATGTGGGATCTTAGTTCCCTAACCAGGGATTGAACCCACGTCCTCTGCAGTGAAAGCACAGAGTTTTAACTACAAGACTGCCAAAGAAGTTCCAGAGGTGTTTTTTTTTGTTTTCATATTGGTTTTTTGTTTATTTTCATCCATCTTTTTATTCTTCTGCCTGTGTGGGCCTCCCGTTGCAGTGGCCTCTCTCGTTGCAGAGCACCAGCTCTGGGTGCATGCACTCCAGAGCGCTGGCTCATAATTGGACACAGTGGTCTAGCCGCTCTATGGCATGTGGGATCCTCCCAGGCCAGGGATTGAACTGGTGCCCCTTGCACTGCAAGGCAGACTCTTTACCCACTGGACCACCAGGGAAGCTCCCCTAGTGGTGATTTTTAATGAGTAGAAATTCTTTAAAATTTTGAAATCTAGTTTTCAGTGGGTTAGGGCTTATTGTATCCTGTCCAGGAAATTTATGTGTATCCCATGATCTTGAAAATATTCTCAGATATGTTTTTTTAGAAGCTCTGTGTGTGGTGAGGTGTGTCTGATTCTTTGCGACCCCATAGACTGTAGCCCACTAGGCTCTTCTCTCCATGGAATTTTTTCAGGCAAGAATACTGGAGTGCCATTTCCTACTTTAGGGTCTCTTCCTAACCCAGGAATTGAACCCCCATCTGTGGCATCTCCTGCATTAGCAGGCAGGTTCTTTGCCACTGGCGTCACCTGAAAAGCCTAGAAGCTCTGAGGTCCTGGCTTTTACATTTAAGTCTTTGATTCCTTTTGAATTAATTTTTGTGTACACAGTGAGAAAAGAAGGGCTAAGGTTTTTTGTCTGCCATATGGATATCCAATTGTTACAGCATTTCTTTTTTTTTTTAATTTTTATTTTACTGTTTATTTTAAAGAGTTTTGTTGTTTACAGATATGTATGATCCCGGATTAGTCATATATATATATCCTCCCCATCCCACCTTTTTATTTGTTTTTCTTTGCCATTCTTGCAAGGTGGTTTATTGTCCCTGGTGAGTAATGATATGGAGCACCTTTTCTTCTGCTTATTGGCTGTTCCTGTGTCTGTGGTGTGACTCAATGGCTGGGCCACAGGACATGTGGGATCTTAGTTCCCTAACCAGGGATTGAACCCACGTCCTCTGCAGTGAAAGCACAGAGTTTTAACTACAAGACTGCCAAAGAAGTTCCAGAGGTGTTTTTGTTTTCATATTGGTTTTTTGTTTATTTTCATCCATCTTTTTATTCTTCTGCCTGTGTGGGCCTCCCGTTGCAGTGGCCTCTCTCGTTGCAGAGCACCAGCTCTGGGTGCATGCACTCCAGAGCGCTGGCTCATAATTGGACACAGTGGTCTAGCCGCTCTATGGCATGTGGGATCCTCCCAGGCCAGGGATTGAACTGGTGCCCCTTGCACTGCAAGGCAGACTCTTTACCCACTGGACCACCAGGGAAGCTCCCCTAGTGGTGATTTTTAATGAGTAGAAATTCTTTAAAATTTTGAAATCTAGTTTTCAGTGGGTTAGGGCTTATTGTATCCTGTCCAGGAAATTTATGTGTATCCCATGATCTTGAAAATATTCTCAGATATGTTTTTCTAGAAGCTCTGTGTGTGGTGAGGTGTGTCTGATTCTTTGCGACCCCATAGACTGTAGCCCACTAGGCTCTTCTCTCCATGGAATTTTTTCAGGCAAGAATACTGGAGTGCCATTTCCTACTTTAGGGTCTCTTCCTAACCCAGGAATTGAACCCCCATCTGTGGCATCTCCTGCATTAGCAGGCAGGTTCTTTGCCACTGGCGTCACCTGAAAAGCCTAGAAGCTCTGAGGTCCTGGCTTTTACATTTAAGTCTTTGATTCCTTTTGAATTAATTTTTGTGTACACAGTGAGAAAAGAAGGGCTAAGGTTTTTTGTCTGCCATATGGATATCCAATTGTTACAGCATTTCTTTTTTTTTTTAATTTTTACTTTACTGTTTATTTTAAAGAGTTTTGTTGTTTACAGATATGTATGATCCCGGATTAGTCATATATATATATCCTCCCCATCCCACCCCTCCAGGCCGTCGCACAGCGCCCCTGCAGTATCCCCTTTTCTCACAGTGCAATGACAATAAGCTATTTTTTTAACATATGATAGTATAGGTTTTCATGCTACTTCCTTTACGCCCCCTACGCAGTGTTTATTCCCCACAATGTCCATATGTCTACTGTCCATGTCTGTTTTTCCATCGTTACACCATTTCTTAAAAAGAGTTTTCTTTTCCCATTGAATTGATTTAATACTTGGGGTGAAAATCAGTTGACTGCATTTGTATGGCTTGCACGGTAAAGATACTATTACAAGGCTGTAACTGTCTAGCAATCCCTGCTGGCTCTTTTTGAAGTCTGGCACTGAAAAATAAAAAGCATAATTTGTAATTAAAAAATAAATAGTTACAGGCCAAACTATGACAGGTAGCTTTTTATATAGCTTGAGTGGAACCACCCAGACTCCATCCATCTGTAAGCTTCTGAATAGCTTGATAATTCTAACAGCATCAGGAAGACAAAACTCCAGAACAAGCAATGATACTTGAAAAACCTGCAGTCAGTCAAAAGCATTCTTTAAAACAAAACAAGTTATTGTTTTGTTATTACATCGGCTGTGCAGGATCTTCATTGTGGCTCGAAGGCTTTCTCTAGTGTGCTGTGTGTGGGGGACTTCTCAAGTTGTGGCTTTTGGGCCTTTTCTTGCTGCAGCAAGGAAAGAGTGTTCAGGCTCTGTAGTTGTGGCTTGTGGGTTTAGTTACCCCGAGACATGTGGGACCTTAGCTCTCTCACCAAGGATTGAAGCCCCATATGGTAGTTTTTTATTCCTTTTTTTTTTTTTAAGGAATCTCCGCACTGATACAGTGGCTGTATCAGTTTACATCTCTACTAATAGTGCTTTCCTTCACATCCTGTCCAGCATTTATTGTTTCTAGATTTTTTAAATTGCTTTATTTATCATAATTTGGCTGCGCTGGGTCTTAGTTGTGGCATGTGGGATCTAGTTCCCTGACCAGGGATTGAACCCAGACCCCCTGCATTAGCAGCACTGAGTCTCACCCACTGGACCACCAAGGAAGTCCCTGAATAGATTTTTTTGATGATGGCCAGGCTCTGTTTTAAATGCTTCATGAACATTAACTTATTTAATCCTAAAGTCCTCTATGAGGTAGATACAGTTAACCCCACTTTACAAAGGAAACAGAGACACAGAATGATAAAGAAACTTACGTGACATTGTCGAGCTGATAAGGGGTGGTGCCAGACTTGAGCCCACACAGATTCCATGCCTCTAACCGCTATGCTGCCTTTTTTTTTTTTTTTTTTTTTCAAGTCAATATTTTATTGATTTGGTGTTAACCTTATAATTTTAAAAAGCATATATACAAAACACATGCAAGAGTAGCACAGTGTACACTCATAGACGTTTTTTTCTTTACAAACTGTTATTATTAGTCATGCTTATATTACATAGACAGTTGTGGAGAGAGAAATGAGCAGATAGACACATAGTTTTCTTGATGCTACTGAACTTATTTCACTCCTCAAAACTTCAATTCTCCTAAGAATTAAGGCATTTTCCTAAATTACTACATTATCTTATTATTCCCTTTTTTTTTTCTAATTGAAAAACCTGGAACAAAACTCCAGAACAAGCAATGATACTTGAAAAACCTGCAGTCAAAAGCATTCTTTAAAACAAAACAAGTTATTGTTTTGTTATTACATCGGCTGTGCAGGATCTTCATTGTGGCTCGAAGGCTTTCTCTAGTGTGCTGTGTGTGGGGGACTTCTCAAGTTGTGGCTTTTGGGCCTTTTCTTGCTGCAGCAAGGAAAGAGTGTTCAGGCTCTGTAGTTGTGGCTTGTGGGTTTAGTTACCCCGAGACATGTGGGACCTTAGCTCTCTCACCAAGGATTGAAGCCCCATATGGTAGTTTTTTATTCCTTTTTTTTTTTTTAAGGAATCTCCGCACTGATACAGTGGCTGTATCAGTTTACATCTCTACTAATAGTGCTTTCCTTCACATCCTGTCCAGCATTTATTGTTTCTAGATTTTTTAAATTGCTTTATTTATCATAATTTGGCTGCGCTGGGTCTTAGTTGTGGCATGTGGGATCTAGTTCCCTGACCAGGGATTGAACCCAGACCCCCTGCATTAGCAGCACTGAGTCTCACCCACTGGACCACCAAGGAAGTCCCTGAATAGATTTTTTTGATGATGGCCAGGCTCTGTTTTAAATGCTTCATGAACATTAACTTATTTAATCCTAAAGTCCTCTATGAGGTAGATACAGTTAACCCCACTTTACAAAGGAAACAGAGACACAGAATGATAAAGAAACTTACGTGACATTGTCGAGCTGATAAGGGGTGGTGCCAGACTTGAGCCCACACAGATTCCATGCCTCTAACCGCTATGCTGCCTTTCTTTTTTTTTTTTTTTTTTTTTTCAAGTCAATATTTTATTGATTTGGTGTTAACCTTATAATTTTAAAAAGCATATATACAAAACACATGCAAGAGTAGCACAGTGTACACTCATAGACGTTTTTTTCTTTACAAACTGTTATTATTAGTCATGCTTATATTACATAGACAGTTGTGGAGAGAGAAATGAGCAGATAGACACATAGTTTTCTTGATGCTACTGAACTTATTTCACTCCTCAAAACTTCAATTCTCCTAAGAATTAAGGCATTTTCCTAAATTACTACATTATCTATATCATATTCAAAAAATGTTTTATACAGGATATATAGTTGTAATTTGAATTTACTAGTTATTCTATACAGCCTATTACAACTATTTTAATTTTAATCCAGGATCCAGTTTTGGTAGCTCAGACAACCACTCAAAATTATTCACCCGCCTCTGTCTTGAATTGGGCTGTAACAACATGACTGTCTGTAAACAGTGACCTGTTAGAAGACTTCTATCATTTTCATGAAAAAAGTGTCTCTAGCACAGTAACTGGCATTTCTGGTGACTCAACACGGTAAAGACTGTGCATGCAATGGAAGAGACTTGGGCTCGACCCATGGGTCAGGAGGATCCCCTGTAGAAGGGAATGGCTACTCACTCCAGTATTCTTGCTTGGAAAATCCCAAGGACACGGGAGCCTGGAGGCTTCAGTTCTTAGGGTAACAAAAGAGTTGGACACAACTTAGCATCTAAACAACAACTGCATTAGTGAGGTGAAATTTTCCATGGCACTGCATGCTATCACATAATGAGTTAGCTAATATCAGTTTGTTCACCTTCTAATAATGGTGAGTTTGGTCATTGGCTTAGGAAATGTCTAATTCTTCCATGTGAGTTGCACTTATTTCCTTTTGTATTAAATAAATAATCTGTGGTGTGATACTTTGGAATTTTGAGGTTATATTTTTCCCAAGTACCTTTTACACAATGTCTTTAGTGATCCTAAATGGTCTTTGCCTGAATCCATGTTTCCATTTACTGGTCATTTTATTTATTTTTTTTTTTTTTATTTTATTTTATTTATTTATTTATTTATTTATTT
Organism: Tragulus kanchil; assembly: GCA_022376925.1. NCBI lineage: Eukaryota > Metazoa > Chordata > Mammalia > Artiodactyla > Tragulidae > Tragulus > Tragulus kanchil. The sequence goes on along the minus strand of JAIOJX010000031.1, from coordinate 161,497,431 downwards.
TTGTACATGTATGTTCCCAGATCAATCAGATGCATATCCCTTGGCCTTCCCCCCACCCAGGTTCCCCCCCCCCCATCCCTCCAGACCATTGCTCCAAGTGGTTGTAGGTACTCCTATTCCCCTAGCACAATGACAATAGCTATCTTTTCTACACATGACAGTATAGGTTCCCATGTTACTCCCTCCCATTGTTCGGTCTCCACAATGTCTTTATGTCTATTCTCTGTTTTTTCATGAGTTCACTGTGTGTGTTATCATGACCATCTTACTAGATCCCATATATATGAGTTAGTATACTATACTTGTCTTTCTCTTTTTGACTTACTTCACTTTTTATGATAGGTTCTAAAGCCAGCCACCTCATTAGGACTGAGTCTTCTGCATTTCTTTTAACAGCTGTGTAGTATTCCATTGTATATATGTACCAGAGCTTCTGGATCCATTCATTTGTCGATGGACATCTAGGTTGCTTCCATGTTCTGGCTATTGTATAGAGAGCTGCAATGAACATTGGGGTACAGGTGCCTCTTTCAGTTTTGATTTCATCAGGATATAGGCCTAATAGTGGGATTGCTGGGTCATAGGGTGCGTCTATTTTTAGTTTTTTAAGGAATCTCCATATTGTCTTCCATAGAGGTTGTATTAATTTACATTCCCACCAGCAATGCAAGAGGGTTCCCTTTTCTCCACACCCTCTCCAGCATTTGTTGTCTGTCGATTTGTTGATGATGGCCATTCTGACAGGTGTGAGGTGGTATCTCATTGTGGTTTTAATTTGCATTTCTCTAATAATAAGCGAGGTTGAGCATCGTTTCATGTGCTTTTGGACCATTTGTATGTCCTCTTGCGTCTCTTTAGACTGGGCTGCTCATTTTCCCTGTGCTGAGTTGTCTGAGTTGCTTGTAGATTTTGGAGATTAATTCTTTGTCTGTTGTTTCATTTGCTATGATTTTCTCCCACTCTGTGGGGTGTCTGTTGAACTTTTTTGTAATTTCTTTTGCTGTACAAAAGCTTTTAAGTTTCATGAGGTCCCATATGTTCATTTTTCTTTTCAGTTCTGCTATTTTAGTTGGTGGGTCAGAGAAGATCTTGCTTTGATTGATGTCCTTGAGGGTTTTGCCTATATTCTCCTCTAAGAGTTTGATGGTTTCTGGTATGCTGCCTTTCTTATAACCTGTGGTCTCATCAGTGTGTATGGTCAGTCTTGTCAAGTAGTTGTCCCTACTTCATTCCCAACCAGCCTCTGTTGATTGGAATGCCTGTGAGCTCAGCAGGTCTGGATTTATGAAGATCTTTGGAGGCACATGTGTAAGAACATTAGGAGCATGCAGCCAGGCCAAGTTAGGAGTGAGAAAGGGTAATCCCTGAAACAAATGCGGAAAACCAGCTCTGTCTACCGAAGCAGGAAACACCTAGTCAAGGCTGCCTAGCTTCATGCCATCTGGCTTCCTCAGAGGCCAGCTCTTTCCCTTTTATTTACGGCGGTTGATGAAGCTGCCCTTTGAGTCAGTGCCAGTAAAACAGAGGTTATTAACATTTCTTCTAATCCATTCTGTTGTTTTAGATCACTGGTGCAAATATACACCCAAATATAATTAGAACATGAAGGAATGAGGTGTGAGAGTGGAGGAAGTGTGTCCTGGGCGTGGATTTAAAGAAGACATGGACATCCTTGCTTATGGTGGGTGTATCTCACTCCCTGGCCCTTAGAGTTGTTGTAATGGGTGACTCTCAAAGCTTAAGCAGAATTTTACATATGTAGTCCTACAAATTTTACACTTTCAGGCTTCCAGAATATCCATGACCTTTTAGTAACCTCCCCAAAACCCTGTGAATGCAGAAAGTGACCAAAATAGCTAAAGGGAGTTAAAGACATGAAGATTATAGAAGTAGTATGTTACTCACCTGTTTTTTGACTAGATAGGAAGCCTGTAAGGGCAAGAGAATTACCAGCAAAGAGGAAAGAGGTGGCTCGGAGACCACAGACATAACAGTAGAAATGGTAGCGTGTAGGGAACAAGCCAGACTCCACACCCCAGAGAGTAGAGACAGGAGGAGGCAGGAAGCTGACAGGGATCTGGGGTTTTGCTTTTGATTTTCTCCCACTCTGTGGGGTGTCTGTTGAACTTTTTTGTAATTTCTTTTGCTGTACAAAAGCTTTTAAGTTTCATGAGGTCCCATATGTTCATTTTTCTTTTCAGTTCTGCTATTTTAGTTGGTGGGTCAGAGAAGATCTTGCTTTGATTGATGTCCTTGAGGGTTTTGCCTATATTCTCCTCTAAGAGTTTGATGGTTTCTGGTATGCTGCCTTTCTTATAACCTGTGGTCTCATCAGTGTGTATGGTCAGTCTTGTCAAGTAGTTGTCCCTACTTCATTCCCAACCAGCCTCTGTTGATTGGAATGCCTGTGAGCTCAGCAGGTCTGGATTTATGAAGATCTTTGGAGGCACATGTGTAAGAACATTAGGAGCATGCAGCCAGGCCAAGTTAGGAGTGAGAAAGGGTAATCCCTGAAACAAATGCGGAAAACCAGCTCTGTCTACCGAAGCAGGAAACACCTAGTCAAGGCTGCCTAGCTTCATGCCATCTGGCTTCCTCAGAGGCCAGCTCTTTCCCTTTTATTTACGGCGGTTGATGAAGCTGCCCTTTGAGTCAGTGCCAGTAAAACAGAGGTTATTAACATTTCTTCTAATCCATTCTGTTGTTTTAGATCACTGGTGCAAATATACACCCAAATATAATTAGAACATGAAGGAATGAGGTGTGAGAGTGGAGGAAGTGTGTCCTGGGCGTGGATTTAAAGAAGACATGGACATCCTTGCTTATGGTGGGTGTATCTCACTCCCTGGCCCTTAGAGTTGTTGTAATGGGTGACTCTCAAAGCTTAAGCAGAATTTTACATATGTAGTCCTACAAATTTTACACTTTCAGGCTTCCAGAATATCCATGACCTTTTAGTAACCTCCCCAAAACCCTGTGAATGCAGAAAGTGACCAAAATAGCTAAAGGGAGTTAAAGACATGAAGATTATAGAAGTAGTATGTTACTCACCTGTTTTTTGACTAGATAGGAAGCCTGTAAGGGCAAGAGAATTACCAGCAAAGAGGAAAGAGGTGGCTCGGAGACCACAGACATAACAGTAGAAATGGTAGCGTGTAGGGAACAAGCCAGACTCCACACCCCAGAGAGTAGAGACAGGAGGAGGCAGGAAGCTGACAGGGATCTGGGGTGAGAGGCAGCTCAAATCAAGCTTATTGCCATGGTTCACAAAGGCACAGGGGCCTTTCAGGTGGGTCCAAGCAGTACAGGATGCTGCACTGTGGGATATGTGGGCAAACCAAGCCCTAACACCAGTGTATTGGTCACACAGTTCACTTGTATCTACAGTAGAAACAAAAGAGAATCTAGGGGGCTTCCCTGGTGGTCCAGTGGGTAAGGACACCGCCTTGCAGTGCAAGGGGCGCCGGTTCGAGCCCTGACCTGGGAAGATCCCACGTGCTGCGGAGCGGCTGGACTGATGTGTCCAATTACTGAGCTGGAGCTCTGGAGCGCATGCGCCCAGAGCCGGCGCTCTGCGACAACAGAGGCCACCGCGATGGGAGGCCCACAAGAGCCAAAAAGAACAAAGATGGATGAAAATAGAGAAATGAAAGACCAATAGAAGTGGCCCGCCCGTCCCCTCCCTCCCCTCTCCACCCCGCAAAAGATAAATAAATAAAATAAATGTTTTTTTTTTTTTTTTAAAGAGAATCTAGGGCTTCCCTGGTGGTCCAGTGGGTAAAGAGCCTACCTTGCAGTACGAGGGGTGCTGGTTTGATCCCTGGCCCGGGAAGATCCCACATGCTGAGGAATGGCTGGACCAGTGTGTTCATTAGTGAGCCAGCGCTCTGGAGCACATGCGCCCAGAGCTAGTGCTCTGCAACAAGAGAGGCCACTGCACTGGGAAGCCCACACAGGTCAAGGAATAAAGATGGATGATAACAGATAAATAGAAAAACAATAATTAAAAAAAGAGGCAAAAAAAAAAAGAGAATCTAGATCTGAAAGTGAAAATGATTCCATTTACTATAGCATCAAATAAAATTACCAATAAACACGTGTAACTTACACTACAAAACTACTACTTTCTGTTTTGAGAACTATAAAACAGAAAGAAATTAGACACCCCATGTTCATGAATCAGAAAGTTTAATGTTTTGGGATGGCAACAGTTCTCAAACTGATCTACAGATTCAAAGTAATATTTATCAAAATCCCAGGTTGATAAACTGATCTTGAAATTTATAAGAAAATGCAAGGGTCTCAAAATAGCCAAAATAATATTTTGAAAGAACAAAGAAGACTCACTCTTACTGATTTTATAACTTACTAAAGTAAGCACGACAGGGTAGAAAAAAAATGACAGGGTGATACTGGGATAAGGACAGATGCAGAGACCAATGGAATAAAGTTGAGAGTCTCCAAATAAACCCATACATTTATGATTAAGTGATTTTTAGTAAAGGTGCCGAGGGCATTCTGGGGGAAAGAATAGTTTCTTCAGCCATAAATGGGGCTGGAACAACTAGACAACCACGTGTTAAAGAAGAAATTTAGATCTCTCTACTTCCCAATTCCTTCCTCCCTCCATCCCCTCACTTACTTTCTGTCTCCATAGGTTTGCCAATTCTGAACATTGTGTATAAGTGGAATCATACAATATACAGCCTTCTGTGACTAGCTTCTTTGACTCAGCATAGTGTTTTCAAGGCTCATCTGTATTGTAGCTTGTATCAGTACCTCATTACTTGTTGCAGTTGAGTGACACTAGTTTATCAGATTTTTGTTTACCCATTCAGCAGTTTATGGACATTTGAGTGGTTTCTATTCTATGGCTGTTATGATTAATTCTCCTGTGAACATTCACGTAAAAACTTAACATGTTAATATGATCTTAAGGAAGCTCAATAAGCAACTATTCCTCACTGTTTAATTCTTTGAGAAAGGAAAAATACACTCATCATCTGTTACCTGAAGCCACTGTTTTCATTTTGAATAGCTGTCTCCCCAACTTTTATCTGGTAGATAGCTAGTAATTTCATAGGGCGCTCTTCCTACCAGGTTTTCTAGGTATGTGTTTTGAAACTCATCTTGTTTGGAAGTAACCCTTGAAAGTGGTCCTACACAAAACTAGATCTGTCTTGAGATTTCTGGATCTCGCAGGGCCTTGTAAGTCATACTAGAGCATCTGGACTTCATACTGAGACCAATGGGGAGCCATTGAAGTGTTTAAAGGAAAGGGAGTGATGTGATTCCATTTGCATTTTATAAAAATCTCTTTGCAATGTGAGCAATGGATGAAAGAAAGAAAGGATGGAAGGAGAGATCAAGTAGAAGGTTGTTGTGGTCATCCAGATGAGTATTGCCAGGGGCTAGACTAGGGCAGTGGCGGAAAACCTGTCAAGATGGGGTGGCTTTAAGACAGTAAAGAGGGAGGATCAGGTGATACTGGGATAAGGACAGATGCAGAGACCAATGGAATAAAGTTGAGAGTCTCCAAATAAACCCATACATTTATGATTAAGTGATTTTTAGTAAAGGTGCCGAGGGCATTCTGGGGGAAAGAATAGTTTCTTCAGCCATAAATGGGGCTGGAACAACTAGACAACCACGTGTTAAAGAAGAAATTTAGATCTCTCTACTTCCCAATTCCTTCCTCCCTCCATCCCCTCACTTACTTTCTGTCTCCATAGGTTTGCCAATTCTGAACATTGTGTATAAGTGGAATCATACAATATACAGCCTTCTGTGACTAGCTTCTTTGACTCAGCATAGTGTTTTCAAGGCTCATCTGTATTGTAGCTTGTATCAGTACCTCATTACTTGTTGCAGTTGAGTGACACTAGTTTATCAGATTTTTGTTTACCCATTCAGCAGTTTATGGACATTTGAGTGGTTTCTATTCTATGGCTGTTATGATTAATTCTCCTGTGAACATTCACGTAAAAACTTAACATGTTAATATGATCTTAAGGAAGCTCAATAAGCAACTATTCCTCACTGTTTAATTCTTTGAGAAAGGAAAAATACACTCATCATCTGTTACCTGAAGCCACTGTTTTCATTTTGAATAGCTGTCTCCCCAACTTTTATCTGGTAGATAGCTAGTAATTTCATAGGGCGCTCTTCCTACCAGGTTTTCTAGGTATGTGTTTTGAAACTCATCTTGTTTGGAAGTAACCCTTGAAAGTGGTCCTACACAAAACTAGATCTGTCTTGAGATTTCTGGATCTCGCAGGGCCTTGTAAGTCATACTAGAGCATCTGGACTTCATACTGAGACCAATGGGGAGCCATTGAAGTGTTTAAAGGAAAGGGAGTGATGTGATTCCATTTGCATTTTAGAAAAATCTCTTTGCAATGTGAGCAATGGATGAAAGAAAGAAAGGATGGAAGGAGAGATCAAGTAGAAGGTTGTTGTGGTCATCCAGATGAGTATTGCCAGGGGCTAGACTAGGGCAGTGGCGGAAAACCTGTCAAGATGGGGTGGCTTTAAGACAGTAAAGAGGGAGGATCAGGTGCGGATGCTCCCCAGCCTTCTGGGTTGAAGAACTGAGTTGCTGATGTAAACATGCCATGAGACAGAGAATATAGCAAGAAAATGTTTGAGGGGAAAGGGTTTTTGATAATTATTAAATGCTGACTGTACACCAGACACTTTGCTAGGCACTTATAACCAGACTTCACTTCATCTTCAAAAGACCCCGGGAGGTAAACAGCATCAGACCTGGTTTTCCCATGAAGAACGTTGCATTCATCTAGGAAGTGGTGAAGCCAGGATTTGAACCCATAGATGCGTTCTCACCATCTTACTTTACTGCTTCTGTTCAGGTTTAGTCATATGGGTTTTGTGGAGCTTAGAATACATGGGTGTGCAATTCTGGAGAGAAAGCTGGGCTTGTGCTACAGATTGGAAGTCACTGGTTACTCATGAAAGCCTGGGGCTGGAGTGGTAAGAAGAACATGTACAACAAGAAGAGAAGGGGGCATCTCTGACAGAACCTCAAGAATCTCAGCAATGAAGGATCTGGGGGCAAGAGCAGGGGAGCCTGAAAGTAACACCCAGAAATGGCCAGAAAGGTTGTCGTGGATGGGGAAGGAAGAACTATAGGTATCCCTACTGCTCACAGTTGGGGGCTAATGTAGTTGAATTATTATGGATTTACAAAAGGAATGTCTCCATTAAACTGAACAAGGGGCTGACTCAGATCTGTGAGGAGGTGCAAGTGAAGCAGTGTTATGTGGATAAAAGTAGAATGGCATTTGAATCCAACTTTTAGAAAATCATGATTTGCAGCATCAAAGTTCAAAAGAGATTTCTGGATCTCGCAGGGCCTTGTAAGTCATACTAGAGCATCTGGACTTCATACTGAGACCAATGGGGAGCCATTGAAGTGTTTAAAGGAAAGGGAGTGATGTGATTCCATTTGCATTTTAGAAAAATCTCTTTGCAATGTGAGCAATGGATGAAAGAAAGAAAGGATGGAAGGAGAGATCAAGTAGAAGGTTGTTGTGGTCATCCAGATGAGTATTGCCAGGGGCTAGACTAGGGCAGTGGCGGAAAACCTGTCAAGATGGGGTGGCTTTAAGACAGTAAAGAGGGAGGATCAGGTGCGGATGCTCCCCAGCCTTCTGGGTTGAAGAACTGAGTTGCTGATGTAAACATGCCATGAGACAGAGAATATAGCAAGAAAATGTTTGAGGGAAGGTTTATGATAATTATTAAATGCTGACTGTACACCAGACACTTTGCTAGGCACTTATAACCAGACTTCACTTCATCTTCAAAAGACCCCGGGAGGTAAACAGCATCAGACCTGGTTTTCCCATGAAGAACGTTGCATTCATCTAGGAAGTGGTGAAGCCAGGATTTGAACCCATAGATGCGTTCTCACCATCTTACTTTACTGCTTCTGTTCAGGTTTAGTCATATGGGTTTTGTGGAGCTTAGAATACATGGGTGTGCAATTCTGGAGAGAAAGCTGGGCTTGTGCTACAGATTGGAAGTCACTGGTTACTCATGAAAGCCTGGGGCTGGAGTGGTAAGAAGAACATGTACAACAAGAAGAGAAGGGGGCATCTCTGACAGAACCTCAAGAATCTCAGCAATGAAGGATCTGGGGGCAAGAGCAGGGGAGCCTGAAAGTAACACCCAGAAATGGCCAGAAAGGTTGTCGTGGATGGGGAAGGAAGAACTATAGGTATCCCTACTGCTCACAGTTGGGGGCTAATGTAGTTGAATTATTATGGATTTACAAAAGGAATGTCTCCATTAAACTGAACAAGGGGCTGACTCAGATCTGTGAGGAGGTGCAAGTGAAGCAGTGTTATGTGGATAAAAGTAGAATGGCATTTGAATCCAACTTTTAGAAAATCATGATTTGCAGCATCAAAGTTCAAAAAGTAGATTTTTAAAAAGATAATAGGTTGACTAAGGGACTGTTGGGTGTTTATAAAATTATTATTTAAAGTGGGACAGGACTTTGGGAGTTCCCTGGTGGTGCAGTGGTTAGGACTTGGTGCTTTTATTGCTATAGGCCCCAGTTCAATCCCTAGTCAGGGCACTAAGCAAGCCATGCAGCACAAGCTAAATATATGAACACAATTTTTAAATAATACTAATAAATAAAGAAAATGGTTCAGGACCTGTGGGAGACAGTATGGCAGTTCCTTAGAAAAATAAAAACAGATTTACCATAGGATCCAGCAATTCCAAATACCTCTGAGTATATATCCAGAAGAATTGAAAGCAGAGTCAGAAGAGATACCTGTACACCCATGTTCACAGCAGCATTATTCACAATAGCTAAAATGTGGATGCTACCCAGGTGTCCATGGACAGGTGAATAGATAAGCAAAATGTGGTATATGCATACAATGGAATTTTATTCAACCTCAAAAAGGGAGGAAATTCTGACATAAGCTACACCAGGCATGAACCTCGAGGATATGCTAAGTGAAATAAGCCAGTCACAAAAGGACAAATGCATTATGATTCCAATATATGAGGGAGCTATAGTATTCAGATTTATAGAGACATGGTGGTTGCCAGGAGCTGGCGGGGAAGGGTTGAAATGTGAAGTTACTGTTTACAGGGACAGAGTTTCAATTTTGCAAGGTGAAAAGAATTTTGGAAATGGGTGATGGTGATGGTAACCATCACCACCACCATTGTGGTTACACAACAGTATGAAGGTACTTAATTCCACTGAACTGTACACTTAAAAATAGGCTAACATAGTAAATTTTATGTGTATTTTATCATAATAAAATAAGAACCAAAAAAAGAGAGAAAGTGACGGTGACATAGCCTCATCCCCACAGTCTGATTTGGTGGTCGGGGGTTACCAGTGACCCTACACACAGACAGAGTGGGGAGCACAGGTTTAGCTGAGGGAGTGCCACACACAGGGAAAGCTACATGCATCTAAATCTCATTGTGGTTTCCAAGCAGACTATTGTTTGGTTTCATTCTTTATTTCATTTTATAACCCTTGTGATCAGAAGGGAAAAAGGCCACAAAAAGTAAGACACATTCATTGCTGAAAATATGGCAAAGTTCAGAAAACAAAAATCATCCATAATTCTATCAATTTATAATCATTATTAAGTCAGGTCCTTCAGTTGTGTCCTCTTTAGGTAGTATGGTTATTGATGTAGATATCCTTGTATATTCTCATGCATGTGTATCTCTTTTGTGCTTTTATTGGTTTTTTGTAAATAAAATTGATGTCATGCTTCACGTGCTGTTTTCCCCTTTTCAGCAAACGTGATGGTGTCTTTCAGGTCACTGAGGACCTTCTACTTCTGGTTTTCAGTGGCTCTATAGTGTTGTTGATCTAACCCACTACTCTTACTGAACATGTATCTCATTTCCCAATTTTTCACTATCATAGTCAATGTTGGCATGGATATTTTTATATAAAAATATCCTTCCAAAAAATAAACAAGAAAATAAAAAAGCTTTCTAAATATCCTTGTTATTGCTGCTGCTGCCAGTTTGGTAATTGAAAAAAAAATTGTTGGTATATTTGGTTTCTAGTGAACATTTCCCTATATTGCTACCATAAACTTTTAAATTATAATGAGTGTAGCACTTAAGTAGTTCTCTTTTGTCTTTGACTGTAATATAATAACTCTCTTCTTTTTCTTTCTGTAATATAGAATCATGAACTTGTACAGTTAAGCCCTGAAGGTTAAATGGCTTGACCAGAGTCGCACAGAGAATTAACTGTAACAGGATAGGAATTTGAACCCAGCTGTACTCACTGTTCACCTCTCCTCCTTCCAGTAGACAAGATGTGCTAAGTCTCCACGGGAGAAGCTGCCGCAGTGTTCCCCTCTGGAGGAGTTTTTCTCTTGTCTTCTCCTGCAGAGAACTTGCTGCTTCCCAATCAGCCCAGGAAGTCTCCTCCGCTGAGTGCCACCCGCCTACCCTAACCGTCAGTGTCCTGCTTGCCGTTCCAGGAGCCATGTGTGACCAGGACTGCGGGACGGTGGCGCTCATGCTGGAGACTCTGGTGAGGAGATGAGCGGGTGAACAGAGAAGCCGGCATGAAGATGCTTCCTGGCGTGGGCGTGTTTGGGACCGGCAGCTCTGCCCGGGTTCTGGTCCCGCTGCTGCGGGCGGAAGGGTTCACGGTGCAGGCCCTGTGGGGGAAGACTGAGGAGGAGGCGAAGCAGCTCGCCGAGGAGATGAACATCACCTTCTACACCAGCCGAACCGACGACGTCTTGCTGCATCAAGATGTGGACCTGGTGTGCATCAACATCCCCCCTCCGCTCACCCGGCAGATATCCGTGAAGGCTCTAGGTACGGGCTGATGGCACCTCCCTCTCTGTGCTCCTTGAGCGTCCCTGCTCTCCTCTGGGCCTGCGTGGGCCTTCTTGGGCTTCAGTCTGGGACAGCTCTCACCTCTGAAGCAGTGTCAAGGTCTTATGGCTGCGGGAGGAAATGCTCCAGTGGCTGGGGAAGATACAGCCTTCCCCACCTCCCATAAGTAAATCCTGGAGCAAAAATTAAGCAGATGGCTTAAGAGCTGGCCTGTCACAGGGGCTAGAGATGATTCCTTTCAGGGATTGTAAAGTTTGCCTCTGTGAGATCAGAATTCAGAGACCTGGGGAATGGGCTATGATTGATGTGTTTGTTCATTTCTGTGGCATGTAGCAGCACAGAAAGGAGAGGAGGGTCTGTGTCGAGGCTGCCATTTCCCATGTTTTGTCAGTCCTTGACTAGATTGTGACTTAATAGTTCTTTTTAAAATCAAAGTGAACTTGTACAGTTAAGCCCTGAAGGTTAAATGGCTTGACCAGAGTCGCACAGAGAATTAACTGTAACAGGATAGGAATTTGAACCCAGCTGTACTCACTGTTCACCTCTCCTCCTTCCAGTAGACAAGATGTGCTAAGTCTCCACGGGAGAAGCTGCCGCAGTGTTCCCCTCTGGAGGAGTTTTTCTCTTGTCTTCTCCTGCAGAGAACTTGCTGCTTCCCAATCAGCCCAGGAAGTCTCCTCCGCTGAGTGCCACCCGCCTACCCTAACCGTCAGTGTCCTGCTTGCCGTTCCAGGAGCCATGTGTGACCAGGACTGCGGGACGGTGGCGCTCATGCTGGAGACTCTGGTGAGGAGATGAGCGGGTGAACAGAGAAGCCGGCATGAAGATGCTTCCTGGCGTGGGCGTGTTTGGGACCGGCAGCTCTGCCCGGGTTCTGGTCCCGCTGCTGCGGGCGGAAGGGTTCACGGTGCAGGCCCTGTGGGGGAAGACTGAGGAGGAGGCGAAGCAGCTCGCCGAGGAGATGAACATCACCTTCTACACCAGCCGAACCGACGACGTCTTGCTGCATCAAGATGTGGACCTGGTGTGCATCAACATCCCCCCTCCGCTCACCCGGCAGATATCCGTGAAGGCTCTAGGTACGGGCTGATGGCACCTCCCTCTCTGTGCTCCTTGAGCGTCCCTGCTCTCCTCTGGGCCTGCGTGGGCCTTCTTGGGCTTCAGTCTGGGACAGCTCTCACCTCTGAAGCAGTGTCAAGGTCTTATGGCTGCGGGAGGAAATGCTCCAGTGGCTGGGGAAGATACAGCCTTCCCCACCTCCCATAAGTAAATCCTGGAGCAAAAATTAAGCAGATGGCTTAAGAGCTGGCCTGTCACAGGGGCTAGAGATGATTCCTTTCAGGGATTGTAAAGTTTGCCTCTGTGAGATCAGAATTCAGAGACCTGGGGAATGGGCTATGATTGATGTGTTTGTTCATTTCTGTGGCATGTAGCAGCACAGAAAGGAGAGGAGGGTCTGTGTCGAGGCTGCCATTTCCCATGTTTTGTCAGTCCTTGACTAGATTGTGCACACACCTTTCCTGCCAGGCTTGCGATTGTGTATGCCAGAGGGCAGGAAGGCTCTCCAACAGAGCTGGGTCTCCCCGACAGGATCCATGGATTGGCCCACTGGCATCCCTGCTCCATGGGGAAGCAGTTGACCCGGCCACCTCCTGCCCTGGCTGGGTGTGGCTTGGTGAGCTGTTCTCTGGCAGTTCCTGTTGGACTTCTCTTTCCTGTCAACTGTAGAAAAATTCTCCTTTGTCTTACATGAATCAGAATCTAATTGAATAGGAAAACAAACCAGTCAGCATTCATCCAGCAATTCTTTAAAAAAAACCCAAAACTATATATATGGATATCGATATACATAGATATATATCTCCTGTGTGCCAGACACTGTCCCGATGTTGTTCTTGACATTCAGAGCTGTTGGAATAGAGCTGTCTCTGTTTACAGATTTCACAGTCCAATCAAAAAAACTAGAAGTAACACACATGGCCAGATAAATGAAAAAAGACTAACAGTTCGGGCAGCATGTAATTAATTCGCAGAGTAGTTGTTGTATATAAGGTGACAGGAGCCAGGGGTCTGTCGGAGGCAGTCAGAGATTGCTGGGTCCAGGAACTGCTGTGGTACGAGGCTGACCACCCTGAGTCCTAGCCACCACCATAGTAGAGGGTCCACGGCTCTGCTGCTTGTCCCTCCTGTGGTCTGGAGATAAGCAGCTGTCTGTCTCCTCTAGGACAGTGGGTTAGAGAGGATATATGTTCAATGAAGTGGGCAGCAACAGGAGTCTGTCTGGTTATTGATTTGGAGCATGTAAGTTTTGGCCAAAAATTATAGATGGTTGGTTTTTTCCCAAGAGAGCTCTCTCTGAGGATGTTGTGACATTGGAGGTATTCATGGGCCCTAGATTTTTAGGGCAGATAATGGCCCCAGATTGGGTGTAGAGGTAGACTTAAGCCAGCATTTCAACAGAGGGCTGGTTCAAGAGAATCAAACTATCATGCTCGCTTGACTTCTAGCCGTTCCTTGTGGCATGAGTGCAGGCTAGTGAGGATGTGTACAGAGGCAGTTCGAGAGGCTCTCAGCCACCTTCTTAAACTTTAGGGTTCCCACAAAGACCATTTCCAAACTGAATAAGGATAAGGAGGAGACCCAGAGTTCTTTGGGCACAAGCGTGCTCGTTTCCAGATACCGGAAAGCACTGGACTTTAGGCCATTTAGTAGAAACAGGAAGGATGGGGTGACCAGAAGCTTCTTGGGACTTGTATCTCAGCCCTCTCCACAACCTTTGCTGTTAGGAGGGAGGAGGGTATGAATGATGGTCCTTGAGCTGTTGGTGCACTTAGGTGATCCCTGGGCCAAGTTGATTGGGCTAGAAGAGCCATGAACTAATATCATTCATCCAGCAATTCTTTAAAACCCTAAACTATATATATGGATATCGATATACATAGATATATATCTCCTGTGTGCCAGACACTGTCCCGATGTTGTTCTTGACATTCAGAGCTGTTGGAATAGAGCTGTCTCTGTTTACAGATTTCACAGTCCAATCAAAAAAACTAGAAGTAACACACATGGCCAGATAAATGAAAAAAGACTAACAGTTCGGGCAGCATGTAATTAATTCGCAGAGTAGTTGTTGTATATAAGGTGACAGGAGCCAGGGGTCTGTCGGAGGCAGTCAGAGATTGCTGGGTCCAGGAACTGCTGTGGTACGAGGCTGACCACCCTGAGTCCTAGCCACCACCATAGTAGAGGGTCCACGGCTCTGCTGCTTGTCCCTCCTGTGGTCTGGAGATAAGCAGCTGTCTGTCTCCTCTAGGACAGTGGGTTAGAGAGGATATATGTTCAATGAAGTGGGCAGCAACAGGAGTCTGTCTGGTTATTGATTTGGAGCATGTAAGTTTTGGCCAAAAATTATAGATGGTTGGTTTTTTTCCCAAGAGAGCTCTCTCTGAGGATGTTGTGACATTGGAGGTATTCATGGGCCCTAGATTTTTAGGGCAGATAATGGCCCCAGATTGGGTGTAGAGGTAGACTTAAGCCAGCATTTCAACAGAGGGCTGGTTCAAGAGAATCAAACTATCATGCTCGCTTGACTTCTAGCCGTTCCTTGTGGCATGAGTGCAGGCTAGTGAGGATGTGTACAGAGGCAGTTCGAGAGGCTCTCAGCCACCTTCTTAAACTTTAGGGTTCCCACAAAGACCATTTCCAAACTGAATAAGGATAAGGAGGAGACCCAGAGTTCTTTGGGCACAAGCGTGCTCGTTTCCAGATACCGGAAAGCACTGGACTTTAGGCCATTTAGTAGAAACAGGAAGGATGGGGTGACCAGAAGCTTCTTGGGACTTGTATCTCAGCCCTCTCTCCACAACCTTTGCTGTTAGGAGGGAGGAGGGTATGAATGATGGTCCTTGGTCTGTTCTTGCACTTACGTGATCCCAGGGCCAAGTTGATTGGGCTAGAAGAGCCATGTCGTCTGTTCCTGCCCTCAGGCACTGTCCACTGAGACGCCAAAGGAGTCAGCCTGTTGTGACTGTGAAGTTAACTTCCTGTGCTTTCTTTCTTTTTCTTTTGTGAGAATTCTGACTTTAGTTCATATGTAAGAGGCCATGAGAACTCCTGTAGTGTTCCCAAATGACTGGGTGTGAATGCCTGAACTGCATTAGGCAGAGCACTAAACTGGCCTTGACATCAGACCCCACTTCCAAGCCCTGTTTCTGTCCCTGTCAACCTCTGGGGGCCCCTGTGAAATGAGGGTGTCTTTCAGTCTTTCCAGTATGATATGACTGCCTCTGATTACTGACCAAGAAGGAGACTGGCATCATGTTAGAAGGGAAAGCCCAGCCTTCCTGTTGTCCCAAGTGAAAGAACAGATTTAAGTTAAATTCACATGGGCTTCCCCTGGTGGTCCAGTGGGTAAGGACACCGCCTTGCAGTGCAAGGGGCGCCAGTTCGATCCCTGGCCTGGGAAGATCCCACGTGTCCCTGGACTGATGTGTCCAATTGCCGAGCCGGAGCTCTGGAGCGCATGCGCCCAGAGCCGGCGCTCTGCAATGACAGATGCCATCGCAATGGGAGGCCCACAGGAGCCAAAGAACAAAGACAGATGAAAATAGACAAATTGAAAGACCAATGGAGGTGGCCCGCCCCCCTCCCTCCCCAACCCAACCCCCGCCCAAAAATAAATAAATGAATAAATAAATCTTTAAAAAAAAAAAAAAAGTTAAATTCACATGAAAAATGAAGAGTAGGAGTCTCCTCTGGATGCTCATTAGGTAAATGTTCAAATGATCACGGAGTTGAATGTAGCTCAGAAATGAAACTAGACATTCTAAGTCGTCTCAAATGTCACAGACTTATCTGTGAGTTGGAGGAGTATATTTAAGTTAATGCCTCGAAAGCAGGACCCGCTCTGATGATGTATCCCAGAGCTTAGCTCAGGGCCTGTCGCACTGGTTGAATGAAAGTCACAGATTCTGCCTGAGCAGCCCATTGGGGGGGGGGTTTCCTTGGTCTGTTCTTGCACTTACGTGATCCCAGGGCCAAGTTGATTGGGCTAGAAGAGCCATGTCGTCTGTTCCTGCCCTCAGGCACTGTCCACTGAGACGCCAAAGGAGTCAGCCTGTTGTGACTGTGAAGTTAACTTCCTGTGCTTTCTTTCTTTTTCTTTTGTGAGAATTCTGACTTTAGTTCATATGTAAGAGGCCATGAGAACTCCTGTAGTGTTCCCAAATGACTGGGTGTGAATGCCTGAACTGCATTAGGCAGAGCACTAAACTGGCCTTGACATCAGACCCCACTTCCAAGCCCTGTTTCTGTCCCTGTCAACCTCTGGGGGCCCCTGTGAAATGAGGGTGTCTTTCAGTCTTTCCAGTATGATATGACTGCCTCTGATTACTGACCAAGAAGGAGACTGGCATCATGTTAGAAGGGAAAGCCCAGCCTTCCTGTTGTCCCAAGTGAAAGAACAGATTTAAGTTAAATTCACATGGGCTTCCCCTGGTGGTCCAGTGGGTAAGGACACCGCCTTGCAGTGCAAGGGGCGCCAGTTCGATCCCTGGCCTGGGAAGATCCCACGTGTCCCTGGACTGATGTGTCCAATTGCCGAGCCGGAGCTCTGGAGCGCATGCGCCCAGAGCCGGCGCTCTGCAATGACAGATGCCATCGCAATGGGAGGCCCACAGGAGCCAAAGAACAAAGACAGATGAAAATAGACAAATTGAAAGACCAATGGAGGTGGCCCGCCCCCCTCCCTCCCCAACCCAACCCCCGCCCAAAAATAAATAAATGAATAAATAAATCTTTAAAAAAAAAAAAAAAGTTAAATTCACATGAAAAATGAAGAGTAGGAGTCTCCTCTGGATGCTCATTAGGTAAATGTTCAAATGATCACGGAGTTGAATGTAGCTCAGAAATGAAACTAGACATTCTAAGTCGTCTCAAATGTCACAGACTTATCTGTGAGTTGGAGGAGTATATTTAAGTTAATGCCTCGAAAGCAGGACCCGCTCTGATGATGTATCCCAGAGCTTAGCTCAGGGCCTGTCGCACTGGTTGAATGAAAGTCACAGATTCTGCCTGAGCAAGCCCAGTCTGCCAGTGTGACCCAGGGAGCTGACAGGGGCCTCTGACCCAGGAAAGCATGGGCTGTGGGCAGCAGTGACTCTATTTGGTGGCTTTCAAACTTCTTTTTTCTAAGTAGCAGAACCTTCCTTGTTTAAAACAAAAGACAGAATCCATGTATTTTAAAACATAAAAATGATGCTTTTTCTGCGGCTGCTCATCTCCATTGCTGTTTGAAATCACGAACCTAGTCCCACACCTCCAGGGAGGGAGGCAGTGGTGCTGTCATAGGGCTGTGGTTACTGAAGAACAAGGGGTGGTCTGGGATAGCTTCTGGGGGTGCTTCACTCCTAAGTCATCTGGGAAGTATGAGCTGGGAGAAGCTTGCAGTCTGAAATTTGTTCAGCCTCCAGATCGTCTGAGCTAATGGCACTCAGCATCCATGCTTCCCCAATCCAAGGAGGCAGAGTGGTTTTCATCTTCTCTAATCTCTCTACTTCCTAACAGGAAAGCTAGATAAAACTTAAGTAAGCCTGTGTCTCCCAAAGCACGCTCAGTCTTCCTCAGGGTACAAGCCCTGTGGCCTGCAGAGACCTGTTTCCACTCAAGATGGCCTTTAGCCCCGACATTGATAACACAGCTGGGTCCCAAGTTCAGAAACTCTCCTGTTGTTCAGCCTCAAGAAGAAAAGCCTCTCTTCCTTCCCTGACCCCTCATGTCATGAAAGAGATGGCTTTAGATTCTGGTTTTATCACCCCCAGACTCTGAGCAGCCTTGAGAGCCTTTTTCCTCCAGCCCGCCCCTCTGCCTCCCCGTGTGCTGCATCCACCCCAACCCCTGATGTGCACAGTTACACAGAAGTCTCTGGGTTGGCCAGAAATGCAACTCTCACATGAGGGCTCTGGGAACCTAATTTCTCATGACTCCCCTCATCTGCTTCGTATTCTGCAGCTGAGTGACCAGATCCTCACCCAGTATCTCAGTGCTCCTGTCCCTAGTCCTAGAATGCCTCAAGTGTGGGGAAGCATCAGAGACCCTCCAGGATCAGACAGCGATAGCAGTCAGGGTGACTCTCCCTGCAGGGACCCCTTCAACTCCAGACCCCAGTGCAAGGGCCTGTCCCCTTGCTTAGGTCCCCTGCCCTGTTCACACTGCCTTGGGCATGTGACACTTGACTGGCCATTCTCATGGTGTCCTGCCAGTACCTGTTGTAAAGTTGTTGTTAGTATTTAGAGATGAGCAGGAGATTTTAAGAGTTTTGTAAAGTGAGGAGACTGAATTATGTCATAGGCTCCTAATCTACACGTGTGCCTCCTTGCTACAGCTCTGAGGTTCATAGCACTGGGAGTTCACACCCAAGAATTCCATCTGCATGGACGGCAAATGTTGTGTAGGGTTCTCAAGGATCAGAGTGGCAGAGGAGAAGGTAGGAAGTCAGGGGATCTCTGAAGGACTGGCCACAAAGGCACCAGATTATCTCCTACGGGCTTTGTCAGGATGTGAGCTTCCGAAGGGCTGGGCTGGGCTGGGCTGAGCTCTCTAAGAGGCCTGATACACAGCAGATAGAATAAAAAAACTCATCCCTGTTCATGTTTATGTTTAAAAGTCTTTTTAAAAATTAAAATTTCAGGGCTTCCCTGGTGGTCCAGTGGGTAAAGAGTCCAACTTGAAATGCAAGGGGCACCAGTTCAATCCCTAGCCTGGGAAGATCCTACATGCCATGGAGCCTCTGGGCCAGTGTGTCCAATTACAAGCCGGCACTCTGGAGCGCATACACCCAGAGCCAGTGCTCTGCAAAGAGAGAGGCCCACACATGGCAAAGAATAAAGATGGGTGAAAATAAATAAATCAATAAAAATTTTTTAAAATATTAAAAAAAGAGAAATATTAAAATTTCAAACTATCAAACATCGGTATCATCAGCCTAGAAATGTAGCTTCTGTGTGAGTCATAAAATCTAGGTCACATCGGTCCCTTTTTTCCTGTGTTTTTGACATCTGCTGGGTCTTTCCCATGATAATGGTTATAAATGTACCATAGGAGAGCTGGGCTGCACATTTACATATACTGCCTCACTCTTCTTCCCCTCTGCATGTTAGATGTGAATCTCTCTCTACAGTATAGTAAACCAGAACCCAGAGAGATTTAGAAATGTCCCAGCTCATGCAGCGATCAAGTGAGAGAGCCATTTCCCATTGGTCCAGCAGTCAGGGTGACTCTCCTGCAGGGACCCCTTCAACTCCAGACCCCAGTGCAAGGGCCTGTCCCTTGCTTAGGTCCCCTGCCCTGTTCACACTGCCTTGGGCATGTGACACTTGACTGGCCATTCTCATGGTGTCCTGCCAGTACCTGTTGTAAAGTTGTTGTTAGTATTTAGAGATGAGCAGGAGATTTTAAGAGTTTTGTAAAGTGAGGAGACTGAATTATGTCATAGGCTCCTAATCTACACGTGTGCCTCCTTGCTACAGCTCTGAGGTTCATAGCACTGGGAGTTCACACCCAAGAATTCCATCTGCATGGACGGCAAATGTTGTGTAGGGTTCTCAAGGATCAGAGTGGCAGAGGAGAAGGTAGGAAGTCAGGGGATCTCTGAAGGACTGGCCACAAAGGCACCAGATTATCTCCTACGGGCTTTGTCAGGATGTGAGCTTCCGAAGGGCTGGGCTGGGCTGGGCTGAGCTCTCTAAGAGGCCTGATACACAGCAGATAGAATAAAAAAACTCATCCCTGTTCATGTTTATGTTTAAAAGTCTTTTTAAAAATTAAAATTTCAGGGCTTCCCTGGTGGTCCAGTGGGTAAAGAGTCCAACTTGAAATGCAAGGGGCACCAGTTCAATCCCTAGCCTGGGAAGATCCTACATGCCATGGAGCCTCTGGGCCAGTGTGTCCAATTACAAGCCGGCACTCTGGAGCGCATACACCCAGAGCCAGTGCTCTGCAAAGAGAGAGGCCCACACATGGCAAAGAATAAAGATGGGTGAAAATAAATAAATCAATAAAAATTTTTTAAAATATTAAAAAAAGAGAAATATTAAAATTTCAAACTATCAAACATCGGTATCATCAGCCTAGAAATGTAGCTTCTGTGTGAGTCATAAAATCTAGGTCACATCGGTCCCTTTTTTCCTGTGTTTTTGACATCTGCTGGGTCTTTCCCATGATAATGGTTATAAATGTACCATAGGAGAGCTGGGCTGCACATTTACATATACTGCCTCACTCTTCTTCCCCTCTGCATGTTAGATGTGAATCTCTCTCTACAGTATAGTAAACCAGAACCCAGAGAGATTTAGAAATGTCCCAGCTCATGCAGCGATCAAGTGAGAGAGCCAGACTTTGAACCCCAAAGTGTCTGGCTCCAGAGCTCAAGTTCAGCACCAGTAAATGGCCTTTTCTGGGCAGTCAGCTGTCCTGGGGCCCCGGTGTTGCTGTAGCAGGGTGACCGGCTGAGCCCCTCTCTGAGCCTGTGTGAACGGAATCTAGGTCCATCATAAAAAGCTATACCCTGCAGTGGGCCACCAGAAATTATGTGTCCTAGCCATTCCTCCTCTGAAAACATTGAGAAAACTTTCAGGGGACAGAGGGCATGACACCAGAGGTTACTGGAGATACACATACCCTGAGAAAGCATAATCCTGACCTAACTGGCCAGAGATACAGGCATCCAGGCTCGGAGGTTGCTCCTCCAACCAGGAAGTGCCTGTGCAGTGGGAGAGTGGAGCCTGGATGTGAACATGGTTCCAGAAGAGTAAGGCACAAGAGATATTCCATCCCAGGACCCTGTGTCCTGACCACAGTGACATGATCTGGCCCTGCCTGGCCATTGTCTGTGTTGAGCAATCAACATGTCTCCCCAACCACCAGGTCTTTGTGCACAGCAACCCCCTTCTCACATTCAGTAGCACGAGCAGAATGAACAGGAGAGGGCCCACAGTAGGCAAGGGGATCAAAAAGAAAACTTTAGAGGGGCATACAAGTCCTGTGTATATGGCCTTGTGGTTAGAACACTCTAAGGACTTTGGCTCATTCTGAATGACATGAGAAGCCAGCAGAGGATATGATCTGATCCATCTTAAATGTCAACATTCTTCTGTGTTAAGGAAAGACTAAGGGAAATGAGTTAAGTTACCATGGCAATAATCCAGGTAAAAAAGAGTGGTGACTTGGATGAGGAGGCGGCAGTGTTGGTAGTGAGAACTGGTGAGATACTGGACATAGTTTGAAAACCAAGTCAACAGGATTCACTGATGATTTTTTTTTTAAAGATTTATTTATTTATTTATTTTGCTGGCGGTGGGGTGGGGAGGGAGTGAAGCAGGTGGGCCACTTTCACTGGTCTTTCATTTGTCTATTTTCATCCATCTTTGTTCTTTGGCCCATGTGGGCCTCGCATCACAGTGGCCTCTGTTGTCGCAGAGCGCTGGCTTTGGGTGCATGCGCTCCAGAGCTCCGGCTTGGTAGTTGGACACATTGGTCCAGCCGCTCTGTGGCACGTGGGATCTTCCCAGGACGGAGCTCAAACCGGCGCCCCTTGCACTGCAAGGCGGTGTCCTTACCCACTGGACCACCAGGGAAGCCCTCACTGATGATTGAAAGTGGAATGTGGGAGTGACTTCAGTGATTTCGGCTTGAAAAACTGGGAGAATGGAGTCACCACTGTCTGAGACGGAGAAAACTCCAGGAACAGGATTCCACCCACACCTGTCTCCCACCTTGAACGTCTTTGTGAGTGATGCTAGTAACTATCCTATTTCCTCCATTGCTTATAGTAACTCCATGTAACTCCTCCAGCCTGTTTCCTAGTGAGGACTCAGGACTTTAGGAATCCCAGCTCTTGGTCCTTTCCTGCCTCAGTGCCTTTGTATATGCAGTTTCCAGCCTGGGTGACCTTTTGCCTGATGCTCCCTGGAACATCTGCTTCTGTAAAGATAACCCCATGGCACACTGCCATGAAGCCTTCCCTCATCCTGCCATTTGTACAGACCTTTGAGCTTGTCTCCTCAAGAAGCCCATGACTTCTTGGGGGAATTAAGGAGGTGGGTTTTTTTTGTTTGTTTTAGAAATATTTTTAAGTTTATTTATATTTGGCTATTCTGGGTTTTCACTGCTGCCACAGGCTCTTCTCTAGTTGCAGGGAATGGGGGCTACTCTCTAGGTGAGGTGAGCAGGCTTCTTGTTGCGGTAACTTCTCTTGTTGTGGAACTCGGGCTCCAGGGCACATGGGCTTCAATTGTTGAGGTACATGGGCTCAATGGTTGTGGCTCTAAGGCTCTAGAGCACAGGCTCAATAGTTGTTGCCTACAGGCTTAGTTGCTCCGCAGCATGTGGGATCTTCCCGTATCAGGGATGGAACCCATGTCTCCTGCATTGGCAGGCGAACTCTCCACCACTGAGCCACCAGGGAAGCCTGAGGAGGTGGGTTCTGAGCCACACCCCAAGGGCATGTCTGTGGAATGAGTAATGGAATAACTGGATGTCTCCACCCTTCCCCAGCTTCCTGTACCCAAAAACCTGTGTGTCCAGGCCATACCACTTCTTGGACTTTTAAATTTTTCTGTTAAAGATACGAGCACAAGACTTTCTTCTGCTTGAACCATGCCAGGCTCACAAGAATGCTCCAGGAGTGGGTGTCTTGTGGCTGTTCATGAGCTTTCATCTCATAATGTGAAGGAGTTTTGATCCTTCCCGTTTCCTCATGTGGGAGCTGCTCAAGTCCTGTTGCTCTCTCTCCTCAGAGTTTTATCTGGCTTTGTTTTATTCTCTGGGTGCATTCCAGCTGTAGTGTACTCAAAACAGCCATGAGATAGAAAGGATGTTTTCTTTCCCTTTCCTTTCCGTCTGGAGCCAAGCATTCTCTGGCCTTTTGACTACACTACCTTGTTGGACCAGTGTTTTTCAAGGGCAGTCTACAGGAAATCTTAAGAGTCCTTTCCCCAGGTACAACTGAGTGTGCCAAGCTCATCCCTTAGAATACAGACTTGATTTTCTTACCCCAAGCTGATTATCTACTAAATGAGTGAACGTACATAAGCATGTCCACCTCTCCAGCCCAACTGTCTTAGGCAGTGTCCTCCAGAGAAGCAGAACCGATAGGATGTATGGAGAGAGGAGGGTAGAGCTTTATTTGAAAGGACTGGTTCATGCTGTCATAGGAGCTGATAGATCTGAAATCTGCAGAACAGATCTGAATTCCAGCAGGAGTTCATGCTGCAGACTCTAGTCTGAAGGCAGTCTGGAGGCAGAATTTCTGCCTCTTCAGGGAACTTTAGTCCTTTTTCTTTTTTTCCAAAGCCTTTGTCTGATGACTTGAGGCCTATTCACATTATGGAGGGTAATCTGCTCTATTCAGAGTCTTCTGGTTTAAATGTTAATTAGAGTGTCTAGACTGAAGGGTCGTACCCATGGGCTCAATGGTTGTGGCTCTAAGGGCTCTAGAGCACAGGCTCAATAGTTGTTGCCTACAGGCTTAGTTGCTCCGCAGCATGTGGGATCTTCCCGTATCAGGGATGGAACCCATGTCTCCTGCATTGGCAGGCGAACTCTCCACCACTGAGCCACCAGGGAAGCCTGAGGAGGTGGGTTCTGAGCCACACCCCAAGGGCATGTCTGTGGAATGAGTAATGGAATAACTGGATGTCTCCACCCTTCCCCAGCTTCCTGTACCCAAAAACCTGTGTGTCCAGGCCATACCACTTCTTGGACTTTTAAATTTTTCTGTTAAAGATACGAGCACAAGACTTTCTTCTGCTTGAACCATGCCAGGCTCACAAGAATGCTCCAGGAGTGGGTGTCTTGTGGCTGTTCATGAGCTTTCATCTCATAATGTGAAGGAGTTTTGATCCTTCCCGTTTCCTCATGTGGGAGCTGCTCAAGTCCTGTTGCTCTCTCTCCTCAGAGTTTTATCTGGCTTTGTTTTATTCTCTGGGTGCATTCCAGCTGTAGTGTACTCAAAACAGCCATGAGATAGAAAGGATGTTTTCTTTCCCTTTCCTTTCCGTCTGGAGCCAAGCATTCTCTGGCCTTTTGACTACACTACCTTGTTGGACCAGTGTTTTTCAAGGGCAGTCTACAGGAAATCTTAAGAGTCCTTTCCGCAGGTACAACTGAGTGTGCCAAGCTCATCCCTTAGAATACAGACTTGATTTTCTTACCCCAAGCTGATTATCTACTAAATGAGTGAACGTACATAAGCATGTCCACCTCTCCAGCCCAACTGTCTTAGGCAGTGTCCTCCAGAGAAGCAGAACCGATAGGATGTATGGAGAGAGGAGGGTAGAGCTTTATTTGAAAGGACTGGTTCATGCTGTCATAGGAGCTGATAGATCTGAAATCTGCAGAACAGATCTGAATTCCAGCAGGAGTTCATGCTGCAGACTCTAGTCTGAAGGCAGTCTGGAGGCAGAATTTCTGCCTCTTCAGGGAACTTTAGTCCTTTTTCTTTTTTTCCAAAGCCTTTGTCTGATGACTTGAGGCCTATTCACATTATGGAGGGTAATCTGCTCTATTCAGAGTCTTCTGGTTTAAATGTTAATTAGATTTGAAGGGTTGTCCCAGCAGTGTCTAGACTGGTATTTGATGGGCTCCATAACCTAACCAAGCTGACACCTAAAATGAACCATGGTACCACCCCTCTGTACCTCCCACTCCTGGTTTGTACCTTCTGCCTCTCCTCCTTTCATTTCCTTTTAAGAACTTCTCTTTCTCAAGCCCATAACTCTTTTTTCTAGCCCCAGCCATTTTCTTCCAGACCAATCACCTTCGTCTTGCTCTTGTCCCAAGCCACCGCCTAGTCTCAGAGCCAGCTTTCCTGAGTCATCTGCCTTCCAGAAATGGGCTTTCTTTTCCCAGCATGAACCCCATAGGACTTTGAGATTTCCCACTGTGTTTTCTTCTCAGGTATTGGGAAGAACGTGGTTTGTGAGAAAGCGGCCACCTCAGTGGACGCCTTCAGGATGGTGACAGCCTCGCGCTACTACCCACAGCTGATGAGCCTGGTGGGGAACGTGCTGCGCTTCCTGCCCGCCTTCGTGCGCATGAAGCAGCTGATCGCCGAGCACTACGTGGGTGCAGTGATGATCTGTGATGCCCGCGTGTACTCGGGCAGCCTGCTCAGTCCCAACTATGGCTGGATCTGCGACGAGCTCATGGGCGGTGGGGGCCTGCACACCATGGGCACCTACCTTGTGGACCTGCTCACCCACCTGACTGGCCAGAGAGCCGAGAAGGTCCACGGGCTGCTCAAGACCTTTGTGAGGCAGAACGCGGCCATTCGCGGCATTCGGCATGTCACCAGTGATGACTTCTGCTTCTTCCAGATGCTCATGGGTGGCGGGGTGTGCAGCACGGTGACGCTCAACTTCAATATGCCAGGGGCCTTTGTGCACGAGGTCATGGTGGTGGGCTCCGCTGGGCGCCTGGTCGCCCGGGGAGCTGACCTCTATGGGCAGAAGAACTCAGCCCCGCACGAGGAGCTGCTGCTGAGGGACTCGCTGGCCGTGGGCGCGGAGCTCCCCGAGCAGGGTCCCCAGGACGTCCCGCTGCTCTACCTGAAGGGCATGGTCTACATGGTACAGGCCCTGCGCCAGTCCTTCCAGGGCCAGGGGGACCGCCGCACATGGGACCACACCCCCGTCTCGATGGCCGCCTCGTTTGAGGACGGGCTCTACATGCAGAGTGTGGTGGATGCCATCAAACGGTCGAGCCGGTCTGGGGAGTGGGAGGCGGTGGAGGTGCTGACGGAGGAGCCCGACACCAACCAGAACCTGTGCGAGGCGCTCCAGCGGAACAACTTGTGAGCCTGTGCACGGGCTTCCTGCGTGGGGCCGGAGGGCAGGGGCGAGACCAGGAGCTGTGACGGGAGAGCTTAGCAGCAGCACTGACAGGTGTCTTTCATCTGACAGGTCCACCTGAGCAGAGCTGAATTCAGGTGAATCTGGAGATGGCCCCAGGGAACCCCTTACCCCCGTGCCCACTCCTCAGGCTGGTGACGGGGTGATGTTCCTGTTGCCACAGCTGAGAAGCTGGCATATGGCTCAGGGCACAGCTGCCCCAGGTATGTGAGCAGGGCCAGGAAAAGCTTGACTGGGGGGCTTCGTCAGCCTGTTTGTGGTCTTAGCTGGATGAGGAAGCACAGGAAGGAACCAGCCTGGCTTATTCCTCAGGTCTGAGAAGTGACACGAGGCCTTGTTTCCATGCCCTTTCTGGGCAGAGACATCTCAGGAATGGTGAGGGCGGCAGGTCATCCCTCGGGGAACCACACCTGCTCTCCCCTCCCCGTGACCAGTCCTTTCTGGCCTCCAGGCTGCCTCTTCCCTGGCAGGGAGTGGGAATTCTTTAGCAGGTGAGCTCTTAGGGGCTGTTGATCTCGGGCAGAGGGCCCTGCTTTGGCAGAAAGGAGACAAGGGAGAGCTCTGGGACATTGAGAAATGTTAATAAATCAGAAAGTCTGACACTATGGCATGTGGTTGTGTTCATTTGGTTGATTGGTTTCTTTAATAATGAAAGGTTGTTGTTTCTGTAGATTGTTTGCATTTTTCTCTTTCCTCATGGCTCCATGGCACCTCTGACCCACTCTGGATCCGCCACTGGCTAGTGGGCTACCCAGGCTCCTACCACTGCCTGCCCTTCCCTCCTGGCTTGTTCCCTGTTGATGAATTCTAAGAAGTCTTTCCTCAGCACACAGGACTCCAGACTGCATGGGGCTGCTCGGGCCTGACATTTAAGAGAGACAGTGGGAGAGTTTGAGGTCTCCCTGGGCTGGAGATGAGGAGGAGTTCTGTTCTTGAAACCAAGGGGTTGGCTCCACGGGAGCCCTGGGAGAGGAGGGGTAGCAGGGGAGGGAGGCTGGACGGGATGAACTTGATGAAGGTGCTGCCCTCGGAAGGGTTGTAGCTGAGGATGGCCTGGCCTAGCTAGCCAGTCTCCATTCTGTGTTTATGAACCTATTCTCTCCACAGGAAGAGCCTTCTAATCTGATCAGTCAGGGGCAGGTGGAAAGAACACCTCTATTTCTTTGTTTCCTTTGCCAAGATTAAGCCTGGACCAAATTCCTTCCATTTCTCTAGTCTTCCCTCCTTCTACCCTGGCCTGAACACCTTACCAGAAAGAAAAAGGCTCAGATGGGGGGCTCCTGCTTCCCCTTATAGGAGTCACCAGGCCTATTTTCCTGTGTTGTCCTGCTTTCAGACCTTGTCCTTGTGAGATAAAATAACAGTGACTAGTGTTGGGCTGTACTTCCTGCCTCCTGCCCTCTCCCCCAAAAGGCACTTCACATGTGTTATTTAATATCCAACCCACTCAGAAAGGTACCTCTATTAATATTCCATCATTTAGAGTAGAGAGAGACAAAGGTACTTGGCTCCTATCAGGTCATCCCTCGGGAACCACACCTGCTCTCCCTCCCGTGACCAGTCCTTTCTGGCCTCCAGGCTGCCTCTTCCCTGGCAGGGGTGGGAATTCTTTAGCAGGTGAGCTCTTAGGGGCTGTTGATCTCGGGCAGAGGGCCCTGCTTTGGCAGAAAGGAGACAAGGGAGAGCTCTGGGACATTGAGAAATGTTAATAAATCAGAAAGTCTGACACTATGGCATGTGGTTGTGTTCATTTGGTTGATTGGTTTCTTTAATAATGAAAGGTTGTTGTTTCTGTAGATTGTTTGCATTTTTCTCTTTCCTCATGGCTCCATGGCACCTCTGACCCACTCTGGATCCGCCACTGGCTAGTGGGCTACCCAGGCTCCTACCACTGCCTGCCCTTCCCTCCTGGCTTGTTCCCTGTTGATGAATTCTAAGAAGTCTTTCCTCAGCACACAGGACTCCAGACTGCATGGGGCTGCTCGGGCCTGACATTTAAGAGAGACAGTGGGAGAGTTTGAGGTCTCCCTGGGCTGGAGATGAGGAGGAGTTCTGTTCTTGAAACCAAGGGGTTGGCTCCACGGGAGCCCTGGGAGAGGAGGGGTAGCAGGGGAGGGAGGCTGGACGGGATGAACTTGATGAAGGTGCTGCCCTCGGAAGGGTTGTAGCTGAGGATGGCCTGGCCTAGCTAGCCAGTCTCCATTCTGTGTTTATGAACCTATTCTCTCCACAGGAAGAGCCTTCTAATCTGATCAGTCAGGGGCAGGTGGAAAGAACACCTCTATTTCTTTGTTTCCTTTGCCAAGATTAAGCCTGGACCAAATTCCTTCCATTTCTCTAGTCTTCCCTCCTTCTACCCTGGCCTGAACACCTTACCAGAAAGAAAAAGGCTCAGATGGGGGGCTCCTGCTTCCCCTTATAGGAGTCACCAGGCCTATTTTCCTGTGTTGTCCTGCTTTCAGACCTTGTCCTTGTGAGATAAAATAACAGTGACTAGTGTTGGGCTGTACTTCCTGCCTCCTGCCCTCTCCCCCAAAAGGCACTTCACATGTGTTATTTAATATCCAACCCACTCAGAAAGGTACCTCTATTAATATTCCATCATTTAGAGTAGAGAGAGACAAAGGTACTTGGCTCCTATAAGTTCTAAGTGACAGAACTAGGAGTCTGGTCAGGGTCCTCTGACTCCAGTCTGACCCTGAAATGCTCCTTCCCCAGTGCCTGAGGCACCTCTGACTCTCTGAGTGCAAGGCGCTGGCTCTCCCTGCTTAGGTCCCTGTCCAGGTTACTGCCTTCTCTCTACAACAGGAATCTCAGCCTGGCCTGAACTAGGAGGTACTGTAGAGAGAATCCACCCAGGCAGCATGGTGGGAGAGGTAACGAAGGAGAAACTGCCCCGCTTCCAGCTCAGCTCCAGGTCATCCTTCTCTGTGTTAATAGGATGTTGAGATTTCCCCCAACCCCAAATTTGGGAATTGAACAGGAAAGCGCATGCATGCATTGCATCTGACTCAGGTGGCCTAACTGAAGAAAGGGCAGTGCTACTGACCCACAGTGGCACTTAGCTTTAATAGGATTCTGCAGCAAAACCTCTTGGTTATCCAAAAGGTAGATTTCTGATAAGTCCTGGTCCAGACTGAACATGGCCTTAGGGCAGAGCTACTCTTATGAAGACCCAGGTTCTCTGTTGGTAATCCCAAACCTAGGTCTATGGCCATCCCCCAGACAGCTCTACCATCATGTATCTCTTGGCTTGGTCCCGGGGAGGAGATGTGCCTTGAAGTAGCCTAGATGCCTGTGGCCAAGGAAGCCACCAGGGCTCTGGTTCCCAGAGGTGACAGTTCCCAACTGGATCCAGACTTATCATGCAGCGCCCCCTTCTGGAGAAGGCTAGCATCACCTCCCAGGATCTGGTACCCAAATCTCAGGATCTTTCCCACGTCAAAGTAAAGTTTTTCTAAGCCAGTGAAAATGCAGCTAGCTTTTCCTCTCTGTTACAGCAAACGGAAGAGAACTTCCAGAATACTTCTTGTTTATTTTCCAACTGCCAACCAAATCTAGGACTCACATTCACACAGACCATGGCAGCAGTCTCCTCACGTCCCTATTCCCAGGCTTTCCTTTGCTTATTCTGCCCTTCACGCCGCTGCCCAGGCAACCCTTCCAAACTTTCAGGCCAGGATCCCTCGGTGCCTGCACTCTTCCTTACCACTCCTAGACTGACCCAGTCTGGTCTGATGGCCGTGCCTTTGCGTCTGCCATGCTAAGTGACCCTCCTCCAGGAGGCTGATATCTTCCACACTCAGTAGTGATGCTCCATTCCTTGCATACCTTCTGCCTGGAAGGCAACCCACCCCTCTCAGAAATTAGGTGAGAGCTCGCTGCTCGCTCCTCCAGGCTAAGTGGCAGTCACCCGACCCCCTTTATCTTGCCACATCTTCCCTGAAAGGAGCATGGTGGGAGAGGTAGAAGGAGAAACTGCCCCGCTTCCAGCTCAGCTCCAGGTCATCCTTCTCTGTGTTAATAGGATGTTGAGATTTCCCCCAACCCCAAATTTGGGAATTGAACAGGAAAGCGCATGCATGCATTGCATCTGACTCAGGTGGCCTAACTGAAGAAAGGGCAGTGCTACTGACCCACAGTGGCACTTAGCTTTAATAGGATTCTGCAGCAAAACCTCTTGGTTATCCAAAAGGTAGATTTCTGATAAGTCCTGGTCCAGACTGAACATGGCCTTAGGGCAGAGCTACTCTTATGAAGACCCAGGTTCTCTGTTGGTAATCCCAAACCTAGGTCTATGGCCATCCCCCAGACAGCTCTACCATCATGTATCTCTTGGCTTGGTCCCGGGGAGGAGATGTGCCTTGAAGTAGCCTAGATGCCTGTGGCCAAGGAAGCCACCAGGGCTCTGGTTCCCAGAGGTGACAGTTCCCAACTGGATCCAGACTTATCATGCAGCGCCCCCTTCTGGAGAAGGCTAGCATCACCTCCCAGGATCTGGTACCCAAATCTCAGGATCTTTCCCACGTCAAAGTAAAGTTTTTCTAAGCCAGTGAAAATGCAGCTAGCTTTTCCTCTCTGTTACAGCAAACGGAAGAGAACTTCCAGAATACTTCTTGTTTATTTTCCAACTGCCAACCAAATCTAGGACTCACATTCACACAGACCATGGCAGCAGTCTCCTCACGTCCCTATTCCCAGGCTTTCCTTTGCTTATTCTGCCCTTCACGCCGCTGCCCAGGCAACCCTTCCAAACTTTCAGGCCAGGATCCCTCGGTGCCTGCACTCTTCCTTACCACTCCTAGACTGACCCAGTCTGGTCTGATGGCCGTGCCTTTGCGTCTGCCATGCTAAGTGACCCTCCTCCAGGAGGCTGATATCTTCCACACTCAGTAGTGATGCTCCATTCCTTGCATACCTTCTGCCTGGAAGGCAACCCACCCCTCTCTCAGAAATTAGGTGGAGAGCTCGCTGCTCGCTCCTCCAGGCTAAGTGGCAGTCACCCGACCACTGTGGCCCCTTCCCTGAGAGACAGGGAGCAAGGCCACGCACCTGCTTCCTATGCCCTGACAGTCCCTTTCCTTTCTCTTCCCCAAGGTCCTCCTTACCACCTTCTCCATCCCCAGTGTTACTTCTCTAACCTTTAGGTTCATCTCAGGAGACTTTAAAAGCTTTTTTTCTTTTTTGGCCACTTCTATTGGTCTTTCATTTATTTTCATCCATCTTTGTTCTTTGGCCCGTGTGGGCCTCCCATCACAGTGGCCTCGCTCGCTGCAGAGTACCGGCTCTGGGCGCATGCGCTCCAGAGCGCTAGCTTGGTAGTTGGACATATTGGTCCAGCCGCTCCGCGGCACGTGGGATCCTCCCAGGCCAGGGATCAAACCGGCACCCCTTGTACTGCAAAGCAGTGTCTTTACCCTCTGGACCACCAGGAGACTTTAAATGCTCAGAACCAGGCCCCACCCTTACAGATTCTGATGTAATTAGGTCCAGGGTAGTGCCCAGGAACCTATATTTTTGCAGGTTCCCAGGTGATCCAATTGACTGCACTGGGGAATCCCCCACCCTCTTTCCTAGCCTTTCCTTCTTCAGGCGTCTTATTTGGGGGATCACTGTGTGAGAAAAGGAAAACGTTTTATTTTCAGCAAACTCGAGATCTCAAGGAGGGGCAGGGGCTGAGTCCCCTCCTCCACCTGAGGGCCTCCGGACTTAGACTGCTGCTCTGGTTCAGGCTTGAGAGGGAGGGGAGCCACCGGGGGCAGGGAGGGACAGGGCAGTCACTTGTACTGAGGAGAGAGTGGGGGAACAGGTGGGGCAGCGCAGACACGTAGCATCTTGTTGATGTCCACCTGAGTTGACTTGTCCATCTCAGCCTTGAGGTGACTGCTGACCCCCAGGGTGGGCAAACCCCCAGGCTCCTTGCCAGTTCCTGCCCCCTGGGGGACCAGAGTGCAGGTTGGGGGCACGAACCTATTGGGGCAGGGAGGAGTGAGGCCAGAGGCCGGCTCACCTGCCACCGGCAGCAAAGCCTGCAGTTGGTCCATACCCGCCTCCTTGGGGGCCACGGTCAGCTCCAACTCAGGCTTCACCTCAGCCTCGGCCTCCCTGTCCCCCTCCCCTGACTGGTTCAGCTCAGGGTTGCAATAGTTGATGTACTGGTACAGGGGCCGCAGGCGCTGGGCCTTTCCTGCAAGAACCCGGGGCAGGGCAGTGGCTGGAGTGCCAGCCTGGGCCACATCAGGGGTCCAGCGGGCCAGGGATAAGGGGAAGGTCCAGGAAATGCCACTCACGCTCAGGCCCCGAGATCTCTGAAGGTGCCGAGACTATGCTGGCCGCCACTGGGAGCACTGGGGTTCCCAGACTCTTGCGCTTCTTGGCTTTTTTGTGTTGTTTGACAGACGGTGAGGTCTCACTCTGGCTATTGTCCAACTCATCCCTCTGCAGCGGCAGCCCCTGTGACAGCTCAGCCTCAGCCCTAGGATGGGCTTGGTGGCTCGGGCCTGCGAGGCTGGGGGACAAGGAGGCCTGAAAGCCAGCCTCCAGCCTTGCCTCCTGTGCCCTGCCCTAGGGACTCGTCCTACCTGCCTACCTCCCCAGGCCCCAATCCCCTTGCTGGGTCAGTGAGGTCCCAGGCTGGACAGGAGATCATGTGAGCTCAATCTCCTACCAGTCCTCAAGACCCCTGCTCTGGACGTTCCCTGCATCAGGGCTCTTGAGGGACAGAAGAGGAGAGGCCTGATGGTGGTGGCAGAGGGTGAGGATGGACACTGTCGGAAGGCCCCATTTAGGAATCCAGCTGGGGTGTGAGCCACCTCCTACTCCACCTTCCCAGCCCCCGACTCCTTCCCTCTGAAAGCCCCCTCACTTGGCCAGCTTCCTCTTCGGACCATGGCTGGGCCTCACAGTGGAGGCTGTGATATGCCTGGGGCTTCTCTCCTCCCGTGCCTCCACCTCTGGCTTGTGCCTATTTTCCTCCAGCTTGGGTCTTTCCTCCTGGATCTTTGGCTCCGAGGCTGGTCTTGGTGGACAGTTGTCTTCACCTTGGGTTTGGCAGGCCTCGTGGGTTGTCATCAGGCACTGGTCTCCTGTAACCGGATGCTAGAGGTGACACATAGGTAATTGGTCACCATGGACAAGCACAGGATACAGGGATCAGCCCTTAGGCACTAAACACAGATGAAGGGCACCAGCCATGCTCTTCCCCAGCCGGTAGAGCCTGTCCTGGCTATTAGGAGGTCATTGCACAAAGTTTGGTCTACTAAAGCGCTTTGGCCAAGTGTTTGGAAGGTAGACAGCCTGATAGTCACCTCAGAATTCAGAGCATAGCCATCAGGTACCGCGGTAAGCTCAGACTGCCCTGCAGAAGTTCCCTCTTGGGCCTCTGGCTGCTTCTCAGCCCCTGCGGAGGCCATAGCTGGCGTGGATCACTGCGACCTCTTCGACCGTTGCTTGAGGGACGTTGGGGGTTGGAGATGGAGGATAGACCCTTAGGGGTCAGACGGGTAGATCCTGAGCTGACCCCGGAGACTGACACCGTTGGGAAGGGCAACTGTCAGTCTCTCTGCCCCTACCCTCAACTGGAACTACAAGCCCCAGAAGGCTTTGCGCCAGGGACATTGGCCCCTGACCTCAGGGACGGAAGCCGCTGTTGCCTGGCGACAGGAAACCGGTCGAGTGGCGGCAGTGGGCGGCAAAACTACTCGGGTGAGCCCTTTGCTCGAGTGAGGAGTCTGCCAACGGTGCAGAGAGGTGGGCTGAGAGCGGAGGTGGTGGGCGCACGGCGGGGTCGCGAGGCGAGGGGAGGGCCCGGGAAAACAGGCAGGGCACTGCTGGGGTCAGGGCCCGGGTCCAGGGAGGAGGCCCTGGGCTGGGAAAGGGGTCTGGGAGCCAGGCCTGCGTAGCCCGGCCTCAGGTGCACCGTTGCAGGAAGAAAACGGCGGTATGTGCGAGGGTCCGTCCCGCATCTCGGGGCCCATTCCCCCAGACCCTACGCTCTGTCCTGACTACTACCGGAGGCCGTCTTCAGGTGAGTTACTGAGTGCAGCGGCCTGGCAAGAGTCTGGATCGGGTCTGGCTCCACCACTGACTCCACACTTCGCCGGGTTTGGCCCCTTAGCCCAAGGGCGCCTTGAGGGAAACGCGCTGAAGTTGGACCTGCTAACCCCGGACCCGGACCTAGACGCCACCCCTCCCCTCGGCCCCCGCATCCGTCCGGGAGGCCTAGAAATCCTGGAGCGTGGCCGTCGCGGCGTGGGTGGCATGCTGCTGCAGCTCGAGGGTATCTCCCTAGGCCCAGGGGCCTCTCCCAAGAGTAAGTTCTGGGCGAAACGGACAGCGAGGCAGGTCTGAAGTCAAAGCAAATCAA
Source organism: Tragulus kanchil (assembly GCA_022376925.1). Taxonomy (NCBI): domain Eukaryota; kingdom Metazoa; phylum Chordata; class Mammalia; order Artiodactyla; family Tragulidae; genus Tragulus; species Tragulus kanchil. The sequence goes on along the minus strand of JAIOJX010000031.1, from coordinate 161,463,288 downwards.
AGACAGCAGCTTCTCCTTTTCTGCTCTGGGCTAAGACCTTACCTCTCCAGTGTCAGTTTCCCACCTAAAGAAGGAGGGGGAAATGCACGACTTCTTCGCGGGAGAGGACTAGACGAAGTATACCCCAGAAAATCGCATAGCTCAGCTTCATGGATTCATGCCTCGTTGTGATTCAGGCCCTACAAGGTGCTAGGAGAACGAGGCTGAAGAACAGCGTCATTGGATCAAGGTGGGAGACCATAAACGAGTGAAGAGGTGACTAGGAGAAGATAATTATCGTGTGAGGAAGGGAACGGGTGATGAGGTGGACTTTGGGTCAGGGAGGCAGATTGTGAGCCTGGGTGTCCACTGGGGTGAGTTGGATTGTATGGCGTGTATGTAGGGCAGCATCTTTTCTCCAGGGAAGGACCCTAAAGACCATGAGAAGGAGAACCTGAGGCGGATCAGGGAGATCCAGAGGCGCTTCCGGGAGCAGGAGCACAGCCAGGAGCAGGGCCAGTCCAAGCCCCTGAAGGCCCTGTGGCGCTCACCAAAGTATGACAAGGTGGAGTCCCGAGTCAAGGCCCGGCTGCAGGTACCTGCCTCTGGGACCCAGAAGTGTTTCCCATCTTGTTGGCCAACAGGAAATTATACTCTGAGTTATGAGAAAGGAGGAAAACCATGGCGGGGCTGGAGTAACGGGGACTAAGAGCTGGTTCTGCTGGAGTGGGGCTGGGACCTTTCTCAGAAGTGATGATGGCTGGGTGATTCTGAGGGGCAAGTAGGAATTAGGCAAGGGAGAATGGAGGAGAACACTTCGCCGGGTTTGGCCCCTTAGCCCAAGGGCGCCTTGAGGGAAACGCGCTGAAGTTGGACCTGCTAACCCCGGACCCGGACCTAGACGCCACCCCTCCCCTCGGCCCCCGCATCCGTCCGGGAGGCCTAGAAATCCTGGAGCGTGGCCGTCGCGGCGTGGGTGGCATGCTGCTGCAGCTCGAGGGTATCTCCCTAGGCCCAGGGGCCTCTCCCAAGAGTAAGTTCTGGGCGAAACGGACAGCGAGGCAGGTCTGAAGTCAAAGCAAATCAAAGACAGCAGCTTCTCCTTTTCTGCTCTGGGCTAAGACCTTACCTCTCCAGTGTCAGTTTCCCACCTAAAGAAGGAGGGGGAAATGCACGACTTCTTCGCGGGAGAGGACTAGACGAAGTATACCCCAGAAAATCGCATAGCTCAGCTTCATGGATTCATGCCTCGTTGTGATTCAGGCCCTACAAGGTGCTAGGAGAACGAGGCTGAAGAACAGCGTCATTGGATCAAGGTGGGAGACCATAAACGAGTGAAGAGGTGACTAGGAGAAGATAATTATCGTGTGAGGAAGGGAACGGGTGATGAGGTGGACTTTGGGTCAGGGAGGCAGATTGTGAGCCTGGGTGTCCACTGGGGTGAGTTGGATTGTATGGCGTGTATGTAGGGCAGCATCTTTTCTCCAGGGAAGGACCCTAAAGACCATGAGAAGGAGAACCTGAGGCGGATCAGGGAGATCCAGAGGCGCTTCCGGGAGCAGGAGCACAGCCAGGAGCAGGGCCAGTCCAAGCCCCTGAAGGCCCTGTGGCGCTCACCAAAGTATGACAAGGTGGAGTCCCGAGTCAAGGCCCGGCTGCAGGTACCTGCCTCTGGGACCCAGAAGTGTTTCCCATCTTGTTGGCCAACAGGAAATTATACTCTGAGTTATGAGAAAGGAGGAAAACCATGGCGGGGCTGGAGTAACGGGGACTAAGAGCTGGTTCTGCTGCGGAGTGGGGCTGGGACCTTTCTCAGAAGTGATGATGGCTGGGTGATTCTGAGGGGCAAGTAGGAATTAGGCAAGGGGAGAATGGAGGAGAACATGCTACAGAGATGGGACCTCACAGATAGAAGTCCTAAGACCAGGGATATAGGGAGTTTGGGCACTGGGGACGCTGGGTTCATTTCACTATGAGGGAAGGAGAGCATGAGGTTAGGTTAAGAAGTAAACTGGGGGGCTTCCCTGGTGCTCCAGTGGGTAAGGACACCGTCTTGCAGTGCAAGGGGCACCGGTTCTATCCCTGACCTGGGAAGATCCCACGTGCTGTGGAGCGGCTGGACCGATGTGTCCAATTACCGAGCCAGAGCTCTGGAGCGCATGCGCCCAGAGCCAGTGCTCTGCGACAACAGAGGCCACCGCGATGGGTGGCCCACACGGGCCAAAGAACAAAGATGGATGAAAATAGATAAGTGAAAGACCAATAGAAGTGGCCTGCCTGACCCCCTCTCTCCCCAACCCGCCCCCCCCCAAAAAAAGAAGTAAACTGGGCCTCATAAAGGGCCACGTAATCTGCTTTTCACCTTTATTTCTGAGGACACTGGGAAGGGCAGGGGTATGTTTGGTGGTGAGATTCTGCCTGGTGTAGATAGTAGCACCACTTCTCGGGGTCTGGGAAGGAGAAGCAGGACTGAGAGAAAAGACAAGGTCATATGTGGATGTGTTGAAGTTGAAGCATTTGTGGGGCTCCCAGGGAGTGGGAATGGGTCCAAGAAGCAGATGGAGAATCAGGTCTGGTTCTCAGGAGTGAGACCCAGGAGTAATTGAGGATGAGGCTGAAGACGATGAGACCAGGGAAGTGACCGTGGATTTGACGCCCTGGAGACCACTCCTTGGTGACCTTGGTGGGGACAGAGCCAGAAAACTTGGATAGGAAGGAAAGAAAAAGAGAATGGTGTCTGAAGCAAGGACTCAGGTACAGAGAAGGGTATTTGTTTTCTGAAAGATGTGAGAAACACACATGTTTAAGTGCTAGTGAGAAGTGCTTGTTCAAGAGGAAGGACTGGTGATAAAGATCCTGAAAGGCAGGAGGAACAGAGGCATGGTCTTATGGCTCGAGACTCTGACCTCAACCCGACTGATCCCTCTGCTCTGCCTTGACCTCCAGGACCCCGGCCCTGCCTCTGGGACTGAGCCAGCCCACTTCCTGCGGGCCTATTCTCGTTGTGGCCCTGGGCTCCCACCACCCCGTGTCCCTAGTCCCCAGCTAACCCCACCAGGTCCCAGTGCTAAGGTGAGAGGATATGTGGGGGCTGGGAGGTGGGACAGGGATTCAGAGGCATAACACAGTGCTGTCTGCTTCATCCTGCTGGCTGTGTCCTGCAGGCCCCAGGCCCAGGTGTGGACTTCATTACCCACAATGTGCGCACTGCCAAGAAGGCCCCCCGGCGGCATTCTCGCTCATTGCAAGTCCTGGCCCAGGTGTTGGAGCAGCAACGGCAAGCCCAGGAGCACTACAATGCCACCCAGAAGGGTCATGTGCCCAATTAGTAGGTCCTAGCCCCCAACCCCCCAGGAAGGGGCGCTTATGGAGGGTGGGGTCCCACATCTTCCCTGGGCTCATCAACCCTGGGTCTGTGCATCGCAGCCTGTTGGAACGCAGGGATCTGTGGCGGCGGGAGGCTGAGGCCCGTCAGCACAGCCAGCCAGACCCGGCCATGCCCCCTGGCCACACTCGCATGCCTGAGAACCAGCGGCTGGAGACACTGAGCGGTCTGCTCCAGAGTGAGTACGTGGGCAAGGGAAGCTGGTTGGGGAACCAGGGACCGTGCACCCCTGCCCGGCACTTACTGTTCCTGGGGCCCCTTTGTAGAGAGCCACCTGAGCGGTCTGCTCCAGAGTGAGTACGTGGGCAAGGAAGTTACGGAGATGACTGATGAGACCAGGGAAGTGACCGTGGATTTGACGCCTGGAGACCACTCCTTGGTGACCTTGGTGGGGACAGAGCCAGAAAACTTGGATAGGAAGGAAAGAAAAAGAGAATGGTGTCTGAAGCAAGGACTCAGGTACAGAGAAGGGTATTTGTTTTCTGAAAGATGTGAGAAACACACATGTTTAAGTGCTAGTGAGAAGTGCTTGTTCAAGAGGAAGGACTGGTGATAAAGATCCTGAAAGGCAGGAGGAACAGAGGCATGGTCTTATGGCTCGAGACTCTGACCTCAACCCGACTGATCCCTCTGCTCTGCCTTGACCTCCAGGACCCCGGCCCTGCCTCTGGGACTGAGCCAGCCCACTTCCTGCGGGCCTATTCTCGTTGTGGCCCTGGGCTCCCACCCCCCCGTGTCCCTAGTCCCCAGCTAACCCCACCAGGTCCCAGTGCTAAGGTGAGAGGATATGTGGGGGCTGGGAGGTGGGACAGGGATTCAGAGGCATAACACAGTGCTGTCTGCTTCATCCTGCTGGCTGTGTCCTGCAGGCCCCAGGCCCAGGTGTGGACTTCATTACCCACAATGTGCGCACTGCCAAGAAGGCCCCCCGGCGGCATTCTCGCTCATTGCAAGTCCTGGCCCAGGTGTTGGAGCAGCAACGGCAAGCCCAGGAGCACTACAATGCCACCCAGAAGGGTCATGTGCCCAATTAGTAGGTCCTAGCCCCCAACCCCCCAGGAAGGGGCGCTTATGGAGGGTGGGGTCCCACATCTTCCCTGGGCTCATCAACCCTGGGTCTGTGCATCGCAGCCTGTTGGAACGCAGGGATCTGTGGCGGCGGGAGGCTGAGGCCCGTCAGCACAGCCAGCCAGACCCGGCCATGCCCCCTGGCCACACTCGCATGCCTGAGAACCAGCGGCTGGAGACACTGAGCGGTCTGCTCCAGAGTGAGTACGTGGGCAAGGGAAGCTGGTTGGGGAACCAGGGACCGTGCACCCCTGCCCGGCACTTACTGTTCCTGGGGCCCCTTTGTAGGCCAGAGCCAGCTGCTGCGTGAGCTGGTGCTGCTGCCTGCGGGGGCAGATTCACTGAGGGCCCAGAGCCACCGTGCTGAGCTGGACCGGAAGCTGGTGCAGGTAGAGGAGGCCATCAAGATCTTTTCCTGCCCCAAGGTCTTTGTGAAGATGGACGCCTGAGCCCTTTTATGGGAACAGTGACCAAGACTTGTTGAGAGCCGCAACATGGTTGCGAAAGGCAGGATTGGGCCCAATCATAGACTGGAGTTCAAGGACAGGAGCTGTGTGAGGAGGAGGCACAGTGTCCTCAGAACCCTCTTTCCAGTCACTGGTGGCTGTGGAAGGGCTATCCCAGCCTTGTAACCCCTTTGTCAAAATTAAACCTTTTGTACACAGTGGGTTTGTTTCCATAATAGCTTTTCTTACCCTGGAAATGCCAAACCTGACATTCCCTCCTGCTGCCTGACTACAGAAACATTTCTCTGCTGCCCTTACCACAGTCTCACTCCTACCTCATGTCCAGAGCAGAAGGCAAGATTGTGGGTCAGGGAGGCGGCTAGGGCTGGGAAACAGAAGGACCATAATTGCATTTGTAGAAAATCTTTAATGTTCCCCAGACTGAGAGGGCCCCATGAGCACACTAAAACCTCCCACTGAGCAAGTCCTTGTAACGTCCCAGAGCCTGGAGGCGAGGGCTGCATCCTGCCTGTCAGAGACTGAAGCCACTACCATCTCCTCGAATGCTACTCCCCAGCCAGAGCTGGCCTGCTCCTGATCATCCAGGAGGGCAGAGAGCTACGGGAACCAGGAAGGGGCGCTTATGGAGGGTGGGGTCCCACATCTTCCCTGGGCTCATCAACCCTGGGTCTGTGCATCGCAGCCTGTTGGAACGCAGGGATCTGTGGCGGCGGGAGGCTGAGGCCCGTCAGCACAGCCAGCCAGACCCGGCCATGCCCCCTGGCCACACTCGCATGCCTGAGAACCAGCGGCTGGAGACACTGAGCGGTCTGCTCCAGAGTGAGTACGTGGGCAAGGGAAGCTGGTTGGGGAACCAGGGACCGTGCACCCCTGCCCGGCACTTACTGTTCCTGGGGCCCCTTTGTAGGCCAGAGCCAGCTGCTGCGTGAGCTGGTGCTGCTGCCTGCGGGGGCAGATTCACTGAGGGCCCAGAGCCACCGTGCTGAGCTGGACCGGAAGCTGGTGCAGGTAGAGGAGGCCATCAAGATCTTTTCCTGCCCCAAGGTCTTTGTGAAGATGGACGCCTGAGCCCTTTTATGGGAACAGTGACCAAGACTTGTTGAGAGCCGCAACATGGTTGCGAAAGGCAGGATTGGGCCCAATCATAGACTGGAGTTCAAGGACAGGAGCTGTGTGAGGAGGAGGCACAGTGTCCTCAGAACCCTCTTTCCAGTCACTGGTGGCTGTGGAAGGGCTATCCCAGCCTTGTAACCCCTTTGTCAAAATTAAACCTTTTGTACACAGTGGGTTTGTTTCCATAATAGCTTTTCTTACCCTGGAAATGCCAAACCTGACATTCCCTCCTGCTGCCTGACTACAGAAACATTTCTCTGCTGCCCTTACCACAGTCTCACTCCTACCTCATGTCCAGAGCAGAAGGCAAGATTGTGGGTCAGGGAGGCGGCTAGGGCTGGGAAACAGAAGGACCATAATTGCATTTGTAGAAAATCTTTAATGTTCCCCAGACTGAGAGGGCCCCATGAGCACACTAAAACCTCCCACTGAGCAAGTCCTTGTAACGTCCCAGAGCCTGGAGAGGCGAGGGGCTGCATCCTTGCCTGTCAGAGACTGAAGCCACTACCATCTCCTCGAATGCTACTCCCCCAGCCAGAGCTGGCCTGCTCCTGATCATCCAGGGAGGGCAGAGAGCTACGGGAACCAGGAAGCAGGCGGCGCGGGCGCAGGTCCCAGCATGGAGGCCCCTGAGACAGCCCATTGGAACAGGGAGGCTGGCGGTTCTCAATGACCAGATCGCTGCTGTCATCGTCGCTGTCTGGCTCAGCAGGTCCAGCAGAAGGCGGCCCTGTCAGACGCCCAGATGCCCCACGCACGACATTATTGCGTTGATTAGCTGGCTTGACGGTGACAATGAGGTTGTGGCTGTTGGCGACCATCATGTCCGTCACTTGATCCAAGGTCTTCCCGGCTACCTCAATGCCATTGACCTCGAGGATCTCATCACTGACTGCCAGCAGCCCTGTACTCTCAGCCAGGCCCCCTCGTACCAGACGGGAGATGAAGATGCCTGGGACCCGTTCCAGGCCTTGGGGAGCTACTCGCATGCTCATCCCATCTCGGATGTAGAAACCCAGGGGGCGGTCAGAACCGTGCTTATGCAGTCGCACCCGTCGGTGGGTCTCAGGCAGTAGGTCCACATCTATGACTGAAGAAACCTGGCGGAAATCTTGTGGCAGACTGATGAGCAAGGGTGGCCGGGTGCGCAGGGGTGCCACTGGCCTAAGTAGGAGCCCTTTCTTGCGTCGCTGCAGAGAGTTGGAGGCAAAGGCCAGGCCACTGGAATCAGCTTCTGCTGCAGGAGAGGGGGGCGCTGAGATCAGAGACCTTGCTCTCCCATTTGGGCCCTTTTCCATCAGGCCCAGCCCTCCTTGAGGAAGGGGGCACTGTAGCTATTTCCTGCCACTTGGAGGTCAGGCCAAGGGCAGGGACCTCAAAGGGTGAAGCCTGGGCACCCTGGGCACGGACTAACCCTCGTAGACCTGCCCTGTCACCCTACCCACAGAGGCTGCCCACTGTACCCCATCCTTCTCACCCCGCTTCTGCACTAGCAGGCGCAGTGGAGGGGGCCCGCTGGCCAGGGCCCGGTGCAGGCTGTCATCGTTGGTGAGGGGCAGTAGGTCTCCGTGAGCATCCGTATAGCCAAGCAGCACGTCCAAGCCCGGGATCTGGTGGACCGCACGCAGCAACCGAGAAAACTCCTGGAAGCCGCTCACTGAAGCGCGAGGCAGTGCAAAGCGTCGGAACTCGGCATCAAACTGGAGGCAGGGGGTGGCAGGAGAGGAGAGGTTAGAATGGACTTGGTGCCCTTTCTCACCAGGTCCGAAGGTGGCAGAGGTGGGAAACACAGCTTCACCACAGCTGCAACCTTGTACCCAGACCTCAGCTCCCGTACAAGGGACGCTGTCCAAGGTCTTCCCCCTGCCCTCCAGGTACCCAGGCAACAGAGGGACTCTAGAGGCCGGCAGCAGAAGGAAGGAGGATGGATGGGGGAAAGCGAGATGGGAAGCCAGAAAATGGGACGTGGAGGATGGAAAAGAGAAAAAGGTGGTGGCGACCAAGGAGCCAGGAAGAGGAGAATGTGGTCATTGGAAGCGCCTAGGGCCGAGGCCGGAGCCAGGGCTAGAGGGGTCCTTACTTTGCTCTTCACCTCGACGATGCTGTCGGGACTGTGTGCCGGAGTCTTCCGTGGCCTGGCCATGGCGGGGCCGGGCGGGCTGGGGACGATGCCCCAGACGGCCCGCCGAGGCGCAGGTGCACAGCCCCGCCAACCGGCTCGCGCCGCCCCGCCCCTGGCAGTAGCACTCGCCCCGCCCTCTTAGCCGGACCGTGACGTCAAGGGGACAGCGACGCCGAGTGGAACGCGGAGTCCACGTTTCCTAGGAAACGGAGATCCGGGTGGAGGAGTCTTTGCGTCGTCTGACGTCATCACGCTACGGTCCGCGCGCCCCGGGAATCTAGCGGAAGGGCTTGGCCAATCCGGGGGAAGACTGAGGGTAGTGGTATCTATTGAATGCAGTGCACTTTGATTTCCATTGGCCTAAAAAAGTTGCGCACTTTGTAGATGAGGGAAGTCGAGTCACAGCAAATATTTTCTGAGCTCTTTGGGGTCACAAGCGTTGAAGTGGCTCTCCCCCGGCCAGGCGCAGGGTGGAGGGGCCCGCTGGCCAGGGCCCGGTGCAGGCTGTCATCGTTGGTGAGGCAGTAGGTCTCCGTGAGCATCCGTATAGCCAAGCAGCACGTCCAAGCCCGGGATCTGGTGGACCGCACGCAGCAACCGAGAAAACTCCTGGAAGCCGCTCACTGAAGCGCGAGGCAGTGCAAAGCGTCGGAACTCGGCATCAAACTGGAGGCAGGGGGTGGCAGGAGAGGAGAGGTTAGAATGGACTTGGTGCCCTTTCTCACCAGGTCCGAAGGTGGCAGAGGTGGGAAACACAGCTTCACCACAGCTGCAACCTTGTACCCAGACCTCAGCTCCCGTACAAGGGACGCTGTCCAAGGTCTTCCCCCTGCCCTCCAGGTACCCAGGCAACAGAGGGACTCTAGAGGCCGGCAGCAGAAGGAAGGAGGATGGATGGGGGAAAGCGAGATGGGAAGCCAGAAAATGGGACGTGGAGGATGGAAAAGAGAAAAAGGTGGTGGCGACCAAGGAGCCAGGAAGAGGAGAATGTGGTCATTGGAAGCGCCTAGGGCCGAGGCCGGAGCCAGGGCTAGAGGGGTCCTTACTTTGCTCTTCACCTCGACGATGCTGTCGGGACTGTGTGCCGGAGTCTTCCGTGGCCTGGCCATGGCGGGGCCGGGCGGGCTGGGGACGATGCCCCAGACGGCCCGCCGAGGCGCAGGTGCACAGCCCCGCCAACCGGCTCGCGCCGCCCCGCCCCTGGCAGTAGCACTCGCCCCGCCCTCTTAGCCGGACCGTGACGTCAAGGGGACAGCGACGCCGAGTGGAACGCGGAGTCCACGTTTCCTAGGAAACGGAGATCCGGGTGGAGGAGTCTTTGCGTCGTCTGACGTCATCACGCTACGGTCCGCGCGCCCCGGGAATCTAGCGGAAGGGCTTGGCCAATCCGGGGGAAGACTGAGGGTAGTGGTATCTATTGAATGCAGTGCACTTTGATTTCCATTGGCCTAAAAAAGTTGCGCACTTTGTAGATGAGGGAAGTCGAGTCACAGCAAATATTTCCTGAGCTCTTTGGGGTCACAAGCGTTGAAGTGGCTCTCAGCCACTTGCTCGGACCATCCTTGGCTGCAGCCTCAGACCCCAGGGCTCTCCGTCTCTATCCGAGTCAACCATTAGCCCCTTCTAGCCCATTCCCACAGGAGTCTTGAAGAATGGCCCCGACGCCACGCCGGTGCTTGGAGAAATGCTCGGATAAGCGTAAGCGGGACAAAATCCAGTTGAACCAACGAGAGTCTACAGAGACAGTCCCTAACAAAAATGCGGTCGTGCGCACGCGCGGACACGCTCCTGGGCGGGGCCTAGGAGAGGCGGGGCCGCGTCGCACGGGGAATACGCGGGCTAGCGGTTCTCGGTGGTCTACGGCGGCGGGAATGCCACGTTTTGGGGGCCTGGTCCTGCGACCATGGATTCGACAGCTAGTCCTAGAGTCAGAGGCACTCTCAAGCCCGCGGGCAGAGCAGGTGCCCAAGATGAGTCCCTCCTACCTTTCTCGGGGCCGGGAGGCTAGGGCGGTCTCCAAGGCGGTGGGTTTGAACGCTGTCGCCGCCGTCAGGTACTGCAGGAGGCCCAGGTCCAGAGCCCGTCCCGCACCCCTGACCCGTCCGACGTCGAGCCCATGCTGCTTGTGTCCGACGGGACCCACAGTATCCGATGCCTAGTGACGAAGGAGGCCCTGAACACCTCGGACTGGTGAGAGAGGCTCTGGGAAGCTTGGGAAGATTGGAGTCAGGTGGGAGAGCGCGAGCCTTGAGCTCGAGGTGGGCGGGCCTCCAGTGGACGGGTCCCAGGCGGGCAGGGCTGCGTTCGCCACAGGGAGGAAAGGAGTTCGGTCAGCTAGAAGATTAGAAGAGTAGAGCTGTAGTTAGGAGTCTAGGGCTGTACCTAGGAGACTAGGGCAGTAGCTAGGAGACTAGACTGGGAGACTAGGGCTGTAGTCTCTTCTCCTTACACTTCTCCCTCCCCAGGAATGTGGGAGAACTGCCTTCTAAGAGGAGGGTCCTTGGAGGAGACTCAGTGAGAGCCACTAGGGAGGAGGACGGACCCAGGAGAGTGACATCGGGGGAGATGGTTAGAGGGCGGTTTCAGGAGGACGGAGTGCATCCTAGTACCTGTGAAGATACCCAGAGGGCCTGAGTGTGGTCTCTTGGTCTAAAGAGGGCTGGAGTCTGTTTACCCCGGGATCCGAGTCAACCATTAGCCCTTCTAGCCCATTCCACAGGAGTCTTGAAGAATGGCCCCGACGCCACGCCGGTGCTTGGAGAAATGCTCGGATAAGCGTAAGCGGGACAAAATCCAGTTGAACCAACGAGAGTCTACAGAGACAGTCCCTAACAAAAATGCGGTCGTGCGCACGCGCGGACACGCTCCTGGGCGGGGCCTAGGAGAGGCGGGGCCGCGTCGCACGGGGAATACGCGGGCTAGCGGTTCTCGGTGGTCTACGGCGGCGGGAATGCCACGTTTTGGGGGCCTGGTCCTGCGACCATGGATTCGACAGCTAGTCCTAGAGTCAGAGGCACTCTCAAGCCCGCGGGCAGAGCAGGTGCCCAAGATGAGTCCCTCCTACCTTTCTCGGGGCCGGGAGGCTAGGGCGGTCTCCAAGGCGGTGGGTTTGAACGCTGTCGCCGCCGTCAGGTACTGCAGGAGGCCCAGGTCCAGAGCCCGTCCCGCACCCCTGACCCGTCCGACGTCGAGCCCATGCTGCTTGTGTCCGACGGGACCCACAGTATCCGATGCCTAGTGACGAAGGAGGCCCTGAACACCTCGGACTGGTGAGAGAGGCTCTGGGAAGCTTGGGAAGATTGGAGTCAGGTGGGAGAGCGCGAGCCTTGAGCTCGAGGTGGGCGGGCCTCCAGTGGACGGGTCCCAGGCGGGCAGGGCTGCGTTCGCCACAGGGAGGAAAGGAGTTCGGTCAGCTAGAAGATTAGAAGAGTAGAGCTGTAGTTAGGAGTCTAGGGCTGTACCTAGGAGACTAGGGCAGTAGCTAGGAGACTAGACTGGGAGACTAGGGCTGTAGTCTCTTCTCCTTACACTTCTCCCTCCCCAGGAATGTGGGAGAACTGCCTTCTAAGAGGAGGGTCCTTGGAGGAGACTCAGTGAGAGCCACTAGGGAGGAGGACGGACCCAGGAGAGTGACATCGGGGGAGATGGTTAGAGGGCGGTTTCAGGAGGACGGAGTGCATCCTAGTACCTGTGAAGATACCCAGAGGGCCTGAGTGTGGTCTCTTGGTCTAAAGAGGGCTGGTCAGTCTGCGATGTTATTGAATGGGAGCCAGCAAAGAAGTGTTGTCAGTGGTGTGGCTGACCCTTCCTCAGGTATTGCTAGGGAGGGGCCAGGACAATAGGCCGCTGGGGTCTGGTGGGTTCTGGGGACAGGACATTTTTAGACTGAGGAAAGCAATGCTGAAGAATCCAGGAGAGGGTACAAATGGAGCTCACTGTCTGAGGAACAGTGAAAAGGATGCTGTGGACTTTGTGTCTGCCTAGGGATTGGCTGGGTGTGTAAGTCTTTAGTTGTGAGTAGTGCTGCCATCTACTCATTAAATATTAAATGGCTCCCTACTGGGTGCCAGACAGCGACTAGAACTGGAGGTTGAGAGGTGAATACACTCCTTTACCCTGGAATCTGAGAGATCGTAGAGAGGAAGCAGAGGCTGTGCTGGTCCCTCTCTATCCTGGAGGACTCAAGCATCTTGGGCAAGCCTGCCTGTGATAATGCTGATGGGCCCCAGGAAAGGCCAATACATTGGCAGGAGATGGAGAAACCATTTCTTCACCACTGCCAAGGAATCCCGTGGAGCAACAGCCGGGGCTGGGGCAAGTCCAGCTCACGCCCTGGGAGGAGGGCAGGGATGGGGCAGGTCAGGAGACTCCTGGTTGAGCCTTTGCATCAGGCTCAGGCTAAGCATAAAAGGAGGGTCCCTCGGACTAGAGGGAGACAGACTGGGGACCATGGAGACCCAGAGGGCCAGCCTTTCCCTGGGGCAGTGGTCACTGTAGCTACTGTTGCTGGGACTAGTGGTGGCATTGGCCAGTGCCCAGGCCCTCGGCTACAGGGAGGCCATGCTTTGTGCTGTGGATCCGTTCAATGAAGCTGTATTCAGAAGCTAATCTCTACTGCCTCCTGGAACTGGACCCACTTCCTGAGAAGAACGTGAATTGTGAAGGGATCTGGGGAGGGGGCTATCTCCCACCAGCCTGGGTTACATGGTCACCTCATTTGCTCAGGCTGTACCTCCCGTCAGGAAGGCACTTCTCCCTTTAGGTGGGCTCCTGACTCTTCCAGGAAACCTTTCCAGACCTGGGTTCCCTCCCTGCAGGAGGCTTCCTATCTTAACATCTCTGCACACCTGGCTCAGGCTTCTGGAACTTCTGGGAGCTTCAGGAATAGAGGAGGGTACCTGGCTCTGTAATATGGCTTCTCTGCTAAAGTCCCCCTCTGCACCTTGGTGTCTCCCTACCAAGAAGGTCTCTGTTAGCCTGGGGATTCCAGTAACAAGGTCTCTCCTTGCAGGTGACCTCCTTCAACCCCTCTTAGGGGGAGGCGCTCCCATCAGTGTGTGAGGTCTGCTTCTGTTCTCTGTGCGCCCAGGAGGCCAGGGACGGGCTCCATCTCCTCCCCTGTGCACCCAGCACCAAACCCAGGGCCAGACTCACAGGGATCTGGAGAGGCTGCCGTCTAGGCAGGGGCCAGGAGACAGATCAGAGAAGGAAACATTAGTTCAAGTCCAGTCTCCCCACTTTGATCTGTGACCAGGTGGAGAATCTGAGCTCTTGAAAGCCTGTGAGCTTCAGGGTGAAGGAGACTGTGCCCCAGGACGAGCCAGCAGCCCCTGAAGCAGTGTGATTTCAAGCAGAAAGGGGCTGGGGGCACAGGCAAATGCTTCCCAGGGAGCTGAACATGGGGCTTCTGGGGAAGATTTGCAGTCTGTGGAGTGACGTGGGGTGTGGCTGGGAGATATGGACCAGGGGTTCCAGTTTGACTCTGATGCTCCTTTCCAGCCAGTGAAACAATGTGTGGGGACAGTCACCATGGACCTCGTCAGGGGTAACTTTGACATCACTTGTAACAAGGTAAGTGGCCCCTTCTGTGCTGTAGGACTGCTAAGGCCGTGGCTTGTGGAACATGCTTGGGACCAATGATCTGCAGCCCCTCTAGGGCAGAGAAAGACCCTCCTAACCTGGCCCCTCCCTCCTCTGAGCCCCAAATCTCCAGTCCTGTCTCTGCATCCCATAGAGCAGTGGCTCTTCAATGCGATCCACTGGAAACTGACTATAAGGCAGATTCAGTCCCACTCAGACGTCTGGAGTCAGACTTTGGGGTGGGGCCCAGCCATTTGTCTTTTCACAAGGCCTCCAGGGCATTCTGATTGTGCTGAAGTTTGAGAGGCACTGACTAGAATTGTAAGCTCTCAAACCCTGCTCCCTTCCATCTTTACTGGGATGAGCTTGTGACCCCGGGAAGCCTCTTTTCATCTGAGAGGCCTCAGTTTGCTTATCTGTCTGTGATGTGGAGATGCAGCCACAGGGTCCGAACATCATATGGGAGAGGAACTGGGGCTCCAAGTTGCTTGATGTGGCCCAGGAATAGGAGTGTTCAAGTGGTGCACCTCCACAGGGGATTCCAGTAACAAGTCTCCGAGGTGACCCCCCTTTGGGGCTAGTGTGTGAGGTCTGCTTCTGTTCTCTGCGCCCAGGAGGCCAGGGACGGGCTCCATCTCCTCCCCTGTGCACCCAGCACCAAACCCAGGGCCAGACTCACAGGGATCTGGAGAGGCTGCCGTCTAGGCAGGGGCCAGGAGACAGATCAGAGAAGGAAACATTAGTTCAAGTCCAGTCTCCCCACTTTGATCTGTGACCAGGTGGAGAATCTGAGCTCTTGAAAGCCTGTGAGCTTCAGGGTGAAGGAGACTGTGCCCCAGGACGAGCCAGCAGCCCCTGAAGCAGTGTGATTTCAAGCAGAAAGGGGCTGGGGGCACAGGCAAATGCTTCCCAGGGAGCTGAACATGGGGCTTCTGGGGAAGATTTGCAGTCTGTGGAGTGACGTGGGGTGTGGCTGGGAGATATGGACCAGGGGTTCCAGTTTGACTCTGATGCTCCTTTCCAGCCAGTGAAACAATGTGTGGGGACAGTCACCATGGACCTCGTCAGGGGTAACTTTGACATCACTTGTAACAAGGTAAGTGGCCCCTTCTGTGCTGTAGGACTGCTAAGGCCGTGGCTTGTGGAACATGCTTGGGACCAATGATCTGCAGCCCCTCTAGGGCAGAGAAAGACCCTCCTAACCTGGCCCCTCCCTCCTCTGAGCCCCAAATCTCCAGTCCTGTCTCTGCATCCCATAGAGCAGTGGCTCTTCAATGCGATCCACTGGAAACTGACTATAAGGCAGATTCAGTCCCACTCAGACGTCTGGAGTCAGACTTTGGGGTGGGGCCCAGCCATTTGTCTTTTCACAAGGCCTCCAGGGCATTCTGATTGTGCTGAAGTTTGAGAGGCACTGACTAGAATTGTAAGCTCTCAAACCCTGCTCCCTTCCATCTTTACTGGGATGAGCTTGTGACCCCGGGAAGCCTCTTTTCATCTGAGAGGCCTCAGTTTGCTTATCTGTCTGTGATGTGGAGATGCAGCCACAGGGTCCGAACATCATATGGGAGAGGAACTGGGGCTCCAAGTTGCTTGATGTGGCCCAGGAATAGGAGTGTTCAAGTGGTGAGGGGTCTGGTTGAGCCACACCCCAAAAGCAGCTGTTTCCTCCTGGTTCACAGATTCAGAGTGTGGGTCTATTTGGTGGGCTGCGGGACCTCTTCCGGAGAGGCAGGCAGAAGATTGGTGAAAAGGTTGGAAGAATTGGTCAGAGAATCAAAGATATCTTTGGGCTGTTTCGGCCTGATCAATAGTCCTAAGGATCACCTTATCCTGGCTCAGACTTCTGGACTCTGAAAAATAAATTCTTCTGAAAACAACTTCTTCCACATTCAGATTCACTTGTCTCGCCTCTCGGTCTTACCAGAACCAAGTCCTTAACTCTGAGAGTCCTCTTCAGTGTATATGTGTGTGTGTGTGTGTACATGCGTGTGTACATGTGTGTGAGACGGAGACAGACAGAGGTCACCCCTCTTGACTCAGAGATGGATGAGACAGTCTTCCTTTCAGGAGGGCAGGGAGCTACAGGGATGTAATGACTATAGGTAACAAGGCTATTTAAAAGTTGATAAGAGAGTGGATCCTAAGAGTTCTCATCCCAAGGAAAAGACCCCATTTTTTTTTATATCCATGTGAGATTATGGATGTTAAGGAAACTTACTGTGGTGATCATTTCATAATATATGTAAGTCAAATAGTTATTCTCTACACCTTAAATTTATATAGTGCTGTATGTCAATTATATCTCAATTAAACTGCAAAAATTATTACTTTTTTTGGAAATACTATTTTTTAGAAGAGTATAGAAGGATTATTACAGCAAAAAGTTTGTGAATCTCTACCTTATACTCTCCATGGGTGTGCAAGGAGACATATGTGATAATATCCAATTGGAGTACTGGTCTATTTCTACAATAGAATACAAAACAGCAGTGAACACAAATGAATGGATTACAGTGTATCATTAAAAAAAAAACTGTGCAAATGAAAACAAAGAAACAAAATAACCCCACTGTACAATATAAGCTAGCAAATATATTATAAGGCTACTTATAGGGCTTGCCTGGTGGTCCAGTGGGTAAGGACACCGCCTTGCAGTGCAAGGGACACCGGTTTGATCCCTGGCCTGGGAAGATCCTACATGCCGCGGATCTGCTGGACCGATGTGTCCAATTACCCAGCCGGAGCTCTGGAGCGCATGCACCCAGAGCCGGGGCTCTGCGACACCAGAGGCCACCGCGATAGGAGGCCCACAGGGGCCAAGGAATGAAGATGGATGAAAATAGATAAATGAAAGACCAATAGAAGTGGCCCACCCACCGCCCTCCCTACCACCACCCCCCCCACACACAAAAAAGGCTACTTATATGATGTTTCCCTGGAGACGGAAGGGGCAACGCACTCCAGTATTCTTGCCTGGAAAATTCCATGGACAGAGGAGCCCCGAGGACTCCAGTCCATGGGGGTCGCAAAGAGTTGGCTGCGACTGAGCACATATGATTGGAACAACACTACGTTTTGCTTATGGATACCGGCGGTAAACAAAACCAAAATGTGCTAAAGGAGAACTGAGTCGGTCAACCTGCCAAGACAATGTTTAATCTGTTCCACGAGAGTCATTTTCTGTTCCCAGACTACGCTTCCCAGCGGCCTGTGGCACACTTCCTTCGGGTGCACTTCCTTGCCTTTGCGTTGTTTGTTGCCAGGGGAGGGCTGTGCTGTCTTTTGCTGCTGGTGGCTTTGCTGTTGCCTCTTCGCCGGTGGACCTGTGGGAGCTGTGTCTAGTCTTGACCGCAGAAGGTGAGGTGGGCGGACTGGCCAAGTGCTTGAGCGGGAAGAGGGTGACCGCCTCCGTGTCCCTGGGAGTTTGGACCTCAGGCGCCTGCTTGGCGGGCAGTGTCTGAGACTGGTTCCTAAGGAATTACGGAGATGGAGGATGCGACCGTCCCTCCTGACTGTTTGCCTTCCCCGTGAGGGGGGCAGGGCTCCCTCCCTCGTTGTCCGGTGTCTGTTCTTGTGGCTTATGGCTACTTACCCAGGTTCCCCTTCTTGCCTTCCGCCATGGGTGTCCCGCCTGCTGTCGGCAGCCGTTTGCTGTTGGCGACTCTTGAGACCCTGACTTGTGGTGAGTGCTGCTGAGGGACTCCTACGTCCTTGAGAGTGTGTTTGAAGGTTCTAGCAGGGGAGCGCAACTACTCGTATACCCTTGACTGAAGACCGGTCGTCCTCCTTGACCGAGCGCACGGCCTCGGGAGGGACGGACATGGAGCAGCGAGGAAGGAGGGGGACACCCGCCTAGCCAGCCAGATCAGCCGAGTCAACTGTTGCAGCCAGATCGCCCTCACATCCACTGCTACATCCTGTCAGTTAATGTCTAACTGAATAATGAAGCCTAGAACATTTCTTCGTCAGACCCAAGGCGCTGGTGTAGTCTCTAAGTCGCCTCTGACTCTTGAGTTCCAATGGACTGTAGACCATCAGGCTTCTCTGTCCGTGGCGTGCCCCAGGCATGAATGCTGGAGTGGGTCGCCGTTTCCTTCTCTGAGGATCTTGCCCACCCAGGGATCAAACCCTTGACCTCTGCATTGGCAGGCAGATTCTTTGTCACTGAGCCACGAGGGAAGCCCCAGACAACCAAGTTTTTATTTTCCTAAGATTACATTTCCCTGAACGGTCTTTTTAACATATTTTGAGATGCACTGTAAGTGTGCAAAACACACCTGATTTCAAAGAAATAACGGGGGTGGGGGGGGGAAACTAAACCACTGATAACGTTTTAACATTATGTTTGTGTTGAAATGATAATATCTTAGATATATTCAGTTAAGCGTTATTAAATTTCAACTTTTAAAGAAACTATTTGTGATGGCTACCATGGATTTCCCCCCACCCCACCCCCTGCAGAGCCATGTGGCATGTGAGATCTTAATTCTCCAAGCAGGGATTGAACCCCATTCCCCTGCACTGCAAGGTGGATTCTTAACCACCAGACCACCACAGAAGTCATCAGTTTTGTGTTTTATAAATTCTACAGTCTATGGGATTGCAAAAAAGAATTGGACATGACTTAGCAACTAAACAACAACAGCAAAGTTATTTGATATCATAAATTGTATTCTTGTTCATTTATTTAAAACCTGATTATTTGTCTCTGTTGGTAAATACAAAACTTCTCTGGATATACCTGAGTTCTTAAGAGTGCTTTATTCTGAGTTGGACAAACATTCCTGTCAGAAATGTTTCAAGGCCTTTGTCAATTTTAACAGCTATGAATAGCGGTATAGCTATGAATTAAGTAGTTCTGATTTGTTCTGTTTTTGTGTGCTTGTATCTGTTTTGAACTGCTTTAATCAGTTTGAATTGGCCCCATTTCACTCCATTTGGCTTCTTGCCTAGTTTCTCCATCCGTCTCAGTGAAGATTCACCCATTTAAATTTGCTTTCAACTAACCAGTCTGATTTGGTCTTTTTTTTTTTTTTTAATTTGTTTTATTTATTCATTTGGCTCAGTCAGGTCTTAGTTGCAGCACACAGGCTTCTCTCGTGGCAGAGCATGGGCTTCTCTAGTTGAAGCATGAAGGCTTCTCTCTAGTTGTGACTAGAGCATGCAGCCTCAAAAGTTGAGGCACAGGGGCTCAGTAGCCCTGAGGCATGTGGGATCTTAGTTCCCAGACCAGGGATCAAACTCAAGTCCCCTGCATTGCAAGGCAGATTCTTAACCACTGGACCACCAGGGAATTCCCTGGTCTTGTTTCTCTCTTGTTTCACCTGGTGGTTATCTCAGTCTCTATGCTTATGCATTTCATTGATTCTGAGGAGTATATTAACATTAACTCAAATTATTAAGAAATGAATCTTTTAAATGGAAACTTTGGATCCTGTTGGATCCATTTTAGGCTTTAAAATGTTTTGCTACACTTGATTAATCATTTACTCTTTTTTCTTTTATTGCTGAATTACTTAAAACAAATCCCAAATATTTTGATATACCACTCCTAAATATATCACAATGTAACTAACAAATAAGAACTTAAAAAATGCATACTCACATTATGCCACGTCTCCTGCATTGCAGGCAGATTTACTGCTGGGCCATGGGGAGAGTAGTATATCTGGGAGAATGGTGTTATAGACATAGGAAGCAGCCAGTGCATGGCATCAGGACGGAGGTCAGTGTGGCTCAGATTGGAGTGAACAAAGGGTGGAATAAAGATAGAGGCAGGGGCTTCCCCTGGTGGTGCAGTGGGTAAGGACACCGCCTTGCAGTGCAAGGGGCGCTGGTTCGATCCCTGGCCTGGGAAGATCCCACGTGCCGCGGAGCGGCTGGACTGATGTGTCCAATGACCGAGCCAGAGCTCTGGAGCGCATGCACCCAGAGCCGGTGCTCTGCAACAACAGTGGCCACTGCGATGGGAGGCCCACATGGGCCAAAGAACAAAGAGGGATGAACAGAGAGAAACCAAAGACCAATAGAAGTGGCCCGCCTGCTCCCCTCACTCCCCAACCCGACCCCCAACCAAAAAATAAATAAATGAATAAATCTTTAAAAAAAAAAAAAAAAAGATAGAGGCAGAAAGCCAATAGGTTATAAAAGAATGTGGAACCTGCTGGGCCACTCTCAAGGCTTGGCATTTACTCTCAACATTATGTTTATATATATATCCATATATAAAAAATGTATTTGTATATTATATATTTTTAATATATGTATTTTTGATTTGTTTATTTTTGGTTGCACTGGGTCTTCATTGCTCTGCAGACTGTCTCTAGTTGTGATGAGCAGGGGCTACTCTTTGTTGCAGTGTGTGGTCTCATTGCAGTGGCTTCTCTTGTTCCAGAGTAGGGGCTCTAGGGCACTAATAGTTGCAAAACATGGGCTCAGGAGTTGCAGCTCCCAGACTCTAGAGTTCAGGCTCAATAGTTGTGTTTCATGGGCTTAGTTGCTCTGTGGCATGTGGAGTCCCAGATCCAGGATCAAACCCATGTCTCCTGCGTGGGCAGACAGATTCTCAACCACTGAGCCACCAGGGAAGTCACTCTCAGTTTAGTTTAACTTCTGATTTCCTTTTTAATTTCTTCTTCAACTCATCAATTTTTTAATTCTTCTTTAAAACCATGTTCTTTTGGTTTACAAATATATTGCTCTTGTTGATTTCTGGTTTAAATCTAGTGTGGTCAGAAAACATACTTTGTGTGACTTCCAGACTTTTGAGTTTCTTAGAATTGTTTTATATACCAGTGGATGGCCCATATTGTTAAATGTTTTATGTACTTTTGAAAATAACGTATATACTCTACTTTTGATGGGTGGGATATTTTATAAATATCAGTTAGCTCAAGTATGCTGATAGTATCATAACAATTGCCTAAACTCAGCTGCTACCTGGCAGAGTGGGTAAACCATGCAAGTAACAGGGGCTTCCACTCCCCTTGCTTCCAAAATATGTCCTTTCCCTTCTGCCTTCAGAATCCCCTCGCCAAACCCCAGGCCTGATGTTCTATAATGGTGAGTGCTTCTAATTTGTATACTAGTGCTCGGGACATGAGTATTTGCATTTAATAGTGGTTGAAATATATATATCTATATATATATATATATAGACATAGATATATCTTTATATAAAGAATAAACTCATATGGAAATCAAGAGATTCATATTACTATATGAAATTTATGGACTATGCATTTCTCTCATAGAAGACAAAGCACAGCTTGGAAATATGGATATAACGACTAATGAACACAAAAGGGCAAAGTGTTGGGAAACATGCATCTAGAATCACATTTGCATTCACCAGCTACGGTGTTTGGAATGTTAAGCACAGCCACATAGATTGAGGAGACAGAAGAAAGTGTGAAAAAAAAAAAGACAAAGGTACACACAAGAATCAGAATATTTTGGATAGCCTTTTTCTCAGGAGAGAGCCAGGAGGTGTGTCTAGAGCCTTGAATATATGTGGCTTGTTGTTTGTGCCTGTAGAGAAAAAACACCATGGAACTACTGGTCCAGACCAAGAGCCCCAGGCACATCGTGTCAATGAACACATGCATGAAGGCAAAGAGTGAGGAGGTGATGTGATGAAAAACAGAACCAGAAGAGTATCCAAGAGGCATGTTTCTTAACTTCCTTGGGACAGTCACTTTTAGAGGAACCAGAGTGTTTCCCAGAGAAAGAACCACCCAGTGAAGGAAACACAAAGGCCCAATATACTTTGGGACTCTGGCTTTGAGCTCAGTCCACCTGGATTTACTGGGGATGATTGTGATGGCCTAGAAGTCACTCAGGAGGCAAGTGGAAGAGATACAGATTTCTCGGGCTACTCTGTGAATATGAAACACAAATTTACATCCACAATCTTGCAGGAAATTGTCCCACCCAAAAGATGCCATTGTCTGGGGGGGATCCCTTTAGAGATAAGGATTAAAGAGTTGGCTAAGAATATGTGTGTGAGTATGTGGTCTGAAGGTCTCACCCTGTCTCCAGTGTGAAAAGTGAAAATATAAAGAAAAAAGGAGGAGAAATTCTCTAGAAGTCTAAGGCCAGTCTGATACAAGAAGAAAATCCCCAATGTCCAGTCACCAGAATCCATTCTGTCCAAGGGTGGGAATGGCAATTCTGTTCATGTGCAGAGTTATCTTTAAAGAAAATAAAAGGTGGGCATCAGTTACTTTGCAAATGAAATCCTGTGCTTATCCCAACTCCATAATCTTTAAGAATAATACACGATTTAATATCCAAATATTCTGACCACACCAACTCATCCCCATAGAGGACTATGTTGTAAATCACAGTTTCAGCACAATGTGTGCATGCTAAGCTGCTCAAGTTGTGTCTGACTCTTTGCAACCCTATGGACTGTAGCCCCACAGGCTCCTCTGTCCATGGGATTCTTCCATGCAGCAACAAAAACACAGCACAGCTGATAAATATGCTCAGTTGCTCAGTCAGTCATGTCTGACCCTTTGGACTATACCCTGCCAGCTACATAGATTGAGGAGACAGAAGAAAGTGTGAAAAAAAAAAAGACAAAGGTACACACAAGAATCAGAATATTTTGGATAGCCTTTTTCTCAGGAGAGAGCCAGGAGGTGTGTCTAGAGCCTTGAATATATGTGGCTTGTTGTTTGTGCCTGTAGAGAAAAAACACCATGGAACTACTGGTCCAGACCAAGAGCCCCAGGCACATCGTGTCAATGAACACATGCATGAAGGCAAAGAGTGAGGAGGTGATGTGATGAAAAACAGAACCAGAAGAGTATCCAAGAGGCATGTTTCTTAACTTCCTTGGGACAGTCACTTTTAGAGGAACCAGAGTGTTTCCCAGAGAAAGAACCACCCAGTGAAGGAAACACAAAGGCCCAATATACTTTGGGACTCTGGCTTTGAGCTCAGTCCACCTGGATTTACTGGGGATGATTGTGATGGCCTAGAAGTCACTCAGGAGGCAAGTGGAAGAGATACAGATTTCTCGGGCTACTCTGTGAATATGAAACACAAATTTACATCCACAATCTTGCAGGAAATTGTCCCACCCAAAAGATGCCATTGTCTGGGGGGGATCCCTTTAGAGATAAGGATTAAAGAGTTGGCTAAGAATATGTGTGTGAGTATGTGGTCTGAAGGTCTCACCCTGTCTCCAGTGTGAAAAGTGAAAATATAAAGAAAAAAGGAGGAGAAATTCTCTAGAAGTCTAAGGCCAGTCTGATACAAGAAGAAAATCCCCAATGTCCAGTCACCAGAATCCATTCTGTCCAAGGGTGGGAATGGCAATTCTGTTCATGTGCAGAGTTATCTTTAAAGAAAATAAAAGGTGGGCATCAGTTACTTTGCAAATGAAATCCTGTGCTTATCCCAACTCCATAATCTTTAAGAATAATACACGATTTAATATCCAAATATTCTGACCACACCAACTCATCCCCATAGAGGACTATGTTGTAAATCACAGTTTCAGCACAATGTGTGCATGCTAAGCTGCTCAAGTTGTGTCTGACTCTTTGCAACCCTATGGACTGTAGCCCCACAGGCTCCTCTGTCCATGGGATTCTTCCATGCAGCAACAAAAACACAGCACAGCTGATAAATATGCTCAGTTGCTCAGTCAGTCATGTCTGACCCTTTGGACTATACCCTGCCAGGCTTCTGTGTCCGTGGGATTTTTCAGGCAAGAATACTGGAGTGGGTTGCCATTTTCTCCTCCAGGGGATCTTCCTGACCCAGGGATTGAACTTGCATCTCCTGCATTGGCGGGTGGGGTCTTTACCACTAGCGCCACCTGGGAAGCCCTTACAGCACAGTACATATCCATAAAATTTTAAAATTATTTTCTTATTTATTTGTATAGTTTATATACACACATACATACATATATACATATATGCATATAATACATATATATATATATACACACTAGGAATTTTTATGGTGTTTTAAAATGATTATATTTTAGGATCGTGTTTATTATGAAAATCCTATTCTGATATAGGTCTATCTAAGACATTTTTTAATGGCTACATATTTCATTTACAGATATCTAAAACTTATTCATAGATTCCTTTTTTTTAAAAAAATTTTAGCCTCTTTTATTGGTTTATTTATTTATTTTCATCCATCTTTATTACTTGGGCTGTGTGGGCCTCCCATCACAGTGGCCTCTCTTGTTGCAGAGCACAGGTTCTGGGTGCCTGTGCTCCAGAGCAGCTGGCTTGCAATTGGACTCACTGGTCCAGCCATTCCGTGGCACGTGGGATCTTCCTGGGCCTGGTATTGAACCGGTGCCCCTTGCACTGCAAGGCAGACTCTTTACCCAGTGGATCACCAAGGAAGCCCCACAGATTCCTCTTTTGATGCTTACTCATTCTGTCAGTGCAGAAAATGATGACAATAATGGACACATATTTTGCTTACTATTTCCTAACTACTATATATATAATTTTTTGGCCACACCACATGGCTTGCAGTATCTTAGTTCCCGGACCAGAGGTGGGACCTGTGCCCCCTGCAGTGGAAGCACAAAGTCTTAACCCCTGGACTGTCAGGGAGTTCCTAGCTAGGTACTATTTTAAATGCTTTATGCATATAGTCTGATTTAATTATCCCAAAGAGGACTATGTTGTAAATCACAGTTTCAGCACAATGTGTGCATGCTAAGCTGCTCAAGTTGTGTCTGACTCTTTGCAACCCTATGGACTGTAGCCCCACAGGCTCCTCTGTCCATGGGATTCTTCCATGCAGCAACAAAAACACAGCACAGCTGATAAATATGCTCAGTTGCTCAGTCAGTCATGTCTGACCCTTTGGACTATACCCTGCCAGGCTTCTGTGTCCGTGGGATTTTTCAGGCAAGAATACTGGAGTGGGTTGCCATTTTCTCCTCCAGGGGATCTTCCTGACCCAGGGATTGAACTTGCATCTCCTGCATTGGCGGGTGGGGTCTTTACCACTAGCGCCACCTGGGAAGCCCTTACAGCACAGTACATATCCATAAAATTTTAAAATTATTTTCTTATTTATTTGTATAGTTTATATACACACATACATACATATATACATATATGCATATAATACATATATATATATATACACACTAGGAATTTTTATGGTGTTTTAAAATGATTATATTTTAGGATCGTGTTTATTATGAAAATCCTATTCTGATATAGGTCTATCTAAGACATTTTTTAATGGCTACATATTTCATTTACAGATATCTAAAACTTATTCATAGATTCCTTTTTTTTAAAAAAATTTTAGCCTCTTTTATTGGTTTATTTATTTATTTTCATCCATCTTTATTACTTGGGCTGTGTGGGCCTCCCATCACAGTGGCCTCTCTTGTTGCAGAGCACAGGTTCTGGGTGCCTGTGCTCCAGAGCAGCTGGCTTGCAATTGGACTCACTGGTCCAGCCATTCCGTGGCACGTGGGATCTTCCTGGGCCTGGTATTGAACCGGTGCCCCTTGCACTGCAAGGCAGACTCTTTACCCAGTGGATCACCAAGGAAGCCCCACAGATTCCTCTTTTGATGCTTACTCATTCTGTCAGTGCAGAAAATGATGACAATAATGGACACATATTTTGCTTACTATTTCCTAACTACTATATATATAATTTTTTGGCCACACCACATGGCTTGCAGTATCTTAGTTCCCGGACCAGAGGTGGGACCTGTGCCCCCTGCAGTGGAAGCACAAAGTCTTAACCCCTGGACTGTCAGGGAGTTCCTAGCTAGGTACTATTTTAAATGCTTTATGCATATAGTCTGATTTAATTATCAAACCCAATTTATGAGTTAGGTATCAACTTATCCCATGACACTAATAAGGAAAGTGAAATGGTGTTAGATGAAATAATTGGCCAATATTCAGAAATCTGATGAATAATAGAGCATGCAGCTGATGCCTCTCAGCAAGGTAGGAGCATGCCCATCTCCTTAATTCCCACCAACATTAGTAATTTCATTTACCCCTGTTTGATGAGTAGAAAGTGACATTGCATTATTACCTTAATTTGTATTTCTTTGCTGAAGAGAACTTGAATATATTTCTTTGAGTTTGTGTCTTTGGGGATCTTTTTTGTGAACTGAATATTCATATCCATTCCCCATTTTCCCCTTAGTCTTTCCTTAAAATTTCATAAGTAATTCTATCTACCTAATAACATTTTGTAATCTGCCGAGTACATGCTTACTAAATTGATGATGTATTCATTCTGTATATCGTGTTTATAGAGTATATTATCGTACATACCTTTACTTTGTATTTAATCAAATAATTCCATTTATTACTACATAGTTTCTGCTTTCTCAGTTTGTTTGCTACAGTTTTCCCTGTTCCTAAATTTTAGATATAGTTGTGTAGATTTCTTTTTGCAAAATTATATTGCTTTGTTTTTTAAATTTAAATATTTAAACTATCTGGATATTCCTAATTCATATATCTTTTATTTAAATATTTATGCTTAGGTTTAAGTATGATGTAATAAGACTATTTTTTAATTTTATGTATACAGAAAGTTTTGATGAAGCTATCAGATTAACATATTTTTACTATAAATGAAATACCACAATTTTTATATTACAGTTTTCTATAAATATAAAGAAATACTTATTAATTCTGTGTTAATTATTCTGTTTCTTTTATTAGCATTTTTTATCTTGTATATTCAAGATTTATAATATAACCCATTTTACTATTAAATAATCATGATATCAAAACAGATGTTAAGAAATTATACTCAATCGAATATTAAAAGCATAATAACCAAAGCGAAACTGTGTTTATTCACAAACTACATAGGTGTTGTGATGACAGAAACGAGTAGTTTACCTTTTAGGCAGAAACAAATCTTAAATGGCAATTATCACTGCAGTTTTTAAAAATTATTTTTCTGATCTAAAAAACAAAAAATTATTTTTCTGATCTAGCCTCCATGAGGAGAGAAAATAAAGAGGTATGAACAATAAAAGAAACCAAGGGCTTCCCCCGGTGGTCCAGTGCGTAAGGACACCGCCTTGCAGTGCAAGGGGCGCCAGTTCGATCCCTGGCCTGGGAAGGTCCCACGTGCCGCGGAGCGGCTGGACTGATGTGTCCAATCACCGAGCCAGAGTTCTGGAGCGCATGCGCCCAGAGCCGGCGGTCTGCAACAACAGAGGCCACCGCGATGGGAGGCCCACAGGAGCCAAAGAACAAAGACGGATGAAAATAGAGAAATGAAAGACCAATAGAAGTGGCCCGCCCGCTCCCCTCCCTCCCCAACCCGACCCCAGCCCAAAATAAATAAATAAATAAATCTTAAAAAAAAAAAAAATAAAAGAAACCAAGTAAAACATTTGTCTGAGTGGTAAGTAAATGTCTTTGTCTTTTAAAACACAATTAAATAAAAAGTGTCTAAAATTAAGAAGAGTCCAGTAAGAGTATGAATACAAAGTAAACATAAAGAAATGAATAGATTTTTATAAACCAACACCATAAGAATTTTGAAAATGAATTATAAATTTCTAGCCACTAGGGCAGGATGCTTTTGTTGCGGAAATAACAAAACAAATGAATAAAACAAAGGTGCAAGTCCAGTAAATGAGTGTTTTTTTTTTTTTTTTTTTTTAAGATTTATTTATTTATTTATTTTGGGCAAGGGTCGGGTTGGGGAGGGAGGGGAGCGGGCGGGCCACTTCTATTGGTTCTTCATTTCTCTATTTTCATCCGTCTTTGTTCTTTGGCTCCTGTGTGCCTCCCATTGCGGTGGCGTCTGTCGCTGCAGAACGCCAGCTCTGGGTTCATGCGCTCCAGAGCTCCCGCTCGGTAATTGGACACATCAGTCCAGCCCTCCGCGGCACGTGGGATCATCCCAGGCCAGGGATCAAACCGGCGCCCCTTGCACTGCAAGGCGGTGTCCTTACCCACTGGGCCACCAGGGGAAGCCCCAATGAGTGTTTTCTCTTCTAAGAAAATTAAGTGAGCAGATAACTTTGGGCAGGAGCAGACTTGTTTAGTCTCCCGTAGGGGCTGGTGGGTCAGACAGAGCAGACATTAGCCAGCTGTCAGGAGATGCACACGAGGCTGTCTGAACCAGACAACAGCTGAGGAAGCTCTCTGGACCACAGCCAAGAGGATGGGAAAGCAGAGCCACAGCGGACTTCAAACTTGGCATGAAGTTGGGGAACATGAGTAATGGCCAAGCAAGCACAGAAAACACACTTTACATATCCAGAAGTGTAAAAAGTAAAGTAACTATATACGGGATATTTTAATAAGCCGAGCATTAGAATTAGACCAGTTCTCAGATCAGTCACAAAATAGTTTCTCGTGGAAATTCCCTGGCAGACTTGGAGAAGGAAATAGCAACCTACTCCAGTATTATTGTCTGGGGAATCCCATGAACAGAGGAGCCTGGTGGGCTACAGTCCACGGGGTTGCAAACTGAAGCAGCTTAGCACGCATGCACACGCCAGTTATGACTCGATGTTCTCACTGCCAAGGGCCTGGGTTCAGTCCCGGATCAGGGAACTATGTAAGATCCCACATCCCACAAGGTGCACAGCAAGGTCCAGAAAACAACAACTTCCTTTCAGGCTTCATTTCTTTCTTTTTTTTTTTTTTTAATTTTGACCTCTTATTGGTCCTTTATCTATTAATTTTCATCCATCTTTACTCTTTGGCCTGTGTGGGCCTCGCATTGCAGTGACCTCTCTCGCTGCAGAGCACTGACTCTGAGCACACGTGATCCAGAGCGCCGGCTCATAATTGGATACACTGGGTCCAGCGGCTCCATGGCATGTGGGATCTTTCTGGGCCAGTTACCGAACCGGTGCCCCTTGCACTGCAAGGTGGACACTTCACCCACTGGACCACTAGGGAAGCCCCAGACTTCATTTCTTGGTAAGTGGTTTTCATCTCAGCTGGGTAGCTGGTGGGTAGATGATTCAGGGAAATGATCAATAATCAACTCATTAAAACCATCTGCACCCTGAAGGAATTGGTGAAGAAACAGAAATGTAAGGAAAACAAAAATACCATGGGGAGAAAAATATATGTAAAGGCTGAAATAATAAAAAAGTATTAAAGGGAATCATTTGAATATCTGAAGTTTCTGAACTTAATGGTTACATATTCAGTATATATCAAAGAAAGAAAAACGGGCAACTTCTCGCTGATGGATACGAGATATACTTTGTGGTTGTTGTTTAGCCTCAAAGTTATGTCTGACTCTTTTGCAACTGCATGCACTGTAGCCTCGCCAGGCTTCTCTGTCCATGGGGTTTTCCCCGGTGAGGATAGTGGAGTGGTTTGCTATGCCCTCCACCAGGGAATCATCCCAAGAACTCCACATCTCCTGCATTGTCAGGTGAATTCTTTACCGCTGAGCCACCCACCAGGGAAGCCAAGAGACATCGTTACTATCTCCTTAACTATATCAGGCTCTGAAACATAGAGAAAAAAGCAAAATTCTCCTAGCAAATGCCATCAAAGTATGGGAGCTCAAAAATTTTCATTTCAAAAAAAATTTTTTTTCTTCATTTCAGTATAAACAGAAAAATTATAATGTTGCTCTTAATAATTGTGTGTAAAAAGAAACATAGAAGAGGGCACAGGAAAATTTTGATTTCTAAAAATTCTACAATTCAACGTTACTTAGTGTTAAACAGCAAACATGTATCCTTAGAAGATTAGCCTAACAAAATCTAATAGTTAAGGACAGGAGGGCTATGTCTAACCCATCCAGCAGAGTATTCAGTTCTAAATTCTCATCAAATGCTAAGATACGGAATCCCCAAATATGTGTGCTTACTGAAATACATGATCTCATTCCCAAAACACACATTTAATGAAATACTTAACACGATGAGAAATTCTGATTTAGAAAACCATTGAAGTTTGGGGAGGAAGAGCCCAGAGGCATGGAAGTCTAGATTTTGCTATATGATAAAAAGATAGTATATTTCAAGATATTGAAGACAAGTATGTGAGAGGGTTGGATGGGATCGAGATAAAGAAAGTGAGATAAGTGTGATTTCAAGGGTAGGGATGATTCAGGGAAATGATCAATAATCAACTCATTAAAACCATCTGCACCCTGAAGGAATTGGTGAAGAAACAGAAATGTAAGGAAAACAAAAATACCATGGGGAGAAAAATATATGTAAAGGCTGAAATAATAAAAAAGTATTAAAGGGAATCATTTGAATATCTGAAGTTTCTGAACTTAATGGTTACATATTCAGTATATATCAAAGAAAGAAAAACGGGCAACTTCTCGCTGATGGATACGAGATATACTTTGTGGTTGTTGTTTAGCCTCAAAGTTATGTCTGACTCTTTTGCAACTGCATGCACTGTAGCCTCGCCAGGCTTCTCTGTCCATGGGGTTTTCCCAGGTGAGGATAGTGGAGTGGTTTGCTATGCCCTCCACCAGGGAATCATCCCAAGAACTCCACATCTCCTGCATTGTCAGGTGAATTCTTTACCGCTGAGCCACCCACCAGGGAAGCCAAGAGACATCGTTACTATCTCCTTAACTATATCAGGCTCTGAAACATAGAGAAAAAAGCAAAATTCTCCTAGCAAATGCCATCAAAGTATGGGAGCTCAAAAATTTTCATTTCAAAAAAAATTTTTTTTCTTCATTTCAGTATAAACAGAAAAATTATAATGTTGCTCTTAATAATTGTGTGTAAAAAGAAACATAGAAGAGGGCACAGGAAAATTTTGATTTCTAAAAATTCTACAATTCAACGTTACTTAGTGTTAAACAGCAAACATGTATCCTTAGAAGATTAGCCTAACAAAATCTAATAGTTAAGGACAGGAGGGCTATGTCTAACCCATCCAGCAGAGTATTCAGTTCTAAATTCTCATCAAATGCTAAGATACGGAATCCCCAAATATGTGTGCTTACTGAAATACATGATCTCATTCCCAAAACACACATTTAATGAAATACTTAACACGATGAGAAATTCTGATTTAGAAAACCATTGAAGTTTGGGGAGGAAGAGCCCAGAGGCATGGAAGTCTAGATTTTGCTATATGATAAAAAGATAGTATATTTCAAGATATTGAAGACAAGTATGTGAGAGGGTTGGATGGGATCGAGATAAAGAAAGTGGATAGTTGGAACTACTCGAACTGCTCCTGATAGTCAGAATATGAGGAAGTCTCAGGTTTTGTAAAAGAGAGTTTTTTTTAAGTATATGTTTATATGCGGGGAGCTGCCCTGTTTCAAGGGGTTTCCCTTTAAGGAAACATAGCTCTGGGAGCTGCCCTGGCAACAGGGGCTGATAACAGCATAGCTCTCTGTCCCGCCACCCCACATATTGTGGAGACATAGCCAAAATATCGTAAAGAGCACCTGTGTTCCCAGGCTCTGTAACCTTGGGCAAAGCATAATAATGTAACCTTGGGCAAAACATAGTAACAGAATGCGCGTCCTGGGAAATGTATTATCTTATGAAGCTTTTACTATATATTCCTTGCTTGAAAGAATAAAATTTGTCAGCGGCTAACAGAGTGTTCTGTTGTGTTGCTGGCCCTCTCAACCCCATCTTTTCTATAATCTTTCTTTCTTAGCCGTGACTCTCTCCCTCTCTGGACCTGTTCGATTGTCGGCTGGACCGACAAGTGGCGCCCGAACAGGGACCAAAAGAGGGATACAGGAGCATCGGCCGCCATCCGGGAAGAAGGGGATCCCGTGAAACTGAAACTAAAAAGAGGTAAGTGCGGACGGGGAGTGTAATAGTTGAGAGTATAAATATGGGGCAAGGCAACAGCCGTCAGCTGTTTGTACATATGCTTAAGAGTATGATAGAAAGTCGTGGTGTACATGTAAAAACTGCAACTCTTGATAGATTTTTAGCTTTTGTTGAAGATGTTTTCCCATGGTTTCCTGAAGAGGGAACCGTCAGTATTTCTGTTTGGGATAAAGTTGGGGCTCAGTTAAAAGATTATTATGCATTACATGGGCCCGGAGCGGTCCCCGCAGATACTGTGTCTCTTTGGAATATTGTTAGAGACTGCTTAGATCCAGAACATGAGGCTCATCGGGTACAAAAACTGCCTGAAGCAGCCCGTGTTTCACCACCCTCAGATCATTTATATGCCAGCCCTCCTAGGGAGGACTTTGATGATGATGATGATGATGAGTTAGACCCTGCAGATCAGGCTGATCTAAAAGATCAAGCGGCTCGATACCATTCAGAAGACCCTTCATGGGATGTTACGTTTAATGCTGAAAAACCCCTTTCCAAAAAAGAAATTACTGTACCTATGTCAAAAATAGAGCAGATGTTTCAACAGTTGATGGCTACTGCTAAGAAAGACAATCCAGATTCCAAAACTCCGTTAGCAACCATTCCTACAGCCGCTTCTGCAGCAACACCTACCGCCCCTCCTTATTCCCCTTCTGTTATTGCTGAATTTGATCCTCCTCCTTTTGAAGAGCCAAAGGCACCTCCTGTGGCTTTAATTTGTAAAACTAAAGTACCTAAGCTATTCCCTTTACCAACGGCTTTAACATGGGCTAATAAAGCCGGAGACGCTCTCCCAGGCTTTCAGAGAGTTTTTCCAGTTTTTGAAAATGATCAGCAGCAACGATATTATGATTCCATTCTGTTTAAACAATTAAAAGAATTAAAAACTGCTTGTGCTCAATATGGCCCTATGGCTCCCTTTACTCAGGCCATTCTTGAGGCATTAGGAAATCAATATTTGCCCCCAAATGACTGGAAACAAGTTGCTCGGGCGTGTCTCTCTGGTGGAAATTATCTTCTATGGAAGTCTGAATTTGGGGAACAGTGTGCTGACACTGCTGAAATAAACCAGCGGCAGGGTCTTAGAGTGACCTTCGATATGCTCGCTGGGGAAGGGGCTTTTCGAGACACTAATAATCAACTGAACTATCCCCCAGGAGCTTATCCACAAATTAATGCTGCCGCACTCCGAGCTTGGAGAAAGTTGCCTAATTCAGAAAACAGAACAGAAGATGTTTCAAAAATTAGACAAGGTCCAGACGAGCCATATCAGGATTTTGTGGCTCGTTTGTTAGAAACCTTGGGCAAACTCATAGGCGATGAACAGACGGGCATGGCTTTAGCAAAACAATTAGCTTATGAAAACGCCAACTCTGTCTGCTGTTGCATTACGCCTTATAGAAAAAGGGCGGGCTTTCAGATTACATTAGAATTTGTGCCCACATTGGGCGTCCTATATGCAGGAGTTGCTCTTGCTGCCGCCCTACAAGGAAAGACAGTAAAGAAGTTTTATTCCAAGCGGCTCGATACCATTCAGAAGACCCTTCATGGGATGTTACGTTTAATGCTGAAAAACCCCTTTCCAAAAAAGAAATTACTGTACCTATGTCAAAAATAGAGCAGATGTTTCAACAGTTGATGGCTACTGCTAAGAAAGACAATCCAGATTCCAAAACTCCGTTAGCAACCATTCCTACAGCCGCTTCTGCAGCAACACCTACCGCCCCTCCTTATTCCCCTTCTGTTATTGCTGAATTTGATCCTCCTCCTTTTGAAGAGCCAAAGGCACCTCCTGTGGCTTTAATTTGTAAAACTAAAGTACCTAAGCTATTCCCTTTACCAACGGCTTTAACATGGGCTAATAAAGCCGGAGACGCTCTCCCAGGCTTTCAGAGAGTTTTTCCAGTTTTTGAAAATGATCAGCAGCAACGATATTATGATTCCATTCTGTTTAAACAATTAAAAGAATTAAAAACTGCTTGTGCTCAATATGGCCCTATGGCTCCCTTTACTCAGGCCATTCTTGAGGCATTAGGAAATCAATATTTGCCCCCAAATGACTGGAAACAAGTTGCTCGGGCGTGTCTCTCTGGTGGAAATTATCTTCTATGGAAGTCTGAATTTGGGGAACAGTGTGCTGACACTGCTGAAATAAACCAGCGGCAGGGTCTTAGAGTGACCTTCGATATGCTCGCTGGGGAAGGGGCTTTTCGAGACACTAATAATCAACTGAACTATCCCCCAGGAGCTTATCCACAAATTAATGCTGCCGCACTCCGAGCTTGGAGAAAGTTGCCTAATTCAGAAAACAGAACAGAAGATGTTTCAAAAATTAGACAAGGTCCAGACGAGCCATATCAGGATTTTGTGGCTCGTTTGTTAGAAACCTTGGGCAAACTCATAGGCGATGAACAGACGGGCATGGCTTTAGCAAAACAATTAGCTTATGAAAACGCCAACTCTGTCTGCTGTTGCATTACCCCCTTATAGAAAAAGGGCGGGATTTCAGATTACATTAGAATTTGTGCCCACATTGGGCCGTCCTATATGCAGGGAGTTGCTCTTGCTGCCGCCCTACAAGGAAAGACAGTAAAAGAAGTTTTATTCCAACAAAATAAAAATCAAAAATTTCAAGGCAAGTCTAGAGTAGCTGGGCCTCCTGGTAGTTGTTACGCTTGTGGGCAAATGGGGCATCGTGCTGCTCAGTGCCCAAAGAAAACTGCACAACCAAGTGAACAAGGGATAGTAGTTCAACAACCAGGAATGTGCCCCAGATGCAAGAAAGGGAAACACTGGGCAAAAGACTGCCGTTCTAAAACAGATGTAAATGGACAGCCTTTGCCGCCTCAGGGAAACTGGATGAGGGGCCAGCGCCAGGCCCCGAAACAATGTTATGGGGCCATGCAGGAGAACAGTGCCTGAGTGATTTAAATGCTGTCAGAGACCTCTATCGGGCAACCCCAGGTAGCACAGGACTGGACCTCAGTTCCTCCGCCTACACAATATTAACTCCTGAAATGGGGGTTCAGGCCCTCCTGACAGGAGTTTTTGGCCCCCTTCCTGAAAAATCTGTCGGCCTGGTGTTAGGACGAAGTAGCACCACAGTTAAAGGCCTCATAGTCATTCCTGGCATTATTGATTCTGATTATACAGGAGAAATTAAAATCTTGACACATTCCCCAAAAGGTATTTCGGTGATTCAGAAAGGCCAGAGAATTACTCAATTGGTATTGATTCCTTTAATTACTCAAGGTAAAACTCGTCCTGAACTCAGACGCGATCAAGGCTTTGGTTCTTCTGATGCTTACTGGGTGCAAGCAATAAAAGGAGGGCGCCTGAGTTAGAGTTATCCATTCTGGGAAAAAGATTTAAAGGAATCTTAGACACCGGGGCTGATATCTCTGTGATTTCCCTTGAACATTGGCCGGCTAATTGGCCAAAACAGCCCACCCTATCTACTTTACAAGGTATTGGGCAATCATGTAACCCTGAACAAAGCTCTGCATTGCTCACTTGGACTGACCCTGATGGTCATACAGGTGTTTTTCAACCTTATATTCTGCCCACTATACCTGTTAATCTCTGGGGATGAGATGTTATGTCTAAAATGGGTGTATATTTATATAGTCCAAATTCGATGGTGTCTCAACTAATGATGAATCAAGGCCTTTTGCCTCATCAGGGGTTAGGAAAAAATGCTACTGGAAATGTTGAACCTATAATCCCTCTTACAAAAAATGATAAAAAAGGATTGGGATATTTTTAGGAGGGGCCTTTGATTGTCCTGCAACCCATGCTGACCCAATCATATGGAAATCTGATGATCCCGTCTGGGTTGATCAGTGGCCCCTCACATCAGAAAAAATCAAAGCAGCCAAACAGTTGGTGCAGGAACAACTGTGTTTAGGACATATTGCGCCTTCTAATTCTCCTTGAAATTCACCTATATTGGTTATTAAAAAATTTTTTAAATGGCGTTTGCTGCAAGACCTTAGAAAAGTTAATCAGACCATGCAAATTATGGGTGCTTTACAACCAGGTCTTCCTTTTCCTTCAGCTATTCCTGCTGACACCTTTGTTTAAAAGTGTTTATTAACTCCTGAAATGGGGTTCAGGCCCTCCTGACAGGAGTTTTGGCCCTTCCTGAAAAATCTGTCGGCCTGGTGTTAGGACAGTAGCACCACAGTTAAAGGCCTCATAGTCATTCCTGGCATTATTGATTCTGATTATACAGGAGAAATTAAAATCTTGACACATTCCCCAAAAGGTATTTCGGTGATTCAGAAAGGCCAGAGAATTACTCAATTGGTATTGATTCCTTTAATTACTCAAGGTAAAACACGTCCGGACCTCAGAGCCGATCAAGGCTTTGGTTCTTCTGATGCTTACTGGGTGCAAGCAATAAAGGAGGCGCCTGAGTTAGAGTTATCCATTCTGGGAAAAAGATTTAAAGGAATCTTAGACACCGGGGCTGATATCTCTGTGATTTCCCTTGAACATTGGCCGGCTAATTGGCCAAAACAGCCCACCCTATCTACTTTACAAGGTATTGGGCAATCATGTAACCCTGAACAAAGCTCTGCATTGCTCACTTGGACTGACCCTGATGGTCATACAGGTGTTTTTCAACCTTATATTCTGCCCACTATACCTGTTAATCTCTGGGGATGAGATGTTATGTCTAAAATGGGTGTATATTTATATAGTCCAAATTCGATGGTGTCTCAACTAATGATGAATCAAGGCCTTTTGCCTCATCAGGGGTTAGGAAAAAATGCTACTGGAAATGTTGAACCTATAATCCCTCTTACAAAAAATGATAAAAAAGGATTGGGATATTTTTAGGAGGGGCCTTTGATTGTCCTGCAACCCATGCTGACCCAATCATATGGAAATCTGATGATCCCGTCTGGGTTGATCAGTGGCCCCTCACATCAGAAAAAATCAAAGCAGCCAAACAGTTGGTGCAGGAACAACTGTGTTTAGGACATATTGCGCCTTCTAATTCTCCTTGAAATTCACCTATATTGGTTATTAAAAAAAATTTTTTTTAAATGGCGTTTGCTGCAAGACCTTAGAAAAGTTAATCAGACCATGCAAATTATGGGTGCTTTACAACCAGGTCTTCCTTTTCCTTCAGCTATTCCTGCTGACACCTTTAAAATAATAATAGATTTAAAAGATTGTTTTTATACTATCCTATTACATCCTAATGATTGCCAACGATTTGCCTTTAGTGTCCCCTCTAACAACTTTAAAGAGCCAATGAGACGTTATCATTGGCTAGTGTTACCACAAGGGATGGCTAATAGCCCCACACTTTGCCAGAAATTTGTTGCTTGTGCGATAAAAAGTGTCCGGAACCAATATTCTGAAGTTTATTTAATACATTATATGGATGATATTTTAATGGCACATGCACAAGAAAGTTATTTACTTGCTACTTTTGCTCAATTACAGCAAGTCCTTGCTGCCTCAGGGCTGGTTATTGCCACAGAAAAAATTCAACGTACAGCCCCCTACTCATATTTGGGTTTCCAGCTTTTCTCTGATGGCATTTTAACCCAACGATTGGAACTTCGAAAATATAATTTACAAACATTAAATGATTTTCAAAAATTGTTGGGAGATATAAATTGGATCAGACCTTATTTAAAACTTACTACAAGAGAGTTAAAGCCATTGTTTGATATCTTAAAAGGTGATCCTAATCCTACTTCTGATCAATCTCTCACTTCCTCTGCTCATGAGGCATTGCGGCTTGTGGAATAAGCAATTAATAACCAACAGGTTTCTTATTGTAATTACGCAAAACCTTGGGGCTTGTATGTTCTTGCTACTGCCCACATGCCTACTGCAGTATTGTTTCAAGAGAAACCTCTATTATGGATTCATCTTCCTGTATCACCTACTAAAGCTTTACCTGCTTATCCTGATCTTGTAGCAACATTAGTTGCTAAAGGTCGTGAAGATTCTCGGCGTTACCTGGGCTCCGACCCACACATAATTT
Source organism: Tragulus kanchil (assembly GCA_022376925.1). NCBI lineage: Eukaryota > Metazoa > Chordata > Mammalia > Artiodactyla > Tragulidae > Tragulus > Tragulus kanchil. The sequence goes on along the minus strand of JAIOJX010000031.1, from coordinate 161,425,762 downwards.
GTGTTCCATATAATAAAAATCAACAAGACTGGCTTTTTCAATTCAATGAAAATTTTAATCAAGTCCTGCAACCCATGCTGACCCAATCATATGGAAATCTGATGATCCCGTCTGGGTTGATCAGTGGCCCTCACATCAGAAAAATCAAAGCAGCCAAACAGTTGGTGCAGGAACAACTGTGTTTAGGACATATTGCCTTCTAATTCTCCTTGAAATTCACCTATATTGGTTATTAAAAAAAATTTTTTTTAAATGGCGTTTGCTGCAAGACCTTAGAAAAGTTAATCAGACCATGCAAATTATGGGTGCTTTACAACCAGGTCTTCCTTTTCCTTCAGCTATTCCTGCTGACACCTTTAAAATAATAATAGATTTAAAAGATTGTTTTTATACTATCCTATTACATCCTAATGATTGCCAACGATTTGCCTTTAGTGTCCCCTCTAACAACTTTAAAGAGCCAATGAGACGTTATCATTGGCTAGTGTTACCACAAGGGATGGCTAATAGCCCCACACTTTGCCAGAAATTTGTTGCTTGTGCGATAAAAGTGTCCGGAACCAATATTCTGAAGTTTATTTAATACATTATATGGATGATATTTTAATGGCACATGCACAAGAAAGTTATTTACTTGCTACTTTTGCTCAATTACAGCAAGTCCTTGCTGCCTCAGGGCTGGTTATTGCCACAGAAAAAATTCAACGTACAGCCCCCTACTCATATTTGGGTTTCCAGCTTTTCTCTGATGGCATTTTAACCCAACGATTGGAACTTCGAAAATATAATTTACAAACATTAAATGATTTTCAAAAATTGTTGGGAGATATAAATTGGATCAGACCTTATTTAAAACTTACTACAAGAGAGTTAAAGCCATTGTTTGATATCTTAAAAGGTGATCCTAATCCTACTTCTGATCAATCTCTCACTTCCTCTGCTCATGAGGCATTGCGGCTTGTGGAATAAGCAATTAATAACCAACAGGTTTCTTATTGTAATTACGCAAAACCTTGGGGCTTGTATGTTCTTGCTACTGCCCACATGCCTACTGCAGTATTGTTTCAAGAGAAACCTCTATTATGGATTCATCTTCCTGTATCACCTACTAAAGCTTTACCTGCTTATCCTGATCTTGTAGCAACATTAGTTGCTAAAGGTCGTGAAGATTCTCGGCGTTACCTGGGCTCCGACCCACACATAATTTGTGTTCCATATAATAAAAATCAACAAGACTGGCTTTTTCAATTCAATGAATTATGGCCTATTGGTTTCACATCTTTTACAGGCATCCTTGATAATCATTATCCCCCTGATAAATTATTACATTTTGCTATACAACATGCCTTTGTTTTTCCAACTGTTACTTCCTTTAAGCCATTAGAAAATACCTGCCTTGTTTTCACTGATGGATCTTCGTCAGGAAAAGCTGCTGTCTCTATTAATGGTAAGACTTTTAGCTAGAACACTTATTGTTCTTCTGCTCAAGAAGTTGAATTACATGCTCTGCTGCTGCATTAACACAGACAAAGAACACAGCCATCAATTTATATTGTTAGTCGTTATATAATTTGTGCCCTCCAAATACTAAAAACAGTTCCATTTATAAATACAGTTAATTCAACCGTTCAAAACCTTTTCCTTGATATTCAACATTTATTACGTACTCGCTATTGTCCTTGTTTTTTTGGTCATATCCGTGCACACACTAATCTCCCTGGACCTCTTTCAACAGGAAATGCTGTTGTTGATCAGGCTACTCATGTTTATTTTTCTGCAGTAACTGCAGGACAACAAGCCCATAATCTTCATCATCAAAATAGTACCAGTCTTCGACTTCAATTCGGCATTCCTCGTGAGACTGCGAGACAAATTGTTAAAGTGTCCTGTCTGTCCGCAGTTTCTCTCTGTCCCTCATTTTGGAGTCAATCCTAGAGGCCTCCTTCCTAATCATCTTTGGCAGATGGATGTTACTCATATTCCTGAATATGGCTCCCTTAAATATGGATTTTTACCATTACAATCTCTCACTTCCTCTGCTCATGAGGCATTGCGGCTTGTGGAATAAGCAATTAATAACCAACAGGTTTCTTATTGTAATTACGCAAAACCTTGGGGCTTGTATGTTCTTGCTACTGCCCACATGCCTACTGCAGTATTGTTTCAAGAGAAACCTCTATTATGGATTCATCTTCCTGTATCACCTACTAAAGCTTTACCTGCTTATCCTGATCTTGTAGCAACATTAGTTGCTAAAGGTCGTGAAGATTCTCGGCGTTACCTGGGCTCCGACCCACACATAATTTGTGTTCCATATAATAAAAATCAACAAGACTGGCTTTTTCAATTCAATGAATTATGGCCTATTGGTTTCACATCTTTTACAGGCATCCTTGATAATCATTATCCCCCTGATAAATTATTACATTTTGCTATACAACATGCCTTTGTTTTTCCAACTGTTACTTCCTTTAAGCCATTAGAAAATACCTGCCTTGTTTTCACTGATGGATCTTCGTCAGGAAAAGCTGCTGTCTCTATTAATGGTAAGACTTTTAGCTAGAACACTTATTGTTCTTCTGCTCAAGAAGTTGAATTACATGCTCTGCGTGCTGCATTAACACAGACAAAGAACACAGCCATCAATTTATATTGTTAGTCGTTATATAATTTGTGCCCTCCAAATACTAAAAACAGTTCCATTTATAAATACAGTTAATTCAACCGTTCAAAACCTTTTCCTTGATATTCAACATTTATTACGTACTCGCTATTGTCCTTGTTTTTTTGGTCATATCCGTGCACACACTAATCTCCCTGGACCTCTTTCAACAGGAAATGCTGTTGTTGATCAGGCTACTCATGTTTATTTTTCTGCAGTAACTGCAGGACAACAAGCCCATAATCTTCATCATCAAAATAGTACCAGTCTTCGACTTCAATTCGGCATTCCTCGTGAGACTGCGAGACAAATTGTTAAAGTGTCCTGTCTGTCCGCAGTTTCTCTCTGTCCCTCATTTTGGAGTCAATCCTAGAGGCCTCCTTCCTAATCATCTTTGGCAGATGGATGTTACTCATATTCCTGAATATGGCTCCCTTAAATATGTTCACATTACCATTGATACCGGTTCTGGTTTTCTTTATACTACATTACAATCTGGAAAAGCTACTAAACATTACATTACACATTGCCTTGCCCGTTTTTCTATTATGGGTACTCTTTGTGAGCTAAAGACTGATAATGGCCCAAGATATACTAGTAAAGCTTTTGCAACCTTTTGTCTACAATTGTCTATTTTACATAAAACTGGTATACCATATAACCCACAAGGCCAAGGCATTGTAGAACGTGCCCATCAAACTTTAAAACATCAACTTTTAAAGATAAAGAAGGGGAAGTTGTACCCACATACCCCTCGGAATTATTTAAACCATGCTTTATTTATTTTAAATTTTTTAACTTTAGATAAAAATGGCCTGACAGCAACACAGCGGTTCTGGGAGACTGCAGATGCACCTAAAAAACGCCCTACTGTGCTATGGAAAGATCCTATAGATGGTAGATGGCATGGTCCCGATCCAGTGCTAATTTGGGGGAGAGGTTATGTTTGTGTTTTTCCACAGGATGCCCAAGCGCCGCGCTGGCTGCCGGAAAGGCTGGTACGCGCGTCAGAGACGATCTCTAGCGAATCAGATGAGAAATCTGAGGATTGAAGATCGACCAATCGAAAGTGTCTCTCAGCAGTTGGAAGAATTGGCTGAGAGGATCAGAAGAATGGAGCCTCAGAGTAATGTACTCCCATTACTGTTGATGTTGATTACTTTGCTTAGCCGAGCGCCAGGTCTCCAGGCTGAAGAAAACTATTGGGCCTATTTCCCTGATTCCCCAGTTTTACAACCTGTGGTTTGGGAATCCCAGGTAATAGCTATTTACACCAATGACACAGTAGCCTTAGGAGGATTGTCTGATGGACATGTAAAACAGGTTTCTAGTAATTTTTCATATCTTGGTATCTGTGATCAACTTCCCATTTGTTTGTCATGGAATCGCAAAGCCACCGGCTGTTTGCATTTCGTTAAGACTCGATTTTCCACTCTGGGATCTGGATGGACTCTGGGGATGCCAGGACTGAGTAAAAATGGAAAATATCCCCCTCAACATAAGAATGGAACAGGACCGATGGACATTCCTTTCTGTGATTTTGGAACTAAAGGTCAAATTGTCGCTGTCCCATGGCATCAGTGTAGAAATGAATCAGCAAGCATCTGCCCCATCAAGCAGATAAAATGAATTGTGGGATTGGGCCCCTACCAGATAGGTTTTCTTTATACTACATTACAATCTGGAAAAGCTACTAAACATTACATTACACATTGCCTTGCCCGTTTTTCTATTATGGGTACTCTTTGTGAGCTAAAGACTGATAATGGCCCAAGATATACTAGTAAAGCTTTTGCAACCTTTTGTCTACAATTGTCTATTTTACATAAAACTGGTATACCATATAACCCACAAGGCCAAGGCATTGTAGAACGTGCCCATCAAACTTTAAAACATCAACTTTTAAAGATAAAGAAGGGGAAGTTGTACCCACATACCCCTCGGAATTATTTAAACCATGCTTTATTTATTTTAAATTTTTTAACTTTAGATAAAAATGGCCTGACAGCAACACAGCGGTTCTGGGAGACTGCAGATGCACCTAAAAAACGCCCTACTGTGCTATGGAAAGATCCTATAGATGGTAGATGGCATGGTCCCGATCCAGTGCTAATTTGGGGGAGAGGTTATGTTTGTGTTTTTCCACAGGATGCCCAAGCGCCGCGCTGGCTGCCGGAAAGGCTGGACGCTGGCCAGAGACGAGCTCTAGCGAAAAAGATGAGAAATCTGAGGATCGAAGATCGACGAATCGAAAGTGTCTCTCAGCAGTTGGAAGAATTGGCTGAGAGGATCAGAAGAATGGAGCCTCAGAGTAATGTACTCCCATTACTGTTGATGTTGATTACTTTGCTTAGCCGAGCGCCAGGTCTCCAGGCTGAAGAAAACTATTGGGCCTATTTCCCTGATTCCCCAGTTTTACAACCTGTGGTTTGGGAATCCCAGGTAATAGCTATTTACACCAATGACACAGTAGCCTTAGGAGGATTGTCTGATGGACATGTAAAACAGGTTTCTAGTAATTTTTCATATCTTGGTATCTGTGATCAACTTCCCATTTGTTTGTCATGGAATCGCAAAGCCACCGGCTGTTTGCATTTCGTTAAGACTCGATTTTCCACTCTGGGATCTGGATGGACTCTGGGGATGCCAGGACTGAGTAAAAATGGAAAATATCCCCCTCAACATAAGAATGGAACAGGACCGATGGACATTCCTTTCTGTGATTTTGGAACTAAAGGTCAAATTGTCGCTGTCCCATGGCATCAGTGTAGAAATGAATCAGCAAGCATCTGCCCCATCGAAGCAGATAAAAATGAATTGTGGGATTGGGCCCCTACCAGATATTTTAGCACGCGAGAAAGTTGGACTTATCCATTTAATTCCCATATTTGGAATCTTGGAAGATCCAAAATATATCAAACAGAACTTTGGCGCCTAGCAGCAGCATTAGATAAGACTGGTTCCCCTTTGATTATAGCTGCTGAAGTCACTCATGGACATATTTGAAATAGTTCTGTTCGCTATCCCCGAGCCTGTGTACCTCCCCCATATGCATTACTGGTTGGACATGTTCATATATCTTTTGAAAAATATCACATAAATTGTTCCAGTTGTATTTTAAGTAATTGTATACGAGAAATTGCACAAAGAAAACAAGTTATGCTATTGAAACAACCTGCTTTTATTATGGTACCTGTGAAATTAAAGGAGCCTTGGTATTATGAACATGGTTTAGAAATATGGGTACGGGTGAATAAGGCAGTAAGCAGGTATCGCAGAGCTGTGGGATTGATAATTTTTGAAATTGTATCTTTAATCACCTTGATTGCATCCACTGTTACAGCCTCATTGGCTTTAGCACAATCAGTTCATGAAGCTAAGTATGGGGACTCTTTAGCACAAAATGTATCCTTTGCTTTAGGTGCACAAGAAGATATCGATAGAAGAATGGAAGAAAGGTTGAATGCTCTGTGTGATGTTGTGCGTTATTTAGGAGAAGAAATTCAAGGTTTAAAATTATCCTCTAAGTTACATACATACAAATTACAACTGGATTTGTGTTACTTCTAAAGTATATAACAAATCTGAAGTTACCTGGAAAAAAATTAAAAATCACTTATTAGGGATTTGGCATAATAGTAATATGTCTTTAGATTTATCCTTATTACATCAAAAAATTATTAACATAGAATCTGCCCCTAAAGCGAAATTAGATTTGGCTAATCAAGCAGAAGACTTTGTAAAGAACTTGTGGGCACATTTCCCCTCTGTGAGTGATTTTCGTTCTTTATTGTTTTCTTTTGTGGCTTTGTTGATTCTGATTGTAATCATCCTATTGTGTATTCCTTGTTTCTTGAGACAGATTATTCAGAGAATCTGGGCAGTTCGAGTCATTCTACATGAAGCCCAATTACGATATTTAGAGCATAAAAATATGTCTTCATAATAGAAAAGGGGGAGATGTGGGAAGCTGCCCTGTTTCAAGGGGTTTCCCTTTAAGGAAACATAGCTCTGGGAGCTGCCCTGGCAACAGGGGCTGATAACAGCATAGCTCTCTGTCCCGCCACCCCACATATTGTGGAGACATAGCCAAAATATCGTAAAGAGCACCTGTGTTCCCAGGCTCTGTAACCTTGGGCAAAGCATAATAATGTAACCTTGGGCAAAACATAGTAACAGAATGGGGTCCTGGGAAATGTATTATCTTATGAAGCTTTTACTATATATTCCTTGCTTGAAAGAATAAAATTTGTCAGCTGCTAACAGAGTGTTCTGTTGTGTTGCTGGCCCTCTCAACCCCATCTTTTCTATAATCTTTCTTTCTTAGCCGTGACTCTCTCCCTCTCTGGACCTGTTCGATTGTCAGCTGGACCGACATTTATACAGAAGGATTTTCTCCCTGTGGAATCAGTGCTGGAGAGACTAATGAATAGTGGCAAATGAAAATCATAATATCTAAAAAACATAAGAGAAATCTATAGACGGATCTCTAGTGGAACGAGAAACCAGAATAACAGTCTTTGACTAAGAGAAAAGGAGTTGAAAAATAAACAAGTGATAAAAGTGCAGACAGGAATCTGAAACAGAAAAATTGAAAGGCTAACAAAATCAGGAGTGAGCATGAAATGAGAGAGAGTGACTCACCATATAAACTCAATTTCCAGAGGAGCTGGTGTGGTAATAGGGTCAGAATGAAAATACAGTACTGGATTTGTGTTACTTCTAAAGTATATAACAAATCTGAAGTTACCTGGAAAAAATTAAAAATCACTTATTAGGATTTGGCATAATAGTAATATGTCTTTAGATTTATCCTTATTACATCAAAAATTATTAACATAGAATCTCCCCCTAAAGCGAAATTAGATTTGGCTAATCAAGCAGAAGACTTTGTAAAGAACTTGTGGGCACATTTCCCCTCTGTGAGTGATTTTCGTTCTTTATTGTTTTCTTTTGTGGCTTTGTTGATTCTGATTGTAATCATCCTATTGTGTATTCCTTGTTTCTTGAGACAGATTATTCAGAGAATCTGGGCAGTTCGAGTCATTCTACATGAAGCCCAATTACGATATTTAGAGCATAAAAATATGTCTTCATAATAGAAAAGGGGGAGATGTGGGAAGCTGCCCTGTTTCAAGGGGTTTCCCTTTAAGGAAACATAGCTCTGGGAGCTGCCCTGGCAACAGGGGCTGATAACAGCATAGCTCTCTGTCCCGCCACCCCACATATTGTGGAGACATAGCCAAAATATCGTAAAGAGCACCTGTGTTCCCAGGCTCTGTAACCTTGGGCAAAGCATAATAATGTAACCTTGGGCAAAACATAGTAACAGAATGCGCGTCCTGGGAAATGTATTATCTTATGAAGCTTTTACTATATATTCCTTGCTTGAAAGAATAAAATTTGTCAGCTGCTAACAGAGTGTTCTGTTGTGTTGCTGGCCCTCTCAACCCCATCTTTTCTATAATCTTTCTTTCTTAGCCGTGACTCTCTCCCTCTCTGGACCTGTTCGATTGTCAGCTGGACCGACATTTATACAGAAGGATTTTCTCCTGTGGAATCAGTGCTGGAGAGACTAATGAATAGTGGCAAATGAAAATCATAATATCTAAAAAACATAAGAGAAATCTATAGACGGATCTCTAGTGGAACGAGAAACCAGAATAACAGTCTTTGACTAAGAGAAAAGGAGTTGAAAAATAAACAAGTGATAAAAGTGCAGACAGGAATCTGAAACAGAAAAATTGAAAGGCTAACAAAATCAGGAGTGAGCATGAAATGAGAGAGAGTGACTCACCATATAAACTCAATTTCCAGAGGAGCTGGTGTGGTAATAGGTGCTTCAAGGGAAATGATGTGTGTATTTATCTGTTACATCAAATGTCTAAAACAGTAAGCCGCTGAACACAGATATTGAGAACTACAGTGTGAGCAGGTTAAAAGAGAAAGCCCAGAGCAGTGTAAGTGCACCAGCCCAGATGAGGCCTGGATCCATTTATCGTTGTCCATACAGCCTCTGGCTTTGATTAAAGACGGAGGAGACAGTCTCCCCCAAATCCACCTACGTTGTCAAGTCTCTAAAACGTGACAAATCTCTTATGCAATCAGGGCACCTCGCCCCTTTGCATTTTTTTTTTGGCCTTTTTTACTGGTTTTTTATTTATTTTCATCCATCTTTATTCCTTGGCACCAGACACACTGGTCCAGCACGTGAGATCTTCCCGGGCCGGGGATCAAACCGGTGCCCCTTGCACTGCAAAGTGAATTCTTTACCCACTGGACCACCAGGGAAGCCCTCCCTTTGCACTTTAAATGCTGCTATATCTTAAAAAATTCCCTTCAACCTTAGAGAGGAAAACAAGGTCACATCTTGGATGTGTGATGGGATAGTTGAGCTTAAGGTTTAGTTGCTCAGTCATGTCCAACTCTTTGTGACCCCACAAACTGTAGCCCGCCAAGACTTCTTTGTTCGTGGGATTTTCCAGGCAAGAATACTGGAGTCACTCCCCATTTCCTTCTCCAAGGGATCTTCCTGACCCAGGAATCAAATCCGCATCTCCTGCACTGCAGGTGGATTCTTTACCACTGAGCCACTGGGAATGCTTGTGATGGGATCAGGAGGAACGTAAAAGGCCAAATACGAGTGGGAAAGCCGTCAGCTTTATCTGCTTATGAAAACAGTGGCAGCAGCTCTGACGCTGTCAGCAAGTGTTGTTTCATTCTTCTCTAAGCATTTCCTCCACAGTATTTCAGGGCGTCCAACATGCTCACATTTAACAGGGACTGCTTATCACCAGTCGAGAAAACAGAATAACAGTCTTTGACTAAGAGAAAAGGAGTTGAAAAATAAACAAGTGATAAAAGTGCAGACAGGAATCTGAAACAGAAAAATTGAAAGGCTAACAAAATCAGGAGTGAGCATGAAATGAGAGAGAGTGACTCACCATATAAACTCAATTTCCAGAGGAGCTGGTGTGGTAATAGGTGCTTCAAGGGAAATGATGTGTATTTATCTGTTACATCAAATGTCTAAAACAGTAAGCCGCTGAACACAGATATTGAGAACTACAGTGTGAGCAGGTTAAAAGAGAAAGCCCAGAGCAGTGTAAGTGCACCAGCCCAGATGAGGCCTGGATCCATTTATCGTTGTCCATACAGCCTCTGGCTTTGATTAAAGACGGAGGAGACAGTCTCCCCCAAATCCACCTACGTTGTCAAGTCTCTAAAACGTGACAAATCTCTTATGCAATCAGGGCACCTCGCCCCTTTGCATTTTTTTTTTTGGCCTTTTTTACTGGTTTTTTATTTATTTTCATCCATCTTTATTCCTTGGCACCAGACACACTGGTCCAGCACGTGAGATCTTCCCGGGCCGGGGATCAAACCGGTGCCCCTTGCACTGCAAAGTGAATTCTTTACCCACTGGACCACCAGGGAAGCCCTCCCTTTGCACTTTAAATGCTGCTATATCTTAAAAAATTCCCTTCAACCTTAGAGAGGAAAACAAGGTCACATCTTGGATGTGTGATGGGATAGTTGAGCTTAAGGTTTAGTTGCTCAGTCATGTCCAACTCTTTGTGACCCCACAAACTGTAGCCCGCCAAGACTTCTTTGTTCGTGGGATTTTCCAGGCAAGAATACTGGAGTCACTCCCCATTTCCTTCTCCAAGGGATCGTCCTGACCCAGGAATCAAATCCGCATCTCCTGCACTGCAGGTGGATTCTTTACCACTGAGCCACTGGGAATGCTTGTGATGGGATCAGGAGGAACGTAAAAGGCCAAATACGAGTGGGAAAGCCGTCAGCTTTATCTGCTTATGAAAACAGTGGCAGCAGCTCTGACGCTGTCAGCAAGTGTTGTTTCATTCTTCTCTAAGCATTTCCTCCACAGTATTTCAGGGCGTCCAACATGCTCACATTTAACAGGGACTGATCATTTCTCAAGCCAATGAATACTTCTTTGAAGAGGACACAGTGTTGCAAGTCTATTCAGAGGGACCAAAGTGAATCCTGTTCTTGTTTTTAAAAATAGGTTGAGGGCTTCCCTGGTGGTCCAGTGGGTAAGGACACCACCTTGCAATGCAAGGGGCGCTGGTTCGATCCCTGGCCTGGGAAGATCCCACGTGCCATGGAGCAGCTGGACCGATGTGTCCAATTACCAAGCCAGAGCTCTGGAGCGCATGCACCCAGAGCCAGTGCTCTGGGACAACAGAGGCCACTGCGATGGGAGGCCCACACGGGCCAAAAGAACAAAGATGGGTGAAAATAGATAAATGAAAGACCAATAGAAGTGGCCCTCCCGCCCCCCTCCCTCCCCAACCTGCCTCCCCCGCCACACACACACACAAAAAACATTGGTTGAGGCTCCTCCAGCCAGAGCCCAGAAAAAAGGTAGGTACTAACACATATGAAAAACATAAAAAATACATAAAATAAGAGACTTCCCTGCAGATCCAATGGTTAAGACTTTGAACTTCCACTGAAGAGGATGTGGGTGGGTGTGATCCCTAGTTGGGATGCATGCCTTGTGGCTTGGTCGAAATATATATATATATATATGAAATAAAATCCATGTGATATCTTTTTTTTTAAAAAGATTTATTTATTTATTTATTTTGGTGGGGGTGGGGTGGGGAGGGAGGGGAGCAGGCGGGCCACTTCTTTTTTTTTTTTTGGCGGGGGTGGGGAGGGAGGGGTGTGGGCGGGCCACTTCCACTGGTCTTTCCTTTGTCTAGTTTCATCCATCTTTGTTCTTTGGCCCGTGTGGGCCTCCCATTGCAGTGGCCTCTGTTGTCGCAGAGCACCGGCTCTGGGCGCATGCGCTCCAGAGCTCTGGCTCGGTAATTGGACACATGGGTCCGGCCGCTCCGCGGCATGTGGGATCTTCCCAGGCCAGGATCAAACTGGCGCCCCTTGCATTGCAAGGTGGTGTCCTTATCCACTGGACCACCAGGGAAGCCCCCCCTTTTTTTAAATTATCTTGAGATGTGTGTGTTACAATCTTTACTTTGCAGATGGAAATTGTAAGAGTAAATATTTCTGTCAGAAAGAAGAGGTGGATAAGTCCAGCCTGCACTTTTGCTGGAAGACAAAGGAAGAGGTATTTTAGGATGACTGAGGAGAAGAGCCTAGGCCAGGTCTTTCAGAAAACAACTGTTTCCCCCACTGGAGAGCCTGACCGGCATCTCTTTTCTAAGAGTTGCTTTCACCCGAAAGATGTGAATACTCACCTAACTGACCGTTGATGGTGGGATCATGGTTCAGGGTGACAATCTCCGTGTATGTGGCGAGGAGCAGTCCCACTCTGGGTTATGACTCTGGGAGCGTCTGACCTCGTCTCCCTCCGCAGCTGTGGCTGTCATGTCCTCTGCCGCAGGAATGACAGTCGCCAAGGGGAGATTGTGCTCGTTGTCCAAAAAAGAGAGTTGTTTACGGTCTTAATTATTGTAAACAATTACTGATGGTTAATGAAAATGCCCAAAGAGACTCTCCAAATTAATTAGAAGAGAAACACTCCAGAGACTTCTAGAGCAGTGGGAAGCAGCTCTCCTCAGACATAGTAAATTAGAATGGAGAATCTAATTCTACTTTCCAGATAAACTCCTAGATTCCTTTGAATGAACTACCATTCATTTCCCTGAATGGTAGTTCCATATACTTCCTCACAAAGCTCACATACTCAGGCAATTGTGGTATCAATAGTGAAATAGAAACACACACACAAATAAGGTGTAAGGGGGCTACTGAGGACACAGAAGTAAATAAGGACCATTTTCCCCCCACCAATTTCATTTTAACAAAGAGGTAATGTCAGGGGATGAGATGTTCGGATGGCATCACCGACTCAGTGGGTGTGAATTTGAGCAAACTCCGGGAGATGGTGAAGGACAAGGAAGCCTGGCACGGGGCATGGAAGCCATGGAGTCGCAAAGAGTTGGACATGACTTAGCAACTGAATCAAACAATGTTTATGTCCAGAATTGTTGAGAGAAAATGAACATACTTACCTAGAAGTTGCTCTTGAATTAAGCATGAAGAAAGTTTTGGGGAGTGAATGCTTACGAAAGCCTCCGTGCAACTGTGGTTTCCAAAAATCTAGGCATGGGGGCAAACGTTGCTGCGTTAGCTACCCTGTTAAATATTTCAGAAGTGAAAGAGGGAGGGCTTGATTGTCTGTCCTACCTGCTGGTATACGTGTATCTTACCAGACCATCCAGAGAACTTTCTATAGCCTATTCATGAGATCCACTTAGCATGATGTCCTCGGGGTAGCAGAATGTCAAGATGATGAAAGTCCCTTCAGATTATATTGTGACATGGATCAGAAACGTTCTCCTTGCTCTGTGGAAAGAGTGAATGTGAACCACCTTTTTTTTTTGGCCACTTCTATTGATCTTTCATTTATTTATCTTTTTGTTCTTTGGCCTGTGTGGGCCTCCCATCGCAGTGGCCTCTTTCGCTGCAGAGCACTGGCTCCAGGCACATGCGCTCCAGAGCTCCGACTCGGTAGGTGGACACATCGGTCTAGCTGCTCTGCAGCACATGGAATCCTCCGAGGCCAGCGATCGAACCGGTGCCCTTTGCACTGCAAGGCAGTGTCCCTACCCACTGGACCACCAGGGAAGCCCTGTGAACCGCTTTTTAATCCAGGTAACTGAAGATTGCTTTTGGCCTTTCTTCCTGGTAGAAATTCAATGTACAAATAATTATCAGTTGTCTGCAATTAATCACTTTTCCTAATTTGCATATCCCTCTGCAAAATAGCCAAAGTCCATGTAATTTGTAAAGTTGTTTGGTAACTGGTAGTGGTTTCTTTTTTTTTTTTTTTTAAGATTTATTTATTTATTTATTTTGTGCGGGTGTCGGGTTGGGGAGGGAGGGGAGCGGGCAGGCCACTTCTATTGGTCTTTCATTTCTCTATTTTCATCCGTCTTTGTTCTTTGGCTCCTGTGGGCCTCCCATTGCGGTGGACTCTGTCGTTGCAGAGCACCGGCTCTGGGCGCATGCCCTCCAGAGCTCCGGCTCGGTGATTGGACACATTGGTCCAACCACTCCGCGGCACGTGGGATCTTCCCAGGCCCAGGGATCGAACAGGCGTCCCTTGCACTGCAAGGCGGTGTCCCTACCCACTGGACCACCAGGGGAAGCCCCTCTTTTTTTTTTTAATTCACTTTTTTTTGGGGGGGGGCACTTCTATTGGTCTTTGATTTATCTATTTTCATCCATCTTTGTTCTTTGGCTCCTGTGGGCCTCCCATTGCGGTGGACTCTGTCGTTGCAGAGCACCGGCTCTGGGCGCATGCCCTCCAGAGCTCCGGCTCGGTGATTGGACACATTGGTCCAACCACTCCGCGGCACGTGGGATCTTCCCAGGCCCAGGGATCGAACAGGCGTCCCTTGCACTGCAAGGCGGTGTCCCTACCCACTGGACCACCAGGGGAAGCCCCTCTTTTTTTTTTTAATTCACTTTTTTTTGGGGGGGGGCACTTCTATTGGTCTTTGATTTATCTATTTTCATCCATCTTTGTTCTTTGGCCCGTGTGGGCCTCCCTTTGCACTGGCCCCTCTTGTTGCGGAGCACTGGCTCTGGGCGCATGTGCTCCAGAGCTCTGGCTCAGTAGTTGGACACATCGGTCCAGCCGCTCCATGGCATGTGGGATCTTCCCAGACCAGGGATCGAACTGGCACCCCTTTCACTGCAATCCTTACCCACTGGACCACCAGGGAAGCCCATGGTAGTGGTTTCTTATGAAGGTCCCACGGAGGTCTCATCTTCAACTCCATGGGCTCATCAATATTTATCTAAAAATGTAGATTTTTTTTTCCAGAAAAAAAGGCAAGACAAAAAGAATAAATGAACAAAGTGACATTTCAGTGTTGATTCGTTTCAGATTTGTTGTATAAACATAGGAACCCATAGGTTGGAGACTAATGGAGTGAAAAACCTTTAGTAATTGCAGAAATGCTAGTCAGAGAAAGAGGAACAATGAAAGAGAGATTTCAAGGCACAGTCAGTTTGAAATCATCACTCCCACCTTATATAAGTTAAGAACACACAGCAACCTGAAAATCAGTTCTAGATTTGGTGTCCTGGACCATTAAAGGTGGAAGGAAGCTTATGGTCAAGGCTCCCTCCCATCTGTTATTTGTTCATCCCTGAATACATTTGAAGAAAAGTTCAGGATATATAAGAGACTAACAAATTCTAACATGAACTTTTTGTTCATACTAAAAGTAGTGATTAGTCAAGTTCTTTATTCATTCACTTGAATTAGGTAAACCAGAAAGACTGAAATTTTCATTTTGTAATTAGTGAAATGGCATAGTTCAGGTAAACTGAAAGACTTATGAAGGACTAGAATTAGTGATACAAAAGATACCATAAGACTCTTTATCTCGCTTTAAACCAGAACTTTTTTCTTCCCTTTAGGACAATTTTTATGTAAACCAAATTTCCTTCAAACCAGTTTCCTATGAACCTAATTCAGTGGGATGAAGAACGAGGTCTTCCTGTAGTTGTCAGGTTTGTTTGTTTTTTAAAGATTTTTCTGATGTGGACCATTTTAGAAGTCTTTATTGTATTTGTTACAATATTAATTCTGTTGTTTAAGTTCTGTTTTTTCGGCTGTGAGGCACGTGGGATGTGGGATCTTAGTTCTCACACCACCACTGCACTGGAAGCCCGACTCTTAACCACTGGACCTCCAGAGAGTTCTCAGGTTTGTATTTCACGAGCTTTTTGGTGTGAAAAGTTTTTCATTCCAAATTCTAAAGAAGAGACACTCCATTGTCCCCAAAAGGCTCTATCTGCTTTTGAAGAATGGAGTAAATAGACCACTGTAGGCTGGCATGCCCTCAGCTGTGTGGATCTGAATCTGCACACCTGTATTCTGTTTGGGTTTTTTTTTTTTTTAAATCAGAATCACGTGGACTTGGGCCTAGCCTTTAAATTCAGAGCAACCGGAAGGAGGAAGAGGGAGGGGAAGCTGGACGTGGCTTCAGATTGTGTAAGGTGGTGGTCCGGTTGCCTGCCTTGCGGATGTTGAGAATCATCTCATTTCTGGACATGTTCAGCTTGCTACAGGTCTCTGAAGCGAACAAGGTAAATGCTTGGTGCCTCGTCTGAATTGCCTGTCCCCTCCTGACACCCTTCCACCTCCATCAGTCCCGTGCAAGACCCCTTTCACCTCTTCCTCAGCCTTGACTCTTACCCACTTACCCACTCAAGCATTACACCACATAGCCTTTCTTCACTTCTTAAATTCACCTTATTTAGACCTGAGTGTTCAAGTCTGATATGTCCATGTCCCTAGCACTCAGTCATTTCTCCTGACCAGTTTGAGCACCGGTTTGCTGAGTAGCAGAGTGAGGTATTGAGTGTTTTGGGTTTAGCGTCCTTGATTCTGATGGCCGCCATGTTGTGAAATGAAAAGGACAAACGGATGGGAGTTGTGCAGATGAAATGGTCCTGGAGTCTTCCCTTTCAAGCCCCAGGAAACCCACATTTCTCCACATCAGCTCTCACATTTCAGGTAAACTGAAAGACTTATGAAGGACAATTTTACGTACTGTTTATCTCGCTTAAACCAGAACTTTTTCTTCCCTTTAGGACAATTTTTATGTAAACCAAATTTCCTTCAAACCAGTTTCCTATGAACCTAATTCAGTGGGATGAAGAACGAGGTCTTCCTGTAGTTGTCAGGTTTGTTTGTTTTTTAAAGATTTTTCTGATGTGGACCATTTTAGAAGTCTTTATTGTATTTGTTACAATATTAATTCTGTTGTTTAAGTTCTGTTTTTTCGGCTGTGAGGCACGTGGGATGTGGGATCTTAGTTCTCACACCACCACTGCACTGGAAGCCCGACTCTTAACCACTGGACCTCCAGAGAGTTCTCAGGTTTGTATTTCACGAGCTTTTTGGTGTGAAAAGTTTTTCATTCCAAATTCTAAAGAAGAGACACTCCATTGTCCCCAAAAGGCTCTATCTGCTTTTGAAGAATGGAGTAAATAGACCACTGTAGGCTGGCATGCCCTCAGCTGTGTGGATCTGAATCTGCACACCTGTATTCTGTTTGGGTTTTTTTTTTTTTTTTAAATCAGAATCACGTGGACTTGGGCCTAGCCTTTAAATTCAGAGCAACCGGAAGGAGGAAGAGGGAGGGGAAGCTGGACGTGGCTTCAGATTGTGTAAGGTGGTGGTCCGGTTGCCTGCCTTGCGGATGTTGAGAATCATCTCATTTCTGGACATGTTCAGCTTGCTACAGGTCTCTGAAGCGAACAAGGTAAATGCTTGGTGCCTCGTCTGAATTGCCTGTCCCCTCCTGACACCCTTCCACCTCCATCAGTCCCGTGCAAGACCCCTTTCACCTCTTCCTCAGCCTTGACTCTTACCCACTTACCCACTCAAGCATTACACCACATAGCCTTTCTTCACTTCTTAAATTCACCTTATTTAGACCTGAGTGTTCAAGTCTGATATGTCCATGTCCCTAGCACTCAGTCATTTCTCCTGACCAGTTTGAGCACCGGTTTGCTGAGTAGCAGAGTGAGGTATTGAGTGTTTTGGGTTTAGCGTCCTTGATTCTGATGGCCGCCATGTTGTGAAATGAAAAGGACAAACGGATGGGAGTTGTGCAGATGAAATGGTCCTGGAGTCTTCCCTTTCAAGCCCCAGGAAACCCACATTTCTCCACATCAGCTCTCACAGGAATCTTAAGGGTGTGTATTAGCAGTGGTGGGGCCCTGTCATTACCCTGTCCCCAGTTTCTCAGACTGGGATGGCCTTGAAAGCTGGGGACGTCGCTGCTTAACTACGTGGGCCTTGCTCCCAAAACAGATGAGAGCAGAGAAGGAGCCAGCGTTCAGGTTCTGACTGCCTGCTCATCTCTTGCTTTCTCTCCCTTCCTAATGGAGCCAGGTAGCTGAGAGTAATCAGCTGTGGAACTGAACTAGCAGGGTGGGGCAAGGCGGGCAGGCAGGTGTGTCTCAGGGTGAGGAGGGCCCATGTGTGACTTGCCGTAGCAGTCCCAGCGTGTGTTGGAAAACAGTTTCCAGACACACAGCATTTCAGAAGGAGCGAATTTATTAATAAAGAGCAAACAGCAGGGATAATGTGGGCATTGTGAGCACAGTGGGCCGACCTGTCAGACCAGGAAAGGTCGATGCTTTGGGTGGGTTAGTAGTCAATTTTTACAGCCTCAAGACAAAATTCCTGCTAGAAGGCTGGCATTAGGTGATTGGTTACGGTGACTACCTGGGTGGGCATCTTTGCCTACTATGGGGTCAGGAAGCTTGCTCGTGATGATCAGGGGGATTTTGACAACGGTTACAAAGGGGGTCAGTCAGTCCCAGAGGTGACCTTGGTTCTGGGCTCTGCTTCAGTGGCCTTGGGGCAGGACTCCACAGGGGCTGTTACAAGAAGCACGTGTGAAGGTTCCAGTAGATAAAGGGTTCAAGGGTACTGAGGAGGTGCTGAGGAGGGGAACTAACGGTTGTGGCCCGTTTTCTCGTGACTATGCCTGAGGAAACGGAGCTTCTGCCTCTTCTCCCGTTAGTGCCTGGGTGCACAGGCGTGGAAGCAGTACTTAATCCAACAAACAAAGCAGAAGCATCAGACGGCATTTGCATAGCCCTTGTCTACGGAGAAGCAACGGGAACCTCCGTCTGAGCAGGGGGGGTTTTTTCCTTGGGGATGGGAAAAACAAACGGATGGGAGTTGTGCAGATGAAATGGTCCTGGAGGCTCCCCTTTCAAGCCCCAGGAAACCCACATTTCTCCCACTGAACTCTCCCAGGAATCTCAGAGGCGTGTATTAGCAGTGGAGGGGCCCTGCTGTTACCCTGTCACCAGTTTCTCAGACTGGGATGGCCTTGAAAGCTGGGGACGCGCTGCTTAACTACGTGGGCCTTGCTCCCAAAACAGATGAGAGCAGAGAAGGAGCCAGCGTTCAGGTTCTGACTGCCTGCTCATCTCTTGCTTTCTCTCCCTTCCTAATGGAGCCAGGTAGCTGAGAGTAATCAGCTGTGGAACTGAACTAGCAGGGTGGGGCAAGGCGGGCAGGCAGGTGTGTCTCAGGGTGAGGAGGGCCCATGTGTGACTTGCCGTAGCAGTCCCAGCGTGTGTTGGAAAACAGTTTCCAGACACACAGCATTTCAGAAGGAGCGAATTTATTAATAAAGAGCAAACAGCAGGGATAATGTGGGCATTGTGAGCACAGTGGGCCGACCTGTCAGACCAGGAAAGGTCGATGCTTTGGGTGGGTTAGTAGTCAATTTTTACAGCCTCAAGACAAAATTCCTGCTAGAAGGCTGGCATTAGGTGATTGGTTACGGTGACTACCTGGGTGGGCATCTTTGCCTACTATGGGGTCAGGAAGCTTGCTCGTGATGATCAGGGGGATTTTGACAACGGTTACAAAGGGGGTCAGTCAGTCCCAGAGGTGACCTTGGTTCTGGGCTCTGCTTCAGTGGCCTTGGGGCAGGACTCCACAGGGGCTGTTACAAGAAGCACGTGTGAAGGTTCCAGTAGATAAAGGGTTCAAGGGTACTGAGGAGGTGCTGAGGAGGGGAACTAACGGTTGTGGCCCGTTTTCTCGTGACTATGCCTGAGGAAACGGAGCTTCTGCCTCTTCTCCCGTTAGTGCCTGGGTGCACAGGCGTGGAAGCAGTACTTAATCCAACAAACAAAGCAGAAGCATCAGACGGCATTTGCATAGCCCTTGTCTACGGAGAAGCAACGGGGAACCTCCGTCTGGCAGACAGTACCCTAGAGGGACACAATGTGAGAAAGCCACTATTTATTTCTGCTGTGTTCTCATTCAGTGAAGGCGAGGGGAATTAAAAGTTAATGGGACTGGATTGCTATGCTGGCTATCACAGGTCTCCCTGCCTCCTCCTTTGTCTTCTGTGATGCAAGCTGCGTGGAGGAACTGGTGGTCTTTTCACAGCATAAAAGCAGGCCCTGTTAACCCCTTTTTTCAAAATCTCTCAGACCCCTTAAAGTAAAATTTCTGAGCAAAAAAAGGAACATTTAAACAACTGAAGTTCTACATCTTGCTTTGTTTCTTGCATCTCTTAAAACTCAGAACAGTTCTCTAATGGAGAGATTTTTATCCCCATTTTATATCTTTGGGCACCAAAGTGGCCCATCTGACATGGAAGCCAATGTTTGCATGACTCCAAAGCGCATTTTCTATCCTCTCCATAACTGTTAATGAAACCCTCCTAAGACGGTGCAGGAAAACTTAAAATTATCTTACTAGAATTTTCTATGTTGGATTGGCTCATCCCTCAATTATCTTTTTTTAAAATTTTTTTTTTGGGAGGTTGGGTTGGGGAGGGAGGGGAGCGGGCGGGCCACTTCTACTGGTCTTTCATTTATTCAGTTTCATCCATCTTTGTTCTTTGACCCGTGTGGGCCTCCCATCGCAGTGGCCTCTGTTGTCGCAGAGCACCAGCTCTGGGCACATGCGCTCCAGAGCTCCGGCTCAGTAATTGGACACATCGGTCCAGCGGCACGTGGGATCTTCCCAGGCCAGGGATCGAACCGGCGCCCCTTGCACTGCAAGGCAGTGTCCTTATCCACTGGGCCACCAGGGAAGCCACCCTCAACTATCTTATGGCCAAGTATTTTCTGTGTTTCTTTTTCTAGGGACCTTGGGACCTGTGGCCTATCTTTCAGGAGGCAGCCACACAAGGGGCGGAGAAGAGAAGAGCATCATTTGTATATGGTGTCCTCAGAGCGCAAGTTTATGCCTGGAATATGCAGGGGGTGAGTCTGGCTGATGAGCAGCACAGGCGTGGAAGCAGTACTTAATCCAACAAACAAAGCAGAAGCATCAGACGCATTTGCATAGCCCTTGTCTACGGAGAAGCAACGGAACCTCCGTCTGGCAGACAGTACCCTAGAGGGACACAATGTGAGAAAGCCACTATTTATTTCTGCTGTGTTCTCATTCAGTGAAGGCGAGGGGAATTAAAAGTTAATGGGACTGGATTGCTATGCTGGCTATCACAGGTCTCCTGCCTCCTCCTTTGTCTTCTGTGATGCAAGCTGCGTGGAGGAACTGGTGGTCTTTTCACAGCATAAAAGCAGGCCCTGTTAACCCCTTTTTTCAAAATCTCTCAGACCCCTTAAAGTAAAATTTCTGAGCAAAAAAAGGAACATTTAAACAACTGAAGTTCTACATCTTGCTTTGTTTCTTGCATCTCTTAAAACTCAGAACAGTTCTCTAATGGAGAGATTTTTATCCCCATTTTATATCTTTGGGCACCAAAGTGGCCCATCTGACATGGAAGCCAATGTTTGCATGACTCCAAAGCGCATTTTCTATCCTCTCCATAACTGTTAATGAAACCCTCCTAAGACGGTGCAGGAAAACTTAAAATTATCTTACTAGAATTTTCTATGTTGGATTGGCTCATCCCTCAATTATCTTTTTTTAAAATTTTTTTTTTGGGAGGTTGGGTTGGGGAGGGAGGGGAGCGGGCGGGCCACTTCTACTGGTCTTTCATTTATTCAGTTTCATCCATCTTTGTTCTTTGACCCGTGTGGGCCTCCCATCGCAGTGGCCTCTGTTGTCGCAGAGCACCAGCTCTGGGCACATGCGCTCCAGAGCTCCGGCTCAGTAATTGGACACATCGGTCCAGCGGCACGTGGGATCTTCCCAGGCCAGGGATCGAACCGGCGCCCCTTGCACTGCAAGGCAGTGTCCTTATCCACTGGGCCACCAGGGAAGCCACCCTCAACTATCTTATGGCCAAGTATTTTCTGTGTTTCTTTTTCTAGGGACCTTGGGACCTGTGGCCTATCTTTCAGGAGGCAGCCACACAAGGGGCGGAGAAGAGAAGAGCATCATTTGTATATGGTGTCCTCAGAGCGCAAGTTTATGCCTGGAATATGCAGGGGGTGAGTCTGGCTGATGAGCAGCACAGCTAACGCTTGTCTGTGTCCATCCTATGAAGCACAGGAAACCAGTGCTGGGAGGAAAATGATGCTCAGAATTGGTAATAGACACAGGTTTCAAGTCAGGTGTTCTAATTGGTCATCTATGACCTTTTCATTTAGACTGTAAACATGCAGAATTCACCTTTTTTTTTTTTTTTGGCTACTTCTATTGGTCTTTCATTCATCTATTTTCATTCATCTTTGTTCTTTAGCCTGTGTGGGCCTCCCATCGCAGCAGCCTCTCTCACCGCAGAGCAAAGGCTCTGGGCACATGCGCTCCAGAGCTCCGGCTGGGTAGTTGGACACATCAGTACAGCTACTCTGTGGCACATGGGATCTTCCCAGGCCAGGGATCAAACCGGCGCCCCTTGCATTGCAAGGCGGTGTCTTTAACCACTGGACTACCAGGGGAAGCCCCCAGAATTCACTTTTTTTTTTTAATTTTTATTTTACTTTTACAGAGTTTTGTTTACAGATATGTATGATCCCAGATTAGTCATATGTATATCCACTTTTTAAAAACCTTTTTGTTTTATATTGGATTATAGCCAATTAACAATGTTGTGATAGTTTCAAGTGGGCAGCAACGGGACTCCATCATATATATATAATGTATCTATTCTCTCCCAAACTGCATCCCATCTAGGCTGTCACATAGCATTGAACATAGTTTCCAGCTTTGGTAAATAAGTTCCTCTGTAACATTTCTTTTTAGAGTCGTCTTTGTCCAGTCATCTGTCAATGGACATTGGGTTGCTTCCATGTCTTTGCTATTGTAAACAGTGCTGCAGTGAATATTGGGGTGCATGTATCCTTTAGGACCATGTTTTTCTCAGGATAAATGCCCAGGGTCAGCTAGTAGCTTTATGTTTAATTTTTTTAAGGAACCTCCATACTGTTCTGCATAGTGTCTGTACCAGTTTACATTCCCCTCAACAGTGTGTAGGAAGGGTACGTTTTCTTCACATAAGAATTCACTTTTTAATGTGTATTTCTATATGTAAACTTATTTAAGATTTATTTCTATCGGTAGTGTGAAATGACTTTGTAAAATGAGAAATCTTTAGTCACTGAGCACCTCTGTTGCCTGTGTTACCGTTTCTCTGTCAGCTACTGGCATCTGTTCTGTTGGCCTTTCCAGAAAGTGGTCTCTAACTCGGGTCTCTTCCAAGGAGCACAAAGGTCTTTGATCAGGATGAGCAGATGTAAAGAAGTACTGAGTGTGGAGTAGTTTCCAAACTGTTGGATCTCCTCAGCTATTCCTTTTTGGATTTCTCTCCTTCATAAACAGTGACTTTCAAACATAGGGTCTTCTGAACTATGATAAATAATCTTTTAAGTGTTAGGAGGGAAACGATGAAATAAAAGTCTAGTAGGGCACTCACACTTGCACAGTGTTGTATGTCAGTTACAGCTCAATATACCTGGGGAGGAAAGAAACTAGAAGGGTCCTCTCTTGGATAACTGCCTCTAGAAGAAATGAGCCACCACATCCCTGAGGACATTCAAGAAGCCCAGTGGATAGGTCTGCCATGTCAGTCAAAGAACTCAGGCCTCCTGCCAACAGTCAATCCCAACTCGCTCATATGAATGAGCTGTCATAGAAGCCTATCTTCCAACCCCAGACAAACTTCAGGTTATTACATCTTCAGCCAACATGTTACAACAACCTAATGAGACACCCTAAACTATAGCCACTCAGGTAATTCACGCTTTAAAGATTTGACTGAGTTAAGTGCTTGTCGCTTTAAGTTGCTGTGTGAATTTTTATGTGACAATAGGTAACAAATACAGTTTTAACTACCTGGAAGTGGGCTGCTTCCATAACAAAACTTAAAATGTGGAAGATTATTTTGGGAACAAAACTAAGTAGCATAAGAGGCAGCTAGTAGGGCTTTTAGGACCATGTTTTCTCAGGATAAATGCCCAGGGTCAGCTAGTAGCTTTATGTTTAATTTTTTTAAGGAACCTCCATACTGTTCTGCATAGTGTCTGTACCAGTTTACATTCCCCTCAACAGTGTGTAGGAAGGGTACGTTTTCTTCACATAAGAATTCACTTTTTAATGTGTATTTCTATATGTAAACTTATTTAAGATTTATTTCTATCGGTAGTGTGAAATGACTTTGTAAAATGAGAAATCTTTAGTCACTGAGCACCTCTGTTGCCTGTGTTACCGTTTCTCTGTCAGCTACTGGCATCTGTTCTGTTGGCCTTTCCAGAAAGTGGTCTCTAACTCGGGTCTCTTCCAAGGAGCACAAAGGTCTTTGATCAGGATGAGCAGATGTAAAGAAGTACTGAGTGTGGAGTAGTTTCCAAACTGTTGGATCTCCTCAGCTATTCCTTTTTGGATTTCTCTCCTTCATAAACAGTGACTTTCAAACATAGGGTCTTCTGAACTATGATAAATAATCTTTTAAGTGTTAGGAGGGAAACGATGAAATAAAAGTCTAGTAGGGCACTCACACTTGCACAGTGTT
This sequence comes from Tragulus kanchil, assembly GCA_022376925.1. NCBI lineage: Eukaryota > Metazoa > Chordata > Mammalia > Artiodactyla > Tragulidae > Tragulus > Tragulus kanchil. The sequence continues at coordinate 161,401,675 of JAIOJX010000031.1, read as the reverse complement.
GTATGTCAGTTACAGCTCAATATACCTGGGGAGGAAAGAAACTAGAAGGGTCCTCTCTTGGATAACTGCCTCTAGAAGAAATGAGCCACCACATCCCTGAGGACATTCAAGAAGCCCAGTGGATAGGTCTGCCATGTCAGTCAAAGAACTCAGGCCTCCTGCCAACAGTCAATCCCAACTCGCTCATATGAATGAGCTGTCATAGAAGCCTATCTTCCAACCCCAGACAAACTTCAGGTTATTACATCTTCAGCCAACATGTTACAACAACCTAATGAGACACCCTAAACTATAGCCACTCAGGTAATTCACGCTTTAAAGATTTGACTGAGTTAAGTGCTTGTCGCTTTAAGTTGCTGTGTGAATTTTTATGTGACAATAGGTAACAAATACAGTTTTAACTACCTGGAAGTGGGCTGCTTCCATAACAAAACTTAAAATGTGGAAGATTATTTTGGGAACCAAATGATGCTAAAATCTAAGAAATGGGGTCAAAAAAAGATCTATCCATGGCAAGGGAAGTATACCTACTATAATGTTGAAGCCAAAGGAGGTGACTGCAGAATCCTCTGTTAGACCATAGAAAGATTTAAGGCAATGTCCAAGAACTGTTCAACTTTTCTTCCAAGGAGCAAAGGTCTTTTAATTTCATGGCTGCAGCCATGTCCACAGTGATTTGGGAGCCCAAGAAAATAAAATCTGTCACTGTTTCCACTTTTTCCCCATCTACTTGCCTTGAAGTGATAGGACTGGATGCTATGATCTTCATTTTTTGAATGTTGAGTTTTTTTTTTAATTAACTAGCCTTTATTTATTTGTCTGCACTAGGTCTTAGTTGCATTATGTGGGATCTAGTTCCCTGATCAGGGATTGAACCCGAGCCCCCTACATTGGGAGCATGGAGTCTTAGCCAATGGACTGCGAGGGAAGTCCCAGAATGTTGAGGTTTAAGCCAGCTTTTTCACTCTCCTCTTTTACCCTCCTCAAGAAGATTTTTAGTTCCTCTTCGTTTCCTGCCATTAGAGTGGAATCATCTGCATATCTGGGTTTGTTGATATTTCTCCCAGCCAACTTAATTCCAGCTTGTGAGTCATCCAGCCTGGCATTTTGCATGATGTACTCTGCATATAAGTTAAATAAGCAGGATGACAGTATACAACCCTGATGTACTCCTTTCCCAATTTTGAACCAGTGCGTTGTTCCATTCTGGTTCTAACTGTTGCTTCTTGACCTGCATATAGGTTTCTTAGTAGACAGATAGGTATGGTATTCCTATCTCTTTAAGAATTTTCCACAGTTTGTTGTGACCCACACAGTCAAAGGCTTTAGTGTAATCAATGAAGCAGAAGTAGATGTTTTTCTGGAATTCTGTTGCTTTGTCTGTGATCCAGCAGATGTTAGCAATTTGATCTCTGCTTCCTCTGTCTTTTCTAAATCGAACTTGTACATGTAGAATTTTTTAGTTCATGTACTGCTGAAACCTAGCTTGAAGGATTTTGAGCATGACCTTCCTAGCATGTGAACTGAGTGCAATTATGTGGTAGTTAGAACATTCTTTGGCATTGCCTGTCTTTGGGATTGGAATGAAAACTTACCTTTTCCAGTCCTGTGGCCATTGGTGAGTTTTCTAAATTTGCTGGCCTATTGAGCGCAGCACTTTAACAGCATCGTATTTTAGGGTATGGAATAGCTCAGCTGGAATTCCATCACCTTCACTAGCTTTGTTCATAGTGAAGCTTTCAACTTTTCTTCCAAGGAGCAAAGGTCTTTTAATTTCATGGCTGCAGCCATGTCCACAGTGATTTGGGAGCCCAAGAAAATAAAATGCCGTTAAGAAGTGATAGGACTGGATGCTATGATCTTCATTTTTTGAATGTTGAGTTTTTTTTTTAATTAACTAGCCTTTATTTATTTGTCTGCACTAGGTCTTAGTTGCATTATGTGGGATCTAATTGCCTGATCAGGATTGAACCCGAGCCCCCTACATTGGGAGCATGGAGTCTTAGCCAATGGACTGCGAGGGAAGTCCCAGAATGTTGAGGTTTAAGCCAGCTTTTTCACTCTCCTCTTTTACCCTCCTCAAGAAGATTTTTAGTTCCTCTTCGTTTCCTGCCATTAGAGTGGAATCATCTGCATATCTGGGTTTGTTGATATTTCTCCCAGCCAACTTAATTCCAGCTTGTGAGTCATCCAGCCTGGCATTTTGCATGATGTACTCTGCATATAAGTTAAATAAGCAGGATGACAGTATACAACCCTGATGTACTCCTTTCCCAATTTTGAACCAGTGCGTTGTTCCATTCTGGTTCTAACTGTTGCTTCTTGACCTGCATATAGGTTTCTTAGTAGACAGATAGGTATGGTATTCCTATCTCTTTAAGAATTTTCCACAGTTTGTTGTGACCCACACAGTCAAAGGCTTTAGTGTAATCAATGAAGCAGAAGTAGATGTTTTTCTGGAATTCTGTTGCTTTGTCTGTGATCCAGCAGATGTTAGCAATTTGATCTCTGCTTCCTCTGTCTTTTCTAAATCGAACTTGTACATGTAGAATTTTTTAGTTCATGTACTGCTGAAACCTAGCTTGAAGGATTTTGAGCATGACCTTCCTAGCATGTGAACTGAGTGCAATTATGTGGTAGTTAGAACATTCTTTGGCATTGCCTGTCTTTGGGATTGGAATGAAAACTTACCTTTTCCAGTCCTGTGGCCATTGGTGAGTTTTCTAAATTTGCTGGCCTATTGAGCGCAGCACTTTAACAGCATCGTATTTTAGGGTATGGAATAGCTCAGCTGGAATTCCATCACCTTCACTAGCTTTGTTCATAGTGAAGCTTTAAAGCCCACTTGACCTCACAGTCCGGGATGTCTGGCTCTAGGTGGGTGACCATACCATCATGGTTACCCAGGTTATTAAGAGTTTTTTTTTGTATAGCTCTTCTGTGTACTCCTGCCACCTCTTCTTAGTCTCCTCTGCTTCTGTTAGGTCCTTGTTGTTTCTTTCCTTTATTGTGCCCATCTTTGCATGAAATGTTCCTTTGGTATTTCTAGTTTTTTTGAAAAGATCTTTAGTCTTTGCCATTCCATTGTTTTTCTCTATTTCTTTGCATTACTCATTTTATAAGGCCTTCTTGCCTCTCCTTGATATTCTCTGGAACTCTGCATTCATTTGGGTATATCTTTCCCTTTCTCTTTTGCCTTTTGCTTTTCTTTTCTTAGCTATTTGTAAAGCCCCTTCAGACAATCACTTTGCCTTCTTGAATTTTTTTTCTTTGGGATTGTTTTGGTCACCACCTCCTGTACAATATTACAAACCTCTGTCCATAGCTCTTCAGATACTCTGTCTGCCAGATCTAATCCTTGAACCTATTCATCACCTCCATTGTATAATCATATGAGATGTGATTTAAGTCATACCTGAATGGCCTAGTGGTTTTCCCTACTTTCTTCAATTTCAGCCTAAGTTTTGCAATAAGTAGTTCATGATCTAAGCCACAGTCAGCTTCAGGTCTTGTGTCGGCAGACAGGATAGAGCTTCTCCATCTTCTACTGCGAAGAATGTAATCCATCTAATTTCAGTATTGACTGTCTGGGGATGTCCATATGTAGAGTTGTCTTCTGTGTTGTTGGAAGAGGGTGTTTCCCATGACCAGTGTGTTCTCTTGGGGAAACTGTTAGCCTCTGCTCTGCTTTGCTTTGTACTCCAGGGCCAAACTTGCCTGTTACTCCAGATGTCTCTTGAAGCTTCCTACTTTTGCATTCATGTCCTGTATGATGAAAATTATATCTTTTTTGGCAATGTTAATTCTAGGAGATCTTGTAGGTCTTCATAGAACCATTCAACTTCAGTTTCTTTGGCATTAGTGGTTGGGGCATAGACTTGGATTACTCTGATGTTGAATGATTTGCTTTGGAAACAAATGGAGATCATTCTGTCATTTTTGAGACCGCACTCAGATACTGCATTTCAGGTGGGTGACCATACCATCATGGTTACCCAGGTTATTAAGAGTTTTTTGTATAGCTCTTCTGTGTACTCCTGCCACCTCTTCTTAGTCTCCTCTGCTTCTGTTAGGTCCTTGTTGTTTCTTTCCTTTATTGTGCCCATCTTTGCATGAAATGTTCCTTTGGTATTTCTAGTTTTTTTGAAAAGATCTTTAGTCTTTGCCATTCCATTGTTTTTCTCTATTTCTTTGCATTACTCATTTTATAAGGCCTTCTTGCCTCTCCTTGATATTCTCTGGAACTCTGCATTCATTTGGGTATATCTTTCCCTTTCTCTTTTGCCTTTTGCTTTTCTTTTCTTAGCTATTTGTAAAGCCCCTTCAGACAATCACTTTGCCTTCTTGAATTTTTTTTCTTTGGGATTGTTTTGGTCACCACCTCCTGTACAATATTACAAACCTCTGTCCATAGCTCTTCAGATACTCTGTCTGCCAGATCTAATCCTTGAACCTATTCATCACCTCCATTGTATAATCATATGAGATGTGATTTAAGTCATACCTGAATGGCCTAGTGGTTTTCCCTACTTTCTTCAATTTCAGCCTAAGTTTTGCAATAAGTAGTTCATGATCTAAGCCACAGTCAGCTTCAGGTCTTGTGTCGGCAGACAGGATAGAGCTTCTCCATCTTCTACTGCGAAGAATGTAATCCATCTAATTTCAGTATTGACTGTCTGGGGATGTCCATATGTAGAGTTGTCTTCTGTGTTGTTGGAAGAGGGTGTTTCCCATGACCAGTGTGTTCTCTTGGGGAAACTGTTAGCCTCTGCTCTGCTTTGCTTTGTACTCCAGGGCCAAACTTGCCTGTTACTCCAGATGTCTCTTGAAGCTTCCTACTTTTGCATTCATGTCCTGTATGATGAAAATTATATCTTTTTTGGCAATGTTAATTCTAGGAGATCTTGTAGGTCTTCATAGAACCATTCAACTTCAGTTTCTTTGGCATTAGTGGTTGGGGCATAGACATGGATTACTCTGATGTTGAATGATTTGCTTTGGAAACAAACCAAGATCATTCTGTCATTTTTGAGACCGCACTCAGATACTGCATTTCAGACTCTCTTGCTGACTATGAGGACTACTTCATTTCTTCTAAGGGATTTTTGCTCTACTTCAGTATAACAAAACAAAACAAAACAAAACACTGGCAGAATGAAAGAGCTCTTTAAGCACATGTATTATTGCTGTCTTTCTCTAGGGCCCTTGAAGGAACGTCATCCAGGAAGTTAGTGACCCCCCCTGGTGCAGACATGGTGTACATGCTCAGTGTTCTGACTAAGCATGACCCAGTGTTCCGAAGTCCACACCAATCTCTGCCCCAAAGGCTCATAGCATTCCATGGCTGACCGTCCCAAGGAAACACCTCTCTTAAAATGATTGCTCTAGGGGAACAGTGCAGTGCTCTTCCCATACTGGAGCACAGGCTCAGTAGTTGTGGCACACTGTTTAGTTGCTCTGTGGTATGTGGGATCTTCCCAGACCAGGGATCAAACCTGTGGCTCCTGCATTGGCAGGCAGATTCTTTACCACTGAGCCACCAGGGAAGCCCTTAGACATTCTTCTAGAAAAAATTTATCTGAACTATTGCATACCTGTGTCTTCTTTCAAGTGTGTAGTATTATATAGTCCATCAACTTGGACAGGGCCTATGTGGGGACAAGGAGATACACTTACTCACTTTTTTTTTTTTTTTAATTTTGGCCGCTTCTATTGGTTATTTTCATCCATCTTAATTCTTTGGCCTGTGTGGGCCTCCCATTTTGGGGATGTCCATATGTAGAGTTGTCTTCTGTGTTGTTGGAAGAGGGTGTTTCCCATGACCAGTGTGTTCTCTTGGGGAAACTGTTAGCCTCTGCTCTGCTTTGCTTTGTACTCCAGGGCCAAACTTGCCTGTTACTCCAGATGTCTCTTGAAGCTTCCTACTTTTGCATTCATGTCCTGTATGATGAAAATTATATCTTTTTTGGCAATGTTAATTCTAGGAGATCTTGTAGGTCTTCATAGAAATGATCAGCTTCAGCTACTTTGGCATTAGTGGTTGGGGCATAGACTTGGATTACTCTGATGTTGAATGATTTGCTTTGGAAACAAATGGAGATCATTCTGTCATTTTTGAGACCGCACTCAGATACTGCATTTCAGACTCTCTTGCTGACTATGAGGACTACTTCATTTCTTCTAAGGGATTTTTGCTCTACTTCAGTATAACAAAACAAAACAAAACAAAACACTGGCAGAATGAAAGAGCTCTTTAAGCACATGTATTATTGCTGTCTTTCTCTAGGGCCCTTGAAGGAACGTCATCCAGGAAGTTAGTGACCCCCCCTGGTGCAGACATGGTGTACATGCTCAGTGTTCTGACTAAGCATGACCCAGTGTTCCGAAGTCCACACCAATCTCTGCCCCAAAGGCTCATAGCATTCCATGGCTGACCGTCCCAAGGAAACACCTCTCTTAAAATGATTGCTCTAGGGGAACAGTGCAGTGCTCTTCCCATACTGGAGCACAGGCTCAGTAGTTGTGGCACACTGTTTAGTTGCTCTGTGGTATGTGGGATCTTCCCAGACCAGGGATCAAACCTGTGGCTCCTGCATTGGCAGGCAGATTCTTTACCACTGAGCCACCAGGGAAGCCCTTAGACATTCTTCTAGAAAAATTTTTCTGAACTATTGCATACCTGTGTCTTCTTTCAAGTGTGTAGTATTATATAGTCCATCAACTTGGACAGGGCCTATGTGGGGACAAGGAGATACACTTACTCACTTTTTTTTTTTTTTTAATTTTGGCCGCTTCTATTGGTTATTTTCATCCATCTTAATTCTTTGGCCTGTGTGGGCCTCCCATTGCAGTGGCCTCTCTTATTGCAGAGCACCAGCTCTGGGAGCATGTGCTCCAGAGCACTGGCTCATAATTGGACTCACCAGTCCAGTGGCTCCACAGCTTGTGGGATCTTCCTATGCCAGGGATCAAACCGGTGCCCCTTGGTCTGCAAGGTGGACTCTTTACCCACTGGACCACCAGGGAAGCCCCCTTACTCACTTTTGCTTTCCTTATTATCTGCCTTGACTGGAAAGTCCAAAGAAGTCCAGAAGTAAATAAAAATGCATCAGCCTCTGATGTGTGTACATAGGAGTATCTGGATTTCTTCAGCTGGGGCTGACCCCTGCTGATTTGACCCTAATGCCCATGCTTCTGACCTCTATGTAGACCCCTATCCCCAGGTCACAGGTGCAGGGCCTTGTACCAAGGCCACAGAGCAGAGCCCATACCAGGGTCATCTCTGGAACTGACTGAGTCCCATAGCATCCATCGCTGTGAGTCACCCTCCCGCCATCTAAACCAGCCAGCTCCCCAACCCCGTATTAAGGTGTGTAAAATACCCACCCTAGTACTCACCCTTGTAGTACCCTAACCAGTCACCTAATGCCACGCTTCCAGCAGGAAGGTCTAGTCCAAATTCATCAGCAAGGATAGTAACTCAATGTGAAGAAACTTTTTTAAGGAAAAAAAAAGTGCAGATAAGATAAGAACTTTGGGTGATTCACATTTACCCAGCTCTGCAGAGTGCTGGCAGAAAGGACACTTCATGGTTGCTTAAGAGAAACAGGATGCACAGTTCAAGTTTTCCAAAGACATTGAATTGCTTTTGAAATCTTTTGTTTTTACTTTGGCCGAGTGAGTGAGTATTGTTTCACAGTGAATTTAGGCTGTTAACAGACTGGAATTTGGTTTTCTCTCTCTGTTAAGAGAACAAAGTTTTCTTGGAATGCAACTTCTGATAGTAAAATATGTGAATTTCTTTGCCTTTAAGTGATTTATATTCTTAAATTTTTTTTATAACTTTGGTAAAGTAAATAAGCATTACTTCATGATGATCTATGATGATTATGGCACATGCAGATATAGCTCATTCTGCTTCTACAGAAAGTTAACACCTTACTGTCAGACTTCTGTTGTCTTGATGTTCTTAAAACATGGCAACAGCCTACTACTCCTAAATCAGGGAATTTTAAATGGATACGCAATAACCATAAATCAAACACTCAAGATATGGGAATTCCAAGATGGCCACTTGCTTTTTTCCTGACTCCGGGATAAACCTCTTTTTTTTTTCCGGGGAAGTTCCATATTATTTAAAATTCTTATTGGCTAATAAAGTATTTCCACCCTAGAACTAAAGTTACTAGAAAAGCACATGATGAGTTTTTTGCAAGCAAAATACCTGAAACATAATTATATCTTATCACATGGCACAATTAAACAGCCTCAAACTGAATGTTTATAACTGAGGAAAGAGAAAGCTATTGTTACAATTGGAAAACATTAACCAGCTTATCCACATATGTACAGTTGGGTCCCCAAATAGTAATTATACACAATCTAAAGAAAGAACAGTATCTAATAACTGCATCTGTGTTCGTTTCATTAAAGGTAAGAGATTTGGCATTTTCAGTCTTTTTTCCCGAAAGTCACATTGGTGTTTGCAGAAGGCCGGGGTCATACGATGCTGAAGGCCATGGAAAGACACTGTTCATATGACACCTGTATCCAGCCGTCCTGATCTGTATTGTGGCGTCTGAATATATCTGTCAACCTCCGCAGGACGATGCAGCCCTGTGTGAAGTCATCAAAGGCAACCTGCCCCCGGCTTTGTTGGTCAAACTTCCGAATGAGGATGTCATGAAACTGGTCAGAGAGGCAGTACCTTATTCAGGAGACAAGATCCAAGTGCAAAGTACTTTTACTGCTTCTTAGTCTCGCTGGAATCTTTGCAAGGATATGTACACCTGTTATCTGAGAGGGAGCGCAATGAGTGAGTATTGTTTCACAGTGAATTTAGGCTGTTAACAGACTGGAATTTGGTTTTCTCTCTCTGTTAAGAGAACAAAGTTTTCTTGGAATGCAACTTCTGATAGTAAAATATGTGAATTTCTTTGCCTTTAAGTGATTTATATTCTTAAATTTTTTTTATAACTTTGGTAAAGTAAATAAGCATTACTTCATGATGATCTATGATGATTATGGCACATGCAGATATAGCTCATTCTGCTTCTACAGAAAGTTAACACCTTACTGTCAGACTTCTGTTGTCTTGATGTTCTTAAAACATGGCAACAGCCTACTACTCCTAAATCAGGGAATTTTAAATGGATACGCAATAACCATAAATCAAACACTCAAGATATGGGAATTCCAAGATGGCCACTTGCTTTTTTCCTGACTCCGGGATAAACCTCTTTTTTTTTTCCGGGGAAGTTCCATATTATTTAAAATTCTTATTGGCTAATAAAGTATTTCCACCCTAGAACTAAAGTTACTAGAAAAGCACATGATGAGTTTTTTGCAAGCAAAATACCTGAAACATAATTATATCTTATCACATGGCACAATTAAACAGCCTCAAACTGAATGTTTATAACTGAGGAAAGAGAAAGCTATTGTTACAATTGGAAAACATTAACCAGCTTATCCACATATGTACAGTTGGGTCCCCAAATAGTAATTATACACAATCTAAAGAAAGAACAGTATCTAATAACTGCATCTGTGTTCGTTTCATTAAAGGTAAGAGATTTGGCATTTTCAGTCTTTTTTCCCGAAAGTCACATTGGTGTTTGCAGAAGGCCGGGGTCATACGATGCTGAAGGCCATGGAAAGACACTGTTCATATGACACCTGTATCCAGCCGTCCTGATCTGTATTGTGGCGTCTGAATATATCTGTCAACCTCCGCAGGACGATGCAGCCCTGTGTGAAGTCATCAAAGGCAACCTGCCCCCGGCTTTGTTGGTCAAACTTCCGAATGAGGATGTCATGAAACTGGTCAGAGAGGCAGTACCTTATTCAGGAGACAAGATCCAAGTGCAAAGTACTTTTACTGCTTCTTAGTCTCGCTGGAATCTTTGCAAGGATATGTACACCTGTTATCTGAGAGGGCTTGCTTGAGCTCGTTCTTGTCAATCATGCCCAAGTCGTCCCTGTCGTAGGTGCAGAAGACATTCTGCCAGTCCGTGATGTACTTCCACATGCCAGTGAACTCGCTGAAGTTCACACCAGCCTTGTTCTCTCTGTCAAACATGGATATGATCGACCGGACAGTCACTGGGTTAAACAGAGTCCAGGTGCGTGAACGAAATCAGATCAGAAACAACCGCACTGTCAGCAGAAGCTCTCCAGGCAGAGGGCGACATTCCAGGAGGTGGCAGGTGTCACACAGGCCCTCCTCGGGGACACGCAGGCTCAGGGACCATTGGGCAGTGCTTCTGAAGCTCGTTGTCAGATATCACACCACTCCTGTCCTTTTCAACCCTCTGGAAGACATTCCACAGGAAGCTTTGGTCCGGCAGCGCGGCACCCGTGGCAGGGCCTGTCCCACAGCCTGGGCGTTACCGGTAGGCAACCATGGGCCGAGGCGCAGCTGGGCTAAAGTAAGGCAGGGATCTCATTTTTTAATTGGACAGGTGAATGCCTTTCCTGGCTGCCCTCACAATGGCAAAAATGTTTCACTGAATATTAAATTCTAGTTTTGTTAATTAAGATCTTTGTTTACTAAGATTCACTTCTGAGATAGTTCCTTGTCATAGTGTTACTAAATTTAGTTAAATAATTAAAGGCGACATTCCAGGTTTCTGAAGCCTAATTTCACAATCAGTCTTTGGATCAGGCTTCCCTGGTGGTCCAGTGGGTAAAGAGTCTGCCTTGCAGCGGAAGGGACACTGGTTCGATTCCTGGCCTGGGAAGGTCCCATGTGCTGTGAAGTGGCTGGACTGGTGTATCCAATTACGAGCCAGTGCTCTGGAGCGCATGCGCCCAGAGCTGGTGCTCTGCAACAAGGGAGGCCACTGCGATGGGAGGCCCACATAGGCCAAAGAATGAAGATGGATAAAAATAGATAAATAAAAAAATAATAAAAGAGGCCAAAATTAAAAACCACTTTGGATAAAGATCAGATGCTGGTCAGAGAGGCAGTACCTTATTCGGGCTATCTTTTACTGCTTCTTAGTCTCGCTGGAATCTTTGCAAGGATATGTACACCTGTTATCTGAGAGGGCTTGCTTGAGCTCGTTCTTGTCAATCATGCCCAAGTCGTCCCTGTCGTAGGTGCAGAAGACATTCTGCCAGTCCGTGATGTACTTCCACATGCCAGTGAACTCGCTGAAGTTCACACCAGCCTTGTTCTCTCTGTCAAACATGGATATGATCGACCGGACAGTCACTGGGTTAAACAGAGTCCAGGTGCGTGAACGAAATCAGATCAGAAACAACCGCACTGTCAGCAGAAGCTCTCCAGGCAGAGGGCGACATTCCAGGAGGTGGCAGGTGTCACACAGGCCCTCCTCGGGGACACGCAGGCTCAGGGACCATTGGGCAGTGCTTCTGAAGCTCGTTGTCAGATATCACACCACTCCTGTCCTTTTCAACCCTCTGGAAGACATTCCACAGGAAGCTTTGGTCCGGCAGCGCGGCACCCGTGGCAGGGCCTGTCCCACAGCCTGGGCGTTACCGGTAGGCAACCATGGGCCGAGGCGCAGCTGGGCTAAAGTAAGGCAGGGATCTCATTTTTTAATTGGACAGGTGAATGCCTTTCCTGGCTGCCCTCACAATGGCAAAAATGTTTCACTGAATATTAAATTCTAGTTTTGTTAATTAAGATCTTTGTTTACTAAGATTCACTTCTGAGATAGTTCCTTGTCATAGTGTTACTAAATTTAGTTAAATAATTAAAGGCGACATTCCAGGTTTCTGAAGCCTAATTTCACAATCAGTCTTTGGATCAGGCTTCCCTGGTGGTCCAGTGGGTAAAGAGTCTGCCTTGCAGCGGAAGGGACACTGGTTCGATTCCTGGCCTGGGAAGGTCCCATGTGCTGTGAAGTGGCTGGACTGGTGTATCCAATTACGAGCCAGTGCTCTGGAGCGCATGCGCCCAGAGCTGGTGCTCTGCAACAAGGGAGGCCACTGCGATGGGAGGCCCACATAGGCCAAAGAATGAAGATGGATAAAAATAGATAAATAAAAAAATAATAAAAGAGGCCAAAATTAAAAAAAAACCACTTTGGATAAAGATCAGATGCTGCATGATCTACAACCAGGAGATTAACACCAGGCTATAACCATTTAACAGATTAAGATAACATCGCGTGTACTAGGCTATATCACAAAAGTTCTTAAATCTTTACTTATGATCCTACAAATACTGCTAAGTATATTATTTCTTTTGCCTTTTTTACAAAACTGTTGTCTCTTACATTACCAGATATGTGACTGAGGCTTTGATAAAATGATCTCATAGTTTCCTATGAGATCAGTTGTTAATGATAGTGTAATTCTAGATACAGGAAGAAGCAACAAGAAGGAATATTTTCCTGGTCTACATGAGACTGACTACTAGTAAGAAAGGTATGGTCCAGAAATTTTGCTGCTTGCAAGGCCTAGTCCAGTAATAGCACATTGAGTGGCCATTCAGAAAAATCTTTGCCAGATCTGGGAATGAGAATTCCTAGCACTGTGGAACAAAATGGTCATTAAATGACCCCAGATCGTGGTCAAGTTTATTATCCTGAAGAGGTTCTGCCAGCTGGAAACTGGCATTTGGGTTCTGCCTTTACAAAGATTGGGCTCAGATGGTATAGAATCTGCCTGCAGTGCAGGAGACCCAAGTTTGATCCCTGGGTCTGAAAGATCCCCTAGAGAAGGGAATGGCTACTCACTCCAGTATTATTATTATTTTTTTCACTCCAGTATTCTTACCTGGAGAATTCCATGGACAGAGGAGCCCAGTGGGCTACAGTCCACACCCCTTGAAAGGGGTTCAGCGTGGAGATCAGAAATGAGGCACTCTGCTCTGGGAAAAACTGGCAATTCCAGTTTTGAAGCCTAATTTCACAATCAGTCTTTGGATCAGGCTTCCCTGGTGGTCCAGTGGGTAAAGAGTCTGCCTTGCAGCGGAAGGGACACTGGTTCGATTCCTGGCCTGGGAAGGTCCCATGTGCTGTGAAGTGGCTGGACTGGTGTATCCAATTACGAGCCAGTGCTCTGGAGCGCATGCGCCCAGAGCTGGTGCTCTGCAACAAGGGAGGCCACTGCGATGGGAGGCCCACATAGGCCAAAGAATGAAGATGGATAAAAATAGATAAATAAAAAAATAATAAAAGAGGCCAAAATTAAAAAAAAACCACTTTGGATAAAGATCAGATGCTGCATGATCTACAACCAGGAGATTAACACCAGGCTATAACCATTTAACAGATTAAGATAACATCGCGTGTACTAGGCTATATCACAAAAGTTCTTAAATCTTTACTTATGATCCTACAAATACTGCTAAGTATATTATTTCTTTTGCCTTTTTTACAAAACTGTTGTCTCTTACATTACCAGATATGTGACTGAGGCTTTGATAAAATGATCTCATAGTTTCCTATGAGATCAGTTGTTAATGATAGTGTAATTCTAGATACAGGAAGAAGCAACAAGAAGGAATATTTTCCTGGTCTACATGAGACTGACTACTAGTAAGAAAGGTATGGTCCAGAAATTTTGCTGCTTGCAAGGCCTAGTCCAGTAATAGCACATTGAGTGGCCATTCACAAAAATCTTTGCCAGATCTGGGAATGAGAATTCCTAGCACTGTGGAACAAAATGGTCATTAAATGACCCCAGATCGTGGTCAAGTTTATTATCCTGAAGAGGTTCTGCCAGCTGGAAACTGGCATTTGGGTTCTGCCTTTACAAAGATTGGGCTCAGATGGTATAGAATCTGCCTGCAGTGCAGGAGACCCAAGTTTGATCCCTGGGTCTGAAAGATCCCCTAGAGAAGGGAATGGCTACTCACTCCAGTATTATTATTATTTTTTTCACTCCAGTATTCTTACCTGGAGAATTCCATGGACAGAGGAGCCCAGTGGGCTACAGTCCACACCCCTTGAAAGGGGTTCAGCGTGGAGATCAGAAATGAGGCACTCTGCTCTGGGAAAAACTGGCAGAACAGGCAGTTAGTCAGATGTTTTCAGGTAAAGGTTTTCCTGAGCCCCAATTCTTGCATCTTCTTATACCACTAACATGATGGCCCCGTGTCTGGTCCTGGTTCTCCCAGCTAGCCCCTCTTCTAGGGCCCTTGACAGCTTTTCTGCTTGTATTAATCTTCAGGTCATGTATCTTTAACCTTCTTGTCAAGTTCGTTTCTTTTAGAATACAGCAAATAAATCTTCAGATGGTGCTAACAAGGATACCAGCTTGTTAGTATGTGGACGACATGGGAACAGGCTGCCTTGTCATTCGTAGACTCTCCTGTCCTTCTGTAGATGCTCCCTGACAGAGTGAGCACTGGGAGCCAGGACCCCACAGTACCCCTGTCCAGCAGGAAGAAGCTAGGGGCAGTCTTCACCCCTTCCCCAGTGACCTGGGTCCCCATGACCCAAGACCGGGCTAGGTAATCAGCTAGTCATGAGTAGGGTGTTAAGGGGTCAAAGATTTGGCCCAAAGATAGAAAGAGGGGGGAACATGGAGCCCACATCCAAGGTCACAGGTGCAGGGCCTTGTAGCAGGGCCACAGATGCAAAGTCCCACACCAAGATCATCTCCAGAGCTGCCTGAGCCCCCTGGCAACCGTTGCTGTGAGCCCCTGTGATCTCAAGGCAGCCAACTCTCTGGCTTTGTATTAGGTGAAAATACACCCACCCAAGGACTCACCTACAGCAGCCTAACCAGTTGCCTAATGCCACCCTTCTGGCAGGACCTTTCTTTGTCTTGCGACTGTGCAACTGGCAGCTACCCCATACCAGGGGTCGGCTCTCTGTGGTCTGTCAGGGGTCAGCCTGCAGTGCTTATAGCACCCTCGGTATCTCTGCTCTTTGTTTTTAATACACTCACTTCTTTCTGAAACACTCTGTCTGGACAGTCTTTCCCAACCCACGCTTGGACCATGATCCTCTGCACTCCACCCAGCTTTCTGAGCAAACAGGTTTGGACTCCCATCGCTCTTTAGGGCCTGGATGCTCCTGCCTCTTCCCTCCACACCTGGGCTAAAAATACAGCCCTGTATCCCTGTGCTGAGCCCCTGTCACCATGGCCAGTGACAGGCATTTGTCAGGCACCCGCCTACCCTTCCTTTGGACAGAAGTCCCATGGAAGCAGGTTTTTCCTTCACTGTAAGAACACTGTTCTGACTAAATGATCTAAAGTGTACCTTCCAGTGTGTGTGTGCCTTCTGTATTGAAACAGCTCATTTGCTTGCAAGTTTCCTGTGGCCTGTTCACATGGAGAGTTCTGGTGGAGTGGAATCAGGGATGGCAACATGGTTGTCTCTAAAACTGGGCCACACCTGCTCCTGCTCACCCTCCACGGCCTCCTGCCGCCACGACTGCAGCCCCATGAGAGGACCAGCAGCAGCCTACGCCAGGTACGTGCACCCCTTCTCCTTCCACATCTTGCTGCTCCGACTTTGACTCTGGGCTGCTCCCCGCTGGTATCCTCTGAACGGTTGTGTCCTTGTCCTTACCACGTCCACTGATGACTCAGCATGTGTGCATGTGGGAAGAGGAAGGTGGTTCCCCACACCCCAGGAGCTGCTGTCACTTGGAGTACTTCCAGTACAAGGGGCACCAGTTCGATCCCTGGCCTGGGAAGATCCCACATGCCACAGAGCAGCTGGACCGATGTGTTCAACTACCAAGCCCGGATCTCTGGAGTGCATGCGCCCAGAGGCCAGTGCTCTGCAACAAGGGAGGCCACTGCAATGGGAGGCCCACACAGGCCAAAGAACAGAGATGGATGAAAGTAAATAAATCAAAGACCAATAAAAAAAAGTGGCCAAAATATTTTTTAAAAATAGACAAATTTTTCTTTTTTGCAGCATTAGTTGTAATTGACAAATCCTGGAAACCACCTCACTCTCCAAGCAGGAGATTAAGATTATGGTATGGCCACATGACTAGCTCATGTGCAAGTTTAATTTTTCCTTACATAGGAGAACTGTTTAGATAAGTTACTTACAGTGTTTTTGAAACAATTTATAAGTAAACTTGGCAGATTTCCTTTCACATTTTTTTAAATTAATTTATTTATTTTCAACTGTGTTGGATGTTCCCTACTGTGCATGGGCTTTCTCTAATTACTGCGAGCCTCTCCATCTTTGGCTGCAAAGAATATAATCAGTCTGATTTCAGTGTTGACCCTCTGGTGATGTCCATGGGTAGCGTGGTCTCTTGTGGTGTTGCAAGAGGGTGTTTGCTGTGCCTGTACTGGGTTCTCTTGGCAAAAGTCTGTTAGCCGCTGGCCTGCTGCATTGTGTACTCCAAGGCCACACGTACCTGTTACTCCAGGTATCTCTTGACTTCCTTCTCTTGCATTCCAGTCCCCTGTCACGAAAAGGACATCTTTTTTGGTGTCCGTTCTAGAAGGTCTTGTAGGTCTTGGTAGACCCGGTGAGTTTCAGCTTCTTCAGCCTTAGTCGTTGGGGCGCAGACTTGGACTACGGTGATGCTGAATGGTTTGCCTTGGAAATGAGCCGAGATCATTCTGTTGTTGCTGAGATTTCACCCAGGTCCTGCATTCTGACTCTTTTGTTGACGTGAGCCCCTCTAAAACTTGCTGGTATCCTCTGAACGGTTGTGTCCTTGTCCTTACCACGTCCACTGATGACTCAGCATGTGTGCATGTGGGAAGAGGAAGGTGGTTCCCACACCCCAGGAGCTGCTGTCACTTGGAGTACTTCCAGTACAAGGCACCAGTTCGATCCCTGGCCTGGGAAGATCCCACATGCCACAGAGCAGCTGGACCGATGTGTTCAACTACCAAGCCCGGATCTCTGGAGTGCATGCGCCCAGAGGCCAGTGCTCTGCAACAAGGGAGGCCACTGCAATGGGAGGCCCACACAGGCCAAAGAACAGAGATGGATGAAAGTAAATAAATCAAAGACCAATAAAAAAAAGTGGCCAAAATATTTTTTAAAAATAGACAAATTTTTCTTTTTTGCAGCATTAGTTGTAATTGACAAATCCTGGAAACCACCTCACTCTCCAAGCAGGAGATTAAGATTATGGTATGGCCACATGACTAGCTCATGTGCAAGTTTAATTTTTCCTTACATAGGAGAACTGTTTAGATAAGTTACTTACAGTGTTTTTGAAACAATTTATAAGTAAACTTGGCAGATTTCCTTTCACATTTTTTTAAATTAATTTATTTATTTTCAACTGTGTTGGATGTTCCCTACTGTGCATGGGCTTTCTCTAATTACTGCGAGCCTCTCCATCTTTGGCTGCAAAGAATATAATCAGTCTGATTTCAGTGTTGACCCTCTGGTGATGTCCATGGGTAGCGTGGTCTCTTGTGGTGTTGCAAGAGGGTGTTTGCTGTGCCTGTACTGGGTTCTCTTGGCAAAAGTCTGTTAGCCGCTGGCCTGCTGCATTGTGTACTCCAAGGCCACACGTACCTGTTACTCCAGGTATCTCTTGACTTCCTTCTCTTGCATTCCAGTCCCCTGTCACGAAAAGGACATCTTTTTTGGTGTCCGTTCTAGAAGGTCTTGTAGGTCTTGGTAGACCCGGTGAGTTTCAGCTTCTTCAGCCTTAGTCGTTGGGGCGCAGACTTGGACTACGGTGATGCTGAATGGTTTGCCTTGGAAATGAGCCGAGATCATTCTGTTGTTGCTGAGATTTCACCCAGGTCCTGCATTCTGACTCTTTTGTTGACGTGGAGCCCTACTCCATTTCTTCTAAGAGAGTCTTGCCCTTAGGAGAGTTTTCTCTTAGGAGCAGGTTAAGCATGTGTTCCTAGGATCTGACAGTGTTCCTAACAGTGCCACCTAAATTTACCCGTAGAAAATGGCTTCTGGAAGGTCAGCCCTGTTTTGATTTCTTTTTTTTATATACATTTTGGCCTCTCTGTAGTGATTTTTCATTTATTTATCATCTGTCTTTATTCTTCAGCCTGTGTGGGCCTCCCATTACAGTGGCCTCTCTTGTTGCAGAGCTCCGGCTCTGGGTACATGTGCTCCAGAGCACTGGCTGTTAAGTGGACACACCCGTCCAGCCACTCCATGGCATGTGGCATCTTCCCGGGCCAGGGATTGAACCGGTGCCCCTTGCACTGCAAGGTGGACTCCTTACCCACTGGACCTCCAAGGAAGCCCTTGAATTTCTTTTTGATTACCTTCCTCAGGACATTATTTGAGAGCCCGGGTCATTTATAGCCTCGCAAACCTGGTAAATGATAACTTACGGAGTGTCCAGAAGTACCGGGCTCGTGTTGTTGTTACAAAAACAGCCACAAGGCGGCAGCATTTTTCATTACTAACTCAGTTTACTAGGCAGTGAGAGCCTGAGGGTCCCTCCTGTTCCTGGGTTGCTGGTTAGAGTGGATGCGCTAGAAGAAACACCCAAGGGCTTCAGACTCTTGACTTCTTCCCGCTTACCCTTCACCCTCCAGACAAATTGGAACTCTGGAATACAGGTGCCCTGAGGCAGCTGCATCCAGAGCTGTGGACACTCTAGGCAAAAAACACTAGAGATAGGAGCCCAGCACCTGGAGATCAGAAGAGCACAGGACCTTTTTCAAACCCAGAAGATCCACCCCATTTTGGATGTGCCTGGTTTCATTTATCTGCTGGAGCACCCCCCTGGTTTAGGAGACTGTGGTCCCAACCAGAAGGCAGGGACTCAGCTTCTTCAGCCTTCGTTGGGCGCAGACTTGGACTACGGTGATGCTGAATGGTTTGCCTTGGAAATGAGCCGAGATCATTCTGTTGTTGCTGAGATTTCACCCAGGTCCTGCATTCTGACTCTTTTGTTGACGTGGAGCCCTACTCCATTTCTTCTAAGAGAGTCTTGCCCTTAGGAGAGTTTTCTCTTAGGAGCAGGTTAAGCATGTGTTCCTAGGATCTGACAGTGTTCCTAACAGTGCCACCTAAATTTACCCGTAGAAAATGGCTTCTGGAAGGTCAGCCCTGTTTTGATTTCTTTTTTTTATATACATTTTGGCCTCTCTGTAGTGATTTTTCATTTATTTATCATCTGTCTTTATTCTTCAGCCTGTGTGGGCCTCCCATTACAGTGGCCTCTCTTGTTGCAGAGCTCCGGCTCTGGGTACATGTGCTCCAGAGCACTGGCTGTTAAGTGGACACACCCGTCCAGCCACTCCATGGCATGTGGCATCTTCCCGGGCCAGGGATTGAACCGGTGCCCCTTGCACTGCAAGGTGGACTCCTTACCCACTGGACCTCCAAGGAAGCCCTTGAATTTCTTTTTGATTACCTTCCTCAGGACATTATTTGAGAGCCCGGGTCATTTATAGCCTCGCAAACCTGGTAAATGATAACTTACGGAGTGTCCAGAAGTACCGGGCTCGTGTTGTTGTTACAAAAACAGCCACAAGGCGGCAGCATTTTTCATTACTAACTCAGTTTACTAGGCAGTGAGAGCCTGAGGGTCCCTCCTGTTCCTGGGTTGCTGGTTAGAGTGGATGCGCTAGAAGAAACACCCAAGGGCTTCAGACTCTTGACTTCTTCCCGCTTACCCTTCACCCTCCAGACAAATTGGAACTCTGGAATACAGGTGCCCTGAGGCAGCTGCATCCAGAGCTGTGGACACTCTAGGCAAAAAACACTAGAGATAGGAGCCCAGCACCTGGAGATCAGAAGAGCACAGGACCTTTTTCAAACCCAGAAGATCCACCCCATTTTGGATGTGCCTGGTTTCATTTATCTGCTGGAGCACCCCCCTGGTTTAGGAGACTGTGGTCCCAACCAGAAGGCAGGGACTCCAGGTCTAAGCAGGACTCATTTGCTCCCCTTTCCTCTAAAATTCCACCATCTCCTGCTGTCCTTCCTTGAAACCCAAGACTGCATCGCCTCTATGCTCATGACTCCACTTCAGGTCACCAAGGCCTGCAGGGAATGCTGTAGGCATTTCTTTTTTCTTTTTTAAATAACATTTTGATCTGTCACTCACAAAGTGGAGTTCACTATATTGTGTTTGTTGTTCAGAAACTGGATTCACTTACGTCCATAATTGTATCGTGTGTGCGTGTTTCTGCATGTGTGTGTGTCAGGGTTCTCCTAGAAGAAATGACCAAGTGCTGAATATGTTGTCCTGTGCTATATAATCGTTCCTTCTTGTCATTTCTATTTTATTGCATCTATGTTAAAATTAGCCTCACAATTGATACCTCCACCTGGGCCCCCAGCCCTTTCCATTTGGGAATCCTAAGTTTGTTTTCTAGGCATGTGAGTCTCTTTCTGTTTTGCAAATGAACTGGCTTCGTTCAAGTGATCTGTACCCCGTCTTGTGGATATCATGTGATACGTCTTTCTCTGAGTCTGCATAAGTTCAGTTAGTATAATTATGCCCGGGTCCATACATGCTGATGCTAATACTCTGATTTCGTTCTTTTATGTGATAAATTAATATTCTCCCATGTGTCAGATGTTTTTTTTTTAATGAACTATTCAAGAATAAGGATGATTTCGCTTCTTTTTATTTTATTTTAAACTTCTATTTATTTATTTTTGGCTGTGCTGGGTCTTTGCTGATGTGTGGGTTTAGCTGCTCTGCGGTAGGTGGGATCTTCCCGGATCAGGGATCGAACCTGTGTCTCCTGCATTGACAGATGGGTTCTTATCCACTGAGCCACAAGGGAAGCCCTGTCAGATGTTTTTTTTTTTTTTTTAATTTTTTATTTATTTATTTTTTATTATTTATTTTTTTACATGTATGTTCCCAGATATTCATAAGCATATCCCTGGTCCCTCCCCCCACCCAGTTCCCCTCCCATCCCTCCAGACCATCGCTCCAAGTGGTTGTAGGTACTCCTATTCCCTAGCACAATGACAATAGCTGTCTTTTCCCCACATGACAGTATAGGCTTCCATGTTCCTCCCTCCATGCCTCCCTCCCACTGTTCGGTCTCCACAATGTCCCCATGTCTATTCTCTGTTTTTTCATGAGTTCACTGCGTATGTTATCATGACCATCTTACTAGATCCCATATATATGAGTTAGTATCCCTTTCCTCTAAAATTCCACCATCTCCTGCTGTCCTTCCTTGAAACCCAAGACTGCATGAGTTCAGGTCACCAAGGCCTGCAGGGAATGCTGTAGGCATTTCTTTTTTCTTTTTTAAATAACATTTTGATCTGTCACTCACAAAGTGGAGTTCACTATATTGTGTTTGTTGTTCAGAAACTGGATTCACTTACGTCCATAATTGTATCGTGTGTGCGTGTTTCTGCATGTGTGTGTGTCAGGGTTCTCCTAGAAGAAATGACCAAGTGCTGAATATGTTGTCCTGTGCTATATAATCGTTCCTTCTTGTCATTTCTATTTTATTGCATCTATGTTAAAATTAGCCTCACAATTGATACCTCCACCTGGGCCCCCAGCCCTTTCCATTTGGGAATCCTAAGTTTGTTTTCTAGGCATGTGAGTCTCTTTCTGTTTTGCAAATGAACTGGCTTCGTTCAAGTGATCTGTACCCCGTCTTGTGGATATCATGTGATACGTCTTTCTCTGAGTCTGCATAAGTTCAGTTAGTATAATTATGCCCGGGTCCATACATGCTGATGCTAATACTCTGATTTCGTTCTTTTATGTGATAAATTAATATTCTCCCATGTGTCAGATGTTTTTTTTTTAATGAACTATTCAAGAATAAGGATGATTTCGCTTCTTTTTATTTTATTTTAAACTTCTATTTATTTATTTTTGGCTGTGCTGGGTCTTTGCTGATGTGTGGGTTTAGCTGCTCTGCGGTAGGTGGGATCTTCCCGGATCAGGGATCGAACCTGTGTCTCCTGCATTGACAGATGGGTTCTTATCCACTGAGCCACAAGGGAAGCCCTGTCAGATGTTTTTTTTTTTTTTTTAATTTTTTATTTATTTATTTTTTATTATTTATTTTTTTACATGTATGTTCCCAGATATTCATAAGCATATCCCTGGTCCCTCCCCCCACCCAGTTCCCCCCCTCCCATCCCTCCAGACCATCGCTCCAAGTGGTTGTAGGTACTCCTATTCCCCTAGCACAATGACAATAGCTGTCTTTTCCACACATGACAGTATAGGCTTCCATGTTACTCCCTCCATGCCTCCCTCCCACTGTTCGGTCTCCACAATGTCCCCATGTCTATTCTCTGTTTTTTCATGAGTTCACTGCGTATGTTATCATGACCATCTTACTAGATCCCATATATATGAGTTAGTATACTATACTTGTCTTTCTCTTTTTGACTTACTTCACTTTTTATGATAGGTTCTAGAGCCAGCCACCTCATTACGACTGAGTCTTCTGCATTTCTTTTAACAGCTGAGTAGTATTCCATTGTATATATATACCAGAGCTTCTGGATCTATTCATTTGTCGATGGACATCTAGGTTGCTTCCATGTTCTGGCTATTGTATAGAGAGCTGCAATGAACATTGGGGTACAGGTGCCTCTTTCAGTTTTGATTTCATCAGGATATGTCAGAAGTTTTTATATCCCCTCACCGTCCCTGGACATTCTGGTGGCTTCCCAGTCTTGGCTGCTCTCAGCAGTGGTGCAGTGACCTGTGGGCTGCATGGCGCTCTCTAGGGATGGTGACTGACTCCCAGGTGTGCGATGGCGGGCGATACAGTAGGTTCCTTTATAGTCTTTGCAGGAACCTGCTTAGTGCTCTCCCTCCTGCGGGGTACCAATGTCCATTCCCAAAGCATCAGAGCAGTCTTCCATTTATCTACACCCTCTCTCACATTTATTACTCAGAGCCTTTCTGTTGATGGCTATTCTGACTGGGGCGAGGTAATGTTTCCTTGTTGTTTTCATTTGTGTTTCTCCACTTCGTAACGTGTCAAGCATCTGTTCCTAGGCTTACTTTTGAAACAGTGCCAGTAACCTTCACCCAGGGAAAATGGCTTATGGAAGGTCAGCTCTGTTTTTATTTTACATTAAAAAATTTTATGAAAATATGGTGGATTTACAATGTTGTGTAATTTTCAGGAGTATAGCAGAGGGATTGGCTAATAGAGAGATGTATGTTCTTTTTAAAGATTCTTTTCTGGTCCCTCCCACCCAGTTCCCTCCCATCCCTCCAGACCATCGCTCCAAGTGGTTGTAGGTACTCCTATTCCTCGAGCACAATGACAATAGCTGTCTTTTCCACACATGACAGTATAGGCTTCCATGTTACTCCCTCCATGCCTCCCTCCCACTGTTCGGTCTCCACAATGTCCCCATGTCTATTCTCTGTTTTTTCATGAGTTCACTGCGTATGTTATCATGACCATCTTACTAGATCCCATATATATGAGTTAGTATACTATACTTGTCTTTCTCTTTTTGACTTACTTCACTTTTTATGATAGGTTCTAGAGCCAGCCACCTCATTACGACTGAGTCTTCTGCATTTCTTTTAACAGCTGAGTAGTATTCCATTGTATATATATACCAGAGCTTCTGGATCTATTCATTTGTCGATGGACATCTAGGTTGCTTCCATGTTCTGGCTATTGTATAGAGAGCTGCAATGAACATTGGGGTACAGGTGCCTCTTTCAGTTTTGATTTCATCAGGATATGTCAGAAGTTTTTATATCCCCTCACCGTCCCTGGACATTCTGGTGGCTTCCCAGTCTTGGCTGCTCTCAGCAGTGGTGCAGTGACCTGTGGGCTGCATGGCGCTCTCTAGGGATGGTGACTGACTCCCAGGTGTGCGATGGCCGGGCGATACAGTAGGTTCCTTTATAGTCTTTGCAGGAACCTGCTTAGTGCTCTCCCTCCTGCGGGGTACCAATGTCCATTCCCAAAGCATCAGAGCAGTCTTCCATTTATCTACACCCTCTCTCACATTTATTACTCAGAGCCTTTCTGTTGATGGCTATTCTGACTGGGGCGAGGTAATGTTTCCTTGTTGTTTTCATTTGTGTTTCTCCACTTCGTAACGTGTCAAGCATCTGTTCCTAGGCTTACTTTTGAAACAGTGCCAGTAACCTTCACCCAGGGAAAATGGCTTATGGAAGGTCAGCTCTGTTTTTATTTTACATTAAAAAATTTTATGAAAATATGGTGGATTTACAATGTTGTGTAATTTTCAGGAGTATAGCAGAGGGATTGGCTAATAGAGAGATGTATGTTCTTTTTTAAAGATTCTTTTCTGGGCTTCCCTGGCTGTCCAGTGGGTAAAGAGTCTGCCTTGCAGTGCAAGGAGTGCTGGCTTGATCCCTGGCCCAGGAAGATTCCACATGCCGAGGAATGGCTGGGCTGGTGTGTCCAATGATGCACCAGCGCTCTGGAGCACATGCGCCCAGAGCCGTGCTCTGCAACGAGAAAGGCCGCTGCAATGGGAGGCCTATACATGCCAAAGAATAAACATGGATGAAAAATAAAAATGATGACTTAGAGGCCAAAAAAAAAAAAAGTTTTTTTTTTTTTAAAAGATTCTTTTCTATTACAAGTTATGCCAAGATAGTGAATATAGTTCCCTGTGCTATACAGTAGGTCATTCTTGGTTATCTATTTTATATACAGTAGTGTGTACATTTTATTCCCAAAATCCTAATTTATCCTTCCCTCCTTTTCCTTTTGGGAACCATAGATTTGTTTTCTATGTGAGTTTATTTCGGTTGTAGAAATAATTTCATTTGTATCATATTTTAGATTCCACATGTAAGTGGTGTCATAGGAGATCTTTCTCTGTCTAGCT
Source organism: Tragulus kanchil (assembly GCA_022376925.1). NCBI lineage: Eukaryota > Metazoa > Chordata > Mammalia > Artiodactyla > Tragulidae > Tragulus > Tragulus kanchil. The sequence continues at coordinate 161,376,999 of JAIOJX010000031.1, read as the reverse complement.
TACTTATATGATCATCTCAAAGTCCATCCATGTTGCTGCAAATGGCATTAAAAAGAACTCCTGTTTTAGTACGGTGATGCTGGTTTAGTTGTTAAGTTGCGTCCTTTTTATGACCTAATGGACCTTCAGGCCTATGACCTTCAGGCCTAATGGAGGCCTGAAGCCTCCTCTGACCAGGCAAGAAACTGAAGTGGGTTTCCATTTCTTTCTCCAGGCTCTGATTTTGTTTTTGACATCTACCGCAGGACATGTTTTCGGGGCAGATGTCATTTGCGGCCCCAGGCCTGGCGAATGAATACTGAGTGCCCAGTTGTTCAGTCACTCAGTCATGCACGGTTTTTTGAAACCCCATGGACTGCAGCCTGCCAGGCTTCCCTGTCCTTCACCATCTCCTGGAGTTTTCTCCACCTCATGCGCATTGAGCTCGTGATGCCATCCAACCATCTGATCTCAGTGCCCAGAAGCAGTTTTCATGTTATTACAAGAAACGGCCACAAGGTGGCAGAATTTCTCCAGTCTCAACAGGTGTGCCCAGAGCCATAGGGACAGTCCTGTTCCCAAGTATCAATTAAAGCGGGATGTGCCACAGGAAACATCTAAGGACCTGGGTCCCTTCACTTCTTCCTGCATTCACTCTGCCACCATGCCGAGGAATGGCTGGGCTGGTGTGCCAATGATGCACCAGCGCTCTGAGCACATGCGCACAGAGCCGGGTTCTGCAACGAGAAAGGCCGTTGAAATGGGAGGCCTAAACATGCCAAAGAATAAACATGGATGAAAAATAAAAATGATGACTTAGAGGCCAAAAAAAAAAAAAGTTTTTTTTTTTTTAAAAGATTCTTTTCTATTACAAGTTATGCCAAGATAGTGAATATAGTTCCCTGTGCTATACAGTAGGTCATTCTTGGTTATCTATTTTATATACAGTAGTGTGTACATTTTATTCCCAAAATCCTAATTTATCCTTCCCTCCTTTTCCTTTTGGGAACCATAGATTTGTTTTCTATGTGAGTTTATTTCGGTTGTAGAAATAATTTCATTTGTATCATATTTTAGATTCCACATGTAAGTGGTGTCATAGGAGATCTTTCTCTGTCTAGCTTACTTATATGATCATCTCAAAGTCCATCCATGTTGCTGCAAATGGCATTAAAAAGAACTCCTGTTTTAGTACGGTGATGCTGGTTTAGTTGTTAAGTTGCGTCCTTTTTATGACCTAATGGACCTTCAGGCCTATGACCTTCAGGCCTAATGGAGGCCTGAAGCCTCCTCTGACCAGGCAAGAAACTGAAGTGGGTTTCCATTTCTTTCTCCAGGCTCTGATTTTGTTTTTGACATCTACCGCAGGACATGTTTTCGGGGCAGATGTCATTTGCGGCCCCAGGCCTGGCGAATGAATACTGAGTGCCCAGTTGTTCAGTCACTCAGTCATGCACGGTTTTTTGAAACCCCATGGACTGCAGCCTGCCAGGCTTCCCTGTCCTTCACCATCTCCTGGAGTTTTCTCCACCTCATGCGCATTGAGCTCGTGATGCCATCCAACCATCTGATCTCAGTGCCCAGAAGCAGTTTTCATGTTATTACAAGAAACGGCCACAAGGTGGCAGAATTTCTCCAGTCTCAACAGGTGTGCCCAGAGCCATAGGGACAGTCCTGTTCCCAAGTTATCAATTAAAGCGGGATGTGCCACAGGAAACATCTAAGGACCTGGGTCCCTTCACTTCTTCCTGCTTATCCTTCACCGCTCTGACCAGTCCTAACCTCTGGGATACCTGTTCCCTGAGACAGCTAACATCAGGTGCTGTGGTCACTGTACACAAATAAAGGCTGGAGGTAGGAGACTGGGCACCAGGATTCCTGAAGAAGCCCCTTTTCCAGTGCTAGAAATTCCACCACACTTTGAGTGCACCTGGCTTCATTTAACTGTTGGAGCAGCTACCTGCCCCTGGAGACTGTGATCCCATCCTGGGGAGGCAGGTACTTCCAGGGCCCTTGGGGGTGTGTGTGTGTGTTGAAGGGGGACTCTTTTGCTGGTAAATCCTCTGCACCTTCACCTACAGCTGGCCTTCATTCATTGAAACCAAGGCTGCACAGGCTCAGGCCTTATGGTTCCACACCATGCACTGAGGCCTGATGGGGGAATATAGCAGTCATTTCTTTTCTCTTTTTCTATTAGATTTTTTTTTTTTTACTGATTTTTTTTTAATTTATTTGTCTGTGCTAGGTCTTAGTTGCAGCACATGGGATCTTTAGTTGTGGTATGTCGGATCTAGTTCCCTGACTAGGAACCGAACCCTGGCCCCCTGCACTGGGAGCACAGAGTCTTAACCCCTGGACCACCAGGGAAGTCCCTCAATTAGATCTGAATCTCAGATTTTCACCCAAGGAATTCTCTATATATTTTTTCTTTTCGCTGTGTACAAGCTTGATTCACTCATGCCCATATTTGTATCTAGTTTCTGTGTCACATGGGGTTTTCTAGCATTCCAGAATGCTGAATATGTTGCCCTGTGCTATATATCCATTTTGCTTATATCTTTTATCTATTTTAGTGTGTATATGTTAAGACTATCCTCACAACTGATCCCTCCACTCTGGACCACTGCCTTCCAGTTGGGAATCCTAAGTTTGTTTTCTAGTCTCCTTTTCAAGTCTTTTTCTGTTTAGTAAATGAATTAATTTCTAAAAAATTATAAATACCACTTGTGGGTATCACATGAAATATGTCTTTCTCTGTCTACATGAATTTATTTGGTGTGATTCTGTTGGGCCATACACGTTGCTACTAATGTCCTGATGTCATTCTTTTACATGACAAACTAATATCCCCTTGTATACGTGGACCAGAGAGTCTTTATCTCCTCCCCCGTCCCTGGATATGCTGGCTGCTGCTTGGCTCATGTCAGCAGTGATGCAGTAACCGATGGGGTGCCGGGGTGTTCTCCAGGGATGGCGTTCTCCGGATATCCTCCCAGATTGTATGATGGCCAGTCCACACATTCGTCTCTTTCTAATGTTTTCAGGAGCCTACTTATTTTCTCCCTTAGTTTCTGGTACCGATTTCCAACCCCAACAACAGCAAGGAATGTTCCCTTTTGTCTAAGGCCTTTCCCACATATATTGCTAGTAGCATTTTTATGATGGCTACTGTGGGGCCCAGGTGATACCTTCTTCTTTTTTTTTTTTTTTAAGATTTATTCATTTATTTATTTTTTGGGCGGGGGTCGTGTTGGGGAGGGAGGGGAGCGGGCGGGCCACTGCTATTGGTCTTTCATTTCTCTATTTTCATCCGTCTTTGTTTTTTGGCTCCTGTGGGCCTCCCATTGCGGTGGCGTCCGTCGTTGCAGAGCGCCGGCTCTGGGTGCATGCGCTCCAGAGCTCCGGCTCGGTGATTGGACACATGGGTCCAGCCGCTCCGCGGCACGTGGGATCTTCCCAGGCCACGGAGCAAACCGGCGCCCCTTGCACTGCAAGGCGGTGTCCTTACCCACTGGACCACCAGGGGAAGCCCCAGGTGATACCTTCTTGTTTCCGTTGGTGTTTCTCTCTCAGAGCATGCCAAGCATCTCTTTCTAGGCTCTTTGGTTTCAAACAGTGCCACCAAAGTTTACTGGTGGAAAATGGTTTCTGACAGGTCAGCCCCGTTTTGAATTCATTTTTGATTACCGTCCCCAGGACAGAACTTGAGGGGAGGGCCTGGGTCATTTTCAGCCTGCAGTCCTGCGGGATAAACACCCAGTGCCCAGAAGCACCAGTTTCTTCTTGTTGTTACAAAAACGGCCACAAGGCGGCAGCATTTTTCATCACCTATTCAGTTTACTAGGCAGTGGGAGCCACAGGGAGAGTCCTGTCCCTGGGTAAATATGTCTTTCTCTGTCTACATGAATTTATTTGGTGTGATTCTGTTGGGCCATACACGTTGCTACTAATGTCCTGATGTCATTCTTTTACATGACAAACTAATATCCCCTTGTATACGTGGACCAGAGAGTCTTTATCTCCTCCCCCGTCCCTGGATATGCTGGCTGCTGCTTGGCTCATGTCAGCAGTGATGCCGTAACCGATGGGGTGCCGGGTGTTCTCCAGGGATGGCGTTCTCCGGATATCCTCCCAGATTGTATGATGGCCAGTCCACACATTCGTCTCTTTCTAATGTTTTCAGGAGCCTACTTATTTTCTCCCTTAGTTTCTGGTACCGATTTCCAACCCCAACAACAGCAAGGAATGTTCCCTTTTGTCTAAGGCCTTTCCCACATATATTGCTAGTAGCATTTTTATGATGGCTACTGTGGGGCCCAGGTGATACCTTCTTCTTTTTTTTTTTTTTAAAGATTTATTCATTTATTTATTTTTTGGGCGGGGGTCGTGTTGGGGAGGGAGGGGAGCGGGCGGGCCACTGCTATTGGTCTTTCATTTCTCTATTTTCATCCGTCTTTGTTTTTTGGCTCCTGTGGGCCTCCCATTGCGGTGGCGTCCGTCGTTGCAGAGCGCCGGCTCTGGGTGCATGCGCTCCAGAGCTCCGGCTCGGTGATTGGACACATGGGTCCAGCCGCTCCGCGGCACGTGGGATCTTCCCAGGCCACGGAGCAAACCGGCGCCCCTTGCACTGCAAGGCGGTGTCCTTACCCACTGGACCACCAGGGGAAGCCCCAGGTGATACCTTCTTGTTTCCGTTGGTGTTTCTCTCTCAGAGCATGCCAAGCATCTCTTTCTAGGCTCTTTGGTTTCAAACAGTGCCACCAAAGTTTACTGGTGGAAAATGGTTTCTGACAGGTCAGCCCCGTTTTGAATTCATTTTTGATTACCGTCCCCAGGACAGTACTTGAGGGCCTGGGTCATTTCCAGCCTGCAGTCCTGATGAATGAATACCCAGTGCCCAGAAGCACCAGTTTGTTGTTGTTGTTACAAAGACGGCCACAAGGCGGCAGCATTTTCATTACCAACTCAGTCTACTAGGCAGTGGGAGCCACAGGGAGAGTCCTGTCCCTGGGTTGTCAGTTAGAGTGGATGTGCCAGGAGAAACACCCAAGGACTTCGGACTCTTGACTTCTTCCCGCTTACGCTTCGCCCTCCAAACCAAGCTCTGGCCTACAGGTGCCCTGAGGGTGCTGAGGCCCTTAGCTGCTGTCACTCTAAGAGGCTGGAGGTGGGCACCCCAGCACCAGGAGACCTGGAGACTGGAAGACCCTTTTCCAAACCCACAAGATCCACTCCATTCTAGGAGCAGCTGCCTTCATTTAGCTGCTGGGCAGCCTCGTGGATCTGCGGATTGTGGTCCCACCCAGAGGAGGCGGGCACCCCAGGTCCCATAGGGGCTCATCTGCTGGCACATCCTTTTCAACGCCCCCCACCCCCTGGCTGTCATTCATCGAAACCCAAGGGTGCACAGGCTCCAGGCTGAGACTCCACTCAGGTCACTGACAGCTCAAGGAATATATGCATTTCTTTTTTCTTCTTTAGTTACATTTTGATCAAATATTCATCTAGAGGTTATTCACTACTTTGTATTTTATTCACATAGAGGGGATTCACTATATTGTGTTTCATTTCATTGTGCAGAACTTGGATTTATGACCATATTGGATCTTCTGTAAGTATGTGTTAGGCGAAACTTTTCCTAGAAGTAGAGTGCTGAATATGGTGCCCTGTGATATAGTACAGCTCCTTCCTCTCTATTTTATGTATTTTGCTCTTTCTGTGTTAAAATTACCCTCCACCCTGGACTCCATTCTAACCATCTGAGAATCCAAAGTTTGTTTTCTCGGTGTGTATCTTTCTCTTTTGTAGATGAATTCTTTTCTATCAAATTATGAATACCACCTCTTGTGGCTATCCTGTGATATTTTTCTTTCTCTGCATTTGTTCAGTTAGTTTGATTAGATCTGGGTCCATACTAATGCTAATGCTGCTAATGTTTGGATCTCATTCTTATAGATGACAGATTAATATTGTCTTTATGGACCCCGTATTTTTGATCTCCTCACCCGTTCCTGGACATGTTGGTTGCCCCCAGTCTTGGCTGTTGTCAGTAGAGGCGCAGGGGCTGACGGGGCGCCTGGTGTTCTCCGGATGCACTCCAGGCGTGTGATCCCCAGGCCGTACACTGGGTCTCTCTAGTGCTCTCAGGTACCTGGTTACTATTCTCCATAGTTGCTGTTCAGTCACTACATCGTGCCCGACTCTATGACCCTCTGGACTGCAGAGCACCGGACTTCCCTGTCCTTCCCGATCTCCAGGAGTTTGCTTAGATTTATGTCCATTGAGTTAGCGATGCCAGCCAGCCATCTCGTCCTCTGCCAACCTCTCCAGTTTCCATTCCCAGCCGCCCTGGAGACTGTTCCCTGTCACCTGCGCCCTCTCACGCATTTCCTGCTTGTAGTCTTTCCCATCACGGCGATTCTGAGTGGGGTGTGGTGATGCTTTCTTGTTTTTTGATTTGCATTTCTCTGCTTAGTAGCATGTCAAGCATCCGTTCTTAGGCTCTTGTTTCAAACAGTGCCAGTAAAAATTTACCCCTGGAAAATGTCTTCTGGAAGATCGTCCTGTTTTGCATTCCTTCTCAATTACCTACCCCCAGGACATGTCTTGAGGGTTTGTGTCAAGAACAGCCCGCCAGCCTGAGGAATGGATACTGAGAGCCCAGAAGCGGCAGTTGCCATGTTGTTGTTCCAAAGCCGGCCACAAGGCGGCAGCATTTCTGCATTCTCAACTCATTTTACTAGAGCAACCGGAGCCCTAGGGACTGGGTTATGTTAAGAGTGGGATTTGCCAGAAGGAAAGATCCAGGGATTGTGTTTCTTGACTTCTTGCCATTTTTCTTTAGTCCTCCAGACAAATCTTAACATCAGAAATACCAGTGCCCTGGTGGTGCTATCATCCGGAGCGGAGGCCTCTCAGAAAAAGGGTGGAGGTGGGAACCCCAGCACCCGGAGACCAGGAGACCAGAAGCCCCTTCTCAAACTCAGAAGATCCATCCAATTTGGGAGCACACGGGTTCATTTGCCTCTTGGAGCACCTGCCTGGAGCTACAGATTGTGGTCCCATCTAGAGGAACCCAGCACTCTGGGTCCAAGGCGGGCTCAGCTGCTGGAACAGCTGTTGCAGCTCTACCGGTCCCACTGCTGTCTTTCCTTGAAACTCAGAGTTGTGCAGGGTCCACACTGAGGTTTCCTCTCTAGATCCCTGAGCCCTGAAGGGATATAGTGGGCATTACCTTCTTTTCTATTTTTTAAGTTATATTTTGATCTATATTCATATAGAGTGGATTCACTCACTGTGGTTTTTCTTCAGAAGCTCCATTGCAGCCTAACAGTGGACTGCAGAGCACCGGACTTCCCTGTCCTTCCCGATCTCCAGGAGTTTGCTTAGATTTATGTCCATTGAGTTAGCGATGCCAGCCAGCCATCTCGTCCTCTGCCAACCTCTCCAGTTTCCATTCCCAGCCGCCCTGGAGACTGTTCCCTGTCACCTGCGCCCTCTCACGCATTTCCTGCTTGTAGTCTTTCCCATCACGGCGATTCTGAGTGGGGTGTGGTGATGCTTTCTTGTTTTTTGATTTGCATTTCTCTGCTTAGTAGCATGTCAAGCATCCGTTCTTAGGCTCTTGTTTCAAACAGTGCCAGTAAAAATTTACCCCTGGAAAATGTCTTCTGGAAGATCGTCCTGTTTTGCATTCCTTCTCAATTACCTACCCCCAGGACATGTCTTGAGGGTTTGTGTCAAGAACAGCCCGCCAGCCTGAGGAATGGATACTGAGAGCCCAGAAGCGGCAGTTGCCATGTTGTTGTTCCAAAGCCGGCCACAAGGCGGCAGCATTTCTGCATTCTCAACTCATTTTACTAGAGCAACCGGAGCCCTAGGGACTGGGTTATGTTAAGAGTGGGATTTGCCAGAAGGAAAGATCCAGGGATTGTGTTTCTTGACTTCTTGCCATTTTTCTTTAGTCCCTCCAGACAAATCTTAACATCAGAAATACCAGTGCCCTGGTGGTGCTATCATCCGGAGCGGAGGCCTCTCAGAAAAAGGGTGGAGGTGGGAACCCCAGCACCCGGAGACCAGGAGACCAGAAGCCCCTTCTCAAACTCAGAAGATCCATCCAATTTGGGAGCACACGGGTTCATTTGCCTCTTGGAGCACCTGCCTGGAGCTACAGATTGTGGTCCCATCTAGAGGAACCCAGCACTCTGGGTCCAAGGCGGGCTCAGCTGCTGGAACAGCTGTTGCAGCTCTACCGGTCCCACTGCTGTCTTTCCTTGAAACTCAGAGTTGTGCAGGGTCCACACTGAGGTTTCCTCTCTAGATCCCTGAGCCCTGAAGGGATATAGTGGGCATTACCTTCTTTTCTATTTTTTAAGTTATATTTTGATCTATATTCATATAGAGTGGATTCACTCACTGTGGTTTTTCTCTTCAGAAGCTCCATTGACTTAGGCCCATAACAGTATCTTGTTTGTGGTGGGGGGGGGGTTGCGGGGGGGCTTCCTAGCAGTAATTGTGAAGTGCTGAATGTTACCCTGTGCTGCTGTATAATCACTCCTTATGTATTTTAACTAATTTTCATTTTCATTTCTCTTATTAGCATGTCAAGTATCTGTTCCTAAGCTTCTTTTTGAGAAAGTGCCAGAAAAAAATTTTTTAGAAGTTTTACCTAATATGAGAACTTCTTTAGAGATGTTTGTTTCCAAATTTACTTTTTGAAGAACATTATGTGTTGAAAGGAATACATTTATTTCAAGTTCACTTATGGGGTTTTCTTTTGAGGTCTACATTAAACGATCTAGACTCACTCCCTGATTGATTGTAATAAAATCTAAGCAAGTTATGTGTCATCTTTTTTGGCATGTGAAACTGGATATTCACTGATGTTGTTTACTGGGACCTCAAGGTTAAATCAGAACCAAACTCCTGAAATCATTAAAGCTAGCAGTCTTGCATGGGTAAGTTCCTGATGTCAGAAAACATGGTGCTTGTTTAGTTTCTTCACAGTACTGTCAGATCCTGTATACATTCAGCGTTCATTCAATGTATAGTCTTGGCTACAGTCCAGTGTCCATTCAGCATAGAGTCCACTACATTACAGGCTACAGTCCAGTGCACTCTTACATAGTATAGTGTACAACCAGGGGTACATCAGGGTCCAGTCCAGGGTCCAGTTCAATATACAGTGTACACATCGTGTCCAGTGTAGGGTCCAGGGTCCAGTGCAATATCTGGTCCAGTGCACAGCCCAATATCCAGCCCAGTGTACAGTCCGATGTATAGTCCAATGCACAGTGTTCAATACAGTGTACAGTCCAGTGCACATCTGGGGCACAGCTGGAACACAGCTGGAACACATCTGGAATACAGCTGGAACACAGCTGGAACACATCTGGAACACATCTGGATCATAATGCACATCTGGACACATCTGGTGTACATGTCCAGTGTACACGTGTACAGTCCAGTGTAGATGTCTAGCGTATGTCCAGTGTCAATGCCTCTCCTCTATGTGCATAAAGTACCATAAATGACCCTTACTGTCATTCTTAGAAGAAATGGCAAAGAATAGTAGGGTCAAAGAAGGAAAGATAAAATCAAATTTAGGTGAACTGAAGCTTGGACTGCTTAACTCTGAGTTTAGGTCAGTGATGAGCCAGGGCACTCTTGTTCTGTGCCGCATGAGCAATGGTCGGGAATTTTTCCAGCTGGTAACCCTTTGTAGCTTGAGAGTGTTGGGGATAGTGACCCCAAGGAAGTCAGCAAGCATCCAAAGCAGGTCTCCTGTTCATCAGAGAGCTCGTGTTCGAGTAGACAAGCCACATCCACGATTATGGTACAGTGAGTCTAAGCTCATGTCCATCCACCATGTGATGCCACTAAAATGCCTGGATGCCAGGTGCACCCGATGTGTGGGCACCAGCTCAAAGCCCGGTTGGGAACCAGATCCCACATGCCACACAGTGCATTCAAAAAAAGAAAATCTAGCACCAGAATACAGTTTAGGTAAGAACCTTGCCAGCTAGAACTGAACAAAAGATAGTTACCTCTGACAATTGGTAAGAATAATGTATAACATTTTCGTAAACAGGTCACTTTAGACTATAAAAGAGATGAGGTTTTTTCCTGTTTTGATGTAAGTTTCTACAGATTGAATTTATGACCATAGAACTCATTTTCAAAATGGCTGGCCAGGACCAGGTTACAGCCTAGAACTATGTGAGTGTAAAGTATGGAAATAGTGTTGACCTCATGAGCCAGCTGATAAAAAATCATCAGTAAAAACTGCCCTCAGTGTGCCTGGGGGCGACAGACCCAGCTGTTCTCACTCGGCCTGAGGTTAGTCTGGGGAAAGAACTCCCAGCTGCCTCAGCATCAAGCTGCTGGCACTCAGTCTGATGAAAGCATGTCAGAGATGAACTCGGGCAGGTGTGCAGAAATGCAAGAAGGCCACATTTTCTTCTAACCAACCTTACCTTATAAAGAAAGCAAAACATTCCCGAGTCTCCCTCAGCCCTGCTCCTGCTGGGCTGTGGGACGCTCTTCGGCTGCCTACACAGCAATCTGGACAAAGGAGGCTCAGAGAATAACTTCAATAATATGACAGCCTCCTTGACCTAAAATGGAACTCAATGAAGCCTTCTCTCTCAGGCATTCACTGAAATTTCATGCATGAGCCACTCCTGCAGTCGCTTAACAATGCCTCTCAGGCTTGCCATCTGGTGACGGCTTTCCCCAAGCTCATCAGGATTGACTGAACTTCCCAGGGACTTGTGTAGCCCCCGGAGGCTCATTCTGCACCTTGTTCCAAGCAGCAGGAGCAGCAGCAGAAGTCATCCCAAGGTTTGGAAAGTCTGCCAAAAGTGCAGGAGAAGCATGGCGAAGTTAGAACAGTGCTGGAAAGATCTACCCATCGAAACTGCTTTCTGGAAGGCCCGCCCACTTTTTACACTTTTCCAAAACACCTAAACCAGGACGTTTCTGGGCAGGTGTCATCCGCAGACCCACAGGTTTTGAGAATGAAAACGGAGCACCCAGAAGCACCGGACTGCGTGTTGCTGTTACTGTCTTTCACTTAAGGCTCTAGCGGCCCTAGTCACCAGAGCAGGGGTGGGTGAAGTGCTGCCACCTGGTGGCCGTTCCTAGTATCAACAACTTGAAAACAGGTGTGTAAGGTCCCAATACTCACAAGGCCTGTGGGGCTCTAAATGACCCAGCGAGAAACAGCCTGTGGCAGGTAACACTAAAAGAATTCAGATCACGTTCAAAAGCCAATTTCAAAAGGTAATCTGATCCATAAATATATATTTATTTCTCTATCTACAAATTCTGTATATGTGATGTAGATATCTAATGTAAAATAGATAAGCAGTAAAAACTGGATAGCACATAGAAATGTCAACACTCTAATAATTTATATGAAATCAGAGTATGGAAAAAGAATAGGTGTATGTTCCCGGATCATGCTGCTGTATCTCTCACACACACACCATTGCAAGTCAACTTTAATAGAAAACAGAAATCCCATTAAAAGAAAATAAAAGGGGCTTCCTTGGTGGTCCAGTGGGTAAGGACACCGCCTTGCAGTGCAGGGGGCACCGGTTCTTTGGCACACAGGCCAAAGAATAAAGATAAATAGATGAAAGATCAATAGAAGTGGCCAGAAAAAAGAGAGAAAAAAAAGAAAGAAAATAAAAGGAAACAAATGCGTACTCTAGTCCCCTCAGGCCTTGGTCTCCCGGGCTGGAGTCGCACCCAGAGCCTGAGCAGGCTCCAGCCCCAGGGCTGGCTGCCACCAGTCTGAGGGAGCAGGGTGCACGTGGCAGCAGTGAGCCCCTGAAGATGTAAAGTGCCTGGTCCTCTCTCCATGGGACCCCAACGTCCAGATCCAGGGTGGCCCTCACACGGCTCCAGGAAGTCGACAGCACCCCAAAACCAGTGGTCCCTCTGGGTTGATGAGCTGTACAAAGCCCTCCTTTTTCCTCTCTCCTGAGAATGGGGTTCTTGCTTTTAGCCTCCTTCCTTGGAGTCCCTCCACCGACCAATGGGAGCACCCCCAGCAAGCTTTCCTTCTGGGTTAAGACTTGGCTGGGCGAGTGAAGGGTGAGGAAGAAAATGCACGGAGACACAAGCCCCGGGGTGTTTCTCGGGCACGCTGTGCTCTAATTTACAAGCCAGGAACCCACCCTTCTTTGTGAAGGCTTTGAATTGCCCAGGAACCAGCGCTGAGCCTGAAGAAATGCTGCCATCTTGTGGCTGTTCCTGGTAACAACAACTTGAAAACCAGTGCTTAGGCACATTTAACATTCACGTGGCGGAGGGGCTTTAAATGACCCCTACGCTTGATAAATAGCTTGCACTAGGTCAAAGACTCGAAGTCCTGATGACTTTCAGAAGCCCATTTCAAAAGATAAATCTTATGTATCTTTCAAAAATAAATACACATGTAAAAAATATCTCCACCTGTTCTAATTCTTACAGAAATAGAAACTAAAACGGAAATGAGGTATCTACTGACAGCAGCAAGCACAAAATCTACAAACAATAAATGCTGGAGAGGCCCAGGCAAGAAGGGAACCCTCTTACGCTGCTGCTACCAAAATAAATTGGTAACAGCCATCATAAAAGAGCTAGAGAAGTTGCTTAGGAAACTAAAATATGAACCATATCATCCTTCAAAAAGACACAAGCACCCCAAGTTCACTACAGCATTATTTACAACAGGCAAGGCATGGAAGCATCCAAAATGTCCATCCACACACTGAGAGATACAGAAGGTGGGCTACAACATACAAAGGACTACTACTCAGCATGAAAAAGAGTATCACGCCACCTGTGGCAACCTGGATGGACCTGGAGAGGATCCCAGTATGTCGGACAGAGAAAGACAAATATCCCACGATACCACTTATAGGTTAAATAGAAAATGTATGCAAGTGAACTAATGTACCAAACAAAAATAGACTCTCCAACTTTGGAAAGAAATTCAGACTCCCCAAAAAGAAAGTTGCAGCAAGGGGAGATATACTATTAAAAGGTTGGATTAAAATATACACAGTAATAGATCACATATATGTACATATATATTCTATATAAACACTATTTATATAGAGAATATATATAATATCTATAAAACATAAAGGAGAAGGGTGGACTGAACAGCACGGTGTGATGCCCTAGAACATAGGTGTGTATTAGGAACAGATGTATGGATATGTATATCTGGATCATGTTGCTGTATATCTCACACATACACAGCATTGTAAACCAACTGGAATAGAAAATGGAAGTTCCCTGAAGAGAAAACATGGAAACAAATGCCTACTCTGTTCAGCTAAGGCCTGGGGACCTGGTCCGCTGTCACACACCCCAGCACGGGCAGGTGTGGGCCCCCAGGTGGACCGTCCGAGGGCTGAGGGCCCTGGGTGCATGTGGCAGCAGGGAGCCCTCTCGGGCCTGACGGGCGTGGCCCCCGCTCCAGAGGGGGCCGGCCGGCTCTCCCAGAGCTCCTGTAATCATAATTCAGAAGCCCATTTCAAAAGATAAATCTTATGTATCTTTCAAAATAAATACACATAAAAAACTAAAACGGAAATAAAAAAAGGTATCTACTGACAGCAGCAAGCACAAAATCTACAAACAATAAATGCTGGAGAGGCCCAGGCAAGAAGGGAACCCTCTTACGCTGCTGCTACCAAAATAAATTGGTAACAGCCATCATAAAAGAGCTAGAGAAGTTGCTTAGGAAACTAAAATATGAACCATATCATCCTTCAAAAAGACACAAGCACCCCAAGTTCACTACAGCATTATTTACAACAGGCAAGGCATGGAAGCATCCAAAATGTCCATCCACACACTGAGAGATACAGAAGGTGGGCTACAACATACAAAGGACTACTACTCAGCATGAAAAAGAGTATCACGCCACCTGTGGCAACCTGGATGGACCTGGAGAGGATCCCAGTATGTCGGACAGAGAAAGACAAATATCCCACGATACCACTTATAGGTTAAATAGAAAATGTATGCAAGTGAACTAATGTACCAAACAAAAATAGACTCTCCAACTTTGGAAAGAAATTCAGACTCCCCAAAAAGAAAGTTGCAGCAAGGGGAGATATACTATTAAAAGGTTGGATTAAAATATACACAGTAATAGATCACATATATGTACATATATATTCTATATAAACACTATTTATATAGAGAATATATATAATATCTATAAAACATAAAGGAGAAGGGTGGACTGAACAGCACGGTGTGATGCCCTAGAACATAGGTGTGTATTAGGAACAGATGTATGGATATGTATATCTGGATCATGTTGCTGTATATCTCACACATACACAGCATTGTAAACCAACTGGAATAGAAAATGGAAGTTCCCTGAAGAGAAAACATGGAAACAAATGCCTACTCTGTTCAGCTAAGGCCTGGGGACCTGGTCCGCTGTCACACACCCCAGCACGGGCAGGTGTGGGCCCCCAGGTGGACCGTCCGAGGGCTGAGGGCCCTGGGTGCATGTGGCAGCAGGGAGCCCTCTAGGGCCTGAAGGGCGTGGCCCCCGCTCCAGAGGCCGGCCGGCTCTCCCAGAGCTCCTTCAAGGCCACAGTGCCCAGGACTGACGGGCGCTCTGGGCTTGAAGAGCTGGGGAAAGGCATCCTTTGTCTCATCTCCTGGTTGTGGGGCTCCTCTCTCAGACTCGACAGCACTCAGCTCAAAGTCCACCAGCAATAAACGCTGGAGAAGCTGGGAGAAAGGTACCCTCCTGTACTGCCACTGGGAATGTAAATGGCCTACAACCTCTCTAAAGAAGACGACAGGCGGCTTCAGGAGCTGAAACAGAGTGACCCCACCCCCCACAATCCACTCCAAGGCGAAGATACGGAAGACACCATCTTTCCAAACAGACAGAGCACCCCAGCGTCCACCCCAGGAACATCCCCCACAGCCAAGGCGTGCAAGCATCCAAACGGCCCACCCACCCCAGCAGACACAGACAGTGGGCTATGTACATCGAATGCACTGTTACTCAGCATAAAAAATGAAACCGAGCCAGCTGTGGCCACCTGGATGTGTCCAGAGAGGATCACACTCAGGCAGTCAGCTGGAGAAAGGCAAATACCCCATGGTACCACACAGGTGAAATGGAATAAGGGATACAAATGAACTAACAACCAGAACAGACTCCCTAACACTAGAAACAAATTTAGACTCACCACATGGAGAGCTGGGGCGTGGGGAGATATAAGTGAAAGTGCTGGGATTTAAACACACAGTAATAGGGCTTCCCTGGTGGCCCAGTGGGTAAGGACACCACCTTGAAGTGCAAGGGGCGCCGGTTCAATCCCTGGCCTGGGAAGATCCCACGTGCCACCGAGTGGCTGGACCGATGTGTCCAACTACTGAGCTGGAGCTCTGGAGTGCGTGCGCCCAGAGCTGGTGCTCTGCAGTGAGAAGAGGCCACTGTGATGGGAGGCCCACACAGGCCAAAGAACAAAGATGGATGAAAATGGATAAATGAAAGACCAGCTTGCAACACAGGAGACCTGGGTTTGACTCCTGGGTCTGGAAGATGCCCTGGAGAAGGGCATGGCAACCCACTCCAGTATTCTTGCCTGGAGAATCCCATGAACACAGGAGCCTGATGGGCTATAGTTCATGGGGTCGCAGAGTCAGACGCGACTGAGGGACTAACTCTTTAACATGTGCACTTATAAACAATATATCTATAAAATACCTGAGGCTTCCCTTGTAGCTCAGCTGGTCCTCCTGCAATGCAGGAGACCCGGGTTCAATTCCTGGAACAGGAAGATACCCTGGAGAAGGGACAGACGACCCACTCCAGTAGTCTTGGGCTTTCCTGGTGGCTCAGCTGGTAAATAATCTGTCTGAAATATGAGAGACCTGGGTTCCATCCCCAGGTTGGGAAGATGTGCTGGAGAAGGGCATGGCAACCCACTCCCGTATTCTTGCCTGGAGAATTCCACGGCTTGTCCATGGGTCGCCGTAATATCTATATATAAAAGATATATCTGTGTATGAAAGATAAGTGAAAAGGACCAAATGGATACCACATAAAGTTTCAACATCTCTAAAACCCTATATGAAGTAGAATCTGAGAAAGAACAGATATGCGTATATGTATAGTAGATCCTGTTGCTGGTAATCTCAAGTTCACACAACATTGCCATCTAACTGCATGCATGTGAATTCTCAGTCCTGTCCGACCCTTTGCGACTCCACGGGCTACAGCCTGCCAGTCCTCACGACTCTAATAGTGAAGGGACTGAGACTGAAACAGTACCCAACACCCATGGCCATAAAAGCCTCCCTAGAAGTGCTGTAAACGTGACCTCCCGAGAGCTACCTGCAAAACATGATCCCCCAACACGCTCATGACCCCCAGACTATGTGACCACGTCCAGGTGCCACCTAAACTACGTGACATTGTCCAGGTGCCTACCGGTGGATGTGACTGATCCCACATCCCCAGAAACCCTTAATAGATAAAACAGCCCATTCCACCCCGTGGATGTAGATGGTCTGATCCCACCGAGTGACTGTCTGCCCCTCATTGCAGAGGAATAAACGCAATCTGTTCCTGTAGAGGTCGGAGCTTTTTCTTTCGCTTAGCTACAAACCCAGAACCACTATTCGACCCTACCAGTCCTTTCAAACAGAAAACAGAAAAAAAAAAATTAATTTCTTTTAAATTTTGGCCACTTTTACTGGTCTTTTGTTCATTTATTTTCATCTATTTTTGTTCTTTGGCCTGTGTGGGCCCCCCATTGCAGTGGCCAAGCCCAGAAAATAGACATTTCTTTAAAAAATAAAAAACAAGGGTTTCCCTGGTGGTCCGGTGGGTAAAGAGTCCGCCTCCCTGCCTGGGAAGATGCTACATGCCGTGGAGCAGCTGGACTGGTGTGTCCAATTATGAGCCAGCACTCTGGAGAGGAGAGAGGCCACTGCAATGGGAGGCCCACACAGGCCAAGGAACAAATATGGATGAAGATACATGAATGATGACTTAGAGGCAAAAAAATACATCTATCTAACTATCTATAAACAAAAAACAAAAATCAAATCCCTGCTCTGTCGCCCTCAGGCCACAGTGACCGGGCTGCTGTCACGGGGCAGCAGTCTGAGCAAGCCTGGCCGAGGCGGGACGGCGGAGCGGCTGAGGACGCTGGGGACGCGGCAGCCGGTGAGCCCCCTTGATACTAAAGTGCCTGGACGTGTCTTCATGGGGCCCCAAAGTCCATATGCAGGCCAGCCTTCCCACAGCTACCGCAAGCCAATAGCACCCCAAAACCAGTGGATGCTCTTGGTTTGAAGAGCTGTGAAAACTACCCTTTCTTTTACCCCTGGTGTTGGGGTTCCCATTTTCAGCCTCCTTCTCTGGAGTCCCTCCACCAATGATGGCAGCACCCTTAGCTGATAGGTGACGGCAGAAGCTTACTGTGAACGGCATCCGATTCTTGATCTCCAAAGATAGCTTCACGCTAGGACCAAAAAGACTTGGCTTTGGTCACTCAGGGCTTTGTGCAGGAAGACCTTTTTTTTTTTTTTTTTAACTTTTATTTATATATTTGTGACTGTGCTGGGTCTTCATTGATGTGTGGGCTTAGTTACTCTGTGGCATGTGGGATCTTCCCAGATCAGGGATATAAAACCCTACAGCCCATTCCACCCCGTGGATGTAGATGGTCTGATCCCACCGAGTGACTGTCTGCCCCTCATTGCAGAGGAATAAACGCAATCTGTTCCTGTAGAGGTCGGAGCTTTTTCTTTCGCTTAGCTACAAACCCAGAACCACTATTCGACCCTACCAGTCCTTTCAAACAGAAAACAGAAAAAAAAAAATTAATTTCTTTTAAATTTTGGCCACTTTTACTGGTCTTTTGTTCATTTATTTTCATCTATTTTTGTTCTTTGGCCTGTGTGGGCCCCCCATTGCAGTGGCCAAGCCCAGAAAATAGACATTTCTTTAAAAAATAAAAAACAAGGGTTTCCCTGGTGGTCCGGTGGGTAAAGAGTCCGCCTCCCTGCCTGGGAAGATGCTACATGCCGTGGAGCAGCTGGACTGGTGTGTCCAATTATGAGCCAGCACTCTGGAGAGGAGAGAGGCCACTGCAATGGGAGGCCCACACAGGCCAAGGAACAAATATGGATGAAGATACATGAATGATGACTTAGAGGCAAAAAAATACATCTATCTAACTATCTATAAACAAAAAACAAAAATCAAATCCCTGCTCTGTCGCCCTCAGGCCACAGTGACCGGGCTGCTGTCACGGGGCAGCAGTCTGAGCAAGCCTGGCCGAGGCGGGACGGCGGAGCGGCTGAGGACGCTGGGGACGCGGCAGCCGGTGAGCCCCCTTGATACTAAAGTGCCTGGACGTGTCTTCATGGGGCCCCAAAGTCCATATGCAGGCCAGCCTTCCCACAGCTACCGCAAGCCAATAGCACCCCAAAACCAGTGGATGCTCTTGGTTTGAAGAGCTGTGAAAACTACCCTTTCTTTTACCCCTGGTGTTGGGGTTCCCATTTTCAGCCTCCTTCTCTGGAGTCCCTCCACCAATGATGGCAGCACCCTTAGCTGATAGGTGACGGCAGAAGCTTACTGTGAACGGCATCCGATTCTTGATCTCCAAAGATAGCTTCACGCTAGGACCAAAAAGACTTGGCTTTGGTCACTCAGGGCTTTGTGCAGGAAGACCTTTTTTTTTTTTTTTTTTAACTTTTATTTATATATTTGTGACTGTGCTGGGTCTTCATTGATGTGTGGGCTTAGTTACTCTGTGGCATGTGGGATCTTCCCAGATCAGGGATATAACCCGTGTCTCCTGCATTGGCAGATGGGTTCTTATCCGCTGAGCCACCAGGGAAGCCCAGGAAGACTTTTATTAAAGGAAAAGGGGATAGAGAAAGCTTCCAGCTGAAGGAACTGGAAGGGGTATAGAAGAGTACCCCCCTCCAGAAGCTAGTTTAGGTGAGGCATTCAGTACTTTTCCAGTTGGTTATTAACAATAGATCACCGAATATTTTAGGGCTGTAAAGGTCTTATTAGACCCACACGAACAACATTATGACAAGATTAGCCAGAGGATGGTTTCTGGACATCAACATTAGATGAGACATTCCAAAGCAAAATAGTTTGTATTTTTACAAACTATTACTAGTTCATTTTTCATAAGACAATGAAGCTAGTTTGAGAGTAGATTTTTATCATGGCAAACATTTTAGGCTAGAAAATGTTTGTTCCCCCTCCTCCTCCTTGAAAACCACCAGCCTCCTTACCAAGTCTGCCTCTTCACCTCTTTCATTATCCCTTCTTTTAGGAGAATCATGTTGCCAGGGAAGAGGGGCGATGTATCTCTTTTGTAACTTCTGAGCTGAGAAAGGGTGTGGTCCCTAAGTTCCTGAGGTAACACATTCTCCTCACCCTTTTATTTAGGGTCTCTGATCCAGGGTCCCAAGTAATAGCTGGAAGAGGTTGTAGGAATACGAACAATCTTTTGTAACGTAAAAGCTTTTGGATGGCTAGAAACAAAATACCACTATGTAATTAAAAATGTAAGGAGCAAACAGCAAAAACAATCAAAATTATTGTACAAAGTCTTTTTCTTGAAGTGGAAAAATCCACCTTTCCATGGTGGAAGCCTTTAACTGACAGGGCGGGGTGCATTCCGCTCAGCCAGCCATGAGACTGAGTGTGGAATACTGTGAGAAATGAGCCCAGGACAAGAAGGTGTTAACTTGAAGATCAAACCGCAGGCCCAGAATTTCAAGAGCTAGCAAAAGTAAGCCCACACAGGCTGCCAAGACCATCTGAAGTGTAACATGTAAAAGTATAGAGCCATAAAAATGGTTTTTAGACTGGATTAGGATGCTACCTTTTACCTTGAGTGTGGTGCATCCATGAGTCAATTCCAGGAACCTTGACAGCTGTGGGAGAAGAAAGAAAAACTTGGAAAGGGATTTTCTAGAGGATTTCTAGGAACTGTCATCCAGATCCAAGTGTCTTTTTTTTTTTGGCCACTTCTATTGGTCTTTCATTTATTTATTTTCATTCACCTTTGTTCTTTGGTCTGTGTGGGCCCTCCCATTGCAGTGGCCCTGCTCGCTGCAGAGCACCGGCTCTGGGCGCACGCGCCCCAGAGCTCCGGTTCGGTAATTGGACACATCGGTTCAGCCGCTCGGCGGTACATGGGATCTTCCCAGGCCAGGGATCGAATCGACGCCCCTTGCACTGCAAGGCAGTGTCCTTACCCACTGGACCACCAGGGAAGCCTCGCAGTGTTTTATTAGGACATCTGTTCTGGCTCAAACAGTGGCAAATCTGACTTAGAGGCTGGGTCAGGGGTCACCTCTCGAAGTTCATTCAGTATCTGTTGAAAGGTTGAAAGCAGAGTCACACAGTTAATTACTATGAGGTTTAAGAATCTATGAGAATATCTGTGCATAAAATAAGCCTGTCCTAAGGTCATTTGAAAGGAGACAGTCCTTTTAACAACAATGACTTAAAGCAAGCTGACTATCTGATATCTAAATAAAGAAAGCCAAAGTTCATAAGTCAATTTCAAAGGGGAAAGTTGGCTCAGCCTTTAAAAAAAAGAAAGAAGCAAGCTATCAGGTCACCCCCTGAAAAACACTGGGTCAAATAGACTGAGAGGTAACCCAGAATAAAGAGGAGGTATCAACCCAGAATAAAGAGGAGGTATTATCAGGCACCAGGGAGCAAAATGTGTCCAAACCTCAAATCCTGGAGAAGGCAAGGAGAACAGGAAACCCTCCGAGGCAGCAGCGGGGAATGCAGTTGATGACAGTTGTGTACCATGCGATGAGGGTCCCTTTAACAACAAAAAGTAGCCTCAGGTCCTGCAATCTGCCTATGGGGTCTAGATCTTAGGCAGAGCACCCCTCTAGGTCCAGCCACGTACCCCAATTTCCCCTGTGGCTCCATGTACAATAGCCGAGGCATGGAAGCCACCAGAACCTGCATCCACAAATGAATGGAGGCTGAACAGGGTGTACACACGTCAGGGACCCTGACTGATACATCCACAGGAAAGCTGTGCCCCGTGCAGCCACACTGCTTGGACTTGGAGACGAGCCCACAAAGTCAAGTCATTCAGACCAAGAGACACAACCAGCAGTTCATAGGTGAGACTCTGGAACATATTCGGTTCAGCCTTTTTTTTTTGCTCGGGGGCAGATTTCCCCAGCACTGGCTCTGGGCGTATGCGCTCCAGAGCTTGGGCTCAGTAAATGGACACATGGGTCCAGCCGCTCCGCGGCATGTGGGATCTTCCCAGGCCAGGGATCGAATCGACGCCCCTTGCACTGCAAGGTGGTGTCCTTACCCACTGGACCACCAGGGAAGCCTCGCAGTGTTTTATTAGGACATCTGTTCTGGCTCAAACAGTGGCAAATCTGACTTAGAGGCTGGGTCAGGGGTCACCTCTCGAAGTTCATTCAGTATCTGTTGAAAGGTTGAAAGCAGAGTCACACAGTTAATTACTATGAGGTTTAAGAATCTATGAGAATATCTGTGCATAAAATAAGCCTGTCCTAAGGTCATTTGAAAGGAGACAGTCCTTTTAACAACAATGACTTAAAGCAAGCTGACTATCTGATATCTAAATAAAGAAAGCCAAAGTTCATAAGTCAATTTCAAAGGGGAAAGTTGGCTCAGCCTTTAAAAAAAAGAAAGAAGCAAGCTATCAGGTCACCCCCTGAAAAACACTGGGTCAAATAGACTGAGAGGTAACCCAGAATAAAGAGGAGGTATCAACCCAGAATAAAGAGGAGGTATTATCAGGCACCAGGGAGCAAAATGTGTCCAAACCTCAAATCCTGGAGAAGGCAAGGAGAACAGGAAACCCTCCGAGGCAGCAGCGGGGAATGCAGTTGATGACAGTTGTGTACCATGCGATGAGGGTCCCTTTAACAACAAAAAGTAGCCTCAGGTCCTGCAATCTGCCTATGGGGTCTAGATCTTAGGCAGAGCACCCCTCTAGGTCCAGCCACGTACCCCAATTTCCCCTGTGGCTCCATGTACAATAGCCGAGGCATGGAAGCCACCAGAACCTGCATCCACAAATGAATGGAGGCTGAACAGGGTGTACACACGTCAGGGACCCTGACTGATACATCCACAGGAAAGCTGTGCCCCGTGCAGCCACACTGCTTGGACTTGGAGACGAGCCCACAAAGTCAAGTCATTCAGACCAAGAGACACAACCAGCACGCTCCAGTTCATAGGTGAGACCTACACACACGTAGAAAGAAAGCAATGCACGAAAGACAAAGAGACTCAGAAGCCTAGTACACTCACCGAGCAAAAGGCACGACCACCCAGGGGAGCGGGACAGGAGACAATGGAAGAGATTTGGATTAACACATGGAAAAGTCTAGAAACAGAGTCACAGAAAAACGGCCGTGGATCCCACACCCTCTCGTGCAGAAGGTGAATAGAAACAGAAAAGCAGCAGGCACGAGTGGATGGGTAGAGTATAACAGAATCCCTCTGCTGTACACCAGCGCACAGACACCAGTGGGTCACTCTACTATACCCCAACAGAAAATAAAAACTGCCCACGAAAGAGAAAAACCCCAAACCCCCGTCTCCATTTCCCTCAGGCCACTGACCCCTGCCCTACCACCTCATCCCTGGGCCTTAGTAGGCCGGACTTCCAGGCCAAACTCTGCTCCGACAGAGGGAGCTGGGACACTTGTGCCGGCCACAGAGCCCTAGAAAACCTGAACGTTCGGATCCCCATGGACGGGACGACCACCTTAAATTCAAGGGGTCCTCCTGTGAGAGTAGAAAAAATGTTTTAACTTGGTTAAAACAACTCTGTCTTAGAAAGACTGCATCCTTGACTCTCAGTGAGACTTGGACTCTGTGCCGAGAAATTTTAAAGATAAAAAAAATACCAGAGGTATGAAGAAATGAAACCCAGGGCTGACCTTGCATCAGGCCCACACCCCTGAGAGCCAGAGAAAGGCAGCTTCCCCCAGATGGCTGAAAATTTTACAAGATAAAAATGACAGTTGTGTACCATGCGATGCGGGTCCCTTTAACAACAAAAAGTAGCCTCAGGTCCTGCAATCTGCCTATGGGGTCTAGATCTTAGGCAGAGCACCCCTCAAGGTCCAGCCACGTACCCCAATTTCCCTGTGGCTCCATGTACAATAGCCGAGGCATGGAAGCCACCAGAACCTGCATCCACAAATGAATGGAGGCTGAACAGGGTGTACACACGTCAGGGACCCTGACTGATACATCCACAGGAAAGCTGTGCCCCGTGCAGCCACACTGCTTGGACTTGGAGACGAGCCCACAAAGTCAAGTCATTCAGACCAAGAGACACAACCAGCACGCTCCAGTTCATAGGTGAGACCTACACACACGTAGAAAGAAAGCAATGCACGAAAGACAAAGAGACTCAGAAGCCTAGTACACTCACCGAGCAAAAGGCACGACCACCCAGGGGAGCGGGACAGGAGACAATGGAAGAGATTTGGATTAACACATGGAAAAGTCTAGAAACAGAGTCACAGAAAAACGGCCGTGGATCCCACACCCTCTCGTGCAGAAGGTGAATAGAAACAGAAAAGCAGCAGGCACGAGTGGATGGGTAGAGTATAACAGAATCCCTCTGCTGTACACCAGCGCACAGACACCAGTGGGTCACTCTACTATACCCCAACAGAAAATAAAAACTGCCCACGAAAGAGAAAAACCCCAAACCCCCGTCTCCATTTCCCTCAGGCCACTGACCCCTGCCCTACCACCTCATCCCTGGGCCTTAGTAGGCCGGACTTCCAGGCCAAACTCTGCTCCGACAGAGGGAGCTGGGACACTTGTGCCGGCCACAGAGCCCTAGAAAACCTGAACGTTCGGATCCCCATGGACGGGACGACCACCTTAAATTCAAGGGGTCCTCCTGTGAGAGTAGAAAAAATGTTTTAACTTGGTTAAAACAACTCTGTCTTAGAAAGACTGCATCCTTGACTCTCAGTGAGACTTGGACTCTGTGCCGAGAAATTTTAAAGATAAAAAAAATACCAGAGGTATGAAGAAATGAAACCCAGGGCTGACCTTGCATCAGGCCCACACCCCTGAGAGCCAGAGAAAGGCAGCTTCCCCCAGATGGCTGATACGCACAATACTGTCTATTGTTAACATTTTTTTCAGACATAACTTCAAAGGGTTTGGAATCATGAGTTTATACATGTAAACTCTAAAGCATAAATGTGAGTTACAAGCTTCATTTGGGGTTCTTGGTTGGAAGTGATTCCCCATAGACCCACTGGCATAATAAAAAAAACTGAGCTCCAATATCTGCTCTGCATGAGATTGTTTCTCGGAGTTTGCCTATAACATTTTGGTGCATTGGCCAGGAAACTCCTCACTGTGAGGAGAGTGGCCCCGTCTGGGGCTACTCTGGGGTCTCATGGTGTGGATTTCCTAGAGGGGAGAAGGCGCCCCCGCCTCTGGGAGATGCCTGCTTCTCAACACCCGGACCTTCCACACGAGTGGGTAATGGACGGCAGCAGGGGACCTGAGCGCTCAGGTGAGGAGGTTCCCACCCAGTAGGGTGGAAGAGGGGGCCTGATCACCCCCCCTGGGAGGGAGAAGGGAGCACTAACCCCAGCTGAATGTCTACAGTGGGTGTTGTCCACGCCACCTAGACGAGAAATACTTTGGAGTGATTGGGAGAAAGTCAAAGTGTGCTCATACCCTGCCTTCCCTTAAGGTTTGTTCCATTTGTTGCAGGTTTAATCTCCTTTGGGTTGTTAAATCAAGAAAAAAACAAAAAAACAAAATAACAAAACAAAATAACAATATCTGATTCATAACTAAGTTTGGGAAACAAAGCTATAAGATCTCTTGCTGTGTCTATTTGGTTCTCTGTATGTCTCAGTGTGTGTCTGTTTTTTTGGATAATATTGCTAATTGCTGAGATCAGTTTGTAAATGAGCTCTAATTTAATTGGCCTAAAAAAAGTTAATGCTTACAAATCAAACAGTTCTAAAATACAAGAGAAATTGAACCTAAATGAATTTCAGGTTTATGTGAACTAAAGAAATACTCAATATTAAATACCTGATATTAATATTTGTTGATTTAACAGACATGTCTAAGAGTTATTAATATTCTTTTTTCTATTTATAGTGATTTAATCCAATCATGGGAATTTGAGACTGTGTACTTGTCACAAATGATTGAAAAGTGAAAGAAAAGTTTTCCCCAATGAAGTTATTTTTTTTCCGATTTTGCCTTTAGTATACATGTAAACTCTAAAGCATAAATGGGGAGTTTAACATTTTTTCAGACATAACTTCAAAGGGTTTGGAATCATGAGTTTATACATGTAAACTCTAAAGCATAAATGTGAGTTACAAGCTTCATTTGGGGTTCTTGGTTGGAAGTGATTCCCCATAGACCCACTGGCATAATAAAAAAAACTGAGCTCCAATATCTGCTCTGCATGAGATTGTTTCTCGGAGTTTGCCTATAACATTTTGGTGCATTGGCCAGGAAACTCCTCACTGTGAGGAGAGTGGCCCCGTCTGGGGCTACTCTGGGGTCTCATGGTGTGGATTTCCTAGAGGGGAGAAGGCGCCCCCGCCTCTGGGAGATGCCTGCTTCTCAACACCCGGACCTTCCACACGAGTGGGTAATGGACGGCAGCAGGGGACCTGAGCGCTCAGGTGAGGAGGTTCCCACCCAGTAGGGTGGAAGAGGGGCCTGATCACCCCCTGGGAGGAGAAGGAGCACTAACCCCAGCTGAATGTCTACAGTGGGTGTTGTCCACGCCACCTAGACGAGAAATACTTTGGAGTGATTGGGAGAAAGTCAAAGTGTGCTCATACCCTGCCTTCCCTTAAGGTTTGTTCCATTTGTTGCAGGTTTAATCTCCTTTGGGTTGTTAAATCAAGAAAAAAACAAAAAAACAAAATAACAAAACAAAATAACAATATCTGATTCATAACTAAGTTTGGGAAACAAAGCTATAAGATCTCTTGCTGTGTCTATTTGGTTCTCTGTATGTCTCAGTGTGTGTCTGTTTTTTTGGATAATATTGCTAATTGCTGAGATCAGTTTGTAAATGAGCTCTAATTTAATTGGCCTAAAAAAAGTTAATGCTTACAAATCAAACAGTTCTAAAATACAAGAGAAATTGAACCTAAATGAATTTCAGGTTTATGTGAACTAAAGAAATACTCAATATTAAATACCTGATATTAATATTTGTTGATTTAACAGACATGTCTAAGAGTTATTAATATTCTTTTTTCTATTTATAGTGATTTAATCCAATCATGGGAATTTGAGACTGTGTACTTGTCACAAATGATTGAAAAGTGAAAGAAAAGCAAATATTATTCTTCCCACATGGAAGGTTGGAAAGGAAATCTATTTTTTTTTTCCGATTTTGCCCCTTTAGTATCTCTTTTTTTTTAAAGCTTTATTTCACTTTTAACTTCTACAGAGTTTTGTTGTTTACAGATATGTATGTTCCCAGATTAGTCATATGTATATCCCCCCTTCCCACCCCTCCCAACCATCACACGGCACCCCTGAAGGATCCCCTTTTCTCACAGAGCAATGACCATAGCTATTTTCTTCACTTATGAGAGTACAGGCCTTCATGCTACTTCCTTTACGCCTCTCACCCACTGTTCCTTCCCAACAATGTCCATATGTCCACTGTCATATCTGTCTTTCCGTCGCTTCACTGCATGTGCTATCATCACCATCCTACTAGATTCCATATACATGTGTTAATATACTGTATTTGTCCTTCTCTTTCTGACTGACTGACTTCACTTTTGATGATACGTTCTAGATTCAGCCACCTCATTAGGGCTGATTCTTCTGCATTTCTTTTAACAGCTGTGTAGTATTCCATTGTATATATGTACCAGGGCTTCTGTATCCATTTGTTTGTCGATGGGCATCTAGGTTGCTTCCATGTTCTGGCTATTGTATAGACAGTTGCAATGAACAATGGGGTACAGGTGGTTCTTTCAGATTTGATTTCATCAGGGTATAAGCCTGATAGTGGGACTGCTGGGTCGTATGGTGCTTCTATGTTAAGTTTTTTAAGAAATCTCCAGACTGTCTTCCATAGAGGCTGTATCAATAGAGTTATTAATATTAAACAGAATGTTTTCATTTTGCCTAGGTTTAATATAAGTTAAATATTATATCTATTACAAATTTGTCAGCAAGAAAAGCAACTCGAATAAAGAAACAAAAAAAATGTAAATGAGATATGCTTTTAGATGAAACTCCATGAAAAATAATTATGCTTTAAGAATGTCTTTCTAAAATACTCTGTCCACATTGAGGTAACTTAAATTTCTACGGGTTGTACTAACTGATAAAAGTCTACTGAGGGCTTCCCTGGTGGTCCAGTGGCTAGGACGCCGCCTTGCAGTGCAAGGCGCGGTTCGAGCCCTGATTTAAGAAAGGGGCAAATATTATTCTTCCCACATGGAAGGTTGGAAAGGAAATCTATTTTTTTTTTCCGATTTTGCCCCTTTAGTATCTCTTTTTTTTTAAAGCTTTATTTCACTTTTAACTTCTACAGAGTTTTGTTGTTTACAGATATGTATGTTCCCAGATTAGTCATATGTATATCCCCCCTTCCCACCCCTCCCAACCATCACACGGCACCCCTGAAGGATCCCCTTTTCTCACAGAGCAATGACCATAGCTATTTTCTTCACTTATGAGAGTACAGGCCTTCATGCTACTTCCTTTACGCCTCTCACCCACTGTTCCTTCCCAACAATGTCCATATGTCCACTGTCATGTCTGTCTTTCCGTCGCTTCACTGCATGTGCTATCATCACCATCCTACTAGATTCCATATACATGTGTTAATATACTGTATTTGTCCTTCTCTTTCTGACTGACTGACTTCACTTTTGATGATACGTTCTAGATTCAGCCACCTCATTAGGGCTGATTCTTCTGCATTTCTTTTAACAGCTGTGTAGTATTCCATTGTATATATGTACCAGGGCTTCTGTATCCATTTGTTTGTCGATGGGCATCTAGGTTGCTTCCATGTTCTGGCTATTGTATAGACAGTTGCAATGAACAATGGGGTACAGGTGGTTCTTTCAGATTTGATTTCATCAGGGTATAAGCCTGATAGTGGGACTGCTGGGTCGTATGGTGCTTCTATGTTAAGTTTTTTAAGAAATCTCCAGACTGTCTTCCATAGAGGCTGTATCAATAGAGTTATTAATATTAAACAGAATGTTTTCATTTTGCCTAGGTTTAATATAAGTTAAATATTATATCTATTACAAATTTGTCAGCAAGAAAAGCAACTCGAATAAAGAAACAAAAAAAATGTAAATGAGATATGCTTTTAGATGAAACTCCATGAAAAATAATTATGCTTTAAGAATGTCTTTCTAAAATACTCTGTCCACATTGAGGTAACTTAAATTTCTACGGGTTGTACTAACTGATAAAAGTCTACTGAGGGCTTCCCCTGGTGGTCCAGTGGCTAGGGACGCCGCCTTGCAGTGCAAGGGGCGCCGGTTCGAGCCCTGGCCTGGGAAGATCCCACGTGCCGCGGAGCGGCTGGACTGATGTGTCCAACCACCGAGCCAGAGCTCTGGAGCGCGTGCACCCAGAGCCAGTGCTCTGCAACGACAGAGGCCACCGCGATGGGAGGCCCACAGGAGCCAAGGAACGAAGACGAATGAAAATAGAGAAAATGAAAGACCAATAGAAGTGGCCCGCCCGCTCCCCACCCCCGCCCAGAGTATATAAATAAATAAATCTTTAAAAAAAAAAAAAAAAAAGTCTACTGAATAGCTAGGTTATTTCCAAATAAAATAAGGTTTTGAAACATTTATAATTGAACACTAATTTCCTCTTAGGATAAAAGTAAAGAGATTTGGGATTATTGGTTTTTTTTTTTGAGATTTGGGATTATTAATGAATAATGGTTGATGCCATGCTGAAATTTCTCTAAAAAATTTTCTTAGAAATTATCACTGGTATTTACACTCACCAATTAAAATACAAAATATAAAGACCAATTCTTGGTTGTTCAAAAAATAAAATAAAATGTGTTTTCAATAAAAAAAATATGAAAAATAAAATTTCATTTTATGTAGAAAAATAGATCTGACCTACAGGTGGCTGTTTCAAGATGAAAAAAACAAAATAGTGGTCACAAAAAGTGACAGAAAAAGATTTGTGAAAAACAGACTCTGAGAAAAGAGTTTTGTGCATAGTTAAGACTATTTAAAATTTAATCAGGGCTTCCCTGGTGGTCCAGTGGGTAAGGACACCGCCTTGCAGGGCAAGGGGCGCCGGTTCGATCCCTGGCCTGGGAAGATCCCATGTGCCACGGAGTGGCTGGACCGATGTGTCCAATTACCGAGCCGGAGCTCCGGAGCCCATGCGCCCAGAGCCGGCGCTCTGCGACGACAGAGACCACTGCGATGGGAGGCCCACAGGAGCCAAAGAACAAAGACGGATGAAAATAGAGAAATGAAAGACCAGTGGAAGTGGCCCGCCCACCCCCCTTCCTCCCCACCCCTGCCAAAATAAATAAATAAATACATAAATGTTTTTTTTTTAATTTAATCAGGCTTACATTTAAATAATTTTGAAGATAGTCTGATATAAAGAGCTTAAGTTTGGCCTTTTTCCCTGTTGAGAGGACACACATTTCCTTTAGATGTTGAACTGCCTTTGATAATAGATTTAAGTTTATTTACCTCTTAAAAGATCTGTTCTATATTTGGCTTTGGCTATGTGAACAGCTATTATTTCAATGACCTATAATCCTATTCAACTGAGTGTTCTAAACTTGTTTAGTGTTTGTTGACAAAACTTCTTAAATCATTCTAATGAAACATTTTGACTTCTTACTAACTTGGAATGCTTCAAAGGGCCCCTGAGACATCCCAAAAAGAGATATTACACTAATTAAGTTCATTATATGTTAAATTATGTAGAAAATGTTGTCAAGTGAGTAATAAGTCTCTGGTTATATAATAAATATTAAATCCCAGTTTGTTAATAGAAGTCTATATCTACTAAAACTCACTTCCTGGTCAATTCTTTGCTGCTAGGGTATATTAATGTGAAATTTTAATTAAATTATTTAAAGACATTCTAGGTTTATTTCTGAAGCTTGTCTCAGTAGCCAAGAGACCAATCTTGGCTGGCTGGTAAAGATTAGATGTCTCATGATCTACAAACAAGACGAAAAAGGACATAATTTAAGGAACTGTCTGACTGACTCCAACCAGAATGGAAGGATCCTTTTATCAGGTTCTCTAACTAGTTCACACACAATGAAACTAAAGGGCAATTTGACTCTTGGAGCGATCCCCACTTCCAAAGCTCCCTATGCTGGACTCTTCTATAGAGACGTCTGCTGACATAGACTCACCTTAAAATGATGCTCAAACAGAAAAAAACTGCACTACACTCGGAGGAGAAGACAACGATGTCAGAAGCTTGCCCAAGGTGCCAGGGGGAAATCCATGAGCCTGGAGCTCCGGGCCCATGCGCCCAGAGCCGGCGCTTTACAACAACAGACGCCACTGCGATGGGAGGCCCACAGAAGCCAAAGAACAAAGACGGATGAAAATGGAGAAATGAAAGACCAGTGGAAGTGGCCCGCCCACCCCCTTCCTCCCCACCCCTGCCAAAATAAATAAATAAATACATAAATGTTTTTTTTTTAATTTAATCAGGCTTACATTTAAATAATTTTGAAGATAGTCTGATATAAAGAGCTTAAGTTTGGCCTTTTTCCCTGTTGAGAGGACACACATTTCCTTTAGATGTTGAACTGCCTTTGATAATAGATTTAAGTTTATTTACCTCTTAAAAGATCTGTTCTATATTTGGCTTTGGCTATGTGAACAGCTATTATTTCAATGACCTATAATCCTATTCAACTGAGTGTTCTAAACTTGTTTAGTGTTTGTTGACAAAACTTCTTAAATCATTCTAATGAAACATTTTTGACTTCTTACTAACTTGGAATGCTTCAAAGGGCCCCTGAGACATCCCAAAAAGAGATATTACACTAATTAAGTTCATTATATGTTAAATTATGTAGAAAATGTTGTCAAGTGAGTAATAAGTCTCTGGTTATATAATAAATATTAAATCCCAGTTTGTTAATAGAAGTCTATATCTACTAAAACTCACTTCCTGGTCAATTCTTTGCTGCTAGGGTATATTAATGTGAAATTTTAATTAAATTATTTAAAGACATTCTAGGTTTATTTCTGAAGCTTGTCTCAGTAGCCAAGAGACCAATCTTGGCTGGCTGGTAAAGATTAGATGTCTCATGATCTACAAACAAGACGAAAAAGGACATAATTTAAGGAACTGTCTGACTGACTCCAACCAGAATGGAAGGATCCTTTTATCAGGTTCTCTAACTAGTTCACACACAATGAAACTAAAGGGCAATTTGACTCTTGGAGCGATCCCCACTTCCAAAGCTCCCTATGCTGGACTCTTCTATAGAGACGTCTGCTGACATAGACTCACCTTAAAATGATGCTCAAACAGAAAAAAACTGCACTACACTCGGAGGAGAAGACAACGATGTCAGAAGCTTGCCCAAGGTGCCAGACCTGACTCTTACAATCTTTTATAATCTTTTCTTGATGTCCTGGTCTTTTACTTATCAATCAAATGTTTTCTAGCATGGGCATAATTCTATGCTAGTTTAAATCTCAAACCAATTGTTGGGTGGTGGCTAATTGCCTGTGACTAGTATTCTGAGATACCTTGGTAGGTTTCTCCCTTCCAAGGCTCTGATTAGATACTCCTTAAGAATTTTATTTTAGAAGACAGTTCAGTCTGCTCTGTCTTCAGGGTATTACTAGGTGAGAGCCTCTCAGCTGGCCAGTTAATACCTGCTCTGACTCTGTTCTCTTCAGGTCAAACTCCCATAATTATGAGATAGATCTATGCGGTTAACACCCACACAGTTAGTTGAAAAGGACTGCAAATCCTATTTTCTTTTCCATCCTCTCTCCGACTTCCCGGAGCCAGTACTTGTGGCTCCTGGGCTAGTGTTTCGGGGAACACTGGGAGAGCCCCGTCTCCAGCAGCCCCCAGGCAGAGACCCCACTGCGCAAACGCTGCTAACAGCGAGAAAAGCGGCTGCTGTCCGCCGGGGAAATCCAGAGACCGGCTACAAACACAAGAGCTTCCCCGGCCAAAAGGACAGGAGGCAAGTGGCCGCCGGGCCCCAGAACAAACTTTTGCAGAGCGTGCCTCAGCCCAAAGCTCACGCCAGATTACTGAACTTGGGTGAACTGCCGGGCGTCCCCTCCCCCTCACGGAGGAACAGGGGACAATCTTCGGAGCCGGGGCGACAAAAACTCGCCGCAGGCCGGCCACCACGGGGGTCCACGCTCCCTGCTGCCACCGGGAAGTGAGTTTGTGCACGGGCTTCAAGAAACCGCTGTGCTCAAGAGAGCTCCATAGATGGTCGCGACTTTTCAAACCCAGTAAATGACCGCGGGCAAACACGAGCGCGGGCGGCATCTAACCCTGCGATCCCCCAGAACAAGCTAATAAAGATGCCAGAGAGAGGCCAGCCAGCGGGTGGCACACGCTCTTCCAAAAACCTTCCTTGCTCGCGTTATCCCTGCTTGCCAGCGCGCTGTTGCGACCCCAAAACTTATGTGCGCAGCCCTAACCCCACGCGATATTACAGGCTGTTCTATGACTACGAAGATTACAAACATAATTCCTTGGCTCCTCGCTTAAAGGGCCCACATACTGAAGTGATAGCCACGCTCCACTGCAGTAAAAGTTACAGGTGTCCTCCCACCTGCATTGCACCTGGATTAAAAAGGCCTACAATACGGACACTGAAGACACCAAATGGACCGAGGACCCCCGCTGACCCCCGAGAACAACAACAGACTCTGGGACTTCAGGTATTATACTACCTCTCCCCATGAAAATTTACACAAGACAATGTATTCATTTTCTGGGCTCACACATATGCCAACTTCCATAACAAGACTGATGGCTGGGTAAGTATGTGGGGCCATGCCAATGTCAGTTATGGATGGTCTCCCCTGGTGGGTTTCTCCCCTTCAAGAAAGGGCACTTGCTAAGCAAGTGTGATTATCTGTATCAGCAAAAGTCCCAAACAGCCAGTTTAAATGTTCAAGACCTCACACTGTTAACTTGGCACGAAAAAAAAAAAAAAAAAAAAAACCATGACCAGAGCCCTGAAAGACGTACAAACTCAGAAAAACAAATACAGGATGACACTGTACCTTTCTGGTCTTCTATGCTATTTTAGATTAAAAATGATTGATAAAAGACTTTACTGACTGTTGTTATTATATTCTTCTTGATCTTAATATGTAGACCATATATTCTACAATGTATTGTTCAATTTATGTCTCTGAACTTAAATGCCTTCACTCAAATACAAAAAAGGTCTAATGTACAATATGTCCCTATAAAATGAGGCTTACAATGAACATTAAAAGCATCAGGAGAGGGGAATGTGAGAACAGAAAAAATGTTTTAGCTTGGTTAAAACTACTCTGTCGGGAACATACATGTCTGTGAACAACAAAACTCTGTAAAAACTTTTTTAAAAAAAATCAAATCAAATCAAAAAATGACTGTCTTAGACAGAAATATTGTACCCTAAAAAAATACCAGAAGTATGAGAAAATCAAAAACAGGGCTTACCTTGCATCGGGCCCAGACCTCCGAGAGCCAGAGGAATGCAGCTTCCCCCAGACGGTTGA
This sequence comes from Tragulus kanchil, assembly GCA_022376925.1. Lineage (NCBI taxonomy): Eukaryota > Metazoa > Chordata > Mammalia > Artiodactyla > Tragulidae > Tragulus > Tragulus kanchil. Next base: position 161,343,201 of record JAIOJX010000031.1, on the reverse strand, counting down.
TATGCACAGTACTGTCTATTGTTAATATTTTTTTCAGACATAAATTCAAAGGGTTTTGAATCATGGGTTTATACATGTAAACTAAGTATAAATGTGAGTTAAAAACTTCATTTGAGGTCCATGTTTGGAAGTGATCCCCCATGGACCCGCTGGTGTTAATAAAAAAAAACTCGAATTCCAATATCTACTCTGCATTAGACTGTTTTTCGGAGTTTCCCTATAACACTCCGACAGCGAATGCAAGTCTACTCTGCCCAGAAAATGGTGGACTCTCTGGGCTGGAGGAGCTTTGAAAAGTCAGCCTACCTCCACCTGTCTTGGTCAGGGGGTTCTTCCTTGCAACCTCTCTCCTAGAGCAGCTCCACCCGCCACAGCACAGCTGCCTTAGCCCACCACTTTTGGCGGGGACTGGGAGAGGTTTGGCGGTGAAGGGTAAGCGGCAGAACGGAGGACACTCAGGCCAGGTTTTCTCTTTGGCCCTTTCCCCCTTTACTTTCCTGCCCAGGAACACTATTATTCAAAAGCTCTGGTGTTCCCATAAATACAGTGGGGGCACGAAGAAGTGCTGCCGCCTTGTGGCGGTGTTCGGGAACAACAACTCTAAGCCCGTGGCTAGGGCTGCTTCCCAGACAACAGGCCTGCAGGGCTCTAACTGATCCCTGTCCTCGAGAACCCTCAGGCAGAAGACGATAGCAAAAGAATTCCAGACAAGGCCGACCTTCAGGAGCCAATTTCGAAGGGCAAAGTTTGCTAGCCCTTTAAGAACAAAAAGAAACAAAGCGTTGATCCCTCCTCCTGAAAAATGCTGGGCCAACCAAACAGACTGGGAGGTAACCCAGAACTAAAAGGAGGTGACCCAGGGGGTGGAGAGTCCACCTTGCAGTGCAAGTGGCACCAATTCGATCCCCAGCCTGCGAAGGTCTCACGTGCTGCGGAGCAGCTGGACCTGTGTGGTCAACTACCAGCCAGTGCTCTGGAGCGCATGCGCCCAGAGCTAGTGCTCTGCAACGAGAGAGGCCACTGCGATGGGAGGCCCACACAGGCCAAAGAGTAAAGATGGATGAAAATAAATACATAAAAAAATAAAAGATACATGATGGTAAAAAAAAATAGTTCAAATGATACATTAAAAAAAAAAAGGCAAAGCAACAGTCATCATGACAGTATGGTACTGGCACAAAAACAGAAATACAGACCAATGGAACAAGATAGAGAACCCAGAGATAAACCCACACACCTATGGGTACCTTATTTTTGACAAAGGAGGAGAAACTCTAAAATGGGACAAAGACAGCCTCTTCAACAAGTGGTGCTGGGAAAATTGGACAGCTACATGCAAAAAAATGAAGTTGGAACATTCCCTGACACCATACACTAAGATCAACTCAAAATGGATTAGAGACCTAAATGTAAGACCAGAAACCCTGGAGCACATGCACCCAGAGCCGGCACTCTGCAATGACAGACACCACTGCGATGGGAGCCCACAGGAGTCAAAGAACAAAGACGGATGAAAATGGAGAAATGAAAGACCAATAGAAGTGGCCTGCCCGCTCCCCTCCCTCCCCAACCCGACCCCCAACCAAAATAAATAAATAAATAAATCTTTAAAAAAGAAGAAAAAAAAGAAACCCTGAAACTTAGAGGAGAATACAGGCAAAACACTCAAGGACATAAAGATCTTCTCTGACCCACCTACTAGAATAGCGGAACTAAAAAGACAAATGAACATGTGGGACCTCATGAAATTTAAAAGCTTTTGTACAGCAAAAGAAATTACAAAAAAGCTGAACAGACAACCCACAAAATGGGAGAAAATCATAGCAAATGAAACAACAGACAAAGAATTAACCTCCAAAATCTACAAGCAACTCAGACAACTCAGCACTGGAAAAACGAACAACCCAATCAAAAAATGGGAAAAGGACCTAAACAGACACCTCTCCAACGATGACATACAGATGGCCCAAAAGCACATGAAACGATGCTCAACTTCACTAATAATTAGAGAAATGCAAATCAAAACTACAATGAGGTGACCCAGGGGTGGGGGTCCACCTTGCAGTGCAAGTGGCACCAATTCGATCCCCAGCCTGCGAAGGTCTCACGTGCTGCGAGCAGCTGGACCTGTGTGGTCAACTACCAGCCAGTGCTCTGGAGCGCATGCGCCCAGAGCTAGTGCTCTGCAACGAGAGAGGCCACTGCGATGGGAGGCCCACACAGGCCAAAGAGTAAAGATGGATGAAAATAAATACATAAAAAAATAAAAGATACATGATGGTAAAAAAAAATAGTTCAAATGATACATTAAAAAAAAAAAGGCAAAGCAACAGTCATCATGACAGTATGGTACTGGCACAAAAACAGAAATACAGACCAATGGAACAAGATAGAGAACCCAGAGATAAACCCACACACCTATGGGTACCTTATTTTTGACAAAGGAGGAGAAACTCTAAAATGGGACAAAGACAGCCTCTTCAACAAGTGGTGCTGGGAAAATTGGACAGCTACATGCAAAAAAATGAAGTTGGAACATTCCCTGACACCATACACTAAGATCAACTCAAAATGGATTAGAGACCTAAATGTAAGACCAGAAACCCTGGAGCACATGCACCCAGAGCCGGCACTCTGCAATGACAGACACCACTGCGATGGGAGCCCACAGGAGTCAAAGAACAAAGACGGATGAAAATGGAGAAATGAAAGACCAATAGAAGTGGCCTGCCCGCTCCCCTCCCTCCCCAACCCGACCCCCAACCAAAATAAATAAATAAATAAATCTTTAAAAAAGAAGAAAAAAAAGAAACCCTGAAACTTAGAGGAGAATACAGGCAAAACACTCAAGGACATAAAGATCTTCTCTGACCCACCTACTAGAATAGCGGAACTAAAAAGACAAATGAACATGTGGGACCTCATGAAATTTAAAAGCTTTTGTACAGCAAAAGAAATTACAAAAAAGCTGAACAGACAACCCACAAAATGGGAGAAAATCATAGCAAATGAAACAACAGACAAAGAATTAACCTCCAAAATCTACAAGCAACTCAGACAACTCAGCACTGGAAAAACGAACAACCCAATCAAAAAATGGGAAAAGGACCTAAACAGACACCTCTCCAACGATGACATACAGATGGCCCAAAAGCACATGAAACGATGCTCAACTTCACTAATAATTAGAGAAATGCAAATCAAAACTACAATGAGATATCACCTCACACCCGTCAGAATGGCCATCATCCACAAATCGACAGACAATAAATGCTGGAGAGGGTGTGGAGAAAAGGGAACACTCTTGCATTGCTGATGGGAATGTAAATTGATACAGCTGCTATGGAAGACAGTATGGAGACTTCTTAAAAAACTAAAAATAGAAGCACCATACGACCCAGCAATCCCACTCTTAGGCTTATACCCAGATGAAATCAAAACTGAAAGAAGCACCTGTACCTCAATGTTCATTGCAGCTCTCTATACAATAGCCAAAACATGGAAGCAACCTAGATGTCCATCAACGAATGAACGGATACAAAAGCTCTGGGACATATATACAATGGAATACTACACAGCTGTTAAAAGAAATGCAGACGAATCAGCCCTAATGAGGTGGCTGGATCTAGAACCTATCATAAAAAGTGAAGTCAGTCAAAAAGAGAAGGACATGTACAACACACTAACACATATATATGGAATCTAGTAGGATGGTAATGATAACACATGCAGTGAAGCAACAGAAAAACAGACATGGACAGCAGACATATGGACATCGTGGGGAATAAACAGTGGGTGGGAGGCGTAAAGGAAGTAGCATGAAAACCTGTACTATCATAAGTGAAGAAAATAGCTCTAGTCATTGCTCTGTGAGAAAAGGGGATCCTTCAGGGGTGCTGTGTGACGGTCTGGAGGGGTGGGAAGGGGGGGGAAATACATATGACTAATCTGGGAACATACATATCTGTAAACAACAAAACTCTGTGAAAGTTAAAAGTAAAATAAAAGTTTAAAACAAATGCTCCCAAAAAAGCTTTTGTACAGCAAAAGAAACTACAAAAAAGCTGAACAGACAACCCACAAAATGGGAGAAAATCATAGCAAATGAAACAACAGACAAAGAATTAACCTCCAAAATCTACAAGCAACTCAGACAACTCAGCACTGGAAAAACGAACAACCCAATCAAAAAATGGGAAAAGGACCTAAACAGACACCTCTCCAACGATGACATACAGATGGCCCAAAAGCACATGAAACGATGCTCAACTTCACTAATAATTAGAGAAATGCAAATCAAAACTACAATGAGATATCACCTCACACCCGTCAGAATGGCCATCATCCACAAATCGACAGACAATAAATGCTGGAGAGGGTGTGGAGAAAAGGGAACACTCTTGCATTGCTGATGGGAATGTAAATTGATACAGCTGCTATGGAAGACAGTATGGAGACTTCTTAAAAAACTAAAAATAGAAGCACCATACGACCCAGCAATCCCACTCTTAGGCTTATACCCAGATGAAATCAAAACTGAAAGAAGCACCTGTACCTCAATGTTCATTGCAGCTCTCTATACAATAGCCAAAACATGGAAGCAACCTAGATGTCCATCAACGAATGAACGGATACAAAAGCTCTGGGACATATATACAATGGAATACTACACAGCTGTTAAAAGAAATGCAGACGAATCAGCCCTAATGAGGTGGCTGGATCTAGAACCTATCATAAAAAGTGAAGTCAGTCAAAAAGAGAAGGACATGTACAACACACTAACACATATATATGGAATCTAGTAGGATGGTAATGATAACACATGCAGTGAAGCAACAGAAAAACAGACATGGACAGCAGACATATGGACATCGTGGGGAATAAACAGTGGGTGGGAGGCGTAAAGGAAGTAGCATGAAAACCTGTACTATCATAAGTGAAGAAAATAGCTCTAGTCATTGCTCTGTGAGAAAAGGGGATCCTTCAGGGGTGCTGTGTGACGGTCTGGAGGGGTGGGAAGGGGGGGGAAATACATATGACTAATCTGGGAACATACATATCTGTAAACAACAAAACTCTGTGAAAGTTAAAAGTAAAATAAAAGTTTAAAAAGAAAGAAAGAAAAACAAAAGTAGTATCACTGTGTGCCAGGTAGCAAAACATGTACAAACTTTAAAACCAGAACTAGGTTAGGACAACAGGGAACCCTCCGAGGCGGCAGCGGGGAATGCGAATGAAAACAGTCCCTAAGAGCCCCCGAACGCAGGCCTCTCTAACAACAAAAAGTAGCCTCAGACCCTACAACCAGCCGCCAGGGCATACATCATAGGGAAAGCACCCCTCCGAGTCCACACACACAACCCAGCCTCCCCTGCGGCTCCGTATACAACAGCCAAGGCACAGAAGTCACCAGAACCTGCATCCACAGCCGAATGGAGGCTAAACAGAGGGCACACATGTCAGGGACCCCAAGTGATACACCCACAAGGAAAGTCGTTCCTCTTGCAGCCACATTGCTGGACCTGGAGATAAGCCCACAAAGTCAAGTCATTCAGACCAAGAGACACAACCAGCACGCTCCAGTTCATAGGTGAAATCCACACACACGTAGAAAGAAAGCAATGCACGAAAGAGAAACAGACTCAGAAGCCTAGTACACTCACTGAGCAAAGGGCACGACCACCCAGGGGAGCGGGACAGGAGACAATGGAAGAGATTTGGATTAACACGTGGAAAAGTCTAGAAACAGATACACAGAGACACAGAAAAAACGGCCCTGTTCTGTAGAACAGGGCCGCGGACCCCACACCCTCACGTGCAGAATGTGAATCAGAACACACATGAGTGGATGGGTAGAGTATAACAGAATCCTCTGCTGTACACCAGCAGACATGAAAAAATTAGGAAGTAGGGCATGAAAGCAACAGAAAACAGACATGGACAGCAGACATATGGACATCGTGGGGAATAAACAGTGGGTGGGAGGCGTAAAGGAAGTAGCATGAAAACCTGTACTATCATAAGTGAAGAAAATAGCTCTAGTCATTGCTCTGTGAGAAAAGGGGATCCTTCAGGGGTGCTGTGTGACGGTCTGGAGGGGTGGGAAGCGGGGGATATACATATGACTAATCTGGGAACATACATATCTGTAAACAACAAAACTCTGTGAAAGTTAAAAGTAAAATAAAAGTTTAAAAAGAAAGAAAGAAAAACAAAAGTAGTATCACTGTGTGCCAGGTAGCAAAACATGTACAAACTTTAAAACCAGAACTAGGTTAGGACAACAGGGAACCCTCCGAGGCGGCAGCGGGGAATGCGAATGAAAACAGTCCCTAAGAGCCCCCGAACGCAGGCCTCTCTAACAACAAAAAGTAGCCTCAGACCCTACAACCAGCCGCCAGGGCATACATCATAGGGAAAGCACCCCTCCGAGTCCACACACACAACCCAGCCTCCCCTGCGGCTCCGTATACAACAGCCAAGGCACAGAAGTCACCAGAACCTGCATCCACAGCCGAATGGAGGCTAAACAGAGGGCACACATGTCAGGGACCCCAAGTGATACACCCACAAGGAAAGTCGTTCCTCTTGCAGCCACATTGCTTGGACCTGGAGATAAGCCCACAAAGTCAAGTCATTCAGACCAAGAGACACAACCAGCACGCTCCAGTTCATAGGTGAAATCCACACACACGTAGAAAGAAAGCAATGCACGAAAGAGAAACAGACTCAGAAGCCTAGTACACTCACTGAGCAAAGGGCACGACCACCCAGGGGAGCGGGACAGGAGACAATGGAAGAGATTTGGATTAACACGTGGAAAAGTCTAGAAACAGATACACAGAGACACAGAAAAAACGGCCCTGTTCTGTAGAACAGGGCCGCGGACCCCACACCCTCTCACGTGCAGAATGTGAATAGAAACAGAAAAGCAGCAGGCATGAGTGGATGGGTAGAGTATAACAGAATCCCTCTGCTGTACACCAGCGCACAGACACCAGTGGGTCACTCTACTATACCCCAACAGAAAATAAAAACTGCCCATGGAAGAGAAAAACCCCAACCCCCCGTCAGTGGCCCCTGTCAGGCCACTGACCCCTGTCCTACCACCTCATTCCTGGGTCTTAGTAGGCTGGACTTCCAGGCCAAACTCTGCTCCGACGGAGAGAGCTGGGACACTTGTGCCGGCCACAGAGCCCAAGAAAACCTGGATGTTCGGATCCCCATGGATGGGACTACCACCTTAAATTCAAGGGGTCCTCCAACAGCTAATGCAAACCTACTCCGCCAAGAAAATGTGGGATTCTCTGGGCTGGAAGAGTTTTGAAAAGTCAGCCTACCTCCACCTGTCTTGGTCAGGGGGTTCTTCCTTGCAGCCTCTCTCCTAGAGCAGCTCCACCCGCCACAGCACAGCTGCCTTAGCCCACCACTTTTGGCGGGGACTGGGAGAGGTTTGGCGGTGAAGGGTAAGGGGCAGAACGGAGGACACTCAGGCCAGGTTTTCTCTTTGGCCCTTTCCCCCTTTACTTTCCTGCCCAGGAACACTATTATTCAAAAGCTCTGGTGTTCCCATACATACAGTGGGGGCACGAAGAAGTGCTGCCGCCTTGTGGCGGTGTTCGGGAACAACAACTCTAAGCCCTTGTCTAGGGGCACTGTCCAGCCACCAGGCCTCCAAGGATCTAAATGATCCCGCCCTCCAGAAAGGTCATGCAGTAGGTAACAGAAAGAGAATTTCAAAGAAGGCTGATGTTCTGGAGTCAATTTTTAAAGGACAATGTCGACTGGCCCTTTAAAAATAGAGGCGCTAACTGTCAAGCCTCCTCCTGAAAAACGCTGGGCCAATCAGACTGGGAAATAATCCAAAATAAAAAGGAGATATCATCCAGCACTAGGTATCAAAACTTGCACAAGGGCTTCCCTGGTGGTCCAGTGGGTAATGACACTGCCTTGCAGTGCAAGGGGCGCTGGTTCAATCCCTGGCCTGGGAGGATCCCACGTGCCACGGACCGGCTGGACTGATGTGTCCAACTACGGAGCCAGAGCTCTGGAGCGCATGTGCCCAGGAGTCAGTGCTCTGCGACAACGGAGGCCACTGCAATGGGAGGCCCACCGGGCCAAAGAACAAAGATAAATGAATGAAAGATTAATAGAAGTGGCAAAAAAAAAAAAAAAAAAACAACAACCTTGTACAAATCTTAACTCGTGGAGGCGACCATCAGAACAGGGTACCCTCCTAGGCGGCAGTAGGGAATGCAGTTGACCATAGCGATAAGGAGAGCAGGATGCAGTTTCCTTTAATAACAAATAATAACGTATGACTCTGCAGTCCTCTTCTGGGGCCTCTATCTGACACAAACTGTCCCTGCAGTGCTCAAATGCATCACAAGCTTCTCCGGGGTGCTATTTGCAAGGTATGGAATCAACCAACCCCTGCATCCATAGAGGAATGCTGGCTGAAGATTTTTTTAAACCTTTATTTTACTTTTAACTTTCACAGAGTTTTGTTGTTTACAGATATGTATGTTCTCAGATTAGTCATATGTATATCCCACCACTTTGCGGGCCGGGGGGGAAGGGTAAGGGCAGAACGGAGGACACTCAGGCCAGGTTTCTCTTTGGCCCTTTCCCCTTTACTTTCCTGCCCAGGAACACTATTATTCAAAAGCGCTGGTGTTCCCATACATACAGTGGGGGCACGAAGAAGTGCTGCCGCCTTGTGGCGGTGTTCGGGAACAACAACTCTAAGCCCTTGTCTAGGGGCACTGTCCAGCCACCAGGCCTCCAAGGATCTAAATGATCCCGCCCTCCAGAAAGGTCATGCAGTAGGTAACAGAAAGAGAATTTCAAAGAAGGCTGATGTTCTGGAGTCAATTTTTAAAGGACAATGTCGACTGGCCCTTTAAAAATAGAGGCGCTAACTGTCAAGCCTCCTCCTGAAAAACGCTGGGCCAATCAGACTGGGAAATAATCCAAAATAAAAAGGAGATATCATCCAGCACTAGGTATCAAAACTTGCACAAGGGCTTCCCTGGTGGTCCAGTGGGTAATGACACTGCCTTGCAGTGCAAGGGGCGCTGGTTCAATCCCTGGCCTGGGAGGATCCCACGTGCCACGGACCGGCTGGACTGATGTGTCCAACTACGGAGCCAGAGCTCTGGAGCGCATGTGCCCAGGAGTCAGTGCTCTGCGACAACGGAGGCCACTGCAATGGGAGGCCCACCGGCCAAAAAAACAAAGATAAATGAATGAAAGATTAATAGAAGTGGCAAAAAAAAAAAAAAAAAAACAACAACCTTGTACAAATCTTAACTCGTGGAGGCGACCATCAGAACAGGGTACCCTCCTAGGCGGCAGTAGGGAATGCAGTTGACCATAGCGATAAGGAGAGCAGGATGCAGTTTCCTTTAATAACAAATAATAACGTATGACTCTGCAGTCCTCTTCTGGGGCCTCTATCTGACACAAACTGTCCCTGCAGTGCTCAAATGCATCACAAGCTTCTCCGGGGTGCTATTTGCAAGGTATGGAATCAACCAACCCCTGCATCCATAGAGGAATGCTGGCTGAAGATTTTTTTTTTTTAAACCTTTATTTTACTTTTAACTTTCACAGAGTTTTGTTGTTTACAGATATGTATGTTCTCAGATTAGTCATATGTATATCCCCCCTTCCCACCCCTCCCGACCATCACACAGCACCCCTGAAGGATCCCCTTTTCTCACAGAGCAATGACTAGAGCTATTTTCTTCACTTATGAGAGTACAGGCCTTCATGCTACTTCCTTTACGCCTCTCACCCACTGTTCCTTCCCCACAATGTCCATATGTCCACTGTCCATGTCTGTCTTTCTGTCGCTTCACTGCATGTGCCATCATCACCATCCTACTAGATTCCATATATATGTGTTAATATACTGTATTTGTCCTTCTCTTTCTGACTGACTTCACTTTTGATGATACGTTCTAGATCCAGCCACCTCATTAGGGCTGATTCGTCTGCATTTCTCTTTACAGCTGTGTAGTATTCCATTGTATATATGTACCAGAGCTTTTGGATCCATTCGTTCGTCGATGAGCATCTAGGTTGCTTCCATGTTCTAGCTCTTGTATAGAGAGTTGCAATGAACATTAGGGTAGAGCTGCTTCTTTCAGTTTTGATTTCATCAGGGTATAAGCCTAAGAGTGGGATTGCTGGGTCAAACGGTGCTTCTATTTTTAGTTTTTTAAGAAATCTCTAGACTGTCTTCCACAGAGGCTGTATCAATTTACACTCCCACCAGCAATGCAGGAGTGTTCCCTTTTCTCCATACCCTCTCCAGCATTTATTGTCTGTCGATTTGTGGATGATGGCCATTCTGACGGGTGTGAGGTGATATCTCATTGTAGTTTTGATTTGCATTTCTCTAATTATTAGTGAAGTTGAGCATCGTTTCATGTGTTTTTGGGCCATCTGTATGTCTTCTTTGGAGAGGTGTCTGTTTAGGTCCTTTTCCCATTTTTTGATTGGGTTGTTCATTTTTCCAGTGCTGAGTTGTCTGAGTTGCTTGTAGATTTTGGAGGTTAATTCTTTGTCTGTTGTTTCATTTGCTATGATTTTCTCCCACTCTGTGGGCTGTCTGTTGAGCTTTTTTGTAATTTCTTTAGCTGTACAAAAGCTTTTAAGTTTCATGAGGTCCCACATGTTCATTTGTCTTTTTAGTTCCACTATTCTAGTAGGTGGGTCAGAGAAGATCTTGCTTTGATTGATGTCCTTGAGGGTTTTGCCTATATTCTCCTCTAAGAGTTTGATGGTTTCTGGTCTTACATTTAAGTCTTTAATCCATTTTGAGTTTATCTTTGTGCATGGTGTCAGGGTATGTTCCAACTTCATTTTCTTGCATGTAGCTGTCCAATTTTCCCAGCACCATTTGTTGAAGAGGCTGTCTTTGTCCCATTTTATATGTTCGCTTCCTTTGTCAAAAATAAGATACCCTTAGGTGCGTGGCTTTATCTCTGGGTTCTCGATCTTGTTCCATTGGTCGATAGTTCTGTTTTTGTGCCAGTACCATACTGTCTTGATGACTGTTGCTTTGTAGTAGAGTCTGAAGTTGGGGAGGCTGATCCCTCCAGCTCCATTCTTCTTCCTGAGGATTGCTTTGGCTATTCGAGGTCTTTTGTGTTTCCATATGAACTGTGTTATTCTTTGGTCTAGTTCTGTGAAGAATGTTATTGGAAGTTTGATAGGGATCGCATTGAATCTATAGATGACATTTGGTAGTATGGTCATTTTCACAATATTGATTCTTCCGACCCAGGAACAGGGAATATTTCTCCATCTGTTTAAGTCTTCTTTAATGTCTCTCGTGAGTGTCCTGTAATTTTCTGTGTACAGTTCTTTTGTTTCTTTGGGTAGGTTTATTCCTAGATATTTGATTCTTTTGGTTGCGATGGTGAAGGGGATTGCCTCTTTGATTTCATTTTCTGATTTTTCATTGTTTGTGTATAGGAATGCCAGTGATTTCTGTATATTGATTTTGTATCCTGCGACTTTGCTGAATTCGCTGATTAACTCTAGTAGTTTTGTAATAGTGTCTTTGGGATTTTCTATGTATAATATCATGTCATCTGCAAATAGAGAGAGTTTGACTTCTTCTTTTCCAATCTGGATTCCTTTGATTTCTTTCTCTTCTCTTACTGATGTTGCTAGAACTTCCAGGACTATGTTGAATAAGAGTGGTGAAAGTGGACACCCTTGTCTTGTTCCTGATCTTAGAGGGAATGCTTTGAGTTTTTCACCATTGAGGATAATGTTCGCTGTGGGCTTCTCATATATGGCTTTCACTATGTTAAGATAAGTTCCTTCTATGCCCATTTTTTGAAGAGTTTTTATCATAAATGGATGCTGTACTTTGTCAAAGGCCTTTTCTGCATCTATTGAGATGATCATGTGATTTTTGTCTCTCAATTTGTTGATATGGTGTATCACATTGATTGATTTGCAGATATTGAAGAATCCTTGCATGCCTGGGATGAACCCAACTTGATCGTGATGAATGAGCTTTTTGATGTGTTGCTGAATTCTGTTTGCTAGGATTTTGTTGAGGATTTTGGCATCTAGATTCATCAGTGAAATTCGCCTATAATTTTCTTTTTTTGTGATGTCTTTGCCTGGCTTTGGTATCAGCGTGATGGTGGCCTCGTAGAATGTGCTTGGAAGTGTTCCTTCCTGAGCAATTTTTTGGAAGAGTTTTAGAAGGACAGGCATTGAATCTATAGATGACATTTGGTAGTATGGTCATTTTCACAATATTGATTCTTCCGACCCAGGAACAGGGAATATTTCTCCATCTGTTTAAGTCTTCTTTAATGTCTCTCGTGAGTGTCCTGTAATTTTCTGTGTACAGTTCTTTTGTTTCTTTGGGTAGGTTTATTCCTAGATATTTGATTCTTTTGGTTGCGATGGTGAAGGGGATTGCCTCTTTGATTTCATTTTCTGATTTTTCATTGTTTGTGTATAGGAATGCCAGTGATTTCTGTATATTGATTTTGTATCCTGCGACTTTGCTGAATTCGCTGATTAACTCTAGTAGTTTTGTAATAGTGTCTTTGGGATTTTCTATGTATAATATCATGTCATCTGCAAATAGAGAGAGTTTGACTTCTTCTTTTCCAATCTGGATTCCTTTGATTTCTTTCTCTTCTCTTACTGATGTTGCTAGAACTTCCAGGACTATGTTGAATAAGAGTGGTGAAAGTGGACACCCTTGTCTTGTTCCTGATCTTAGAGGGAATGCTTTGAGTTTTTCACCATTGAGGATAATGTTCGCTGTGGGCTTCTCATATATGGCTTTCACTATGTTAAGATAAGTTCCTTCTATGCCCATTTTTTGAAGAGTTTTTATCATAAATGGATGCTGTACTTTGTCAAAGGCCTTTTCTGCATCTATTGAGATGATCATGTGATTTTTGTCTCTCAATTTGTTGATATGGTGTATCACATTGATTGATTTGCAGATGTTGAAGAATCCTTGCATGCCTGGGATGAACCCAACTTGATCGTGATGAATGAGCTTTTTGATGTGTTGCTGAATTCTGTTTGCTAGGATTTTGTTGAGGATTTTGGCATCTAGATTCATCAGTGAAATTCGCCTATAATTTTCTTTTTTTGTGATGTCTTTGCCTGGCTTTGGTATCAGCGTGATGGTGGCCTTGTAGAATGTGCTTGGAAGTGTTCCTTCCTGAGCAATTTTTTGGAAGAGTTTTAGAAGGACAGGCATTAGCTCTTCTTTAAATGTTTGGTAGAATTCACTTGTGAAACCATCTGGTCCTGGGCTTTTATTTTTGGGTAGATTTTTGATCACAAGGTCGATTTCTGAGCTTGTGATTGGCTTGTTCATAGTTTCTATTTCTTCCTGGTTGAGTCCTGGGAGATTAATCTTCTCTAAGAAACTGTCCATTTCTTCCAGGTTGTCCAGTTTGTTGCCATAGAGTTGTTCATAATAGTCTCTTACAATCCTTTGGATTTCTGCATTCTCTGTTGTAATCTCTCCTTTTTCATTTTTGATTTTGGTGATCTGGTTCTTCTCTCTCTTTTTCTTGATGAGTCTGGCCAGTGGTGTGTCGATTTTATTGACTTTTTCGAAGAACCAGCTTTTTGTTTTATTTGTCTTTACTATTGTTTCTTTCGTTTCTTTTTCATTTATTTCTGCTCTGATCTTTATGATTTCCCTTCTTCTGCTGGTCTTGGGGTATTTTTGTTCTTCTTTCTCCAGTTGTTTTAAGCGTAAGGTAAGGTCGTCTGTTTGAGATTTTCCTAGTTTCTTGAGGTGGGATTGAATTGCTGTAAACTTCCCTCTTAGAACCGCTTTTGCAGTATCCCATAGGTTTTGCACTGTCGTGTGTTCATTGTCATTTTCTTCTAGGAATTGTTTTATTTCTCCTTTGATTTGCTCGGTAATCAGTTGGTTTTTTAGGTATGTGTTGTTTAATCTCCATGTGTTTGTGTTTTTAGCGGTTTTTTTTTGATATCCTTAGGGCCCATGATCTGGGCATCTCCGCTTGCTAGCTTTTAGAACTCAGAGCTCAGGAACACCAGAGACTTGGTTTCGAGCCCATTCCTGGTCACCATCAATGGTATCATCTCCGCCAGCCTGCAGTAGGGGGTCCTGTCACTAGTGTGCGGCACAGCACCCCAGCTGAGGGCATACCCACTGCATTGATAAGACTGCCCCCTGGCTTTTCTCCCCTTCTCTAGACTCACCAGTCTTGTCCTTGGGACTGATCCCCTGAAATTCAAAGCCTGCAATACCTGCCACAGCCGTTGTACAATCTCAGCCTCAGAAGCGTATTCTGGAGGGTACTGTGTGGGTGTGCTGGAGCCAGGACCGTGGGGCAAGACTCTCACCGCTGTGCACAATCAGCTCACATAGTTGGCTATCAGATCCTGGTCACTCAACACAGTCAGCTCTTGAGATTCTAGAGCCTGGGGTCCTTCTGCCCAGCCAAGCATCTGTCTCTGTGTTTTTTGGTCTTAGAAGCCTGTCATAAAAATAAAACACTCTCCCCTTATTAGGAATTTTAATCCCTCTCTCCAGCACCCTACACAGTACTGGCTGTGTCACCCAAGCAGATAGACGGGTTCTACAAAACCCAAAGTGCCAGTTAAAACCACCACAGGGCTGTCGAGTATGAGATTTCTTTTATTAAGGATATACCTCCTTTTGGAAGGGAGAACCATTCACAGTAGTGAGGAACCCTTTTGAGATAGATGAATCTGTGGTTTTAAACATGTGAGAGATGGGTAGTATGACTGAAGAGCTCCGGTTAAATTTCTTTCTCCAGTTGTTTTAAGCGTAAGGTAAGGTCGTCTGTTTGAGATTTTCCTAGTTTCTTGAGGTGGGATTGAATTGCTGTAAACTTCCCTCTTAGAACTGCTTTTGCAGTATCCCATAGGTTTTGCACTGTCGTGTGTTCATTGTCATTTTCTTCTAGGAATTGTTTTATTTCTCCTTTGATTTGCTCGGTAATCAGTTGGTTTTTTAGGTATGTGTTGTTTAATCTCCATGTGTTTGTGTTTTTAGCGGTTTTTTTTTGATATCCTTAGGGCCCATGATCTGGGCATCTCCGCTTGCTAGCTTTTAGAACTCAGAGCTCAGGAACACCAGAGACTTGGTTTCGAGCCCATTCCTGGTCACCATCAATGGTATCATCTCCGCCAGCCTGCAGTAGGGGGTCCTGTCACTAGTGTGCGGCACAGCACCCCAGCTGAGGGCATACCCACTGCATTGATAAGACTGCCCCCTGGCTTTTCTCCCCTTCTCTAGACTCACCAGTCTTGTCCTTGGGACTGATCCCCTGAAATTCAAAGCCTGCAATACCTGCCACAGCCGTTGTACAATCTCAGCCTCAGAAGCGTATTCTGGAGGGTACTGTGTGGGTGTGCTGGAGCCAGGACCGTGGGGCAAGACTCTCACCGCTGTGCACAATCAGCTCACATAGTTGGCTATCAGATCCTGGTCACTCAACACAGTCAGCTCTTGAGATTCTAGAGCCTGGGGTCCTTCTGCCCAGCCAAGCATCTGTCTCTGTGTTTTTAGGTCTTAGAAGCCTGTCATAAAAATAAAACACTCTCCCCTTATTAGGAATTTTAATCCCTCTCTCCAGCACCCTACACAGTACTGGCTGTGTCACCCAAGCAGATAGACGGGTTCTACAAAACCCAAAGTGCCAGTTAAAACCACCACAGGGCTGTCGAGTATGAGATTTCTTTTATTAAGGATATACCTCCTTTTGGAAGGGAGAACCATTCACAGTAGTGAGGAACCCTTTTGAGATAGATGAATCTGTGGTTTTAAACATGTGAGAGATGGGTAGTATGACTGAAGAGCTCCGGTTAAATTTCTTATTTTGTCTTTAATAATTTAAATGCAAACAGCCACACATGGTGCTCGCTTCGGCAGCACATATACTAAAATTGGAACGATACAGAGAAGATTAGCGGGGCCCCTGCGCAAGGATGACTCGCAAATTCGCGAGACAGCCACACACGGCTGGTGACGGCTGTACTGCACAGGGCCAAATTACACTCCGTATTTCCTGACGCCTAGACCAGCATTCTTTTTTTTTTTTTTAAACTTTTAGAACTCAATTATGAGATTCTTTTTTTTTCCATTTTGGCCTCTTTTTATTGATTTTTTATTTATTTATTTTTCATCCATTTTTATTCTCTGTACAGGCCTCCCATCGCAGTGGCCTGTCTCGCTGCAGAGCTCTGGCTCTGGGTGCATGCGCTCCAGAGCGCTGGCTCGTAATTGGACACACCGGTCCAGCCGCTCTGTGGCACATGGGATCTTCCCGGGCCAGGGATGGAACCGGTGCCCCTTGCACTGAAAGGCAGACTCTTTACCCACTGGACCACCAGCGAAGCCCTAGACTGGCATTCTTGCAGTGTCACAGTATGTTTCTTTCTACTTTTTTGAAACTACCCACCAACCTGAGTTTATCACAAAGATTTGGCTGGGAGAACAAAACAAAACAAAATGCAAAATGATAGCAGAAAAATCTTTAAAGAAATGGTTCGTTAAGCACCTTGTTTTGTAGTTTATGAAAAGACCAAAAGGTCAGGTCACAGCTCCACACACAGTGGTCCCCCGTCATCTGAGGCTTTGGCTACCAGTGGTCAATACCAGGTTCATAGTATTGAATGGACACCTCCAGAAATAAACAATGTATAAGTTTTAAACTATGTGCTCTTCTGAGTGTTGAGATGAAATCTCGTGCTCTCCCATCAGGACACGAACCATGCTGTGTGGGACACCCAATTCACTTTTAGAGTATCAGAACCTCCTTTTGGAAGGAGAACCAAAAAGTGCCAGTTAAAACCACCACGGGGTAGTGAGGAACCCTTTTGAGATCGATGAATCTGTGGTTTTAAACATGTGAGAGATGGGTAGTATGACTGAAGAGCTCCGGTTAAATTTCTTATTTTGTCTTTAATAATTTAAATGCAAACAGCCACACATGGTGCTCGCTTCGGCAGCACATATACTAAAATTGGAACGATACAGAGAAGATTAGCGGGGCCCCTGCGCAAGGATGACTCGCAAATTCGCGAGACAGCCACACACGGCTGGTGACGGCTGTACTGCACAGGGCCAAATTACACTCCGTATTTCCTGACGCCTAGACCAGCATTCTTTTTTTTTTTTTTTAAACTTTTAGAACTCAATTATGAGATTCTTTTTTTTTCCATTTTGGCCTCTTTTTATTGATTTTTTATTTATTTATTTTTCATCCATTTTTATTCTCTGTACAGGCCTCCCATCGCAGTGGCCTGTCTCGCTGCAGAGCTCTGGCTCTGGGTGCATGCGCTCCAGAGCGCTGGCTCGTAATTGGACACACCGGTCCAGCCGCTCTGTGGCACATGGGATCTTCCCGGGCCAGGGATGGAACCGGTGCCCCTTGCACTGAAAGGCAGACTCTTTACCCACTGGACCACCAGCGAAGCCCTAGACTGGCATTCTTGCAGTGTCACAGTATGTTTCTTTCTACTTTTTTGAAACTACCCACCAACCTGAGTTTATCACAAAGATTTGGCTGGGAGAACAAAACAAAACAAAATGCAAAATGATAGCAGAAAAATCTTTAAAGAAATGGTTCGTTAAGCACCTTGTTTTGTAGTTTATGAAAAGACCAAAAGGTCAGGTCACAGCTCCACACACAGTGGTCCCCCGTCATCTGAGGCTTTGGCTACCAGTGGTCAATACCAGGTTCATAGTATTGAATGGACACCTCCAGAAATAAACAATGTATAAGTTTTAAACTATGTGCTCTTCTGAGTGTTGAGATGAAATCTCGTGCTCTCCCATCAGGACACGAACCACGCCTTCCTCCAGTCCAGCTATGCTGTGTGGGACACCCAATCACTCAGTAGCTGTCTAGAGTATCAGACTGACTGCACAGTATCGCAGTGCTTATCTTCAGTTAACCCTTTTTTACTTAATAACTGTTCTAAAGTGCTAGAGTAGGGATGCTGGTCATGAGGACCTTCTCTTATTATGCCTAATTTATAAATTACACTTTGGTCAAGATGGCAGAGTAGGAGGACATGGAGTTTGTGTCTCCTCGCAGGTACAGAAGCAGGTGAGGGGGCGGTTTGGAGAGGTTCCCTCAGAGTGCCTGCTGGGCACCAGACAAAGATATAACATAAAAAGAAAATGACAGGCCAATATCACTGATGAACGTAGATGCAAAAATCCTCAACAAAACACTAGCAAACAGAATCCAAAAACACATTTAAAGGATCATGCACCATGATCAAGTGAGATTTATCCCAGGGGTGCAAACAGAAGCATAAATAAAATTAAATTAAAAACAACACCATATGATTATCTCAACAGATGGAGAAAAAGCTTTTCACAAAAGTCAACACTTGTGAGAGAAACTCTCCACAGAAAATGGGCATAGAGGGAAACTACCTCACCATAATAAAGACTTTATGCAACAAATCCACAGCAAACATCAGTCTCACTGGTGAAAAGCTGAAAGCACTTCTTTTTTTTTTTAATGTTTTTTCATTTGACTGCATTGAGTCTTAGTTTGGCACGTGAGAGCTTCTGTTGCAGTGCGTGGGTTTCTCACCTGAGAAACTTTGTTCTCCCTGCACCTGACTGAGGTGCTATGGCACTAGATCACCAGAGAAGTTCCTGAAAGCACTTCTTTTAAGAACAGTAACGAAACAAGGATGGCCACTCTTACCAGGATAATTCAACACGGTTTTGGAAGTGCCAGCCACAACAATCAAAGGTGAAAAAGAAATAAAAGAAATCCAAATTGGAAAAGAAGTTAAACTGTCAATGTTTGCACAGTACACAGAAAATCCTACAGATGCCACCAGAAAACTAATGGTGGCTATCAATGAATCTGGTAAAGTTGCTGGATATAAAATTAATGAACAGAAGTCTCTTGCATCCAAATACACTAGCAAGGAAAAGATCAGGAAGAGATTTTAAGAGAATGATCCCATTTTCTATTGCAAAGGTCCATATAGTCAAAGCTATGGCTTTTCCAGTAGTCATGTACGGATGTCAGAATTGGGTCATAAAGAAGACTGAGTGCTGAAAAACTGATTCTTTTGAATTGTGGTGCCAGAGAAGACTCTTGAGAGTATTCTTGGACTGCAAGGAGATTAAAGGAAATCAACCCTGAATATTCATTGAAAGGACTGACGCTGAAGCTCCAATACTTTGGCCACCTGATGCGAAGAGTCAACTCATTGGAAAAGGCCCTAATGCTGGGAAAGACAGAAAGCAAAGGAGCAGGGGGAGACAGAGGATGAGACAGTTAGATGGCATCACTAACTCAATGGACATGAATTTGAGTAAACTCCAGTAGATAGTAGAGGAGCCTGGTGTGCTACAGTCCATGAGGTGGAAAAGAGTGCAGACATGAAAAAACTTAAAAAAATAAAAACAAAGGCAGCCATGATGGATTTATCCAGGGTGCAAACAGAAGCATAAATAAAATTAAATTAAAAACAACACCATATGATTATCTCAACAGATGGAGAAAAAGCTTTTCACAAAAGTCAACACTTGTGAGAGAAACTCTCCACAGAAAATGGGCATAGAGGGAAACTACCTCACCATAATAAAGACTTTATGCAACAAATCCACAGCAAACATCAGTCTCACTGGTGAAAAGCTGAAAGCACTTTTTTTTTTAATGTTTTTTCATTTGACTGCATTGAGTCTTAGTTTGGCACGTGAGAGCTTCTGTTGCAGTGCGTGGGTTTCTCACCTGAGAAACTTTGTTCTCCCTGCACCTGACTGAGGTGCTATGGCACTAGATCACCAGAGAAGTTCCTGAAAGCACTTCTTTTAAGAACAGTAACGAAACAAGGATGGCCACTCTTACCAGGATAATTCAACACGGTTTTGGAAGTGCCAGCCACAACAATCAAAGGTGAAAAAGAAATAAAAGAAATCCAAATTGGAAAAGAAGTTAAACTGTCAATGTTTGCACAGTACACAGAAAATCCTACAGATGCCACCAGAAAACTAATGGTGGCTATCAATGAATCTGGTAAAGTTGCTGGATATAAAATTAATGAACAGAAGTCTCTTGCATCCAAATACACTAGCAAGGAAAAGATCAGGAAGAGATTTTAAGAGAATGATCCCATTTTCTATTGCAAAGGTCCATATAGTCAAAGCTATGGCTTTTCCAGTAGTCATGTACGGATGTCAGAATTGGGTCATAAAGAAGACTGAGTGCTGAAAAACTGATTCTTTTGAATTGTGGTGCCAGAGAAGACTCTTGAGAGTATTCTTGGACTGCAAGGAGATTAAAGGAAATCAACCCTGAATATTCATTGAAAGGACTGACGCTGAAGCTCCAATACTTTGGCCACCTGATGCGAAGAGTCAACTCATTGGAAAAGGCCCTAATGCTGGGAAAGACAGAAAGCAAAGGAGCAGGGGGAGACAGAGGATGAGACAGTTAGATGGCATCACTAACTCAATGGACATGAATTTGAGTAAACTCCAGTAGATAGTAGAGGAGCCTGGTGTGCTACAGTCCATGAGGTGGAAAAGAGTCAGACATGACTTAGCTACTGAACAACAACAAATTACTCAGCCATAAAAAGGAATAAAATTGGGTCATTTATAGAGAGTGTGGATGGACCTAGAGGCTGTCATATAGGGCAAATTAGAAAAATGAATATTGTATATTAATGCATATATGTGGAATCTAGAAAAGTGATACAGATGAACCTATATCCAGGGCAGGAATGGAGACACAGATGTAGAGAACAGACATGGGAGTGGGGGCAGAGAGCAGAAGGTGGAACACATTGGGAGATTAGGACTAACATGTGTAAAACTACTATGTGTCAAACAGCTAGTGGGAACCTGTAGACAGCACAGGGAGCTCAGCTCAGCGTTCGGTGATGACCTAAGATGACCTAGTGGTGGGAAGGGAGGCCCAAAGGCATGGGAGGGCATATATGCATACATAATAGCTGATTTCCTTCGTTGCTAACTAACACAATAAAGAAACCTCAATTAAAAAAAGTGGAATAGGGCTTCCCTGGTGGTCCAGTGAGTAAGGAGACTGCCTTGCAGTGCAAGGGGCACCAGTTCGATCCCTGGCCCAGGAAGATCCCAAATGCCACAGAGCGGCTGGACCGGTGTGTCCAATTACAAGCCAGTGCTCTGGAGCACATGCACCCAGAGCCAGTGCTCTGCAACGAGACACCACTGCAATGGGAGGCCCACACAGGCCAATGAATAAAGATTGATGAAAATAAATAAATAAAAAACCAATAAAAGGAGACCAAAATTTTTTTTTAATCTTAAAAAAAGAATTAAAATGAATAACTAATGAGAACCTACTGTATAGCACAGGGGGAAAAAAAAGAAGGTATAATCTGTAGAACATATATTAAATTTACCTTACAAATGCGTTCCAATATACACTGGGTGCACACAAATACTGTTTGATTCCACTTATATGAGGTACACGGACTAGTCAAATTCATAGTCAGAAAGTACTTTGGTAGATACAGAGGGTTGAGGGGTGGGGGGAGGAGGAACAGGGAGCCTGTGTTTAATGAGGACAGAGTTTCAGTTAGAAAGGTGAACAGTTCAGGAGATGGATGACGAGAGGTGCAGAGGGTGCACAATTAAATGTACTTAGTGCCGCTCGACTGTACAGTTAAATATGGCTAAAACTGTATGCTCTATATTATGTGATTTTTACCACAATAAAAAAATTTTTAAGTTTTTCCTGTAAGTGTATGTATAGACAACATAGTGTGTGAGTGTGTATATATATATTTACACACACATATTATGTCGCTCTACACTAGCACGGTCAGTACATATATAGATATGCACATATATATATGTACACACACACACACACACACACCACTGGGAGTCTGGGAACATATTACCCTCCTCCCTCCGCACACAGACAAGAGTGTTCCTGCAATACTATAATAAGACTGCAGAAACAAGAATAAATTAGTCCTACTTCCACCTGCAGAGAAGGGTCACATGACAGAGATAAAGCAAACAGCTCTCTGAGCCTTGAGGTTCTGGGCCTGATTTTTCCACTGGGTCAATCTACTGTCCCTTTTGCTTCAGCAAAAACAAATGAGACTTTTCTGATAAGCAAAGAAAATAAGAAGCCAATGAACAAGCCGGGCAAACAGTATTAGCAGGCCTGCAAGAGATAACATTTTTAGCTGCCACCGAGCGGCTGGACCGGTGTGTCCAATTACAAGCCAGTGCTCTGGAGCACATGCACCCAGAGCCAGTGCTCTGCAACGAGACACCACTGCAATGGGAGGCCCACACAGGCCAATGAATAAAGATTGATGAAAATAAATAAATAAAAAACCAATAAAAGGAGACCAAAATTTTTTTTTAATCTTAAAAAAAGAATTAAAATGAATAACTAATGAGAACCTACTGTATAGCACAGGGGGAAAAAAAAGAAGGTATAATCTGTAGAACATATATTAAATTTACCTTACAAATGCGTTCCAATATACACTGGGTGCACACAAATACTGTTTGATTCCACTTATATGAGGTACACGGACTAGTCAAATTCATAGTCAGAAAGTACTTTGGTAGATACAGAGGGTTGAGGGGTGGGGGGAGGAGGAACAGGGAGCCTGTGTTTAATGAGGACAGAGTTTCAGTTAGAAAGGTGAACAGTTCAGGAGATGGATGACGAGAGGTGCAGAGGGTGCACAATTAAATGTACTTAGTGCCGCTCGACTGTACAGTTAAATATGGCTAAAACTGTATGCTCTATATTATGTGATTTTTACCACAATAAAAAAATTTTTAAGTTTTTCCTGTAAGTGTATGTATAGACAACATAGTGTGTGAGTGTGTATATATATATTTACACACACATATTATGTCGCTCTACACTAGCACGGTCAGTACATATATAGATATGCACATATATATATGTACACACACACACACACACACACCACTGGGAGTCTGGGAACATATTACCCTCCTCCCTCCGCACACAGACAAGAGTGTTCCTGCAATACTATAATAAGACTGCAGAAACAAGAATAAATTAGTCCTACTTCCACCTGCAGAGAAGGGTCACATGACAGAGATAAAGCAAACAGCTCTCTGAGCCTTGAGGTTCTGGGCCTGATTTTTCCACTGGGTCAATCTACTGTCCCTTTTGCTTCAGCAAAAACAAATGAGACTTTTCTGATAAGCAAAGAAAATAAGAAGCCAATGAACAAGCCGGGCAAACAGTATTAGCAGGCCTGCAAGAGATAAACCACGTTAGTTATTCTTTAGCTGTTCCCACTAACAAACACCGGAAGCTGGACCTGTCCTTCAGGAAGCTAATTACTCTGACTCCATATGCATTACACTGTGCACCGGGGATTCCTCTCCCCTCTACACTCCCTTATAGCATGCTTCCTTTCAGAAAGTAGTTCAGAAAAGACCAACCTCAGTTACTGAGTTATCTGATGCCAGGTGTAGCCGTTTTGTAATTCAGTAAAAAGGCAAGACTTTTAGGAGGATGTAAAGGCCTCTCCCTGTTTCCCAGGGAAGGAGGAGGGCGAGCAGTTCTGGAGGCACTAGCCCGCTGTATGCCCTCTTTGCCTGGCAAAAACTAAAGCTACGCTTTCTCCTTCCTCCAAAATTCTCTCTTTTCAGGCTGGGTGCAGAGAGAGCCAATATCCTGGCCCCACTTTTCACTTTTCAGACGCTGGGTTAGACACGAGGCAGATCAACATCATTAGCAAATTCTCATCATTAGCAAATTCGTCCCACCTGCTCTCCAGGCACCACTCTGTGATTTGCTTGTTTTGGCGCAGACCACACTGAGGACGCATCAGGTGCTAAGCATAAGATATAAATTATCATTCTCAACGCAGCCGCACACGTACATTAATTATATTACTTTATTCTCACCGCATCCCCTTTGGGGTACCTGGAGGTTAAATAACTTGGCCCAAGTCACACAGTGAAAAGCAAAACTGGGACAGCTTTTCTCCACCTCTTTAGCACGGCGCTAGGGTCTGAAACCTGGGGTAGCAACACGGGCTGCAAAGGCGAGAGAGGAGCTGCCTGGGCGGGTGCCCGCGGCTCTTACCTCTCTATCTCCAGCGCTGCCACCGTCCGCTTTTGTAGACCTTCTCACTGAGGACGCGAATGCTGTTGGGCGTGAGGGGCGCAAAGTCTTTCTCCGAGTTCACGGGGGCCGCTTGGGAGGGTCTCGGGGCCCCGCGACTCCTCAGCCCGGGCCGCCGGGGCCGCGCCGCCACCAGGGGAGTCTGCAGCTCCGTGCTGCCCCCGGCTCCGGCTCATGACCACGACGCCCCGGGCCCACTTGTTTCGTTCCGCCACCGCGCGCCGTCTCAGGACCCAGGGCCTGAACCCCGTCTTGGTACCCCTGCCCCTGGCCGCCCAACAGTTCAGGAGACCCGCTCTACGCCAACACCTACAAGCGCGCTCGTTACCTGGGCACAGGTGTCTCTGCAGCCGCTTCCGCCGCTGGGACCCGCCCCTCGTTGGCCACGCCCCCCGCGCGTTCTGGGTGTGTTGGCCACGCCCCCGCAGGGCTGTGGCTTCCCCCCGCCAGCCCACTCCTAACTTCCACACCAGCAGTTTGAGTCTAGTTTGAGACCTCCTGAATGGGGTCGTCCATTCCCTGTAGACAACGGCCCGGTTGTCTACAAGAAGGTTGGCACGTGGTAGGCGTGTGACGGTGCTCCTGAGAACGGACTCCTGGAGCCTGACACGCTTAGCATAATTTATTTAGTACTTACTGAATATGGTATTCATTCAGTGTTTAGTCACCATTTTTTCATATGACAACGTGCATTATAGTGAGAGGGTGCTGGTGAAACTAGACACGGTACCTGAATTTTGAACTGCACAAAGCAGTTTCTCCAACAGCAGTGTGACTTTGCTGGAGTGTCAGGGCAAACTGTTGAAAGTGTAAGAAGCTTGGGAGATTCCACACTCAGGGTCTGGCAGGCCCTCCTGACGTCACAATATAATCCCCTTTGACCTGAGGCCTGTCTAACTCAGAAAAGTGTTTAGACTCACCAGGATGCCATACTCACCAAGGCCTCCGTGTAGAATAAATGGCGTCACAGCGCCATATTCATATCGTTTTCCACGCACAATGCTCTCCAGGATTGTGCCGCCTGGGCCCTGATCTCTTCTGAACACCCCCCAGTGAGATGTCTCCTGGTTTGCATGGCTGAGAAAATGTTCTTTCAAGTGTAACTTCCATGAGCCCTTGTCAGGATGCTTGTTTTCACCAAGCCTTTCCTCCAGCCCTCTGCTGATCTATGCTGTCATTCCAAACTTGCCAATATGGAACAATTATGTCATTGCCTTTTTTGAGACCAAGGAAACTTACGAATCATGTACAGGAAAGCAATGTATCCCAACTCAAGTCAGCCTGGAAGGGCATTCACGGTGGGGTAGGGTCTGAGCTGGGTGCTTGGTCCCAGGGAGGCGCATCTCCAGGCCTGTGAGGCTTGGGCCCTGGACTCAGTGGCTGGTGGAAGCTGACACGGGCTGAGGCAGAGGAACTGCCCCTGGCCACCTAAAGGGATCGTTCTGCTGGTGGTGATAACAGGAACTGAGCATTTTCTGTGGTATCCAGTGTCTGGGATGGTGACTGGGAGCCCTGCAGCCTAAAGGGAGCACAGCTGAGCCTTGACCTTCACAGTCAGAGGAATCTCGGAGTCTTATCGCACTCTGACTGGATGCTGTAGCCAATTTCTGCATAGCTTCCTCCATCTTTCCTGCATTCTTAAGAACTGCTTATCACACTAGGTTTAAAAGTGTTGAAAAGGTACCCTTATTCTAGACGGACTCCTGGAGCCTGACACGCTTAGCTTTTTTAAACTTACTGAATATGGTATTCATTCAGTGTTTAGTCACCATTTTTCATATGACAACGTGCATTATAGTGAGAGGGTGCTGGTGAAACTAGACACGGTACCTGAATTTTGAACTGCACAAAGCAGTTTCTCCAACAGCAGTGTGACTTTGCTGGAGTGTCAGGGCAAACTGTTGAAAGTGTAAGAAGCTTGGGAGATTCCACACTCAGGGTCTGGCAGGCCCTCCTGACGTCACAATATAATCCCCTTTGACCTGAGGCCTGTCTAACTCAGAAAAGTGTTTAGACTCACCAGGATGCCATACTCACCAAGGCCTCCGTGTAGAATAAATGGCGTCACAGCGCCATATTCATATCGTTTTCCACGCACAATGCTCTCCAGGATTGTGCCGCCTGGGCCCTGATCTCTTCTGAACACCCCCCAGTGAGATGTCTCCTGGTTTGCATGGCTGAGAAAATGTTCTTTCAAGTGTAACTTCCATGAGCCCTTGTCAGGATGCTTGTTTTCACCAAGCCTTTCCTCCAGCCCTCTGCTGATCTATGCTGTCATTCCAAACTTGCCAATATGGAACAATTATGTCATTGCCTTTTTTGAGACCAAGGAAACTTACGAATCATGTACAGGAAAGCAATGTATCCCAACTCAAGTCAGCCTGGAAGGGCATTCACGGTGGGGTAGGGTCTGAGCTGGGTGCTTGGTCCCAGGGAGGCGCATCTCCAGGCCTGTGAGGCTTGGGCCCTGGACTCAGTGGCTGGTGGAAGCTGACACGGGCTGAGGCAGAGGAACTGCCCCTGGCCACCTAAAGGGATCGTTCTGCTGGTGGTGATAACAGGAACTGAGCATTTTCTGTGGTATCCAGTGTCTGGGATGGTGACTGGGAGCCCTGCAGCCTAAAGGGAGCACAGCTGAGCCTTGACCTTCACAGTCAGAGGAATCTCGGAGTCTTATCGCACTCTGACTGGATGCTGTAGCCAATTTCTGCATAGCTTCCTCCATCTTTCCTGCATTCTTAAGAACTGCTTATCACACTAGGTTTAAAAGTGTTGAAAAGGTACCCTTTCAGAAGAAGCTGGGGGTGTGCCAACTGCTCCCCTAGAATGAAGAACATTCAGGGGTGGGTACCCATTTCACTCACTAGGCTGTAAGCAGAGTTGGTGAGATTCTCTCCAGGGCTCTGAGGAAGAGCCTTAGGGCTGTGGGTTCAGCAGAGGTTCAAGATCTGCTGGGGCCTTTAAAGCTGCCCCTTAGCAGTGTGCACACAACCCCTAAAGAGGTCATTAACAAGCAGATTCTGACTCAGTAGGTCTGGGTCAGGCCTGGGAGCCTGCATTTCCATGTGACAAAGGTGTGATGTGAGGAGGCCCGAGGTTTCAGAGCTGTGCTGACCATGTGGGATCCTCACATGGGCACAGTGAGGAGCATCCCCCCAGAACCTGGTGGAAATGCACATTCTCAGCCCGCCTAAACCTGCTAAATCAGGCTCTCTGAGTGTGGGGCCAAGCAGTCTGTGGTTCATCCAGTCCTCAGAGTCATTCTGACAAATACCAAGAAACCACTGGTTTCTTCAGACTCTACATATTTTCTGGTTAGAGGACAAGTTCCTTAGCTCTGTGGCCTCTCAGTTTGCTGCTTGGGGCGTTGTTTGCTCAGTTAATCACTGGGAGTATCTGTTGTCTTGTTTTTCGACTTTATTCCTACCAGCCAGGTCTTCGGTGGTTACAAACAGGAACTATCAAGTGTCTGCAGACTACACGAAGGGCTTCATCTGGTAGGGCTGTGCGTCAAGTGTAATGGGCTGAGGGCTGCGGGGAGGTGTGAAAAGGAGGATGGATCTCTGTCCATTAGAAAACACCTCCAGTAGCTATCAGGTCCTGTTAAAATACAGGTTGCTGGGCTGCACCTCCGGGGTTTCTGACTCAGTAGGTCTGGGGCTAGCCCTGAGAAATTGAATTTTTTAAATCTTATTTTATTTTATGCTTACAGGGTTTTGTTGTTTACCACCACACGTCGACCTGAATCCTCCATAGCTATACATACATCCCCTCCCTGAACCTCCCATCTCCCTCCCCATCCCACCCTTCCAGGTCGCCACAGAGCCTTTGTTTGAGATCCTCTAGTCCCACAGCATATTCCCCCCACCTCACGCCAATGTCCATAAGACTGTTCTCCATGTCTACCTCTCCATTGCTGCTTTGCATATTCATTTATCAGCACCATCTTTCTAGATGCCATATGTATGTGTCAGTGTACAATATTTATCTTTCTCTCTCTGACATACTTCACTCTGTATAATAGGTTCTAGATTCATCCATCTCATTAGAACAGACTCAATGCATTTCTTTTTATGGCTGAGTAATATTCCATTGTATATGTACTACAGCTTCTTTATCCATTCATCTGTCGATGGACAGCTATGTTGCTTCTGTGTTCTAGCTATTATAAATAGTGCTGCAATGAACAGTGGGATGCATGTGTCTCTTTCAATTTTGATTTGTTCAGGGTATGTGCCCAGTAGGGGGACTGCTGGGTCATATGGTGGCTCTACTCCTAGTTTTTGAGGAATCGCCACAGTCTTCCATAGTGGCTGTATCAGTGCACATTCCCACCAACAGTGCAAGAGGGTTCCCTTTCCTCTACACTCTCTCCAGCATTTGCTGTTTGTAGATTTTTTTTCTTTTATTTTGGGGGGGACGGGTTGGGGAGGGAGGGGGTGAGCGGGCCACTTCTATTGGTCTTTCATTTCTCTATTTTCATCTGTATTTGTTCTTTGGCTCTTGTGGGCCTCCCATCGCGGTGGCCTCTGTTGTCGCAGAGCGCCAGCTCCGGGCGCATGCGTTCCAGAGCTCTGGCTCGGTAATTGCCGCTCCGCGGCACGTGGGATCTTTCCAGGCCAGGGATCAAACCAGCGCCCCTTGCACTGCAAGGCGGTGTCCTTACCCACTGGACCACCAGGGAAACTCTGTTTGTAGATTTTTTGATGATGATTATTCTGAGTGGTGTGAGGTAATGCCTCATTGTAGTTTTGATTTGCATTTCTCTAACAATGAGCGATGTTGACCATCTTTCCATGTGTTTGTTGACCATCTGTATATCTCTTTCTTTTTTTTAAGGCTTTAAAGGCCTCATTTTTTTTTTAAATTTTGGCCTCTTTTATTGGTTTATTTATCTATTTATTTTCACCCATCTTTATTTTTTGGCCTGTGTGGACCTCCCACTGCAGCAGCCTCTCTCACTGCAGAGCACCAGCTGTGGGCATGTGCACTCCAGAGCACTGGCTTATAATTGGACACAATGGCCCAGCCCGTCCATGACATGTGGGATCTTCCTGGGCCAGGGATCAAACCGGTGTCTCTTGCACTGGAAGGTGGACTCTTTACCCACTGGACCACCAGGGAAGCCCTGTATGTCTTCTTTGGAGAGATATCTATTTAGGTCTTTTTTCCCATTTTTTGATTGCGTTGTTTTTTTGGTGTTGAGTTGTCTGAGCTGCTTGTATATTTTGGAAATTAATTCTTTGTCAGTTGTTTCATTTGCTATTATTTTCTCCCATTCTGAAGGTTTTCTTTTCACTTTGTTTATAGTTTCTTTTGCTGTGCAAACTCTTTTACATTTAATTAGGTCCCACATTTCTATTTTGTGTCTTTATTTCCATTACTCTAGGAGGCAGGTCATAGAAGATCCTGCTTTGATTTACGTGTTTTGCTCAGACTCTAGCTCACTGCCCTGAAGTCAGGAAACTGTCCCAGGGCAGAAAGGACAGTCATAGGACTCATTTCATAAATTGGATTCCTTTAATTAGAATATTTGTCAAATAGCTGTGGACTTTTTTCCTCCAGTTATGTTGTAAAGTATTTTTCTGCCCTTTATTATCTTGTTTTTCTGTTTCAGGAGCTTGTATTAGATGAGTATTAGAACTTCTTGATTTATATTTCAGGTGTCATATTTCCTCTCAGCTTTACTGATATACAACTCACGTTTATACAATTTACCTGTTTCGGTTGTACACTTTAGTGTTTTTTTGGTATAATCACAAAGTGGTTGAACCACCACCACCCTCAATTTTAGAACATTTTCATCACCCCTAAAAGAAGCCCTGTACCTAGGAACAATCATCCCCACGATCCCCTAACCCACCCCCTCCAGTCCTAGGCACCACTAGCCTTCTTTTTGCTCCTGTAGACTTGTCTATTCTGGACATTTCCTATAAACACAAAGCAGCTACTATCAGCCATTGTGATTGGCTTTGTTCAGTTAGCGTAATGTCTACAGGGTTCCTTTCAGTGTTGCACATCTCAGTACTTTGTTCCCATCGCTTTTTATTGCCAAGTAATATTCTGTTGTATTTGTCTGCTCACCAGTGGGTGGAAATTTAGGTTGTTTCCATTTTATCATCTTATGTATAATACTACTATGAATATTTATGTATAGGTTTTTTTTTTTTTAAGATTTATTTATTTATTTATTTTGGGCAGGGGTCGGGTTGGGGAGGGAGGGGAGTGGGCGGGCCACTTCTATTGGTCTTTCATTTCTCTATTTTCATCCGTCTTTGTTCTTTGGCCTGTGTGGGCCTCCTATCGCAGTGGCGTCTGTCGTCGCAGAGCACCAGCTCTGGGCGCATGCGCTCCAGAGCTCCGGCTCGGTGATTGGACACATCAGTCCAGCCGCTCCGCGGCACGTGGGATCTTCCCAGGCCAGGGCTCGAACCGGCGCCCCTTGCACTGCAAGGTGGTGTCCTAACCCACTGGACCACCAGGGGAAGCCCTATGTATAGGTTTTTGTGTGGACATATGTTTTCATTATGTTGGGTACAAACTGCTGAATTCTGTGGTAGCTGTATTGTATCTATTTGAGGAAATGCCAGACTGTCCTGCCAAGCAGCTTCAGCTTCACTCTTTCACTCCCACCAGCAAGGCACGGAAGATCCATTTTCTCCACACCCTTGCCAGTACCTGTTATTATTTCCTTTCATTCTTGCCATTTCTTCGGGCCCAGGTGCTATGTTTCTTTTCACTTTAAAAATCCTTCCCGGCATGATTCCATCCTCCATCTTGGCATCAAGCACTGTCTGTAGGTGGATAATTCTTGTATATTCTCTTCAGCCCTGACCTCTCAGTGAGCCACTGATCCGTATGCTCCCTGTCCTCAAAACATTTGTGCCATTTTGTAATTGGGCATTCAGGGTGCAGTTATGTGATGACTGTCCACCTCCCTCCGCTGGACTGTGTGCTCCAGGAGAACAGAGGCCGTGCCTATTTCGGATCGCTGCTGTGTGACCAGCACGGAGTCTAGCGAATGGCACTTGTGCTCCAGAGATGCTGGCTGAATGGATGAATGGGTGAGGAGAAACAGCTCCTGCGTGGAAGACCCTGTGGAGTCTTGGAGTCACTGGCTCTGAGAGCAGTCCTGACTCTGACGTCACTAGCTGTGTCGAGAGCTCAGCCTGACGCTGGAGGCGCTCCCTCAGAAAAGGGATCTTCTGCTATTCTTATTATGGTCTGGCCCAGTTTTACCTATTGCCTCAGGATTTAAATGATTCTGCTGCCTTGAGGGCTTGGCACGGGCCTACATGTTGGCTGGCTATCTGGTCTCATCTTAAATAGTCTGGTTACCCTAAATGGTCAGACTAGTAGGACAAGGGAGAGCATCTTCACCCCCCGACATCAGGATCTCAACCTTGGGGCCAAACCTAAATCAAATAAAATCCAGTGCGATCCATCAGAGGAAACCATTCATCACACAATACCCCTTATAGCTGGAGTCCAAAATGATACAAACATACTCATTGACAAAGAAGAAGGGAAAACACAGCCTTAGAAAGGAATTTAAGGTGGCCAAAGGGGATGGTTGTAGGGGACATGGGAATACCCAAGGCGGTCCCTAGGACCTACAGTTTTGTGGACATATGTTTTCATTATGTTGGGTACAAACTGCTGAATTCTGTGGTAGCTGTATTGTATCTATTTGAGGAAATGCCAGACTGTCCTGCCAAGCAGCTTCAGCTTCACTCTTTCACTCCCACCAGCAAGGCACGGAAGATCCATTTTCTCCACACCCTTGCCAGTACCTGTTATTATTTCCTTTCATTCTTGCCATTTCTTCGGGCCCAGGTGCTATGTTTCTTTTCACTTTAAAATCCTTCCCGGCATGATTCCATCCTCCATCTTGGCATCAAGCACTGTCTGTAGGTGGATAATTCTTGTATATTCTCTTCAGCCCTGACCTCTCAGTGAGCCACTGATCCGTATGCTCCCTGTCCTCAAAACATTTGTGCCATTTTGTAATTGGGCATTCAGGGTGCAGTTATGTGATGACTGTCCACCTCCCTCCGCTGGACTGTGTGCTCCAGGAGAACAGAGGCCGTGCCTATTTCGGATCGCTGCTGTGTGACCAGCACGGAGTCTAGCGAATGGCACTTGTGCTCCAGAGATGCTGGCTGAATGGATGAATGGGTGAGGAGAAACAGCTCCTGCGTGGAAGACCCTGTGGAGTCTTGGAGTCACTGGCTCTGAGAGCAGTCCTGACTCTGACGTCACTAGCTGTGTCGAGAGCTCAGCCTGACGCTGGAGGCGCTCCCTCAGAAAAGGGATCTTCTGCTATTCTTATTATGGTCTGGCCCAGTTTTACCTATTGCCTCAGGATTTAAATGATTCTGCTGCCTTGAGGGCTTGGCACGGGCCTACATGTTGGCTGGCTATCTGGTCTCATCTTAAATAGTCTGGTTACCCTAAATGGTCAGACTAGTAGGACAAGGGAGAGCATCTTCACCCCCCGACATCAGGATCTCAACCTTGGGGCCAAACCTAAATCAAATAAAATCCAGTGCGATCCATCAGAGGAAACCATTCATCACACAATACCCCTTATAGCTGGAGTCCAAAATGATACAAACATACTCATTGACAAAGAAGAAGGGAAAACACAGCCTTAGAAAGGAATTTAAGGTGGCCAAAGGGGATGGTTGTAGGGGACATGGGAATACCCAAGGCGGTCCCTAGGGACCTACAGTTACTACTCAACGGAAAGTAGAGCATCAGAAAAAATCGACTCTTTCGCAGAGGTTTCTCCCTTCACACACTTTAATAACTGATTTGGAAACAATGAAACAGAGGACAAGTGTGGACATATATATCTGAATCAAGTAGCTGAACGGCTAAAAGAAACGCATGATATGAAATCCACGGGAGGCCAATCAAATACTGAAATGCAAGTATGAAGACCCTAGCCCTTGGGTGTTGACTGGGGCACAATACACTAGAATCCACCTCCCAGGAACAAGTCTTGGACCAACCTCTGGTTCCCCAAGCTACACAGGCTGGGACGGTAGTAAATTCTGCCTCCTTGTGGACATACCCTGTAACTACATCTTTTTTTTTTTTTTTTTTTTTAATGTGACCTGGGCACTCGGTATTGAAAAGGCCTGCGTGGCTCTACAAATCACCTGCCCTCAGGAAATCTACTGCGGAGTGACACCCTGAAAGAATTCAAAGTTGGGATAATCTTCCAGAAGTGAACTGAAGATGTAAATAATAGGGGCGGTCTTCCTGCTTTGCTTTTCTCTTTTCCTTTCCTTACAAATGCACAGATGATCATCATCCCCCATTATTAGAAACGCATATCAAAACATCATCGAGGCTTCCCCTGGTGGTCCAGTGGGTAAGGACACCGCCTTGCAGTGCAAGGGGCGCCGGTTTGATCCCTGGCCTGGGAAGATCCCACGTGCCGCGGAGCGGCTGGACTGATGTGTCCAATTACCGAGCCGGAGCTCTCGGGCGCATGCGCCCAGAGCCGACGCTCTGCGACGACAGACGCCACCGCGATGGGAGGCTCACATGGGCCAAAGAACAAAGACGGATGAAAATAGAGAAATGAAAGACCAATAGAAGTGGCCCGCCTGTCCCACTCCCTCCCCACCCCCCCAAGAAAAAAACATTATCGAGGGTCTACCAGAGATAAACTAGATAGCTAATCCAAATTTCTTCTATGACTCGGGTAACTTAAACCCGGGCTCTGGAACAACGTGGAAGGATAGGAAGGGATGGGCGGTAAGAGGGAGGTCCAAGCGGGAGCGGACATATATACTCCTATAGCTAATTCATATTGATGTAGGGCAGAAAGCAAACCAGTATTGGAAGTAAATTTTCTTTCATTAAAAAGAAAGAAAGAATAAATGAAAGAAAAATCCATCCAGTGTCCACTGGCGCCAGTCAGAAGGACTATTTTGTAAAAGTATAATAAAAATAAATGGGGGGGGGGTCAAAGCTTGGGGATAAGGCAACCCTTCGAGATCATACTGTAAATTGGTAACAGTCATGCAGTCCCACATTCGTTTTAGTGCTCTCTACAACGCAATGAGAGAAAGTCACGGAGGATCCCATCCACAGACGAATGGAAAAAGATCCTGTGGGGATATAGAATGGAATATCATTCCACAGTATCAAACAATGAAATAAGGCCATTTCCAGGAACACTGAGGGATCTAGACGCTACAAAAGGCATGGCGGTAATCAGCGAACAGACATCATATGCTATCCCTTATAGGTGGGCCTAAAACGATACCCACATACTTATTCAGAAAAGAGAAGGAAACTCACAGCCTTAGAAAATAAACTTCCGGCGATCAAAGGGGATGGTGATTGAGGGCGCGAAGGAGGACAAATAAGGATATCCAAGTGAAGGTACACCCATCACTCTGTTGAAAATAGAGAATTTGAAAAAACCTACTCTTGGGTTTTCCCAAGACAGCGTCACCACAGCTGCAACCTTGCACCCAGACCTCAGCTCCCGTACAAGGGACGCTGTCCAAGGTCTTCCCCCTGCCCTCCAGGAACCCAGGAAACAGAGGGACTCTAGAGGCCGGCAGCAGAAGGAAGGAGGATGGATGGGGGAAAGCGAGATGGGAAGCCAGAAAATGGGACGTGGAGGATGGAAAAGAGAAAAAGGTGGTGGCGACCAAGGAGCCAGGAAGAGGAGAATGTGGTCATTGGAAGCGCCTAGGGCCGAGGCGGGAGCCAGGGCTGGAGGGGTCCTTACTTTGCTCTTCACCTCGACGATGCTGTCGGGACTGTGTGCCGGAGTCCTCCGTGGCCTGGCCATGGCGGGGCCGGGCGGGCCGAGGACGATGCCCCAGATGGCCCGCCGAGGCGCAGGTGCACAGCCCCGCCAACCGGCTCGCGCCGCCCCGCCCCTGGCAGTAGCACTCGCCCCGCCCTCTTAGCCGGACCGTGACGTCAAGGGGACAGCGACGCCGAGTGGAACGCGGAGTCCACGTTTCCTAGGAAACGGAGATCCGGGTGGAGGAGTCTTTGCGTCGTCTGACGTCATCACGCTACGGTCCGCGCGCCCCGGGAATCTAGGGGAGGGGCTTGGCCAATCCGGGGGAAGACTGAGGGTAGTGGTATCTATTGAATGCTGTGCACTTCCATTGGCCTAAGAAAGCTGCGCACTTTGTAGATGAGGAAAGTCGAGTCACAACAAATATTTTCTGAGCTCCTTGGGGTCACAAGCGTTGAAGTGGCTCTCAGCCACTTGCTCGGACCATCCTCGGCTGCAGCCTGAGATTCCAGAGCTCTCCGTCTCTATCCGAGTCAGCCATTAGCCCCTGCTAGCCCATTGCCACAGGGGTCTTGAAGAATGACCCCAACGCCACGCCGGTGCTTGGAGAGATGCTCGGGTAAGCGTAAACGGGACAAAATCCAGTTGAACCAACGAGAGTCGACAGAGACGTTCCCTAACAAAACGCACTCGTGCGCACGCGCTGGCTCGATTGTGGGCGGGGCCTCGACCTCTGGTCCCGCCCAGACGTCCTGCGTTTCCGCTTTCGAGGAGAGGCGGGGCCGCGTCGCACGGGGAATACGCGAGCTAGTGGTTCTCGGTAGGCTACGGCGGCGGGAATGCCAAGTTTTGGGGGCCTGGTCCTGCGACCCTGGATTCGACAAGTGGTCCTAGGGTCAGAGGCACTCTCAAGCCCGCGGGCAGGGCAGCTGCTCAAGGTGAGTCTCTCCTACCCTTCTTGGGGCCGGGAGGCCAGGGCGGGCTCCAAGGCGGTGGGTTTGAACGCTGTCGCCGCCGTCAGGTACTGCAGGAGGCCCAGGCCCAGAGCCCGTCCCGCACCCCTGACCCGTCCGACGTCGAGCCCATGCTGCTTGTGTCCGACGGGACCCACAGTATCCGATGCCTAGTGACGAAGGAGGCCCTGAATACCTCGGACTGGTGAGAGAGGCTCCGCGGAGCTTGGGAAGATTGGAGTCAGGTGGGAGAGCGCGAGCCTTGAGCCCGAGGTGGGCGGGCCTCCAGTGGACGGGTGCCAGGCGGGCAGGGTTGAGTTCTGGTGAGCCCCGCAGTTAGGACCGCGTTCGCCGCAGGGAGGAAAAGGAGTTTGGCTTTCAAGGGACAGAAGGCCGGCTGCTGCTGGTGCGGGACTGCAGGGTTCGCGTCCAGATCGCCGAGGGAAGCACGGTGAGTGATGAGACTGGCTTGGGTGGGTTACTGGGCTTAATTTTCTGAAAGCTTCTGAGTCCCAGTCCCTGAATTCACCCCTACAGCCTGCGGAGTTCTACCTCCAGGTGGACGACTTCACCCTACTGCCCAGGGAGCAGCCCCGGGAACCCGTGACTGGCTGGTAAGCGATTCTTCCACTGTCCAGTTGTACTCTCCACCCTGGCCTGGCAGGCGTTTGTATAGGCCTAGTGGGTGTGAGGGCCTAGGCCCTTAGTAACGTTGATTGCCTATTGTTGTTCAGTGGCTAAGTCGTGTCCAACCCTGCGACCACATGGACTGCTGCATGCCAGGTTCCTCTGTCCTCCACTGTCTCTCGGAGTTTACTCAGGTTCACTTTCATGCTATCTAACCGTCTCATCCTCTCATGCCCCCTTTTCCTCCTGCCTTTAATCTTTCCCAGCATCAAAGTTGTTTCCAATGACTCGGTTCTTCGCAGCAGGTGGCTGTGTCTTAGAGCTTTAGCAATAGTCCTTCCGATGAGTATTCAGCATGGTTTCCTTTAGGATTGACTGGTTTGATCTTGCTGTCCAAGAGACTCTTAAGAATCTTCTCCTGCACAACAGTTTCAAAGTATCAGTTCTTCGGAACTCAACCTTCTTTATGGTCCAACGGTCACAAAGCTCTCCAGTTCCTTTTCACTTTCTGCCATTAGAGTGTTATCATCTGAATATCTGTGGTTGTTATGTTTCTCCCAGCGAACTTGATTCCAGCTTGTGATTCATCCAGCCCGCCTTTTCTCAGCATGTACCCTGCACGTAAGTTAGATAAGCAGAGTGACGATATACAGCCTTGTTGTACTCTTCCCCCAATTTTGAACCAGCCAGTTGTTCCATGTCTAGTTCTAACGGTTGCTTCTTGACCTGCATACAAGCTTCTTAGGAGACAGGTACGGTGTTATAGTATTCCCATCTCTTTAAGAATTTTCCAGTTTGTTGTGATCCGCACAGTCAAAGGCTTTAGCATAGTCAATGAAACAGAAGTAGATGTTTTTCTGGAACTCTCTTGCTTTCTCCATGATCCAGTATCAGCAATTTGATCTCTGGTTCCTCTGCCTCTTTGAAACTCAACTTGTACATCTGGAATTTCTTGGTTCACCTATTACTGAAGCCTAACTTGAAGGATTTTGAGCAGTAATGTGCTAGCATGTGAAATGAGTGGAATTTTACAGTAGTTTGAATCATCTTTGGCATTGCCCTTCTTTGGGATTGAAATGAAAACTAACCCTTTTCAGTCCTGTGGCCACTGCTGAGTTTCCCAAATTTGCTGACCTATTCAGTGCAACACCTTAACAGCATCATAATTTAGGATTTTAAATAGTTCAGTTGGAATTCTATCATCTCCACTAGTTTTGTTTGTAGTAATGCTTCCTACGGCCCACTTGACTTCTCACTCCAGGATGTCCACCTCTAGGTGAGTGACCTGACCATCGTGGTTGTGTGAATCATTACACAACCTTTCTTGTACTGCCCTTCTGTGTGTTCTTTTTTTTTTTTTTCAGCCACTTCTATTGGTCTTTCATTTATCTATTTTCATCCATCTTTGTTCTTTTTGGCCTGTGTGGGCCTCCCATCGCAGTGGCCTCTGTCGCTGGAGAGCACCGGCTCCTGGCACATGTGCTGCAGAGCTCCGGCTCAGTAGTTAGACACATCAGTCCAACCGTTCCATGACATGTGGGATCTTCCCAGGCCAAGGATCGAGCCAGTGCCCCTTGCACTGCAAGGCGGTGTCCTTACTCACTGGACCACCAGGAAAGCCCCCTTCTGTGTATTCTTGCCAACTCCTCTCAATCTCTTCTGTTTCTGTTAGGTCCTTACTGTTTCTGTCCTTTATTGTGCCCATGCTTATATGAAATGTTCCCTTGATATCTCCAGTTTTCTTAAAGAGATCTCTACTCTTTTCGCATTTTGTTCTTTTCCTCTATTTGTTTGCTTGTTCATTTAAGGTTTTGTTTTATTTTAATCTCTCCTTGCTATTCTCTGGAAGTCTGCATTCAATTGGGTATATCTTTCCATTTCTCCCTTGCCTTTCACTTCTCTTCTTTCCTCAGCTATTGCACTCTGTCAGATCTAATCCCTTGAATGTATTTGTCACCTCCGCTGTATAATCAGAAGAGATTTGATTTAGGTCATATCTGAATGGCTTAGTGGTTTTCCCTAGTTTCTTCAATTTAAGCCTGAATTTTGCAATAAGGATTTCATGATCTAGGTCACAGTCAACTCCAGTTCTTATTTTTGCTGACTGTATAGAGCTTCTCCATCTTTGCCTGCAAAGAACATAATCAGTCTGGTTTCAGTATTGACCATCTGCTGATGTCCATGTGTAGAGTTGTCTCTTGTGCTGTTGGAAGAGGGTGTTTGCTATGGCCAGTGTGTTCTCTTGGCAAAACCCTGTTAGCCTTTGCTCTGCTTCATTTTATACTCCAAGGCGAAACTTGCCTGTTACTCCAGTTATCTCTTGATTTGCTTCTTTTGCATTCCAGTCCCCTGTGATGAAAAGGATACCTTTTTTTTTCTTTTTTTTTGGTTATAGGTCTTCATAGAACTGCTCAGCTTCAGCTTCTTTGGCATTAGTGGTTGGGGGATAGACTTGAGTTACTGTAATGTTGAATAGTTTGCCTCGGAAATGAACCGGGATCATTCTGTTGTTTTTGAGACTGCACCCAAGTACTGCATTTTGGACTCGCTCTCTCTCTTTTAATTGTTTATTATTATCATTTTTATTTTACTTTTACAGAGTTTTGTTGTTTACTGCCACACATAAATCTGAATCGGCCGTCAGTATACACACATCCCCTCCCACTTGAACTTGCCTCTCATCTCCCTCCCCATCCTGCCCCTCGTGGTTGTTACAGAGTCCCTGTGTGAGTTCCCTTAGTCTTACAGCAGATTCTCATTGGTTGTCTATTTTACCTGTGGTACTGTAAGTTTCCATGTTACTCTTGTCATACATCTCACCGATTCTCCCTCCCTGTATTTTGGACTCTTTTGTCGACTATGAGGGCTACTCCATTTCTTCTAAAGGCATTCTTGTCCACAGTAGTAGATATAATGGTCATCTGAATTAAATTGGCCCATTCCTATCCATTTTAGTTCACGGATTCATACCTAAGATGTCTGGCTTTAATCTTGCCATCTCCTGCTTGGCCATATCCAATTTACTGTGATTCATGGACATAAGGTTCCTGTGCAGTATTCTTTACAAATTGGACTTAACTTTCACCATGTCCACAGCTGAACATCATTTCCGCTTTGGCCCAGTGGGTTCATTGTTTCTGGAGCTATTAGCAATTTCCTCTACTCTTCCTCAGCACCTTATTGGGCACCTTTTGATCTGAGGGGGACAGGGAGCTCATTTTGCAGTGTTCTTTCTGCCTTTTCATGGTGTCCATGGGGTTCTCCAGGCAAGAATACTGGAATGGGTTGCCGTTTTCTCCTCCAGTGGTCCACGTTTTGTCAGGACTCTTCACCGTGACTCGTCCATCTTGGGTGGCCCTTCACAGCGGGTCCTAGCTTCATTAAGTCATGCCCCTTCGCCATGAGCAGGCTGTGATCCACGAAGGGGAACACTGACCACCTACCACTTCTCTTTTCCAGCAACCAGGACCCGGATGTGCGGAAAAAGCTCTATGAGTACTTGGAGTGAGTTTGGGGTTGGGTTCCTGGGTTGGGTGTGGCTGGGTCAGGGAATAACAGATCTGTGTAGGTAGACTTCACGATTGTCCCCCTCTGTTGCTCTAGGGAGTACCTTTCAGAGTCCACCTCCTCCACTGCAGGTACTAACAGGGGTTGGGCAACTGGCAGTCCTGCTGCTTTCTTAGTAAGGCCTCCCCTCCTCCTCTGAGCTTCAACCCATCTCCTGGCCCCTCACCCCTAGGTCTTTCACTGTCCCAACTTCTGAATGAGGTAGAGGAGGACAGGGAGCATCAGAGGGCGCTAGCACGCCTGGCCGAGAGCTGTCTGCTGCTGGCAGGTCCTGACACGGCAGCCCCCGTCACCCGCTGGGCTGCCTCTCGCTGCATAGCCACGGTCAGTCTGGGGTTTCTCTTGGGAAATGTTGGGGTGGGGAGTCGGGCGCTGGTCCGGCCTGAATGTTCTCATCCCACAGGAAGAAGCTGTGTACACTGTCCCCAGCCGACAGCTGTACATCTCCGAGAACGACCAGCAAATCCTGAGTTCTTTGGGCCCAAGTCAGAGGGCACAGGGTAAGGAGGACTGGGGAGGTCAAGAGGGAGTTACTGCATGCCCACTGCCCCCAGTACTGATAAGCGCCCCCGACCCCAGGCCCTGAGCTCTCCCCATCACCCTTGGCTCCAAAGGACCTGTCGCTGAGTCTGATCACCTCGTCTCCTCCCTCGCCCGGTTCCTCAGGTAAGGTAGTGCTCAGGCCCCAGGTTCTTGCTGCTGTCTCTTAGGTGCCTGGGCTGCAAAAAGGTGCCCATCTGGGTGCGGGGTGAACACAGTCCCTGCAGGCTTTCCACTCACAGCTTCCTCAGCTGGTCTGAGCTGAGAGGACTGTGTCCATGACGAGTCCCCCTCCTCCTCAGGAACCCCTGCCTTACCTGGCCACCTGCTGTTGGAGGAGAGCGATGCCAGCATCAGCCTTCTGCCTCCTCTGCCCTTGGCTGCTCCAGACCCAGTGCAGAAGGGCAGCTCCCAGCCCCTGTCAGCCATCTGCTCAGCCCAGGTTTCCCTGCCTCCTAGCCATGTGCCCAACCCCCCAGTCCTGAGCTCCACCCGAAGTCTGTCACCCCTTGGCCACGTCCCCAGTCTACACCAGGCCCCTGTAAGCAGGGCCCAGAAACCTAGCTTGGTGTTCAAAGAGCCCAGGATACCCACCAAGACCTGGCAAGGTTCTCCAGGGACGGGAACCACCAAGAGAGGCCTGGAGTCCAGCCGTGTCTGGGTGAGCAAAGCCTCCACAGCGGGAGGGTAGACGGGTGGGCTGTGGGTCGAGCTGGGCTGGGGCAGCCTTGCACGAGGTTAGAGGCCTCTTTGGCCCCTCTCCAGACACCATGCCCCTTTCAGGATCCCCCAAAGAAGCATCGTGATGGTTCTTCCTTCCAATATGAGTACCAGCCACCCTGCCCCTCCCTATGTGCCCAGGTCCAGGCAGCCAGGTGAGTGCCCGGGGCTGCCCCTGCCGTCTTAACTTACCTGTCCCTGTCCCCTTTGACCGAAAACCATGGTTCTCTTTTCAGGCTCCCTCCCCAGCTCGTGGCCTGGGCCTTGCACTATCTGATGGAGCCACAGCCGGAGTCTGAACTAACCCAGGTGTGAGCAGTCGTGGGAGCACGTGGAAGGATGTGTGCACAGGTCCAGGCCTGGGGGCAGATAAACAGAGCTCCATACCAGCTTCCTTCAAGTTTTTTAATAAAATAATCTCATGCGGCAGGAAAGAAAGAGGTCAGGGGTTGGGGCCGCCGCCTCTTTGGTTTGTGGCTGGGGAGGGTGGACCGGAGGGCTCTGTAGACTGTGGGGGTAGAGGCTCGGCTTCGAGGCCTGGTCCTGCACAGGAAGAGAAGGTGAGAAGGACAGTTAGGGCTGGACTGGGCAGTCCTGCTGCCCGCCCAGCTGGCCCCGACCCCCTCTTACCTATGCTTGGAGATGGAGGCGCCTCAGGCTTTGGCCTGCGCTTGAGGACAGGGGAACGCTGCAGTCGCAGGGGCCGTTCTGAGGGATACAGACAGCTGGCTGCCTGTCCTCACCCTCCTGCCCCACACTTGCCTTCAGAGCCTCCCCTTCCCCTGCGTCCTCCCACCCTCAGCTCCTGTGGCGGTGAAGCCAGGACTAGTAGGTAGGGCTTCTCAGACCCTTGCTCCTGGCCTTCTGGCTCCCTGACTTCTCTACCCCTCAGGCCACTCACTGGTGGCCCCTCCGAGGACCAGAACCACAGGGAGCCCTCCTTCTCTGCCTGCACTCAAGCACACATGGAGGCGTCTCCCCTCACCAGCAGGGGCCTGGAGCTCCTCTCCTCGCCCCTCTTAGTTCCCAGGAGTTCTCTGCTGCTGGGTCTGAGTTTCCCAACAGGGACGCCTCCAGTACCCAGCCCAGGATTGCGTGGGGGCTAGGGGTACTTGCTTACCTTCATTCCTGGAGCCTAAGTAGGGATCCTCGGGGAGGCCCAGGCTGTCGGGGGAGGGGCTGGCTCTTCGGGGGCTGGGACAAGGGGACGGGGGACCTGGACCATCCTGTTGGCCCCAACCACGGCCCCTGAGCTCTGCATTCAGCTGCTGCCCCAGCGTCTTCCAGGTGACAGACTCAGGCCCCTGGCCCCCTGGACCAGGTCTGCATTGTCAGCCGACCATGGTTCTCTTTTCAGGCTCCCAGCTCGTCCCCACTATCTGATGGAGCCACAGCCGAGTCTGAACTAACCCAGGTGTGAGCAGTCGTGGGAGCACGTGGAAGGATGTGTGCACAGGTCCAGGCCTGGGGCAGATAAACAGAGCTCCATACCAGCTTCCTTCAAGTTTTTTAATAAAATAATCTCATGCGGCAGGAAAGAAAGAGGTCAGGGGTTGGGGCCGCCGCCTCTTTGGTTTGTGGCTGGGGAGGGTGGACCGGAGGGCTCTGTAGACTGTGGGGGTAGAGGCTCGGCTTCGGGGCCTGGTCCTGCACAGGAAGAGAAGGCGTGAAGGACAGTTAGGGCTGGACTGGGCAGTCCTGCTGCCCGCCCAGCTGGCCCCGATCCCCTCTTACCTATGCTTGGAGATGGAGGCGCCTCAGGCTTTGGCCTGCGCTTGAGGACAGGGGAACGCTGCAGTCGCAGGGGCCGTTCTGAGGGATACAGACAGCTGGCTGCCTGTCCTCACCCTCCTGCCCCACACTTGCCTTCAGAGCCTCCCCTTCCCCTGCGTCCTCCCACCCTCAGCTCCTGTGGCGGTGAAGCCAGGACTAGTAGGTAGGGCTTCTCAGACCCTTGCTCCTGGCCTTCTGGCTCCCTGACT
This sequence comes from Tragulus kanchil, assembly GCA_022376925.1. Taxonomy (NCBI): domain Eukaryota; kingdom Metazoa; phylum Chordata; class Mammalia; order Artiodactyla; family Tragulidae; genus Tragulus; species Tragulus kanchil. Next base: position 161,299,859 of record JAIOJX010000031.1, on the reverse strand, counting down.
TCTCTACCCCTCAGGCCACTCACTGGTGGCCCCTCCGAGGACCAGAACCACAGGGAGCCCTCCTTCTCTGCCTGCACTCAAGCACACATGGAGGCGTCTCCCCTCACCAGCAGGGGCCTGGAGCTCCTCTCCTCGCCCCTCTTAGTTCCCAGGAGTTCTCTGCTGCTGGGTCTGAGTTTCCCAACAGGGACGCCTCCAGTACCCAGCCCAGGATTGCGTGGGGGCTAGGGGTACTTGCTTACCTTCATTCCTGGAGCCTAAGTAGGGATCCTCGGGGAGGCCCAGGCTGTCGGGGGAGGGGCTGGCTCTTCGGGGGCTGGGACAAGGGGACGGGGGACCTGGACCATCCTGTTGGCCCCAACCACGGCCCCTGAGCTCTGCATTCAGCTGCTGCCCCAGCGTCTTCCAGGTGACAGACTCAGGCCCCTGGCCCCCTGGACCAGGTCTGCATGAAGGGTCTGTCAGCAGAAGGATGTCAGCCAGGACCTTGGTCACACTGCACTGGTGTGAGCCCGACCAGTGGTCTGACCCCTCCAGCCTGTTCTCCACATGGCCCTCCCTCACTTACCAGCAGACACAGAGTGGGTGCGCGACTTGATCGAGATGGGAGGTGCCTCGGTGGAACTGTCCATAATGTCACCTGAAAAGGTAGGGCTCGGGGTTCAGGGGAAGAAGAAAAACATGGCTTCTCCTCCCCTAGGAGAGCAGATCCCTCAGGGACTATCTCCTCCCCCCCCAAAATCTGCTGCCGCAGTCCAGGGTCCCACTTACCATCTGAGCCAGCCTTCTTGATCTCTCCGTCTTTGCTCTGTAGGAAACAAGAAAGTCAAGCTTAGTTTTGTCCCACGCTCCTGCTAGCCTGGCTGTATTTATTTAGTGTTCTTATATCTGCCACTATATGCCACCGTGGGTTGGGCAAGAACCTGGCAGACCCAGTCCTGGTTTTGGAGCTCAGTCTGTGGTGGTGAACAGTTAACACACGAAAGCATAGGCAAGCACAGACACAGATAAAGGAACTTCAGAATTCTGTGATTCACTTTCTATACCTTACTGTTTCTAGATTCAAGCTAAGACTGACTTCACACGTGTTTTCTGTTTCCCCACAAAGTTGCTGATAGGATAGTCCATAGCATGGTGATTCTTACTAGGAACTGTGGTCAGAGGGTGGTGACATTAGCAGGGTGTGTGGAAGAGTCAAGAAGGCGCACAGGGAAACAGAGGAAGAGGGAGGGACTTGGCTTAGCCGACCGGTGGATTTAGAGGCTGGAAGTGGGGTGGGGAGGAGTTCCAGATAGAGGAACCCGTGGGAAGGTCCTGAGATGGAACAGGTTGAGAGCAGTGAGCTGAAAGCAGTGACTAGGGCTGAGGCCCCATCGCGCCTTGAGGCAGGATTAGGCATCAGGTCAGCCCCTGGGGGGTTTGCTGTTTGTAATACAGATGACAAAGTCAGATATCCGTTACATCTGCAGAGAACAGTCTCCACTGTGAGGAGGTACTGGTGGCCTGGGTCAGAGCAGAAATCAAGGAAGAAAGGGCGAATCTGATGACGTGGGGAGAGGGAAGAACCCACAGACCTGTCTGTCAGGAGTCTCCTGGTCACATCAGTCACCCACATAAATGACCCAGCTCTGTGTCACCTGCCTCATTTCCCATGGCGTCCCTTCTCAACTCACTTGCTTCCTCTTGCCTTCAGCACTGCCGCTGCCTCTGCTCACGCCGATCCTCTGCAGCATCACTTGTACTCGCTGCTCAAAGGATGGGGCCAGCTCTGTGTCACCCCGCTCCAGGGGCCGCCGCTGGGGACAGAGGCACCCGAGGGGTGAGAGAGATGGCTGGCCCCACCATTCCAGGGGCGCTCTTGCTCCCAGTCACCAGGCCTCACCTTGTCGGGTCTGGCACCCAGCGTCTCCTCCTCCTCGGCGGGGAGCAGGATCAGGGAGTAGGCCTTGCTTTCGCGTGTGTATCGAGGCCGACTCCTGCGGGTAGGGTCCGGGCTGCTGGTGCCTCCCTCAGCCCCAGCAGGCTCCTCACCACGGCCAGGACGGGCCGGTGGCCGAAGCAAGTCCCCAAGTGTGGTTTTTCGAGAGCGAGGAGCTGCCCCAGGGCTGGTCTCTAGATCAGGCCGTGACCCACGTGTTGAACGAGGCTTCTTGAAGGCAAAGAGGGTGCCCAGCTTCTTGCGAAGTGTGCGGGGGACAGGGGTGGTGCCCCCCTCAGCCGCAGGGTCCTCCTCGGGAGCCCAGCTGTGAGAACAGCCTGCAGTGAGTAGAAGGCCCGTGGAGCAGACCACCCTCTCTCACCCCTTGCAGCTGCCCCTTACTCACAGGTGGTCCTGCTGGATCAGCCTTTTGGAGAAGAATTCCTCCACGCCCTCATCCACGCGGGCACTGAGCCCGTTCCCTTCCTGCGGCAGGGCGGGGGGCACCTGAGGGACACCACAGGACTGAGGCAGGGGGCTGAGTGAAGTCCTGACTTCTCTTCCTCGTCCAGCAGCAGCCTCTGGGCAACTCCAAGACCTGGGAGCTGCAGTGACCCTGTGGGGCTGCTGACACGAGCTCCCCCATTGTCCAGGGGGCAGTCAGAGATGCGGGCTTCACGTACCCCCCTCAGCTGTCCTTGGCCCTGGACACCCACAGCTCACACCATTCTCATCCTGGTCCCACCGAGTATCCTAAACACCCAGAACCACCTGGTCACCAGCGGTCTAGAACCTAGGTGGCCTCTGGGTCCCACGTTCACACTTGCCACCCTCTCTGCTCCAAACTGTCCCTGCAGTACCCTCCACCCCCACCCCACCCGGCCTGCTGCCGGCTTAGCGGCGCCTGCTGCTGCGTCAGACCCTCTGGGGGGGCCTCAAGCTGGCTCCTCCCCACCTCCGGCCCTGTGCCCACTGCCCGCGCCTGTACCCAGCCACACATACACCCGCGTTGGACGTGCAGTAGACGCAGGGTTGTCCCCACAGCCGGGGCGAGGGGCTGGGAGGGCAGCATCTTTCAGTAACCCTGGGGGAGGGAGGATAAGACAGACGCCCCCTCTCGCACATCTACCCATGCAGCGGCCAACCCAAGGCAAGAGTCACGGCGCTCTCCCAACGAAATCCAGAAAGACGCCAGAACTCGGTCGCATGACCAGGTGGTCTTGGGTCCCCACCACCCACCTCCTCGCCCGCCATCGCCTGCAAGAGCGAACGGGCCACCTGAGACCCCCAATTCCATGAGCTCTGCACCGGGGCGGGGAGGGGGTGTGTGTGTGGGGGGAGGTCACTCACCTGGGGGCCCCCCGGCGGCGGGCGGTGGTGATGCTGGCGCCGCGGCCGCGGTCGGGTCCGGGTCGGATGGCGCAGGGGCTGCCCGGAGGGTGGCAGGTCCATGCGAGGCAACGGGCCGGCCAGGGGCCCAGGGGCGGCGGCGGGGCTCGGCGAGCCACGAGCAGATGGCCCCGTCAGCCTTTTGGAGAAGAATTCCTCCACGCCCTCATCCACGCGGGCACTGAGCCCGTTCCCTTCCTGCGGCAGGGCGGGGGGCACCTGAGGGACACCACAGGACTGAGGCAGGGGGCTGAGTGAAGTCCTGACTTCTCTTCCTCGTCCAGCAGCAGCCTCTGGGCAACTCCAAGACCTGGGAGCTGCAGTGACCCTGTGGGGCTGCTGACACGAGCTCCCCCATTGTCCAGGGGGCAGTCAGAGATGCGGGCTTCACGTACCCCCCTCAGCTGTCCTTGGCCCTGGACACCCACAGCTCACACCATTCTCATCCTGGTCCCACCGAGTATCCTAAACACCCAGAACCACCTGGTCACCAGCGGTCTAGAACCTAGGTGGCCTCTGGGTCCCACGTTCACACTTGCCACCCTCTCTGCTCCAAACTGTCCCTGCAGTACCCTCCACCCCCACCCCACCCGGCCTGCTGCCGGCTTAGCGGCGCCTGCTGCTGCGTCAGACCCTCTGGGGGGGCCTCAAGCTGGCTCCTCCCCACCTCCGGCCCTGTGCCCACTGCCCGCGCCTGTACCCAGCCACACATACACCCGCGTTGGACGTGCAGTAGACGCAGGGTTGTCCCCACAGCCGGGGCGAGGGGCTGGGAGGGCAGCATCTTTCAGTAACCCTGGGGGAGGGAGGATAAGACAGACGCCCCCTCTCGCACATCTACCCATGCAGCGGCCAACCCAAGGCAAGAGTCACGGCGCTCTCCCAACGAAATCCAGAAAGACGCCAGAACTCGGTCGCATGACCAGGTGGTCTTGGGTCCCCACCACCCACCTCCTCGCCCGCCATCGCCTGCAAGAGCGAACGGGCCACCTGAGACCCCCAATTCCATGAGCTCTGCACCGGGGCGGGGAGGGGGTGTGTGTGTGGGGGGAGGTCACTCACCTGGGGGCCCCCCGGCGGCGGGCGGTGGTGATGCTGGCGCCGCGGCCGCGGTCGGGTCCGGGTCGGATGGCGCAGGGGCTGCCCGGAGGGTGGCAGGTCCATGCGAGGCAACGGGCCGGCCAGGGGCCCAGGGGCGGCGGCGGGGCTCGGCGAGCCACGAGCAGATGGCCCCGCCTGCGGCTCTGCATCTTCTCCCGGAGCCGCCAGCTCGGGCTCCGGCTCTGGTTCCTCAGCAGCACCTGAGGGGAGAGCACCAGAAGAGCACGGAGCGTTAGCTCCGGGGAGGTGGTGGTGGTGGCGGCGGCGGCGGCGGCGGCGGCGGCGGCGGCGCTAGGGCGGCGGGGGACCCGCCCAGGGCGCGGGGAGGGGCTGGGCTACGCCGCCCGCCCCCCGCCGCCCCTCCCCCGCAGCCGCTGTCCGTGGTGCTGAGCGCGGCCCCGAGCGGCGCGCCGCTCCGCCATGCCGCCAAGCATGCGCATCCCGCATCCCAGGGGTAGGAAAGGGAAGGCGCGGTGGGGCAGGTAACGAGAAGAGAGGAGACTATGCCCCGGCCCTGGTCTTCTCAGGCCCCCCACCCTGCGCTCGCTGACCACAGCAGACCCCAACTTTGCAGGTTGCATGGGGGTCCTGGCCTTGCCCACTCAAGGGTCTGGGAGTTCCCAGGACAGGACTGAATGTGTGTGTCCATGTGTCCAGGTTTAATGGAACTTTAGCCTAACCAGAGTAACGCTTCCCCTGGGGCCCTGACTTACTGTAAGCAGAGGCGTCCAGGTGAAGACAGAGGTGGGATTCAGGCCATTTCTGTGCAAGGTTGTCATCCTAGTGGGGAGGGCACAAATTCAGCCTGGGGTACATACTCCAGAAGATGGGACGATCTAGGGTTCTAAGCCCAGAGTTCTGGGACCGCTTACCTTCTCTTTGTCATCATCTTCCTTTTCTTTCTCCTTCCCCCCTTGCATGACCAGGTGGTCTTGGGTCCCCACCACCCACCTCCTCGCCCGCCATCGCCTGCAAGAGCGAACGGGCCACCTGAGACCCCCAATTCCATGAGCTCTGCACCGGGGCGGGGAGGGGGTGTGTGTGTGGGGGGAGGTCACTCACCTGGGGGCCCCCCGGCGGCGGGCGGTGGTGATGCTGGCGCCGCGGCCGCGGTCGGGTCCGGGTCGGATGGCGCAGGGGCTGCCCGGAGGGTGGCAGGTCCATGCGAGGCAACGGGCCGGCCAGGGGCCCAGGGGCGGCGGCGGGGCTCGGCGAGCCACGAGCAGATGGCCCCGCCTGCGGCTCTGCATCTTCTCCCGGAGCCGCCAGCTCGGGCTCCGGCTCTGGTTCCTCAGCAGCACCTGAGGGGAGAGCACCAGAAGAGCACGGAGCGTTAGCTCCGGGGAGGTGGTGGTGGTGGCGGCGGCGGCGGCGGCGGCGGCGGCGGCGGCGCTAGGGCGGCGGGGGACCCGCCCAGGGCGCGGGGAGGGGCTGGGCTACGCCGCCCGCCCCCCGCCGCCCCTCCCCCGCAGCCGCTGTCCGTGGTGCTGAGCGCGGCCCCGAGCGGCGCGCCGCTCCGCCATGCCGCCAAGCATGCGCATCCCGCATCCCAGGGGTAGGAAAGGGAAGGCGCGGTGGGGCAGGTAACGAGAAGAGAGGAGACTATGCCCCGGCCCTGGTCTTCTCAGGCCCCCCACCCTGCGCTCGCTGACCACAGCAGACCCCAACTTTGCAGGTTGCATGGGGGTCCTGGCCTTGCCCACTCAAGGGTCTGGGAGTTCCCAGGACAGGACTGAATGTGTGTGTCCATGTGTCCAGGTTTAATGGAACTTTAGCCTAACCAGAGTAACGCTTCCCCTGGGGCCCTGACTTACTGTAAGCAGAGGCGTCCAGGTGAAGACAGAGGTGGGATTCAGGCCATTTCTGTGCAAGGTTGTCATCCTAGTGGGGAGGGCACAAATTCAGCCTGGGGTACATACTCCAGAAGATGGGACGATCTAGGGTTCTAAGCCCAGAGTTCTGGGACCGCTTACCTTCTCTTTGTCATCATCTTCCTTTTCTTTCTCCTCCTCCGGGAAAAAAAGACCTTCCAATTCCCCAGACCCAAGGGGGCTGGACTCATCTCCATCCAGTGCCGGTATGACAGGGGGCATTGCCTCCGTTGCCTGCTGAGCCAAACTCTCCACCTGTGATACCAGGCACCCCAAAGATGGGCAGGCAGGGCCTCAGCCACAGCTCTATCAGTGCTAAGGTAACCCAGTAATACCCCTGGGCTACACAACCCCAGAAGATATTGCACTAGTGTGTGTGTGTGTGTTGCACGTAAGTACACAGTTCCCACTCACCAGTCGATCCCGGGCTGCACTCAGACCCGCCACAGCCTGAGCCACAATGCTCTCTGCCAAGGTCCCTGTGACTGACAGGCGCATGTCCCTGAGGACAACAGAGGACCAGGGTTAGTGTGCTGTCTCTCTCCAGCCTAACCCTGTCCTTCCCAGCCCAATCCCACCTACCTGAGTCGAGTGAAGGCATCTTGCAGCAGGTGCTCTGGAAGCAGCTCTGGGAGACCCCTTGAGCCACCCAGAACCCCCTCTAGCTGCTCCCTCCACCTGGGGCCTTGCAGCGTCTGTGGGCAGAGGCTCCTTGTTGTGTCCAGCGTGGCCTGAGTGAAGTCCTGGGCGAAGGTCAGAACATGGTGAGGGTGCAGCTGGGGCCCAGACTTCCTGGCTTGGGGCTCGAACCCCCATAGAACACTGACTCTGGGGGTACCACACTCAGGCCTCTGGATGGGGGTCGAGCCTGCCTATGGAGGGGGGCTGGGGCAAGCGCACAGTCTCACCTGAATGTCCCGGCGGCAGACCTCTCCCACCTGCCCCAGCAGGCCCTCCAGCTTCTGCCGCAGCTGCCACTGGTGGCTTGGGGAGCTCCCGGCCTCATAGAGAATGGGGAGAATCTGGAGGCCAAGGAAGAAAAGGAGTTCCAAGCAGAGGCCTAACTAAGGGGGAAGAGTCCTTGTAGAGGGAAGGAGTACCCACGCTGAGAGAGAAGTTGGCGTTTTGGATGGCATCCTCGGCCTGGTGCACAGCAGCTTCACCCTGGGGTCCAGCCCCGCACCCCAGCAGCTCTACGTGCTCCTGCACCGACTGACATAGTTCGTTCACTTCCTGGAGGGTGAGAGGACTCACTCACAGCCTGGTCCCCTCCCCTTCCTCCAGGTCCTGACTGCCCCCTTCCCAAGGTCTCCAACAGGGTGGGTGAGGTCCTGAAGGTGACACCATCTGGACCGTCACTTAGGAACCTCTTCTGTTCAAGAAGGGAGAGCAGTGTCTCCTTTGGTTCTTTGTAGGGACTTTATATATACTTCCTAGATATCCAGACTAGGAAGGGAAAGAGTGGTTCTTCGTGCCAGTGTTTTCGAAGCTCAATCTGTTCATCATCCACCTAGAGGACAGCCAGAGGGATGGGGAGAAATAGGAGGGAGGAGCTGGGGAGGAAGGGCAGCTGGAGATTGTTGGAGTGGGAGGAAGGAGTGGTGTGGTGTGTTTGAGAATGGGTCAAGGGCAGAACTAAGGAGGTCTGTGGGGCTGCCGCGTGGCCAAGAGAGACCTGGACTGAAGCACTCTCCACAGCACTCGCTGAGTGTGGGGCCCAGTGCGACTGCACTCCAGGGTAGAGAGAAGAGTTCTGTGGGAGATGATGCCAGCATGTGTAGATGTAGACTGTGAGGCCCCTGCAGGTGGCCTGGGTCACGATGACTGTGCTCCGGAGCTCAGGAGAGAAGTGGGATTTGGGAATGGATGGATGGAAAACATCTTATTATGGCAAAGCAATGGGAGGAGATGAAGCCAGAAAAGGGGTCACTGGGTTGGGCCACAACAGAGGTCTGTGGAGAGGGGACAGAAGCCCTGTGAATGGGACGTCACAGATGGGGCTACAGTTGGGGATGGGGAGAACCGATTGAGGATTTTAAAATACCTCCTGTCTTTAACTAGGGAGCTTCTATAAATGCTTTGAGGGAAATTCCTGTGGTCCAGTGGTTAGGGCTCAACACTTTCATTACAAGGGGCCAGGCTTAATCTCTGGTCAGCAGAACTAAGATCTCACAAATCAGCTGTGTGAGCAGACACCCCACTCCAGGTTTTTGTTTGTTTGTTTTTTGCCACTTCTATTGATCTTTCATTTATTTATTTCCAGTCATCCTCGTTCCCCGGCTTGCACATTTTTTTTTAATAATAATAATAATAATTAGGGACTTCCCTGGTGGTCCAGTGGCTAAGATTCTAGCTCCCACTGCAAGGGACCTGGGTTCAATTCCTGGTCAGGGAACTAGATCCCACATGCCGCAACTAAGACCCAGTTCAGGTCCTGAAGGTGACAACCATCTGGACCGATTCCCCTTCTGTTCAAGAAGGGAGAGCAGTGTCTCCTTTGGTTCTTTGTAGGGACTTTATATATACTTCCTAGATATCCAGACTAGGAAGGGAAAGAGTGGTTCTTCGTGCCAGTGTTTTCGAAGCTCAATCTGTTCATCATCCACCTAGAGGACAGCCAGAGGGATGGGGAGAAATAGGAGGGAGGAGCTGGGGAGGAAGGGCAGCTGGAGATTGTTGGAGTGGGAGGAAGGAGTGGTGTGGTGTGTTTGAGAATGGGTCAAGGGCAGAACTAAGGAGGTCTGTGGGGCTGCCGCGTGGCCAAGAGAGACCTGGACTGAAGCACTCTCCACAGCACTCGCTGAGTGTGGGGCCCAGTGCGACTGCACTCCAGGGTAGAGAGAAGAGTTCTGTGGGAGATGATGCCAGCATGTGTAGATGTAGACTGTGAGGCCCCTGCAGGTGGCCTGGGTCACGATGACTGTGCTCCGGAGCTCAGGAGAGAAGTGGGATTTGGGAATGGATGGATGGAAAACATCTTATTATGGCAAAGCAATGGAGGGAGATGAAGCCAGAAAAGGGGTCACTGGGTTGGGCCACAACAGAGGTCTGTGGAGAGGGGACAGAAGCCCTGTGAATGGGACGTCACAGATGGGGCTACAGTTGGGGATGGGGAGAACCGATTGAGGATTTTAAAATACCTCCTGTCTTTAACTAGGGAGCTTCTATAAATGCTTTGAGGGAAATTCCTGTGGTCCAGTGGTTAGGGCTCAACACTTTCATTACAAGGGGCCAGGCTTAATCTCTGGTCAGCAGAACTAAGATCTCACAAATCAGCTGTGTGAGCAGACACCCCACTCCAGGTTTTTGTTTGTTTGTTTTTTGCCACTTCTATTGATCTTTCATTTATTTATTTCCAGTCATCCTCGTTCCCCGGCTTGCACATTTTTTTTTAATAATAATAATAATAATTAGGGACTTCCCTGGTGGTCCAGTGGCTAAGATTCTAGCTCCCACTGCAAGGGACCTGGGTTCAATTCCTGGTCAGGGAACTAGATCCCACATGCCGCAACTAAGACCCAGTTCAGCCAAATAAATAAAATATATTAATAATAATAATTTTATAAACCATGCTTTAAAAAGGCAGCTAGTAGTATTATTTGGGGGAGCTATTTCAAGAGCCATCGGCTCCACTCCAGATCAAGGAGAGGGACTTGTCTGGAACAGCAAGATTCAGGCACGCTGGACTCATGGAGTCTCTCAGCAGCCACAACCCTTCCTACTCCCTACAGTCTGTGGGCACTCAAGGTTCCGCAGGGGCACTCTGACCTGTTCCGAGGGGTCTGAGCCCAGACCCAGGGGCTTCGAGCGGGAGGTGCAGTCAGGAGAGGTGTGGTCTGTGCGGTTGTTCCTCAGGAGACAGGCTTGGATCTGGACACAAGAGATTCGGATGTGGCGGGAGACCAGACCAAGGCACAGAGCAGGCCGGGGAGGGGAGGAGAGGGAACCCCCACCTGATGCACGGCGCGTGCTGTCAGTTCAGGGCGGCTGCGCTGTGCCTGGGCCACGTCGCTCAGTGGCAGAGGCATGGCCTTCAGGCTGCGGTTCTGCTCCAGGGCCTGTGCCACGTCCAGGAGGCCCAGAGCAGAGGTGTGGTTCCGGTCCCAGACCACAGACCTGGGCCAGGTGGGGCTTTAGTTGGGGGTGGAGCTCTGCAAGGTCCCCCTCACCCCACCGGCCTTTCCATTATCCAGGAACACCCCTGCGCTCTACCTGCTCTGCTTCATCCAGTCCTACCTCAGGAAGTCCCTCATACACACCCTCCTCCCCCGCTCGTCCCACCTCCCTCACCCCACCCACCGGAGCCTCGTGTTGACCCGAAGCGCCTTGGCCAGCATTTTAGCGCCCGTGTCCCCCATGGCGTTGCCGCTGATATCCAGGGCTGTCAGGTTAGGATTGGTGCCCAGGGCCCGGAGCAGGACGCTGGTGCCCAGCTTCAGCCTTGAGTCAGCCACAGACAGAGACTGCAACGGCTGGAGTTAAGAGAAAACCATTTGCAGTTGGAGTCGGGGATCAGCAAGGAGGACAGGTCTTAGGGTCCAGTGCCTGAGGATCCCGCAGGGTCCTGTGAACTCACACAGTCGTCATCTTGCATGAGCTGAACAATCCTGTGCAGGACATCGTCCAGGGTCTCCCTGTGGACGGGTGGGGAGCGGTTGGTTGAAGGCCCGGGTGGTGGGATGCTGTTGGGACACCCAGGAGTGGAATTGGGGTCTCACTTGCACCGGACGTTGAAGTTCCTTCCAAGCCCCACGTGTCGCAGAGACCGACTCCTCCCGATGGCCAGCACCAGTGTCACCATGTCTGAGCCGAAGCCTGGGGGGTGTGGCTCGGGTCACGCCCAAAGCGAGACTGCGGGGGTGGGAATTTGGTGGGTGGTGGGAGGAAGGGTTTCTGGGCGGCCTCACCATTATCTGCCAGATCCAGAGAGCTCACTGCGCCAGCGTCGCACACTAAGTCTTGGATTACCTGAGCGCCTGCCGAGCGCAGCTGAAGGTAGGAAGAGGAACGTGCTTAGGCTTATAGGCCACAGGTGGGGAGGAGCAGGAGCCCTACAGGCCAGCGCTCCCACCTTGCAGCCCCAGCTAAGCCCAAGTCCCGCTCACCTCACAAGCGCTGAGGTCCAGATGCAGGTCGTCCAGGTGTGTGTTGAGCGCCAGGCCTTCCAGAAGCGCCCTGGGAGAGAGTATAACAGGAGCTGGGAAAGGGGGCCCCAGAACAGGAACAGCAAGAAGGATGGGTCAAGACGCTGGGGAGGTCCAGGGTGCAACAGGAGTCGGGTGAGGTGCCGGAGCCAAAGCTCGGGCGGCGGCCGCACAGGCGGGGCCACAGGGGTGGGCAGGGACACTGACCTGAGCGCCTCGGGTGGCAGTTTGCAGCCCGCCAGGCCCAGGTTTCGAAGGGTCCCGGTGCGGCTCAGGAAGAGTTGCACCGCGTCTGGTGCAGCCCGGGACTTCCTGGGGTCGGGAGCGGGAGGAGTGGGCTTCCTGGGGCGAGGGGGGACAGCACCCGGCAGAGGCCCGCCCCCTCCCACCGCGGCTCGCCCCCTTACGTGCGGGAGAAGACGTTCCTCGAGGCGTCGAGGTGGGCGAGGCTGGAGCAGCCGCCCCGGGACAGCGCCACGAAGAGCTGCGGGAGGAGGGAGACCTGAGCCCCTCCCACCAGTTGCCCCCTGGGCCACAGTCCCGGCCAGCCCTACAGATCATCCCCCCACTGACCACCCCCTCACAGTGTCCAGGGCGGTGTCGGTGCCTGAGAGATTCAGGAAGGTTACGACGTTAGGACGGCTCAGGAAACTGTAGAGGCCCTGACGGGAGGATGGAGATGGGAGGGAGTCAGGGATCACTCACCAGGAGAGTCCTGACCCTCACTGCCTGCTGGCGCCCCCAGTCACCTAAGGACTGCCACTCACCCCATTGTCCTCCGAAGCTCCTAGTGCTCCGGGGTTTCCGGAAAGGTCCAAGTGGGTCAGGGCAGAGTCAAAGGCTGTATTGGAAGCCAGCGCCCGCCCCAGCGCCCTCATTCCTGGTGAGGGAGGAGGGGGTTCACAATCAGGAGGCCCTACCCCCCAGCCCCACCTACCCCGTGCCCTCCTCGGCCCGCCTACCTCGCGGGGTCAACCCAGTCTGAGCTAGGCTGAGTCTCCTCAGGGCTCCAGGATGAAGCTCCAGGTGTCTGCTAAGCGCAGCCACGCCTAGGGGATGGGGGCAGCCATGTGGGTCTCACCTCCTCCAGCGCTGGCCCCCAGGGCTCCCCCAGGCTCACGCATACCTCGGTCATCCAGGAGGTTCCCTGCCAAGCTGAGCTCCCGCAGCCCCGAGCTGGTGTGCCCTGCCAGTGCCTGGGCCAGTCGCCGGACGAAGTCTCTGGGGACCAGACCCCAGGTGTGAGGCTTTGAGCCTGGATTCCCAGCTCCTCCTTTAGGCCACTAGTCTCTCCGTCCCAGGCCCCCTGACTCCCCTCTCCAAGCCATGCCCTGTCCCCCCTACCCCCTCAGGCCACAGGTCTCTAGCACCAGCTCCTCCAGGTGAGATGACTGACTCATCATGTGCAGAATCTGTTCCGAGACCTCAAGGCTCTGCGAACGGGAAGCGAGGCAGGGGGTGCTCGGTGGGCTGCATCCTGGCCACCCCCACCTTCCCCCATCCACCTCCCCTCGCCCTATGCTCTCACCAGGCGTGGAGGTGGGCGAGGCTGGAGCAGCCGCCCCGGGACAGCGCCACGAAGAGCTGCGGGAGGAGGGAGACCTGAGCCCCTCCCACCAGTTGCCCCCTGGGCCACAGTCCCGGCCAGCCCTACAGATCATCCCCCCACTGACCACCCCCTCACAGTGTCCAGGGCGGTGTCGGTGCCTGAGAGATTCAGGAAGGTTACGACGTTAGGACGGCTCAGGAAACTGTAGAGGCCCTGACGGGAGGATGGAGATGGGAGGGAGTCAGGGATCACTCACCAGGAGAGTCCTGACCCTCACTGCCTGCTGGCGCCCCCAGTCACCTAAGGACTGCCACTCACCCCATTGTCCTCCGAAGCTCCTAGTGCTCCGGGGTTTCCGGAAAGGTCCAAGTGGGTCAGGGCAGAGTCAAAGGCTGTATTGGAAGCCAGCGCCCGCCCCAGCGCCCTCATTCCTGGTGAGGGAGGAGGGGGTTCACAATCAGGAGGCCCTACCCCCCAGCCCCACCTACCCCGTGCCCTCCTCGGCCCGCCTACCTCGCGGGGTCAACCCAGTCTGAGCTAGGCTGAGTCTCCTCAGGGCTCCAGGATGAAGCTCCAGGTGTCTGCTAAGCGCAGCCACGCCTAGGGGATGGGGGCAGCCATGTGGGTCTCACCTCCTCCAGCGCTGGCCCCCAGGGCTCCCCCAGGCTCACGCATACCTCGGTCATCCAGGAGGTTCCCTGCCAAGCTGAGCTCCCGCAGCCCCGAGCTGGTGTGCCCTGCCAGTGCCTGGGCCAGTCGCCGGACGAAGTCTCTGGGGACCAGACCCCAGGTGTGAGGCTTTGAGCCTGGATTCCCAGCTCCTCCTTTAGGCCACTAGTCTCTCCGTCCCAGGCCCCCTGACTCCCCTCTCCAAGCCATGCCCTGTCCCCCCTACCCCCTCAGGCCACAGGTCTCTAGCACCAGCTCCTCCAGGTGAGATGACTGACTCATCATGTGCAGAATCTGTTCCGAGACCTCAAGGCTCTGCGAACGGGAAGCGAGGCAGGGGGTGCTCGGTGGGCTGCATCCTGGCCACCCCCACCTTCCCCCATCCACCTCCCCTCGCCCTATGCTCTCACCAGCTTCAAGTCCACGCAGGAGAGGCATCGAAACCAGAGGTTGTAGGACAGGGCAGCCACACTCAAGGCCAGGTCCCTGGGTGGAAGAAAGGGCAGGGGCAGAGCTCAGGTCCGCCAGCCAGGAGTGTCAGGCAGGCAGTCCTCCTCTCCTCACAGCCCTGGTGGGTCACTCACCGACTTCCCAGATGGCTGAAGTCTCCTAGGCTGAAATGGCGGCAGCCCTGATGATGGTAGATGGTGTCCACATCCTGGGTGGGCAGAAAGTACGTTCAAGTTGCTTGAGACCACAAGAGGTAAGGTGGGGGGCTCAAGGCAGAGGGGGAAGCCGATGTCTCCAGAGCCCCCAGAGAGGGCCCTACTCTCACCCACTGAATCTCCTCTCGGAAAGGGAAGCCATTGTAGTCACACAGAGCCTCGTAGGTCTCCGAGAAGCCCCCTGGGTTGGTGCCAGGGGTGTGAGGAGGCAGGGATTGGAGCAAGAGAGAGACAAAAGGTCAGATGGAGGATGATCAGACGCAGGCTGGGTAGTGGCTGAGTGGCTCTGTTCAGTTTGAGAGCCCTCCAAATCCAGGGGTCATGCACAGGGGGGTCCGCCGGAAGCCCTGTGTGGCCCCCCTTGGCCCTTACCACAGGGGCTGCTGGGTGAGGTGGCTTCTGAGGGGCTGTTTTTCTCTAGCCGAGCCAGCATGGAGGGGGGCGTGGGCCTCCGGAAGAGCTTCCTGAGGAAGGGGATAAAGCCAAGGGACTTCTAGGCTCTGGAGGGTGAGGCCCCCACTGTGTCATCCAGAGCACCCCTCGCTGCCCTCCTTCACTGCCAGGCCCCTCTGTTGCTGGGCCTCACCCAAGGGTTGAGCGAGGGAAGACCTTCCTGATGGCGACAGCAATGTGCTGGGCCAGCTGTTCCAGGGCAGCCGCACCAGTAAACTCCAGGACCAGTTCAGGCAGGGACTCCAACTCAAAGGTGACCTGGGAGACGGGGGAGGGGGTGGGCGCCATGGGGCGGCAGGTGGTTGGGGGAGAGAGGGGAAGCCCTAGTGGGGTGCCAGGCATCTCACCTGAGGGGGCGTCTCCTGCAGAACCATGGCCTGGACCTCCAGGTAGCTGAACGTGCAATCCACCTATGGAGCGCCTGGGTGAGCCCAGACCAAGGCCTGAGCCCCACCCTCCTGGGAGCCCCATCCTTCGTGTAGCCTGGATCTCAAGCACCAGGCCTGCCTGGACTCTAGTCCTGCCTGCTGGCGGCAGCCCAGTGCTGTTGAGAGGGCAGGGTTTGTAAGGACCAGACGGATAATGCTACAGACGCAGCCCTCAACAGGAAAGCTGCTGGAGGGCAAGCGGGTGGTGGACGGGCCCCTGGGACTCACCCTCAGAGGGAGGCAGGTGTGGAGCAAGTAGGCCCTCCATCGGAGCAGTGCCTGAGAGAGAGAGTGTCTCACGCCTTGGGCAGGGCAAGAGGCTTTCTGCTTGGGCTCCAGCAGCCCTCCCAGGCAGGCTTTGCCCCTATCATACCAGGACATGAACTTGCTCAGCACCCTCCCGCCTGGCAGCTTTCCCGCTGCCCCTTTGGCCACAGGAACTTGGTGCCAGGGTGTGAGGAGGCAGGGATTGGAGCAAGAGAGAGACAAAAGGTCAGATGGAGGATGATCAGACGCAGGCTGGGTAGTGGCTGAGTGGCTCTGTTCAGTTTGAGAGCCCTCCAAATCCAGGGGTCATGCACAGGGGGGTCCGCCGGAAGCCCTGTGTGGCCCCCCTTGGCCCTTACCACAGGGGCTGCTGGGTGAGGTGGCTTCTGAGGGGCTGTTTTTCTCTAGCCGAGCCAGCATGGAGGGGGGCGTGGGCCTCCGGAAGAGCTTCCTGAGGAAGGGGATAAAGCCAAGGGACTTCTAGGCTCTGGAGGGTGAGGCCCCCACTGTGTCATCCAGAGCACCCCTCGCTGCCCTCCTTCACTGCCAGGCCCCTCTGTTGCTGGGCCTCACCCAAGGGTTGAGCGAGGGAAGACCTTCCTGATGGCGACAGCAATGTGCTGGGCCAGCTGTTCCAGGGCAGCCGCACCAGTAAACTCCAGGACCAGTTCAGGCAGGGACTCCAACTCAAAGGTGACCTGGGAGACGGGGGAGGGGGTGGGCGCCATGGGGCGGCAGGTGGTTGGGGGAGAGAGGGGAAGCCCTAGTGGGGTGCCAGGCATCTCACCTGAGGGGGCGTCTCCTGCAGAACCATGGCCTGGACCTCCAGGTAGCTGAACGTGCAATCCACCTATGGAGCGCCTGGGTGAGCCCAGACCAAGGCCTGAGCCCCACCCTCCTGGGAGCCCCATCCTTCGTGTAGCCTGGATCTCAAGCACCAGGCCTGCCTGGACTCTAGTCCTGCCTGCTGGCGGCAGCCCAGTGCTGTTGAGAGGGCAGGGTTTGTAAGGACCAGACGGATAATGCTACAGACGCAGCCCTCAACAGGAAAGCTGCTGGAGGGCAAGCGGGTGGTGGACGGGCCCCTGGGACTCACCCTCAGAGGGAGGCAGGTGTGGAGCAAGTAGGCCCTCCATCGGAGCAGTGCCTGAGAGAGAGAGAGTGTCTCACGCCTTGGGCAGGGCAAGAGGCTTTCTGCTTGGGCTCCAGCAGCCCTCCCAGGCAGGCTTTGCCCCTATCATACCAGGACATGAACTTGCTCAGCACCCTCCCGCTCTGGCAGCCAGGTTTTCAGCAACAGCTCTGCCTCCTTGGGCCACAGGAACTTGGTGATCTCGCCTGTGGAAGGGGAGTCTGCTGGGAGACCTGTCCTCCCACCGACGTCAATTCATGTCCATGGTCTGTGGTCTGTATGGGGCTAGGGGTCCTGGGCTCATCTATGGGCCATTGAGAAAGGCGTGGAGTGGATCCGGGCCACCCAGCCCTCCTGAGGAGCACAGGGAACCGCTTGCCGGGGCGCCCCGGGATGTTGGGTGGGCCACTGGTTCCTGGGCCGCACTGCTTCCTCCCAGCCAAGTAGGCTTAGAAGTGCCGCGCTTACCTCGCAGCTCGCAGGATATGCCGTCGGGGGTCTGGGCCATGCGGCCGGCCCGGCGGCCGGAGCTGGCCCAAGGAGCTCTGATGAGAAATGGTAGC
This sequence comes from Tragulus kanchil, assembly GCA_022376925.1. NCBI lineage: Eukaryota > Metazoa > Chordata > Mammalia > Artiodactyla > Tragulidae > Tragulus > Tragulus kanchil. The sequence continues at coordinate 161,282,710 of JAIOJX010000031.1, read as the reverse complement.
GGTAGCGGCGGCAGGAGAGCACAGGAAGCTTGGGGCCCTGGCCAGCACAGCAGCCACCTGCTCCTCCTGCAGCGGAAGGTACGCACCGCTTCCTGCCGGGCCGCCCCCAGCCCGGCTCCTCCCCGCCGGGCCTTCGCGGGCCGGGAGATATCGATACGACGAAGGAGGTCAGCTGGTGCCAGCTGCCTGCCTGCGCATCGAGTAGGAGCTACTCCGTAAGGGTAAACCTGGAGAGCGAAAGGAGAGGTGTGCCAGGGAAGATCTAGCGCATACCGTGCCTTTTCGTTCCTAGCCGCCTACTTCCAAACCTGGAGCCAGGGCGCTGCCACTGGGACGTGAGAGGTCCGTCCTGCTGGCGGCAGCCCAGTGCTGTTGAGAGGGCAGGGTTTGTAAGGACCAGACGGATAATGCTACAGACGCAGCCCTCAACAGGAAAGCTGCTGGAGGGCAAGCGGGTGGTGGACGGGCCCCTGGGACTCACCCTCAGAGGGAGGCAGGTGTGGAGCAAGTAGGCCCTCCATCGGAGCAGTGCCTGAGAGAGAGAGAGTGTCTCACGCCTTGGGCAGGGCAAGAGGCTTTCTGCTTGGGCTCCAGCAGCCCTCCCAGGCAGGCTTTGCCCCTATCATACCAGGACATGAACTTGCTCAGCACCCTCCCGCTCTGGCAGCCAGGTTTTCAGCAACAGCTCTGCCTCCTTGGGCCACAGGAACTTGGTGATCTCGCCTGTGGAAGGGGAGTCTGCTGGGAGACCTGTCCTCCCACCGACGTCAATTCATGTCCATGGTCTGTGGTCTGTATGGGGCTAGGGGTCCTGGGCTCATCTATGGGCCATTGAGAAAGGCGTGGAGTGGATCCGGGCCACCCAGCCCTCCTGAGGAGCACAGGGAACCGCTTGCCGGGGCGCCCCGGGATGTTGGGTGGGCCACTGGTTCCTGGGCCGCACTGCTTCCTCCCAGCCAAGTAGGCTTAGAAGTGCCGCGCTTACCTCGCAGCTCGCAGGATATGCCGTCGGGGGTCTGGGCCATGCGGCCGGCCCGGCGGCCGGAGCTGGCCCAAGGAGCTCTGATGAGAAATGGTAGCGGTAGCGGCGGCAGGAGAGCACAGGAAGCTTGGGGCCCTGGCCAGCACAGCAGCCACCTGCTCCTCCTGCAGCGGAAGGTACGCACCGCTTCCTGCCGGGCCGCCCCCAGCCCGGCTCCTCCCCGCCGGGCCTTCGCGGGCCGGGAGATATCGATACGACGAAGGAGGTCAGCTGGTGCCAGCTGCCTGCCTGCGCATCGAGTAGGAGCTACTCCGTAAGGGTAAACCTGGAGAGCGAAAGGAGAGGTGTGCCAGGGAAGATCTAGCGCATACCGTGCCTTTTCGTTCCTAGCCGCCTACTTCCACTCTGCACCAGTCCCTGCCGCGAGCACCAGGGGGCGCTGCCCACTCGGGGAATCTGTGACCCGCTTAGGTCCGTCCCCTCCAAAGCCCAGCGAGGGAGGTGAACCCAGGCAGAATGCAAGGTTCGTCTGTTCAGAAAGCAGCTTCGGATGCCTCCTAACCTGGAGGAAGACCCTATTGATTGCTCCTACCGGGAGCCCCTCACCGCGTGGAAGAGACACAAACTGTTGAAAGGGTAGAAAAAAACACCAGATGGGCCCACATGCCCTTCTCTGCAGCTGGGGTTCTTTAGTTTTCATCACATTCAAGCTGGGGTCAGAGCTGGAAGGTGGGGCTGCAGGGAGGGGTGGAGTGACATGAGCAAAGGGAATATGTGTGTGTGTGTGGTGGTGGGGGGGTGTCCTTCTATGTCTGCATGCTTCCTCAGCTGGAGAGTTTGAGGAGAGCAAACCACCAGCAGAGAAGGAAGCGACTGTCTGCAGGGATCAGAAGGGGCATCAGAAGGTCATGGGGTTTTTCTTCCATTACAATCTAATAAAACTGTGAGAAGAGAGGCGGGGTGAAATAACCTAAGAGGAGGTGAGAGACACTGGGCAAAATCCCTTGGTTTCCTTATCATCTCCTGCTGCTCCTCCTCGCCTTGAGGCCTGGAGATAGTGGGAATATTTTCCAGTCATTTGACCATCACCATCTTCCCCTGCCCAAATTTCGTCTCTCTTTGCTGAGGCCCACCAAAGACAAGGTCAAAGTGGAAAATAAAGACTGAATCGTAACTACGGAGGAAGTCACCTCCACTAAAGCAACAGGCCCAAGTCTGATAGCCCAGGTCCCACAGGGATGGATTCAGCTGGAAAGGGTGCCACGTTCCTGCCAACAGAGGCAAGAAAAAGTCCTTCTCTGCTGTCTCCCAAGCTGAAAGGAGAGAGTTCAAGTTAAGACTCTTACAAGACCACACAGAACCCATCAACTGTTTCTAGGGCACGAGATTAGCAGCTGTCACACACAGTACGGCCAAGTTCTCAAGAGAGCGAAAGGAGAGGTGTGCCAGGAAGATCTAGCGCATACCGTGCCTTTTCGTTCCTAGCCGCCTACTTCCACTCTGCACCAGTCCCTGCCGCGAGCACCAGGGGGCGCTGCCCACTCGGGGAATCTGTGACCCGCTTAGGTCCGTCCCCTCCAAAGCCCAGCGAGGGAGGTGAACCCAGGCAGAATGCAAGGTTCGTCTGTTCAGAAAGCAGCTTCGGATGCCTCCTAACCTGGAGGAAGACCCTATTGATTGCTCCTACCGGGAGCCCCTCACCGCGTGGAAGAGACACAAACTGTTGAAAGGGTAGAAAAAAACACCAGATGGGCCCACATGCCCTTCTCTGCAGCTGGGGTTCTTTAGTTTTCATCACATTCAAGCTGGGGTCAGAGCTGGAAGGTGGGGCTGCAGGGAGGGGTGGAGTGACATGAGCAAAGGGAATATGTGTGTGTGTGGGTGGTGGGGGTGTCCTTCTATGTCTGCATGCTTCCTCAGCTGGAGAGTTTGAGGAGAGCAAACCACCAGCAGAGAAGGAAGCGACTGTCTGCAGGGATCAGAAGGGGCATCAGAAGGTCATGGGGTTTTTCTTCCATTACAATCTAATAAAACTGTGAGAAGAGAGGCGGGGTGAAATAACCTAAGAGGAGGTGAGAGACACTGGGCAAAATCCCTTGGTTTCCTTATCATCTCCTGCTGCTCCTCCTCGCCTTGAGGCCTGGAGATAGTGGGAATATTTTCCAGTCATTTGACCATCACCATCTTCCCCTGCCCAAATTTCGTCTCTCTTTGCTGAGGCCCACCAAAGACAAGGTCAAAGTGGAAAATAAAGACTGAATCGTAACTACGGAGGAAGTCACCTCCACTAAAGCAACAGGCCCAAGTCTGATAGCCCAGGTCCCACAGGGATGGATTCAGCTGGAAAGGGTGCCACGTTCCTGCCAACAGAGGCAAGAAAAAGTCCTTCTCTGCTGTCTCCCAAGCTGAAAGGAGAGAGTTCAAGTTAAGACTCTTACAAGACCACACAGAACCCATCAACTGTTTCTAGGGCACGAGATTAGCAGCTGTCACACACAGTACGGCCAAGTTCTCAAGACAGACTGCCTAAATTTTAGTCCCGATTCCACTTCTTATCAGCTGTTTGACACAGAATACACCCTTAGTCTTTCCATTCAGGGCTTCCAGTTCCTGTCTTGTAAGCTGGAGCTACAAACTCATCTAGGAGTGTAAAGATTTGAGAGGTGCTCACAGTCATACCTGGAACTCAGTGAAGACTCACATTTGTCAAGTCTTACCGTGGCAGACTTAAAAGACTCCACAACAGGATAGAAAACCTCTCTTCCCGGGACTTTTTCTGTTTAGAATGTTAAGAAGGAGAAATACAAGAGGGAATAAATGCCAAAAGCTTCACGCTGCTCCCAGGTGGTGGGCTTTTTCAAGACCCACAGCCATGCTGGTAGCATCAGCTCCTGTCTAGTGACTACTGAGAACAAGCAGGGGGCTGTGGAGGAGGAAACTAGGCTCAGCCTGGAGATCAGGACAGGGGCGCTGGGCTAGCCACACATCTCCATACCTGTTTGCTGTCCTGGTGGCCTCTGAACAAGTGGGAGGCCTGGGGAACACATGAGACCCAGGTCCCGTGAGTGACTCATTAGAGGGAGAGAAGCCGTCAACTTGTTCGAGGCTGTCTCTGTCTTCTAGACAGCATGACACTCTGTGGGTGCTCAGGAAACGCTAAAAGCTCATCATGAGGAGGAAGTCCCACGTGTTCCAGTAGCACACGATGACAGGTCAGGCAGCAGCTCCCAGAACAGCCACACAGCTCCTGCCAGAAGCCTCTGGTGTGGAGTAATAGGGTGAGGACTTTACATTTAACAGAGTCATGCAGGATGCAGCACGGGGCTATGCCAATGGTAGGGGGAATCCCCTTCCAGTCTTATATGCATCAGAATGTCAATTTCTCTTGTCCTCTCTCCAACCAAACCAATCTATCTGTAAACAATTTGAATGTATACAACAGAAATGCTATATTAAAAAAATATAGCGGCTTCCCTGGTGGTCCAGTGGGTAAGGGTGCCACGTTCCTGCCAACAGAGGCAAGAAAAAGTCCTTCTCTGCTGTCTCCCAAGCTGAAAGGAGAGAGTTCAAGTTAAGACTCTTACAAGACCACACAGAACCCATCAACTGTTTCTAGGGCACGAGATTAGCAGCTGTCACACACAGTACGGCCAAGTTCTCAAGACAGACTGCCTAAATTTTAGTCCCGATTCCACTTCTTATCAGCTGTTTGACACAGAATACACCCCTTAGTCTTTCCATTCAGGGCTTCCAGTTCCTGTCTTGTAAGCTGGAGCTACAAACTCATCTAGGAGTGTAAAGATTTGAGAGGTGCTCACAGTCATACCTGGAACTCAGTGAAGACTCACATTTGTCAAGTCTTACCGTGGCAGACTTAAAAGACTCCACAACAGGATAGAAAACCTCTCTTCCCGGGACTTTTTCTGTTTAGAATGTTAAGAAGGAGAAATACAAGAGGGAATAAATGCCAAAAGCTTCACGCTGCTCCCAGGTGGTGGGCTTTTTCAAGACCCACAGCCATGCTGGTAGCATCAGCTCCTGTCTAGTGACTACTGAGAACAAGCAGGGGGCTGTGGAGGAGGAAACTAGGCTCAGCCTGGAGATCAGGACAGGGGCGCTGGGCTAGCCACACATCTCCATACCTGTTTGCTGTCCTGGTGGCCTCTGAACAAGTGGGAGGCCTGGGGAACACATGAGACCCAGGTCCCGTGAGTGACTCATTAGAGGGAGAGAAGCCGTCAACTTGTTCGAGGCTGTCTCTGTCTTCTAGACAGCATGACACTCTGTGGGTGCTCAGGAAACGCTAAAAGCTCATCATGAGGAGGAAGTCCCACGTGTTCCAGTAGCACACGATGACAGGTCAGGCAGCAGCTCCCAGAACAGCCACACAGCTCCTGCCAGAAGCCTCTGGTGTGGAGTAATAGGGTGAGGACTTTACATTTAACAGAGTCATGCAGGATGCAGCACGGGGCTATGCCAATGGTAGGGGGAATCCCCTTCCAGTCTTATATGCATCAGAATGTCAATTTCTCTTGTCCTCTCTCCAACCAAACCAATCTATCTGTAAACAATTTGAATGTATACAACAGAAATGCTATATTAAAAAAATATAGCGGCTTCCCTGGTGGTCCAGTGGGTAAGGAGTCCGCCTTGCAGTGCAAACGGCACTGGTTCGATCCCTGGTCCGGGAAGATCCCATATGCTGCAGAGCGGCTAGAGCAGTGTGTCCAATTATGAGCCGGTGCTCTGCAAAAAGAAGCCACTGCAATGGGAGGCCCACAGGCCAAGGAATAAAGATAGATGAAAATAAATAAATAAGAAACCAATAAAAAAAGGGGGTGCCAAAATAAAAAAATATATATGAAAATATAAACTGCCTGCTGTTTCTATAGAGGTTTTCTACTGTTTTAAATTTTTATTTGGGGGGGGGAGGGGGACATGCCACATGACTTATATTCCAATCGGGGATGGAACTTGAGCTCCTTGTAGTGGAAACAGTCCCAACTACTGGACTACCAGGGAATTCCCTATAATTAAAAATTATGTTATAAAATAGCTAGCTAGTGGGAAGCTGCTATAAAACACGAGCAGCTCGGTCTGGTGCTCCATGACGACCTAGGTGTGTGAGATGGGGCTGAGGGGGGAGGGAGGCCCACGAGGGAGGGGATACATGTATACACATGACTGAGTCACTTCAGTGTACAGCAGAAACTAACACAAAATTGGAAAGCAATTATATTCCAACTACAAATTTTTAAAGCCATGTGCCCACTGAAACAACTCTGATAGTGAATCCTCTGGCCCCTAGTGGTGGGTACTCTGGTCCCTGGTGGCAATCAGGGTTAGCCCATATGTGGGGCAGAGACCAAATGTCTGACAGCCTCAAGCCACTAACACTCCATCCAACTGGCTGACTGCCTGGTTCACAGGCCTAGATAATCCCTGATTTTTCTAGGAGACTCAACTGCATGGACACTACTATCCAGCCAGAGACTTCACAACATCTAGTCCTCTGTTACTTCTCACTGAAAACTGGTAAGTTGAAATTTTGGTTAAAATCCCTGGACTTCCTTGGAGGCCCAGTGGTTAAGACTCCATCCACGCTTCCATGCAGGCACATGGCTTTGATCCCTGATGAGGGAAGTTCCCCATACATGGGGTGCATTCAAAAAGCGATAACCAACTTACGTTATTACCTTGAGATAATAAAAGCTATTTATGACAAACCCAGAGCCAATATTGTACTCAACACTGAAAGGCTAAAGCCTTCCCAGGAAAACCTGGCACAAGACAAGGATGCCCGCTTTCACCTCTTCTATTCAACACAGCACTGGAGAGAACATACATATCTGTAAACAACAAAACTCTGTAAAAGTTAAAAGTAAAATAAAGGTTTAAACAAACAAACAAACAAACAAACACAGCACTGGAAGTCCTAGCCATACCCAGACAAGAAATATAAAAGGTATTGAAAGTGAAGAGGAAAAATTGTCATTATATGCAAATGATGATACAATATATAGAAAGCCCTAAAGACTCCACGCAACAACTATTAGAACTGATAAATGAACTCAGCAAGGCAGCAGGATACAAAATTAACATACAGAAACTGGTTGTATTTCTTTACTCCAACATGAAATATCAGAAAGGAAATGTACAAAAAAACAATACCTTTTAAAATAACACTCTAAAAAAACTAACACACTTGAGAATAAACCTAAGGAAGTGAAACACTAGTACGCTGAGAACTATAATACACTGATAAAGGAAATCGAAGATAATTCAACGAAATGGAAAGATACCTCCCACTCTTGGATTGGAAGAATTAATGGTGTCAAAATGGCCATACTACCCAAAGCAATCTACAGTTTTAATGCGATCCCTATCATATTATCCATGATATTTTTCATATAACTAGAACACATAATCCTAAAATTCATCCCGAACTATAAAAGACCCAGGACTGCAAATGCAGTCCTAAAAAAAAACAACAAAGCAGGGGCACAACCCTCCCAGACTTCAGATAATACTACAAGCCACAGTAGTCAAAATTGGCACAGACATATGGATCAATGGAACAGAGCAGACAGACCAGAAATAAACCCACATCTACAGTCAATTAATCTCTGATAAAAGAGGCAAGAATATACAATGGGAAAACGACAGTCTCTTCAGCAGTGGCACTGGGAAAGCTAGACAGTGGCTAAATCAATGAAGTTAGAACATACTCTCTTATCATACATAAAAATAAACTCAAATGGCTTAAAGACTTAAACAGAACACACAACACCATGAAACTCCTAGAAAACACAGACAAACCATTCTCTGACATAAATCGTACCAATGTTTTCTTAGGTCTGTCTCCCAAGGCAACAGAAATAAAAAGAAACACAAATGGGACCCAATCAAGCTTACAAAGTTTTTGCACAGTCAAGAAAACTATAAAAAAATGTAAGACACAACCTATGGAACGGAAAAAAATCTGCAAATAATGCAGCCCAAAATAATAATAATGCAGCCGGCTTCCCCTGGTGGCCCAGTGGGTAAGGACACCGCCTTGCAGTGCAAGGGGAGCTGGTTCGATCCCTGGCCTGGGAAGATCCCATGTGCCGCGGAGCAGCTGGACCGATGTGTCCAATTACCGAGCCGGAGCTCTGGAGCGCATGCACCCAGAGCCAGAGCTCTGCAGCCCATGCACCCAGAGCCAGAGCTCTGCAGCCACAGACACCACCGTGATGGGAGGCCCACAGGAGCCAAAGAACAAAGACGGATGAAAATGGAGAAATGAAAGACCAATAGAAGTGGCCCGCCCGCCCCCTCCCTCCCTCCCCAACCCGACCTCCGCCCAAAATAAATAAATAAATAAATAAATCTTTAAAATAAAAAAAAAAAAGAATGCAGCCAACAAGGGCTTAATTTCCAAAAAATATACAAACAGTTCATACAGCTTAACAACAACAAAACAACCCAATCCAAAAATGGGCAGAAGATACAAACAGGCATTTCTTCAGAGAATACAGATGGCCAATATGCACATGAAAAGATGCTCAACATCAATAATTAGAGACATGCAAATCAAAACTACAATGGGGTACCACTCCTCAACAGTCAGGCTGCCCATCATCCAAAGACATACAAACAATAAACGCTAGAGAGGGTGTAGATAAAAGGGAACCCTCCTACACTGTTGGTAGGAACGTAAGTTGGTATAGCCATTGTGAAAAACTAGATTCCTCGGAAAACTAAACACTGAATTACCATATGATCCAGCAATCCCACTCCCGCACATATATCTGGGCAGAACTGTAATTCAAAATGATACACATATTATTCATGTGTATGAATATGTTCATGTGTTCATATGTTCGTATCAGCATTATTCGCAGTAGCTAAGACATGGAAACAACCTAAATGTCCATCAACAGATAAAGATGATGTGGTGTACACAAACACACACACACACCCCCATAATGGACTACTACTCATAAAATAGAATGAAAAAAAATGTCATTTGCTGCAGCAACATGGATGCAACTAGAAATGATTATACTTAAGGAAATCAGAAAAAGACAACATATCACTTATATGTGGAATATAAAAATCTGACACAAATGAACTTACCTATGAAACAGAAACAGAATCCCAGACATGGAGGACAGACCCCATGGTTACCAGGGGGAAGGATGGACAGGGAGCTGAGATTAGCAGATGTTAAGCTTTTATATACAGAATGGACAAACAATATTCTTTGGTAAACCAAAATGGAAAGCAATATTAAAAAGAAAGTATATATAACTCAATTGCACATTATAAATCAACTCTACTTCAGCAACAAAAATAACGGAAGACAAAAAAAGTCCTGTTATTAGTGGTCAAACTTTCACCAGAAATGGGTGACCCAGCCCAGTCTGCCTAGAAATGGTCAACAGCGAGATCGTATTTCACTAATATAGAAACTTACTAACACCCTCCCTCACTGTCCTGCTTCCCAGGGGTTAACACAGGCAGCTATGCTCTGGGACTCTCTCCAGAGCCTGGTGGTGGCACATCTATCTCCCTTTTCAAGTGGACTTCTCTAGGGCAGTCTGGGCCCAACTTCTCTGTTTCCTGAATTTGACAAACCTTGATGCATTGGTCACAGTATTCCTTGAACTGTTTTTAAAAAGTTTTATTTATTTATTATTAATTTTTTTACATATGGGCTGCGCTGCGTCTTCGTTGCTGCGTGAGTGCTTTCTCTACTTGTGGGGAGCGGGGACTACTCTTCATTGAGGTTCCTGGGCTTCTCACTGCAATGGCTTCTCCTGTGAGGCAGAGGCTCCAAGCACATGCGCTTCAGTAGCTGGAGCATGAGGGCTTCAGTAGTTGTGGTGCTTGGGCTTCGTTGCCACACAGCCTATGGAATTTTCTTGGACCAGGGACTGAACCCATGCCCCCTGCATTGTCAGGCAGATTCTCATCCACTGTACCACAGGGAAATCTTGAGCTAAGATCTTGAGGCCAGAGCTTCCCACCAGCCCTTTCTCCTCGAAGCTCTGTGGTCCACCTGCTCTGTATCACGAGGAACCCACTCGGTGGATCGTGAGGGCTGGCAGCTGTGTACACTCACCTCTCTACTCACACACTTTTGGGGCATTACAACTTGCAGCAGAATGCCCTCAATATTCCATCATTTGCCAAGATCATCGCTCACTTGCCAGACAGGAAGTGGTCATCCTGGACATCGGGCTTGCTTCTGGAAGCCTGCAGTGGCTGGGGCTACGCACAGAGACCCCTCTAGATCCCTTGTTAGACAGGAATCACACAAGTCGACGTGTTCGGAGCACTTGTTAATCCGTTATGATTTATTAGCTGTACAGCAGTAGATCCTCCTCCCCAGCTTTCAACCCCATTACATAGTTTATTACAGGTCTCATGTTGGCATCCTAAAAAGAAAGTATATATAACTCTGATTATTAAAAGCAACAAAAATAACGGAAGACAAAAAGTCCTGTTATTAGTGGTCAAACTTTCACCAGAAATGGGTGACCCAGCCCAGTCTGCCTAGAAATGGTCAACAGCGAGATCGTATTTCACTAATATAGAAACTTACTAACACCCTCCCTCACTGTCCTGCTTCCCAGGGGTTAACACAGGCAGCTATGCTCTGGGACTCTCTCCAGAGCCTGGTGGTGGCACATCTATCTCCCTTTTCAAGTGGACTTCTCTAGGGCAGTCTGGGCCCAACTTCTCTGTTTCCTGAATTTGACAAACCTTGATGCATTGGTCACAGTATTCCTTGAACTGTTTTTAAAAAGTTTTATTTATTTATTATTAATTTTTTTACATATGGGCTGCGCTGCGTCTTCGTTGCTGCGTGAGTGCTTTCTCTACTTGTGGGGAGCGGGGACTACTCTTCATTGAGGTTCCTGGGCTTCTCACTGCAATGGCTTCTCCTGTGAGGCAGAGGCTCCAAGCACATGCGCTTCAGTAGCTGGAGCATGAGGGCTTCAGTAGTTGTGGTGCTTGGGCTTCGTTGCCACACAGCCTATGGAATTTTCTTGGACCAGGGACTGAACCCATGCCCCCTGCATTGTCAGGCAGATTCTCATCCACTGTACCACAGGGAAATCTTGAGCTAAGATCTTGAGGCCAGAGCTTCCCACCAGCCCTTTCTCCTCGAAGCTCTGTGGTCCACCTGCTCTGTATCACGAGGAACCCACTCGGTGGATCGTGAGGGCTGGCAGCTGTGTACACTCACCTCTCTACTCACACACTTTTGGGGCATTACAACTTGCAGCAGAATGCCCTCAATATTCCATCATTTGCCAAGATCATCGCTCACTTGCCAGACAGGAAGTGGTCATCCTGGACATCGGGCTTGCTTCTGGAAGCCTGCAGTGGCTGGGGCTACGCACAGAGACCCCTCTAGATCCCTTGTTAGACAGGAATCACACAAGTCGACGTGTTCGGAGCACTTGTTAATCCGTTATGATTTATTAGCTGTACAGCAGTAGATCCTCCTCCCCAGCTTTCAACCCCATTACATAGTTTATTACAGGTCTCATGTTGGCATCCTAAAATAATGAAAAATATCACACAGTACAGCTAAGTACAAAATGCATCAACCTAGAGTCTGATAGCTAACTGATGGCTCTCTTAAAAGCAATACAGAGAAGAAAAAAGTGTTTGAAATCAGCAAGACTGAGGCTCTCTAAAAAACACATTTTAAACATGTGACAGTTCATGTGCAAGAATCACTTTTTAGTTGGTTTTGCTTCACATTATTGTTTTTTTAAAGATCCAAAGTTTAAATTACTGACCTGGTGAAAATTTCTGGCCCAGCTTTTAAGGGCTGCTGTGACCCACTCCTTAATCACCCTTCTGCTTTAACAGAGGATTTATGAAACACAAAATTCAGCTACGAACAAAGCAAAGAAAATGTATATGGGAAATCATAACTGAAAGTTAATTGTACAAGGTTCAAATGCTGGCTCCATGGGCTGGAAATCATGATCTTCCACGTGGGTGTCCGTCACTAGCAGGCAGCAGTCTGAGTGCCTGTCCTGCAACATGATTACGATCCAATTCCTTGTGATTTAATTTGCAAGTAATTAAAATGCTGGGTTTTCTTACACTGCACTTCTTTTCACCCTCTTAATTAATGGAAAAGATTAAAATGTAAAAAAAGTTATTTACAAGCTTGACCATACCAGAAACTTTGCCAAGAAAGAGGCAAAGTCTTCAGGACAGAAACCAATCGTAGCATGCCGTACTACTGGTGTGCAGCTGACTCCAAGCAAAGGGAGTCAGGGAAAAGCAAAAGCCAGTTTAAAAGTCTAAGTCCTTCCCAAGTCTGCATTTACAATTAAAAACTCTCCTGGGAAGAAGACCGTAAGAACTCTGGGAAACCCGGTGGTGCTTTCTGGACTGGTTTACCACTTCAAGAGAGAGGGTCCAATGTCTCTGTTTCCATCTAAGAAAACCAGGCAGGCGTCAACTCTGTCTTCAGCACTTCACAGTAAACCCTCAGGGACTCAGAACATTCCATGATTTGCTAACCTCAAACAGCAAGTTCTAGTAAATCACATTTTCTAACATCATCCTTGAAGTTTTTAGTTCTCAGTATGTTTGGTAAAACGATGCTTTTCCCAAAGCCAAAAGAAGAAATAAGGGAGAAAAATTAAGATGCAGGCCGTTTAAACACAGCCCAGAGCAGTCCTGGCAAGGAGCGAGGCTCCGCCATCACCGGTCCATCATGCTGAGGATCATCTCGGGTGTGAGGTCTCCGTTGGGGGCATCTGTGGCAGCTGGCTGGGCCTCCTCTTCCTCCCCATCCGCGGGCTCAGCGTCTGGCTCTTTCTTGACTTCAACTATAATGTTCTCAATTGCACCTGTATTCTGGTCTTCGACCTGAATGATGGCTGTTGCTGGCAAGGAAGAGCATGAAGAAAACAAAATGCTCCATTAAAGCCCCCAGGAATTACAAGGGTCTTTTCAGACCTGACAATCAAAGCCAGCCACACAGAAACACCTTAGTTTCGACACAGAGACTGTCAATAAAAAAGACTTTAATAGGGCTTCCCTGGTGGTTCAGTGGGTAAAGAGTCTGCCTTGCAGTGCAAGGAGCGCTGGTTCAACCCCTGGCCCAGGAAGATCCCACCTGCCACGGAGCGGCTGGACGGGTATGTCCAATTACAAGCCAGTGCTCTAGAACGCATGCGCCCAGAGCCAGTGCTCTGCACCAAGAGAGGCCAATGCAATGGGAGGCCCACATGGACCAGAGAATAAAGATTGATGAAAATAAATAAATAAAAACCAATAAAGAGGCCAAAAAAAAAAGCTATTAAAGAAAAAAGACTTAATAACCTAAAATGTGGCCATACACAAAATCCTAGATACTATAAAAAACAGAACATGGAAAAAAAAAAGAAAACAGAACATGGGGCTTCTCTGGTGGTCCACTGGGTAGAGTCTGCCTTGCAGTGCAAGGGGCACTGGTTTGATCTCTGGCCTGGGAAGATCCCACCTGCCACGGAGCGGCTGGACGGGTATGTCCAATTACAAGCCAGTGCTCTAGAACGCATGCGCCCAGAGCCAGTGCTCTGCACCAAGAGAGGCCAATGCAATGGGAGGCCCACATGGACCAGAGAATAAAGATTGATGAAAATAAATAAATAAAAACCAATAAAGAGGCCAAAAAAAAAAGCTATTAAAGAAAAAAGACTTAATAACCTAAAATGTGGCCATACACAAAATCCTAGATACTATAAAAAACAGAACATGGAAAAAAAAAAGAAAACAGAACATGGGGCTTCTCTGGTGGTCCACTGGGTAGAGTCTGCCTTGCAGTGCAAGGGGCACTGGTTTGATCTCTGGCCTGGGAAGATTCCACATGCTGCGGAGCAGCTGGACTGGTGTGTCCAATTAGGAGCCAGCACTCTGGAGTGCACGTGCCCAGAGCCATTGCTCTGCACTGAGAGAGGCCACTGCAATAGGAGGCCCACACATGCCAAGAATAAAAATAAATATGAATAAAAGAGGCATGATGGGGAAAAGGGGGAAAGAAAAGGACAGAACATGGACATTCCACTTCATTTGCCTCTCACATCACATACTAAAAACCTCAAGCTTTCCTTTATGTTATACATTAGAGCTTCACAATAGTGAGTATGAGACAATAGCATTTTTTGTGAGGCAAAAGAAATGCAGACAATATGGGACAAGGGCTACTTCAGAGTGTAGGCTGTAGGTGGGTCGGTTTTAGAGATGACCCACCTACCGCAAAGGCACCTAATTCTATAAAAAATTGAGTTGGCTTTGCTGCGTCTTAGTTGCGGCACCTTTAATCTTCATTGCTGCACGTGGTATCTTTAGTTGCAACAAACTTAGTTGTGGTATGTGGGATCTAGTTCCCTGATCAGGAATTGAACCTGTGCCCTCCTTCCCCCTCCCCCTGCATTGGGACTGCAGAGCCTTTTTTCAATTTTACTTTTTTACTTTTACAGAGTTTTGTTGTTTACAGATATGTATGATCCCAGATTAGTCATACGTATATTCGCCCCATCCCTCCCCTCCAGGCCGTCGCACAGCACCCCTGCAGGATCCCCTTTTCTTACAGCGCAATGACAATAGGGGACTGCACAATCTTAACCACTGAACCTCAGGGAAGTTCCAGAACCTGACATTTCTGAGTCTGAAGCTGTTCAACACCGAGGGCCTTACCACCAGTTTGTTCACTCAAACCTGTGTAGGTCAAACAGTCCCCCAGCCACCACTCTGCGGTAAGTCATTTGGACATGGGGCTCATGGAGCATATTAAAAAGAGACGAAACCCTGCATTTGTTAAAGAAAAAGAACTGCTAGCTTTGAGGAGACTCATGGATAGAACAGAGATCTGAGATCCCCCCGAGCCTACAGTTACAAGGGCCACGTCCAGTACAGGACTACAGTCTAAAGTCATACGTGGTGTGAGGTGGAGGGCAAACACCTCTTCTGTCCTCTCGTCAATAAGGACGACAGCAACAGCACCCACAGGCCTGGGTTTCTTAGGGGGACATTGTCAATGCAGAGACACCTTCATCCCTCCATCCTTTAGGACTTTGGTTCTTTTACGTACATGACCACATCCATTCTGCCAGCTAACTATGACTCTGGCTGCGGTTTAAACTCTCCCACACCGACAGTGCTCATCTTACAGAAGTACCCTTCAACTCTGGACTTGATTTCACTGAAACTTAACAGGCCTCTAGAGACTTTCTCAGATGTTCCCCAATAATAAAAACCTAAAAATTGCTTCCTGAGAGTTTGTTGTTCCCTGCGTTGACCTTAACTTGTTATCATGGCTCAGTTCCCATCTACCTGAAGAACGAGGACCCGTCTGGCTTCCCCTCATGTTAGTAGTGAACACCAGGCTACCGAGCTGAGACAAGCAACTTACGCTGGGCCTGTTTGGGCTGGTTGGTTCTGCCAGGGGGGCGTCCTCTCCGTTTCTTGGCAGGTGGTGGGGCTGGGGTCACTGGCTGGGGCTCTGGCTCGGGTTCAATCTCCACGGCGGGCTCCTCCTCATCCTCATTGTCATCCAAGTCTGGCTCAGCGTTTTCTTCTCGTGAAATCAGGAAGAAGAGGTAGAGGGACAGGGAGACGAGTAGTGGAAGGAAAACCAACACCAAATAATCACATACTCTGTGAGGTCTGGTCACATGTTTATTTCCTTGCTAGAAGTTCATTCAAAAATTCCATTTCACTGGAATCTTTGTTTTCTATGTTGAGAGAGTTAACTGGTATTGATACAGAATTAATAAGCAAATCAACTTGAATAGTATTGCTCATACTTCATGTGGATGGACATTACTTTGTTCTTTCAGTTTTGGACATCAGAATATTGAGGCCCAAATTCTTACAGGCAACTCCAGTGGAGGCCAGTTATGGAAACACCACCTCCACAAGTGGTATTTTAAGTTGAAAATGAAACAAATGTTCCCTCTACCTACTAGACACAGATAAAGCAGGACAGGAGCCTACAATGGCCCCCTGAAGAGTGGTGGCAGGTGTGCTGTGTGTGTGTACCAAGTTCTTTTTTTTTTTGCCACTTCTATTGGTCTTTCACTTATTTCTTTGTTCTTTGGCCTGTGTGGGCCTCCCACTGCAGGGGCCTTTCTTGCTGCAGAGCACCAGCTCTGGGCATGTGCACTCCAGAGCTCTGGCTCAGTAGTTGGACACATTGGTCCAGCCGCTCCGTGATACGTAGGATCTTCCCAGGCCAGGGATTGAACCGACGCCCCTTGCACTGCAAGGTTGTGTCCTTTCTCACCGGACCACCAGGGAAGCCCTTGTATCAAGTTCTTAAAGTTCCATGAGGGGCAATTTACGAAGAAAAGTGTTGAGGCCAAGTTTTGGGATTTAATTCCCAGTTTTTGCAAACCCTATGGGTCCTCCTAACTTCCTTCCCTGCTCCCTAATGCCATTATCACATAAAAGGAGAGAGGGCTACTGCAGAAAGAAAGCTGAGAAGAGCCAGACAATACAGCCTGGAGCCTCTTTTCTCCCAAGTGTGAGAGGTGGGACGAGGACCACACTGAACCTGTTCCCTTATGTAAGCTCTAGCACTCCCAAGGATCACAAGCAGATAACGCCCGTAACTGTGCTTACATTCTACTACATAATCACAGATTTTCACACTGTACATCATAGTTTAAAAATCCTCCATTATCCCATGTAGGCTTGATTAAATAAGAGGTATTACCCTTGTTCTATAGAAGTAGAAGCTAAGTGATTTGTAAGGCACAGCTAACCACAGTTCAGGGCTCTTTTGCTGCCCACACCTGCAGGCAACCAAGAGCTCCTGCCACCCCTCCCCGATCGCCATGGCACTTCCAGTTCAGAATCTTTGTTTTTTTTTTAAAAACTTCAAATCAACTTGAATAGTATTGCTCATACTTCATGTGGATGGACATTACTTTGTTCTTTCAGTTTTGGACATCAGAATATTGAGGCCCAAATTCTTACAGGCAACTCCAGTGGAGGCCAGTTATGGAAACACCACCTCCACAAGTGGTATTTTAAGTTGAAAATGAAACAAATGTTCCCTCTACCTACTAGACACAGATAAAGCAGGACAGGAGCCTACAATGGCCCCCTGAAGAGTGGTGGCAGGTGTGCTGTGTGTGTGTACCAAGTTCTTTTTTTTTTTGCCACTTCTATTGGTCTTTCACTTATTTCTTTGTTCTTTGGCCTGTGTGGGCCTCCCACTGCAGGGGCCTTTCTTGCTGCAGAGCACCAGCTCTGGGCATGTGCACTCCAGAGCTCTGGCTCAGTAGTTGGACACATTGGTCCAGCCGCTCCGTGATACGTAGGATCTTCCCAGGCCAGGGATTGAACCGACGCCCCTTGCACTGCAAGGTTGTGTCCTTACTCACCGGACCACCAGGGAAGCCCTTGTATCAAGTTCTTAAAGTTCCATGAGGGGCAATTTACGAAGAAAAGTGTTGAGGCCAAGTTTTGGGATTTAATTCCCAGTTTTTGCAAACCCTATGGGTCCTCCTAACTTCCTTCCCTGCTCCCTAATGCCATTATCACATAAAAGGAGAGAGGGCTACTGCAGAAAGAAAGCTGAGAAGAGCCAGACAATACAGCCTGGAGCCTCTTTTCTCCCAAGTGTGAGAGGTGGGACGAGGACCACACTGAACCTGTTCCCTTATGTAAGCTCTAGCACTCCCAAGGATCACAAGCAGATAACGCCCGTAACTGTGCTTACATTCTACTACATAATCACAGATTTTCACACTGTACATCATAGTTTAAAAATCCTCCATTATCCCATGTAGGCTTGATTAAATAAGAGGTATTACCCTTGTTCTATAGAAGTAGAAGCTAAGTGATTTGTAAGGCACAGCTAACCACAGTTCAGGGCTCTTTTGCTGCCCACACCTGCAGGCAACCAAGAGCTCCTGCCACCCCTCCCCGATCGCCATGGCACAAGATGTACCCTGTTTGCCTTCCTCCGAGAAGCACAGGTTAGAAGCACATTCTCTATGCTGGTAACCAAATGTTTTAATTTAGAAATCTGTGGGTAAATGCCTGATCTTCAGGACAAAATGAATTATTTGTCAAGTAACTGAAATCCTAAGTGAAAATGTGGGGAACGTACTGGTACATGGCAGTGTGTCAAGAACGACATGCTTCCCTGCTGAAGTTGTTCAAGCCCCCTATTGCCTAAGTTGGCCCAACGCCTAGAAAGCTAAACAAGTTCAGTCAGAGATGAGGCAGAGGGAAGCAGACAAAGAAAGTTAATAGGGTCAAAGGCTTACTGGCTTGGAGATATTTTGGCAAAAAGGCTTGAAAAGAACGTTAATACTCTGCTGGTCAATCTCTGTCGATGGTCAACAGGCAGAACTTCTGGGAGGGAACAAATATGACCGTGTGGCCTTCAACTCGAACATCCCAGGATACAAAGACACTAGGTATGAGGTCCCAAACCAAACCATGCTCTCTACAAAGCCTCCTCCTGTCTTCTCCAGTACAGAAGACAAAAGGAGGAACTGTAGAAACCTATCAGGGACCAACAATAAACTCTGCAGGTGAAAGATGCTTCTGATAAAGTACAATCAGAGAGTGGAGTTGGTCTTGCTGGAAGATGAACCACAGAAGTGAATAGGGCAGTACCATGAGAAAAAAGGGGATGCAATGATCTCTGAGCCAGTAGGAGGCTCTGCAACCGAGAGCAACCACAGGAATCCTGAAGCTCAAGGCGGTCTAGGTATCTCTGCTGGCACCTGAGGTCCTCTGACATAATCCTTGGCTCCTCCCACAAGTCCACTCAATTTCTTTGTCAATTAAAGGGATGCTAAAACTCAAAAGATGTACTACATAGGATCACAAGCAGATAACGCCCGTAACTGTGCTTACATTCTACTACATAATCACAGATTTTCACACTGTACATCATAGTTTAAAAATCCTCCATTATCCCATGTAGGCTTGATTAAATAAGAGGTATTACCCTTGTTCTATAGAAGTAGAAGCTAAGTGATTTGTAAGGCACAGCTAACCACAGTTCAGGGCTCTTTTGCTGCCCACACCTGCAGGCAACCAAGAGCTCCTGCCACCCCTCCCCGATCGCCATGGCACAAGATGTACCCTGTTTGCCTTCCTCCGAGAAGCACAGGTTAGAAGCACATTCTCTATGCTGGTAACCAAATGTTTTAATTTAGAAATCTGTGGGTAAATGCCTGATCTTCAGGACAAAATGAATTATTTGTCAAGTAACTGAAATCCTAAGTGAAAATGTGGGGAACGTACTGGTACATGGCAGTGTGTCAAGAACGACATGCTTCCCTGCTGAAGTTGTTCAAGCCCCCTATTGCCTAAGTTGGCCCAACGCCTAGAAAGCTAAACAAGTTCAGTCAGAGATGAGGCAGAGGGAAGCAGACAAAGAAAGTTAATAGGGTCAAAGGCTTACTGGCTTGGAGATATTTTGGCAAAAAGGCTTGAAAAGAACGTTAATACTCTGCTGGTCAATCTCTGTCGATGGTCAACAGGCAGAACTTCTGGGAGGGAACAAATATGACCGTGTGGCCTTCAACTCGAACATCCCAGGATACAAAGACACTAGGTATGAGGTCCCAAACCAAACCATGCTCTCTACAAAGCCTCCTCCTGTCTTCTCCAGTACAGAAGACAAAAGGAGGAACTGTAGAAACCTATCAGGGACCAACAATAAACTCTGCAGGTGAAAGATGCTTCTGATAAAGTACAATCAGAGAGTGGAGTTGGTCTTGCTGGAAGATGAACCACAGAAGTGAATAGGGCAGTACCATGAGAAAAAAGGGGATGCAATGATCTCTGAGCCAGTAGGAGGCTCTGCAACCGAGAGCAACCACAGGAATCCTGAAGCTCAAGGCGGTCTAGGTATCTCTGCTGGCACCTGAGGTCCTCTGACATAATCCTTGGCTCCTCCCACAAGTCCACTCAATTTCTTTGTCAATTAAAGGGATGCTACAAAGATTCTCAATAGAAAGTGATGTACTTTTTAAAATTTAAGCAAAGTGAAAAATAAAAAGTTAAGCAAAGCAACATTTTACAGGAGGCATTCACTTAAACCCTAGTGACTGAAGACACTGCTTAAAATATATTCCACTAACAAAGGCAGCAAAAAATAAATTATTCTGATGCTTAGATGAATATTCTCCCAGATAAAGTTCTGAATAGAAAACTGAAGGCTTTATTAAGATAGAAAACCAAAAGGGACTTTGTTATATATTTATAAAAGACCCAATACTTTTATGAACAGATTTTATAATAAGAGCAATAAAAAGACAGAATACATTCAGTTTTCAGAAATCTCATTTCCTTTCCCACTATTTCTACTGAAAAGCAATATAGAAGAATAAATGAGAAATCCTTGGAAATACTCCTTAGAAATTAGACATCATCTATAGTGCAATCCCCAGAATGCCTCTATATCCTTTCCCACAAAGATCTTAAAATACTGGTCACAGATGTGCCTTCTCAACTGCGTGCCAGTAGCCCAAGTAACCACTATTATAAAACTTAATACTTTGAAATCACTTTGTATCATCAAATGTGACTCCAGCATTACCAACACTCTGGTTCTCCACCCCCGTTCTTGAGTCTAGCATCTCAATGCATATACCTTCTACCTGGATTTCATGACTAACAGCCCAAAGAACATCAATGGTAGGAAAAATAGACAAAGGTTTAAATTATAAATGGGGAGATTAAGGTAGGAAGAGAAAGGCTGACCTTCATGGATTTGATCAACGCCTCTCAAGGCTAGGCTGACACAGGCAGTCAAACCAGAAGTTGGTCAGGATGCTTAAGAAACCTTCTTCATGTCCATTAGATTCACTGCTCAAATCTAGACCAGCTTCCTATCAGGACCAATAAACGAGGGCAAGTCAACAGGGGACTGCAGATTGAATGGCTCTTGTAGCCAGTAGGAGGCTCTGCAACCGAGAGCAACCACAGGAATCCTGAAGCTCAAGGCGGTCTAGGTATCTCTGCTGGCACCTGAGGTCCTCTGACATAATCCTTGGCTCCTCCCACAAGTCCACTCAATTTCTTTGTCAATTAAAGGGATGCTACAAAGATTCTCAATAGAAAGTGATGTACTTTTTAAAATTTAAGCAAAGTGAAAAATAAAAAGTTAAGCAAAGCAACATTTTACAGGAGGCATTCACTTAAACCCTAGTGACTGAAGACACTGCTTAAAATATATTCCACTAACAAAGGCAGCAAAAAATAAATTATTCTGATGCTTAGATGAATATTCTCCCAGATAAAGTTCTGAATAGAAAACTGAAGGCTTTATTAAGATAGAAAACCAAAAGGGACTTTGTTATATATTTATAAAAGACCCAATACTTTTATGAACAGATTTTATAATAAGAGCAATAAAAAGACAGAATACATTCAGTTTTCAGAAATCTCATTTCCTTTCCCACTATTTCTACTGAAAAGCAATATAGAAGAATAAATGAGAAATCCTTGGAAATACTCCTTAGAAATTAGACATCATCTATAGTGCAATCCCCAGAATGCCTCTATATCCTTTCCCACAAAGATCTTAAAATACTGGTCACAGATGTGCCTTCTCAACTGCGTGCCAGTAGCCCAAGTAACCACTATTATAAAACTTAATACTTTGAAATCACTTTGTATCATCAAATGTGACTCCAGCATTACCAACACTCTGGTTCTCCACCCCCGTTCTTGAGTCTAGCATCTCAATGCATATACCTTCTACCTGGATTTCATGACTAACAGCCCAAAGAACATCAATGGTAGGAAAAATAGACAAAGGTTTAAATTATAAATGGGGAGATTAAGGTAGGAAGAGAAAGGCTGACCTTCATGGATTTGATCAACGCCTCTCAAGGCTAGGCTGACACAGGCAGTCAAACCAGAAGTTGGTCAGGATGCTTAAGAAACCTTCTTCATGTCCATTAGATTCACTGCTCAAATCTAGACCAGCTTCCTAAATGTAAAAGCTATGAACATAGAAAAGAAACTCTGCTGGCCTTAAAATATCACTAATCTGAGTAAACTGAGTATGAAGATAATAATTTTGCTTCAGGTTTAACTGAACATAAAACATACAATATCTTATCAGGCAATGGAACACCATAAGAAAAAAACAGAAAAGAAAAATTTGCTCCAGGAATAAGCTAACTGCTATTATAAGTATAAACACACATCAGGAAGATGAGAGGTTTAAAGGAGGTATGAGAGAATGGCGTATTCTGTATCCCAGCATGGCCATACGTAAATACACTGGAAATTGCACCAAAACCGGCCGTGTGTAAGCTGCTTAAGAACAAGTTACTTACCACTGTCAGAGGAGTCTTCCTTTTTAGAACGCATCTTTCTCTTTCTTCCACGTTTACTCTTCTTCGTTTCTCCTCCATTTTCCCCTTCTACACCATCTGGACCAGCACAATTATCTGCATGTCTTGCCATGGTATTCTAATAAAAAGAACAAAATCCTCTTTCACATTACTATAAAAGGTAAGATTAAAATTGGAAGTTCTCATCTGGTTTAATAAGAAAACAACAACGGGGTTGGGGGTGGTTATCCATATTAAGTCTCAGTGTCCTATCCCTGCTAAGTGTGTCCTGAACATACTCTTCCCATTTAGGGTAAATGGTCTCCATCTGGACGGGGTGGAGAGACAGGAAAAGGTGGCTGGGAAAGGAGAGCTGCGAGGAAGATGGGGTTAGGTCCTCTGAGCCATGGAGAATCAGACCAAGCTCCCTGTCCCATGCAGACCTGACCAGCATAGCCCTAAGTGAAGACAGACCTGTCAACAGAGTTCCCCATCAGTGGAAGGGTTCGCTCATGGACAGAAATGCTTGTGTGGCTGACTGACTCTTTTAAAATGATAGACTGTATTTATAGTCTCAGTGGAAAAAGCTGTCCTGCTTTGGATGGAAGATAAGAACATGGTATCAAGGACTGTAAGGGAGGAAGGAAACGCTTACCCGGCGTGTAAATGTTTTCCCACACTTAGAACAGACGAAGGCAGCAGGGACGAAGTTGGGGTCATGATAGCGTTTGAAGTGCATGTCGAGGAGCTGCTTCTGGCGGAAAGTCTTGTCGCAGTGGCTACAGGCATAAGGCTTCTCCCCCGTGTGGGTGCGCTTGTGCATGATCATGTGCCTCTCCTGAAAAGACAGGGGTGACGAAAGGTCTCACAGCCTGTCGTAGAGCTGCTATCCCCTCCCACCTGTTTGTGTGTAGTTGCAAAGACTTTTCTCTTCCAAGGGTCCAAGCTCAGAACTGCTTACTGAGAGGACAAAGTAAACCTTCCTGGGGTACAAAACTGCTTCTCCGAATCCTAGCACAGATAGGTTTACTCCTGCTGGGCTGTTCATGTAGATCACTCCGAAGCATCAGGCCTCAGGACCAGATTCTTCCCTTCTCTCAAGACCTGGAGTTACTTTCCATAGTTTTGGAAAAAGCTAGTAGTCTAAACTGGAGGGGGTGAAGGGTGGACGAAGGTGTGACTGATTAAAACTATTCGTTGGGACCAGACATGATATGAAAGAGAAGCAGGACTTCTGGTGACAATTCCATAAACCACAGTTTGAAAATACCCTTAAAAATAGCCACCATATAAAGTACATAAAGACCATCTGATAAAACTTAACACTGATGGGACATCAACAGTTTTTTCACTATGAAGGTTTCTTCTACCTGTCTACAAGCGTAATCACACTGATCACACTTAAAGCGCTTCTCGTTCTTGTGTGACTTCTGGTGCTGGATGAGGGCATAGCGCTCATGAAACACAGCATCGCAGTATCGGCATTTCTTGCCTTGTTCGATGTAGGAATGCTGCTTTCGCAAGTGGACACCTGAGAGCAAAACACAAAGCCCAGTCCAAATTGTGAAAACACACACAAACATTTCTTTTTGCTTCTGAGAATAATTACTCTGGCTGCTATATAGAAAATGAAAAAAAAGCAGTAAAAACAGACGTGGAGAGACTAGTCAAGATGTTAAAAATGGATAGGTGAGAGGTGATTTGGAGATGGCAGTGGGAATGAAGAGAAGGAGACCTGACAAGAGACCTAAGAGGTTGAATCAACAGAACTGGAGTGACTGACCAGAGTGAGGAAGAGAAAGGCGGGTATCAGGAATGATCTCCATGTTTTTGGCTTGGAAAACTGAGCAGATGGCAGAGCAACTTACTGAGACAAGAAGTGGAACAGGGCTGAAGTCCAAGCTATGTGTTTGTGTTGGGGCAAGGGGGCAAAAGGGATTTAGACCTCCAGTTTTGGACATGCTGAAGTTGAAATGCCAGTGACATCAAGTAGGGATAGGGATGGCAAGGGATAGATGGTTATATAAGCCTAACTCGAAGGAAACATTTGTAGTAGTATTTGAGTGAGACTGTGGGAGCTGCTAAAATTATGGAGGCAAAGAGAAAAGAATAAAAAAGAAGAGCATGGGTCATGTCTTAAAAAAAAAAAAAAAATCTAACAGGTAAGGCCAGTGAGAAGAAAAGAAGGCTAAGAAGGAATACTCTGAGAAATAAGAAGAAAACCAGGGGAAGTTCCCTGGTGGTCCAGTGGGTAAGGACACCGCCTTACAGTGCAAGGGGCGCCGGTTCGATCCCAGGCCTGGGAAGATCCCACGTGCCGCGGAGCGGCTGGACTGATGTGTCCAATCACCGAGCTGGAGCTCTGGAGCGCATGCGCCCAGAGCCGGCACTCTGCGACAAGAGGCCATTGCGATGGGATGCTCACATGGGCCAAAGAACAAAAATGGATGAAAACAGATAAGTGAAAGACCAATAGAAGTGGCCCGCCCGCCTCCCTCCCTCCCCAACACTGCCCCCCCCAAAAAATTAAAAAAAAAAAAAGAAGAAGAAAACCAATAGGACACAATAAAAGCTGAAAGAAGAAAGTATTTTAAAGATACAACCACCTATGAAGAATGATGCTAAGAGATCAAAGCAGGTGGGGAGCTGAACATTCCCTACATTTGGCAATGTGGGGTCTGTGGGGATCTTAGCCAGAGTCACTTTATACAGTGATGGTATATAAGCCAGACAGGAAAGAAGCTGAGAAAGAGAAAACTGTGAGGGACAGAACTCTTCCTGAGGATTGGCTGGGAAAGAAATAAGACCGGAGAGAAGTAAACACATTTAGGATTGAGGGCAAAGATTAAGGAGAAAGCACATGCAAATGAAGATAAAGGAGCAATCTTTGACCACATGAAGGCTGCCAGGAACACAGGAGAGTAGATCAGGGCAAAGGGACAGGCCATAGACAAGAAGATAGTCTCTACCCGTGTATGGGAAAGAGGATGAATGCAGGTAGGTTACACACCTGGAAACAGGATATTTAAAGTTTCAACTTGTTGCATTTATTTTTTTGCAAAGAAAAGAGGTTACATACTGAAACCAAGGAGGCAAAGAGAAAAGGGAAGATTAAGGGTTTAAACAAGGTTAACAATGACCTACTCCACTCTGTCAAGGACCTCTCACATAGCTGGCACACTTGTGGAAACTCGCACATTTGTGGACATACTAACTGAGGACGAATGGCTGGATTACTGAGAAGCCCAGCTGCATCTGGGATCATGAATTTCTGTTGCTACCAATCTGCTCAATTAAGGTGATATCACATCAAACTTTCGTTGTTGTTTATTTGCTAAGGCGTGTCCAACTCTTGCTATGCCATGGACAGTGCGAGGGGCGCCGGTTCGATCCCAGGCCTGGGAAGATCCCACGTGCCGCGGAGCGGCTGGACTGATGTGTCCAATCACCGAGCTGGAGCTCTGGAGCGCATGCGCCCAGAGCCGGCACTCTGCGACAAGAGGCCATTGCGATGGGATGCTCACATGGGCCAAAGAACAAAAATGGATGAAAACAGATAAGTGAAAGACCAATAGAAGTGGCCCGCCCGCCTCCCTCCCTCCCCAACACTGCCCCCCCCAAAAAATTAAAAAAAAAAAAAGAAGAAGAAAACCAATAGGACACAATAAAAGCTGAAAGAAGAAAGTATTTTAAAGATACAACCACCTATGAAGAATGATGCTAAGAGATCAAAGCAGGTGGGGAGCTGAACATTCCCTACATTTGGCAATGTGGGGTCTGTGGGGATCTTAGCCAGAGTCACTTTATACAGTGATGGTATATAAGCCAGACAGGAAAGAAGCTGAGAAAGAGAAAACTGTGAGGGACAGAACTCTTCCTGAGGATTGGCTGGGAAAGAAATAAGACCGGAGAGAAGTAAACACATTTAGGATTGAGGGCAAAGATTAAGGAGAAAGCACATGCAAATGAAGATAAAGGAGCAATCTTTGACCACATGAAGGCTGCCAGGAACACAGGAGAGTAGATCAGGGCAAAGGGACAGGCCATAGACAAGAAGATAGTCTCTACCCGTGTATGGGAAAGAGGATGAATGCAGGTAGGTTACACACCTGGAAACAGGATATTTAAAGTTTCAACTTGTTGCATTTATTTTTTTGCAAAGAAAAGAGGTTACATACTGAAACCAAGGAGGCAAAGAGAAAAGGGAAGATTAAGGGTTTAAACAAGGTTAACAATGACCTACTCCACTCTGTCAAGGACCTCTCACATAGCTGGCACACTTGTGGAAACTCGCACATTTGTGGACATACTAACTGAGGACGAATGGCTGGATTACTGAGAAGCCCAGCTGCATCTGGGATCATGAATTTCTGTTGCTACCAATCTGCTCAATTAAGGTGATATCACATCAAACTTTCGTTGTTGTTTATTTGCTAAGGCGTGTCCAACTCTTGCTATGCCATGGACAGTAGCCTACAAGACTCCTCCGTCCATGGAACTTGCCAGGCAAGAATACTGGAGTGGGTTGCCATTTCCTCCTCCAGGAGATCTTTCCAACCCAGGGATCAAACCTGCATCTCCTACATTGGCAGGTGGATTCTTCACCACTGAGCCACCAGGGAAGTCTCACATCAAACTTACAGAGGGCCAATTCTGGGGAATGGAAATAAGGTTAGGAAAAGGGACGGCTCACTTTTTACCCTCTACAGATGGTCCACTATATGAATGCCTTTTATAAACACATACATTATTTCAAATAATTCTTAGGTTCAACTTTCCCCTTCTATTCTGCAGAGACCCAACAGTTAATATAAAAGACTTTCATATGTTCTTATTAAATACTTTACAGTAATAATGTAAGATAGGAATTATTTCAATTAAAAATAAAAAAACACTTAGAGAAATAAGTATCTGAAGGTGAATCTTGACTCTGGTAGGTCTGTCTCCAAAGCCCATCCTTTCCTGTGTCCAAGGTGATGAATCTTAATTATTGCATATTAATGTGAAAGCAGACCTGCTTAAAGAGGGAATACAATGGGAATGTTTGGGAATGTTTTGAGAAGGTAACTATTATTTGACAGCTGCTACACAATTAACTACCTCATAAAGAGCTCATTATGTAGGGTCTATGAGGTATCATGCAAATATAAGACACTTCAGGTTTCTATTTGTATCAGAAAAGTGAATAACTTAAAAACTCTTTCAGGACTTCCCTGGTGGTCCAGTGAGTGGAGTGTCTGCCTTGCAATGCGGGGGACACCAGTTCGATCCCTGGTCTAGGAGGACCCATGTGCCATGGAGCAGCTGGACTGGTGTGTTCAATTATGAGCCACTGCTCTGGAGTGCCTGCGCCCGGAGCCGGTTCTCTGCAGTTAAGAGGCCACTGCAGTGGGAGGGCCACACAGGCCAAAGAATAAAGATGGATGAAAATAAATAAACAAATAAAACAATAAAAGAGG
Organism: Tragulus kanchil; assembly: GCA_022376925.1. NCBI lineage: Eukaryota > Metazoa > Chordata > Mammalia > Artiodactyla > Tragulidae > Tragulus > Tragulus kanchil. The sequence continues at coordinate 161,254,943 of JAIOJX010000031.1, read as the reverse complement.
CCAAAATTTAAAAGAAACAGACAAACAAAACTTTTTCATTTATCTGAGAACAATACTTCTTAAATTTTTCTAACAAGTCCCTTTCAACAGCAAAGTAGGATGAACATACAACCAACTGAATCTTACATGGAACCCCATGTCCTCTACTTAAAGCTCACAGTTTCATCTTAAGAATGTATATCAGTAAAACCAATGCTGCAGAAAGGCAGGCCAAGTTGATGCTTGGTATGCTCCTGTTATGAGCTGGGTACTTATATTCCCCAGTATGAGAAACAGCTTTAGAGGGTTCCCGAAGACTCAAGTCCAACTTTGCCACTCATAAGCTGTGCTGTATGGCTTTGGTCAAGGCACCTGGTCATCACCTATAAAGCTAGAGTACATATGCCTGATGACTCAATGCGGTTGCCATGAAGATCAAATGAATAAAAAAGTAAAATAAAAGTAAAAACACAACCTGTAAAGTATGATTTACCTAAATGTATTATTATTTTTCAGAGAGCAATGTAATTTGGACAGAGGACAGACTGGGGCAAGAGATACTTTTATGTCTTTTAAACGAGAAAACAGAGAGGGCTTCCCTGGTGGCCCACTGGGTAAGGACACCGGCTTTCAGCGCAAGGGGTGCTGGTTGGATCCCTGGCCTGAGAAAATCCCATGTGCTGCGGAGCGGCTGGACCGATGTGTCCAACTACTGATCCGGAGCTTTGGAGTGCAGGCACCCAGAGCCGGTGCTCTGCGACGAGAGAGGCCCACACAGGCCAAAGAACAAAGATAAATAAATGAAAGATCAATAGAAGTGGCCAATAAAAAAAACACAAAGGGATAATCTAAGTGACCTTATCCTTCAAGTTTATGAATCACTGAAATTTCTATCACTAAACTCTGCCCTTCTATAAACTCTAACTTAATTATGCACGGAAATGTAACTATCACCAAACAAATAAATAGTCTAATTACCTAGAGAAAGTATACAAATATTCTGGGGGAAAGAAAAAAAACAGAAACAGACTGACCTTGGTTCAAACCATAATGTATCACCTTCCTTATTGAGGATTTTAAACATTACCAATAAAGGCTACTAATAAAAATACATTGTTTTCCCTCATTACAGCTGCCAATAGTTTATAGATGAGCTATAGTCATCTATAAATTTTACACATAGTTTCAGTAAGAGAAAGAAGAGACAAAAGAAAATAGCATGAACATACAACCAACTGAATCTTACATGGAACCCCATGTCCTCTACTTAAAGCTCACAGTTTCATCTTAAGAATGTATATCAGTAAAACCAATGCTGCAGAAAGGCAGGCCAAGTTGATGCTTGGTATGCTCCTGTTATGAGCTGGGTACTTATATTCCCCAGTATGAGAAACAGCTTTAGAGGGTTCCCGAAGACTCAAGTCCAACTTTGCCACTCATAAGCTGTGCTGTATGGCTTTGGTCAAGGCACCTGGTCATCACCTATAAAGCTAGAGTACATATGCCTGATGACTCAATGCGGTTGCCATGAAGATCAAATGAATAAAAAAGTAAAATAAAAGTAAAAACACAACCTGTAAAGTATGATTTACCTAAATGTATTATTATTTTTCAGAGAGCAATGTAATTTGGACAGAGGACAGACTGGGGCAAGAGATACTTTTATGTCTTTTAAACGAGAAAACAGAGAGGGCTTCCCTGGTGGCCCACTGGGTAAGGACACCGGCTTTCAGCGAAAGGGGGTGCTGGTTGGATCCCTGGCCTGAGAAAATCCCATGTGCTGCGGAGCGGCTGGACCGATGTGTCCAACTACTGATCCGGAGCTTTGGAGTGCAGGCACCCAGAGCCGGTGCTCTGCGACGAGAGAGGCCCACACAGGCCAAAGAACAAAGATAAATAAATGAAAGATCAATAGAAGTGGCCAATAAAAAAAACACAAAGGGATAATCTAAGTGACCTTATCCTTCAAGTTTATGAATCACTGAAATTTCTATCACTAAACTCTGCCCTTCTATAAACTCTAACTTAATTATGCACGGAAATGTAACTATCACCAAACAAATAAATAGTCTAATTACCTAGAGAAAGTATACAAATATTCTGGGGGAAAGAAAAAAAACAGAAACAGACTGACCTTGGTTCAAACCATAATGTATCACCTTCCTTATTGAGGGATTTTAAACATTACCAATAAAGGCTACTAATAAAAAATACATTGTTTTCCCTCATTACAGCTGCCAATAGTTTATAGATGAGCTATAGTCATCTATAAATTTTACAGCATAGTTTCAGTAAGAGAAAGAAGAGACAAAAGAAAATAGCATAAGCAACAACTTTTATTAAATTGCAGGCCATTCACATACACAAAACTTACAGAAGTCAGAAAAGGAAGTAAACTGATCATCTATCTTCCAAATTTGTCAAAACTTATTTTTCATTTGCACAATTTACTTACCCAAATCACTTTTTCGGGCTATGACAGTGTCACAGTGGGGACAGTGAAATTTGGCCACATTTTCTGTGTGCTTCTGTAAAATGTGCATCTTCATGGTACCACTCTGGGTAAACCGTGCATGACAAATATAACATTCGTAAGGTTTTTTCCCCCTTTTAAAAGGGAAAAACAAAATGAACAAATTAGATGAAATAACTAAACAGCTATCATTTAACTGGAAGGTTACCAGGTGGCTGATATGCCAAGCCACTGAGGATCTACAGGTCTTAATTCAAGAAGGATGAGGCTCAGTTCCACTTGCCTGGCTCAGGCTTATCTTCAAAGATGGAAAAGAAGTCCCAAACTGTGGTCTCCAACTCTGCCACATGTTAGTAAGAGAGCTTCTACAACAGTATTTACCTTTGGAGGAGAGCAGGTGGAATGACAGGAAGATTTGCCAGTTCTTCTTTTTAAGAAAAGACAGTACTTTGGGAAACTGGCAAGCTGGGTTAGGTAATCTAACCAGATTTGTAACAGTAAAAAATTTCCATTCTCCAGTGTATATTCAGAGCAATGAATTCTGAAGATATGCCTTTGTGAATTATATACTATTCTCAATTATATACTATTGACAAAAGGCATTTGTCAATTATATACTATTCTCATGCTAGTTTTCACTTGGGTGACTGATGGGGTTCATAGGGTGCTACAGGATCCACTCAAGAGTGGTTAATTAACACAGGGAAGGCCGAAGTCCTACCAAAATATACAATTCTGGGGGAAAGAAAAAAAACAGAAACAGACTGACCTTGGTTCAAACCATAATGTATCACCTTCCTTATTGAGGGATTTTAAACATTACCAATAAAGGCTACTAATAAAAAATACATTGTTTTCCCTCATTACAGCTGCCAATAGTTTATAGATGAGCTATAGTCATCTATAAATTTTACAGCATAGTTTCAGTAAGAGAAAGAAGAGACAAAAGAAAATAGCATAAGCAACAACTTTTATTAAATTGCAGGCCATTCACATACACAAAACTTACAGAAGTCAGAAAAGGAAGTAAACTGATCATCTATCTTCCAAATTTGTCAAAACTTATTTTTCATTTGCACAATTTACTTACCCAAATCACTTTTTCGGGCTATGACAGTGTCACAGTGGGGACAGTGAAATTTGGCCACATTTTCTGTGTGCTTCTGTAAAATGTGCATCTTCATGGTACCACTCTGGGTAAACCGTGCATGACAAATATAACATTCGTAAGGTTTTTCCCCTTTAAAGGAAACACAAAATGAACAAATTAGATGAAATAACTAAACAGCTATCATTTAACTGGAAGGTTACCAGGTGGCTGATATGCCAAGCCACTGAGGATCTACAGGTCTTAATTCAAGAAGGATGAGGCTCAGTTCCACTTGCCTGGCTCAGGCTTATCTTCAAAGATGGAAAAGAAGTCCCAAACTGTGGTCTCCAACTCTGCCACATGTTAGTAAGAGAGCTTCTACAACAGTATTTACCTTTGGAGGAGAGCAGGTGGAATGACAGGAAGATTTGCCAGTTCTTCTTTTTAAGAAAAGACAGTACTTTGGGAAACTGGCAAGCTGGGTTAGGTAATCTAACCAGATTTGTAACAGTAAAAAATTTCCATTCTCCAGTGTATATTCAGAGCAATGAATTCTGAAGATATGCCTTTGTGAATTATATACTATTCTCAATTATATACTATTGACAAAAGGCATTTGTCAATTATATACTATTCTCATGCTAGTTTTCACTTGGGTGACTGATGGGGTTCATAGGGTGCCACAGGATCCACTCAAGAGTGGTTAATTAACACAGGGAAGGCCGAAGTCCTACCTGAATGGGTTCTCATGTGCCTTTTCAGCTTGTATGTGTCCCTGCTGGCGTAACTGCACAAGCTGCATTGGAAAGGCCGCTCCCCAGTGTGAGAGCGAATGTGACGTTTTAATTTGCTGACCTGAAACACAAAGGTAGCAGAACCTCTTAAGCCTGCATTAACTATTAAATTTTATAGTTTTTCAATTACAGAAACGATCATATAGTTTTTCTTTAATTGCTCAGTGTAGTACACACCGATAATGTCCGATTATTGAATTATTCTCGCATTTTAGATAAATTCTATTTAGTAATCACTTACTTTCTAAATCTATTACTAAATCTGTTAATTTATTTAGAAATTTGGCTTTTCTGTGAGAAAAAGATACAATTCTCTTTCTAGAAGCATCTAACCTAGTTTTGGTAACAAAGTAGCCTCAAATAATAAAGGTGATAAGAGTCTTCCATTTTAAAATGTTCTTAGTATAGTGAATTGTTTCTTTGAAGTTTGGTAGAACTTGCTGGTAATACTAATAGCATGTGATCAATGCCCTTTTTAAAAAAAAAATTTGGCCTCTTCTCTCCGGCTCAGTAGTTGGACACATCAGTCCAGCTGCTCCGTGGCACGTGGATGTTCCCAGGCCAGGGATTGAACCAGTGCCCCTTGCACTGCAAGGCGGTGTCCTTACCCACTGGACCACCAGGGAAGTCTATCAGTGCTCTTTTGTTAATGGGCAAACCTTTCACACTCATTATAGTATTTTTTTTTCTCATGGTGGGGAAGAGAAGTGGGAGTGGCAGCACTCTAGTAAAATTTCCTAACTTGCATTAAGAGGATACAAACAATCCTCATTCTGGAATCAGGATCTTCTGAAGCAAGGAACCAGCAAGGAGCTGAGCACTTACTTCTACACTGGCGTAATCGCACATGGAACACTTAAATGGCTTCTCATGGGTGTGTTTATAACGACGATGCCGCACCAACTCTCCACTAGTCACAAAGGCCATATCGCAGTCTGGGCACTTGTGAGGACGAGTACCTAGAGAAAGGAGGGCATAATAGGAAGACAAGGTCAAGGATACAGTTAGTCACAGAGTTCAAAGTGTGGCACAACTGGGCTTCCCTGGTGGTCCAGTGGGTAAGGACACCGCCTTGCAGTGCAGGGGGCGCTGGTTCGATCCCTGGCCTGGGAAGACCCCACGTGCCGCGGAGCGGCTGGACCGATGTGTCCAATTACCGAGCTGGAGCTCTGGAGCGCATGTGCCCGGAGCCGGCGCTCTGCGACAAGAGAGACCACCGCGATGGGAGGCCCACATGGGCCGAAGAACAAAGATGGATGAAAATGGATAAATGAAAGACCAATAGAAGTGGCCCGCCTGCTCCCCTCCCTCCCCACCCAAAAAAATAAAAAAGGTGTGGCACAACTGTGTCATGAGGTTGGCCCTGGTCATCTCAGCAACCCGGCCTGAGAACAGCCCTAAAAGCCACGGGTGAGCCCGCCTGACTTTATAATAACAATCCCAAAATACTTAAAAACACAGGCCAAACATTTAGTTTCTCTTAATTACCCATTTGAATCTGCCATCTTTGAATACAAAACTCTTTTTACTCCTAATTTTGTGACTATTCTGGTCACTATGGATTAAAGGTTAATAGAAACACCTGTTTAAACCCAACCAAAAAATATGTAACATCTTCTAAATCTCAATGTCTTATCAAGTATAGGTTACAGCATTAACAGTTATTTGAATCACGATACTTCTGCACATCAAACTTACTCCATTGAGGTTATATATATAGGACCCAGTACTGGGTGGTTCATATGGACCCACTTTTCCTTTTTTTTCTCATGGTGGGGAAGAGAAGTGGGAGTGGCAGCACTCTAGTAAAATTTCCTAACTTGCATTAAGAGGATACAAACAATCCTCATTCTGGAATCAGGATCTTCTGAAGCAAGGAACCAGCAAGGAGCTGAGCACTTACTTCTACACTGGCGTAATCGCACATGGAACACTTAAATGGCTTCTCATGGGTGTGTTTATAACGACGATGCCGCACCAACTCTCCACTAGTCACAAAGGCCATATCGCAGTCTGGGCACTTGTGAGGACGAGTACCTAGAGAAAGGAGGGCATAATAGGAAGACAAGGTCAAGGATACAGTTAGTCACAGAGTTCAAAGTGTGGCACAACTGGGCTTCCCTGGTGGTCCAGTGGGTAAGGACACCGCCTTGCAGTGCAGGGGGCGCTGGTTCGATCCCTGGCCTGGGAAGACCCCACGTGCCGCGGAGCGGCTGGACCGATGTGTCCAATTACCGAGCTGGAGCTCTGGAGCGCATGTGCCCGGAGCCGGCGCTCTGCGACAAGAGAGACCACCGCGATGGGAGGCCCACATGGGCCGAAGAACAAAGATGGATGAAAAATGGAGAAATGAAAGACCAATAGAAGTGGCCCGCCTGCTCCCCTCCCTCCCCACCCAAAAAAATAAAAAAGGTGTGGCACAACTGTGTCATGAGGTTGGCCCTGGTCATCTCAGCAACCCGGCCTGAGAACAGCCCTAAAAGCCACGGGTGAGCCCGCCTGACTTTATAATAACAATCCCAAAATACTTAAAAACACAGGCCAAACATTTAGTTTCTCTTAATTACCCATTTGAATCTGCCATCTTTGAATACAAAACTCTTTTTACTCCTAATTTTGTGACTATTCTGGTCACTATGGATTAAAGGTTAATAGAAACACCTGTTTAAACCCAACCAAAAAATATGTAACATCTTCTAAATCTCAATGTCTTATCAAGTATAGGTTACAGCATTAACAGTTATTTGAATCACGATACTTCTGCACATCAAACTTACTCCATTGAGGTTATATATATAGGACCCAGTACTGGGTGGTTCATATGGACCCACTTTTCCTTTTTTTTTTTTCAAAAAAAACCACAAATATAACATTGTCTTTCATATAAATTTGATTTGGTAAGGTATTCTAGAGGCTTTACAGAGTAGTACTGCCTTATATGTTACGTGAATAAAACAGATAATCTTCAAACAACCATTATCTAATATTCTGTGATCTGAATGTCAAATTGTAGAACATTTAAATATTTTCATGAACTAGTAATATACCTTCTATATTTTTCTTTTTTCTTTCACTGAGATAATCTTACTGTTCTTAATATGTCTTCTCAGAGTAGTCCCATGACGTTACTTCAGTAGATCTTCTCTAGCCACTTTATAGTCTGAACACTGCACTGGAAATATCATGCTCAGGTAATAAGCAGATAAAGCTGACAGCAGTATACAGTAGTGTTTTCATAGGCTATTATTTTCATAGGTTGTTATTAATACTATCTTTAATTGTGAGCTGAGGGTAAGGACTGAACAGCAAGGTAATCTCAAAATACCAAAATCAAAGGCAGGCTACCTTTGAGAATCGAATTAGGAAGAGTCATAGTAGTATGAATGGGACCAGCCATCTGCAGAAATGATCCTCCCAGAAACTGGGAACAGTGGAGAGGAAAATGTAATTGGATATGATAGCAATTATTAGAAAATTCCAAAGAATGTTCATTTATTCAATTTATTTCTTTAGTACCACTGAGGATTAAGAGTGAAAGATAAGAGTACTTATATATGAAAAATGTACACTCTGGTGGTCTAGACAGGTGTAAAATAACTAGCAAGAAAAGGAAAGCACACCTATTTCTATTAGGATAAGGTAACAAAGAACTTCCAATGCTTATCCAGTACAACTGAAGGGACAGAAAGAAATCTGCCTCTGATAGACATAAGCACAACAATTAAGAACAATGCATATACAGGACAGATTTGACTGGATTGTAACAAATGATTGCTCATGTCCATCTAATTAAAGTCAAGAAACAATAACACCCTACAGGATTAAAGGTATGTTTAACCCCAAAATTCTTCTAAATCTCAATGTCTTATCAAGTATAGGTTACAGCATTAACAGTTATTTGAATCACGATACTTCTGCACATCAAACTTACTCCATTGAGGTTATATATATAGGACCCAGTACTGGGTGGTTCATATGGACCCACTTTTCCTTTTTTTTTTTTCAAAAAAAACCACAAATATAACATTGTCTTTCATATAAATTTGATTTGGTAAGGTATTCTAGAGGCTTTACAGAGTAGTACTGCCTTATATGTTACGTGAATAAAACAGATAATCTTCAAACAACCATTATCTAATATTCTGTGATCTGAATGTCAAATTGTAGAACATTTAAATATTTTCATGAACTAGTAATATACCTTCTATATTTTTCTTTTTTCTTTCACTGAGATAATCTTACTGTTCTTAATATGTCTTCTCAGAGTAGTCCCATGACGTTACTTCAGTAGATCTTCTCTAGCCACTTTATAGTCTGAACACTGCACTGGAAATATCATGCTCAGGTAATAAGCAGATAAAGCTGACAGCAGTATACAGTAGTGTTTTCATAGGCTATTATTTTCATAGGTTGTTATTAATACTATCTTTAATTGTGAGCTGAGGGTAAGGACTGAACAGCAAGGTAATCTCAAAATACCAAAATCAAAGGCAGGCTACCTTTGAGAATCGAATTAGGAAGAGTCATAGTAGTATGAATGGGACCAGCCATCTGCAGAAATGATCCTCCCAGAAACTGGGAACAGTGGAGAGGAAAATGTAATTGGATATGATAGCAATTATTAGAAAATTCCAAAGAATGTTCATTTATTCAATTTATTTCTTTAGTACCACTGAGGATTAAGAGTGAAAGATAAGAGTACTTATATATGAAAAATGTACACTCTGGTGGTCTAGACAGGTGTAAAATAACTAGCAAGAAAAGGAAAGCACACCTATTTCTATTAGGATAAGGTAACAAAGAACTTCCAATGCTTATCCAGTACAACTGAAGGGACAGAAAGAAATCTGCCTCTGATAGACATAAGCACAACAATTAAGAAACAAGTAGACACCACTACAGGACAGGGATTTTTACTGGATTGTACCACATGATTGCTCATGTCCCTCTAATTAAAGTCAATGCTCACCAAACCACTCTACAATTGCTATAGCATCTTGACATAGGCAAGGGTACTCCTAGAAAGCCACTCTACTGCATCTACAAAATAAAAAGGTGCACTCTTCACCATAAACTGATTTTCTGATATCTACCTGACTCCTGAGGGCTTGATTAGTATGAATTAGTCCTGCCAAATCATTCCTAAATAGCCAGATAGACAGAATTTCTTTTATTTTCAAAGTGGAGGACTGCAGCATGACACACAGTGCCCACATCAAGGCACTCCCATTTTGGCGAGTCCTCCCATGTGTCCAGCTGCTTTTATCTAGCCGTATGCCCCTTTGCCCAGGGTTTTCAGACTACCAAATAAAATGTATCATCATCATCAAGTGTCTGGGTAGAAAGTAGGGAGTTTGTGAAAAGCAACTAAGTCACATTACCACACATACTAAGTGCACAGCATATTGCTCAAAGGCCAAGTGCTACTTGATCACAGTCATCAGACAACCAATGCATCACATAGAAAACAAAAGTCATCATATAAAATGAGGTGGATAGAGGGAATTCCCTGGTGGTCCAGCGGCTAAGACGCTGTGCTCCCAATGCAGGGGGCCCAGGTTTGATTCCTGGTCAGGGAACTAGAGCCCATATGCTACAACTGAGACCCAATAAGTAAATATTAATAAAAACACACACACACATATATATATATAAAAATGAGGTGGATAGAGGAAAGCTACTCTGCATGAAGAACAAGGTGAGAGAAGTTTCTATTAGCATTCGAAGCCAAATGCCAACACTGAAAGTACAAAAAGCCTGGAAGTCTCCAGAGAGCTTCAACCCTGCCCCTCCACTTTAGTGACCCACTTTTAGGATTTACGAATTCTCTTCTTTGAAGTAAAGTAACTGGATTACAAGTAGGACTCCACTTCTACTTCTAATATTCCTCCTCACAATGCCTGGCAACTGTTGCCTGGAATTTTGGGGCGTTAGTTTTTGTCACTGTTAAAACTTTAGCAACACAATGATGATGCCCATAGGAAATATTATAGGGTTGGTTAACTACCACAGAAAATCTTTTTCTGACTTACCATCCTTACATAATTTGGATTATTTTCCACTAAATTCTCTTTATATTTGCCTATACCTAAGTACACTTGCTTACAATAAGTCAAGATTACAAAAAGGGTACCATAAGAAAGCACACAAAGAGTCTTACCACTTCTAGTCCCACTGGGATCAGCTTCGATGGTATCTAAAGATCCAGCGCCTACCTGTGTGTGTGTTAAGGTGGTTCCTCAGGAGGGTGACTGTTCTGAACGCCCTGCCACAGAGATGGCACTTATGTGGTCTCTCATCAGTGTGACTTTTCATGTGCCGATCCAAATTTGAACGCCGTGGACACGTGTAACTGCAAAGCTCACACTGGAATGTCTTCTTTACACCTATATGTAAGATAGAACACTTACTTGCTGCAGGGTTTCAAAGTTTGTAAGAGTAATCCTAAAGTTTTTAAGATTAATCCTAAGCTTAAACTTCTACAAATGTATTTCATTAGCTTTTTATAACTAAACCCAACTAAGTCATATTTAGTTGTTAGCTATATTATGCTACTAACAGATTTACTTTTTTCTCTTCAGGACTTAAAAACAACTTCTTTTAGACTGGCTAAAAAAATCTGATACCCACATCACGGTCTTTAAAAAATAAACCCATTTAATATAAAATAATCTGCATATGTACTGTTATGTGCTTTACCCCAAAATAGTTGTTATGAGAGTATTGTGGAGAAACTTATTTTACCTTTCTTTTTAATTTTTGTTGGTTTTGGAGGCTTCATGTTACCAACCACCTTCTCTGCGTTAACCTCTGACAGCAGACCCTCCTGCTGCTCTTCCTCAAAATCATACACAGACACATCCACATCTTTGCCCTCCTCTGTGTAACGAAGTTTGCTCTTTTTGGTTTTCTTTGTTTTTTTGGCTGGTGGCTGATAGTCTGGGTCTTTTTGCCAACTAGGATCTTCCTGAGGTGGAAGTTCCCCTTGCTCTAGGGTCTCCACCTCTCCATTGGCCCCCACTTTTACCACTTGAAACCCTTCAGGCAAAGGTAAGGTGTGACATATCACGGGTTCACTTTCTGCAAGGCCCTCTTTAGACACTTCATTCTCATAAGCCCCCTGAAGTTCTTCTACTGAAGTGGTAGCCACAGGTACAGTCACGGGAACAGGTACTTGCACAAGCTGAAGCTCTCCTATGTTGATAGGCTGTTCCTCCATATTTACAACCTGCAAGGTTATAATCTGGGTATCGTCCACAGCAGCCTCTGCTTCTGGAGCGACGGCACCCTCCATTACTTCAGTCTTCATCTGAAGAAGGGTGGGATCCAGCTGTTCCATCATTACCATCTGCACACTGCTATTGACATCCTGGACCACCTCGCCACCATCAGTCTGGTTCTGGGGAAGGGCGCAAGCGTCCTCCTCCTGGCCCCCTTCCCGGCGTCTCTGGTAAGTCTTTCTCTCCTTTCCTTTAATGAAAGTTTCAGACTCTTCCACAATGGCTTCAACCGCCTCACCTTCCATTTCCCCTTCCTTTATTAAGGGAGAACACAGATTGTTATTTAAAATAACATTTGTCTAAATGAAAATATAAACATTTCTCCAAAAAGACCACCCATGCTTGTTAATATTATAAAAGACACAACAGACATTATGTCTAAATGAAAAAAATCTTATAAAAAAAAAAACAAACAATAACATTTTTTTTTAGGACTAAATTTGGCTAAAAATCTGATACCCACATCACGGTCTTTAAAAAATAAACCCATTTAATATAAAATAATCTGCATATGTACTGTTATGTGCTTTACCCCAAAATAGTTGTTATGAGAGTATTGTGGAGAAACTTATTTTACCTTTCTTTTTAATTTTTGTTGGTTTTGGAGGCTTCATGTTACCAACCACCTTCTCTGCGTTAACCTCTGACAGCAGACCCTCCTGCTGCTCTTCCTCAAAATCATACACAGACACATCCACATCTTTGCCCTCCTCTGTGTAACGAAGTTTGCTCTTTTTGGTTTTCTTTGTTTTTTTGGCTGGTGGCTGATAGTCTGGGTCTTTTTGCCAACTAGGATCTTCCTGAGGTGGAAGTTCCCCTTGCTCTAGGGTCTCCACCTCTCCATTGGCCCCCACTTTTACCACTTGAAACCCTTCAGGCAAAGGTAAGGTGTGACATATCACGGGTTCACTTTCTGCAAGGCCCTCTTTAGACACTTCATTCTCATAAGCCCCCTGAAGTTCTTCTACTGAAGTGGTAGCCACAGGTACAGTCACGGGAACAGGTACTTGCACAAGCTGAAGCTCTCCTATGTTGATAGGCTGTTCCTCCATATTTACAACCTGCAAGGTTATAATCTGGGTATCGTCCACAGCAGCCTCTGCTTCTGGAGCGACGGCACCCTCCATTACTTCAGTCTTCATCTGAAGAAGGGTGGGATCCAGCTGTTCCATCATTACCATCTGCACACTGCTATTGACATCCTGGACCACCTCGCCACCATCAGTCTGGTTCTGGGGAAGGGCGCAAGCGTCCTCCTCCTGGCCCCCTTCCCGGCGTCTCTGGTAAGTCTTTCTCTCCTTTCCTTTAATGAAAGTTTCAGACTCTTCCACAATGGCTTCAACCGCCTCACCTTCCATTTCCCCTTCCTTTATTAAGGGAGAACACAGATTGTTATTTAAAATAACATTTGTCTAAATGAAAATATAAACATTTTTTCAAAAAGACCACCAATGTTTGTTAATATTATAAAAGACACAACAGACATTATGTACCTCCTGATGGAAGAATGGAATATCACCTATAAACAATCTTATAAAACAAACAAAAAATCTTAAACAAATCAACCCTCTAGATCCAACTACCAATTAACAGGAAACTGGTGACAGAGGATATTAATTTACCCTACAGGGATGAAATTCATGAAACTCAAACTGAAGGAAACTGGGGGAATAACTACCCAGCGCCTTCTGTAAAGAAATTACCAGGAGAAAAACAAAAAGTGAGGGGAGAGGGAGAACCTACAAATCAATGGTCCTCATGCCAGGAGACACTGGCAAGGCCTGGACATGTTTTTGGTTGTCACTACTGGTGCAAGTACACTATCACTATCTAGTACTATCTAGTGGGTAGAGGCCAGAGATGTTACTAAACATTCTGTTCTGGACAGGTCAGTCCTTTACAACCAAGACTTAGCGGTCCCCAAATGTTAGTAAGTGCAGAGAAACCCTGATATAGACAAAAGAAGCTTAAGAGAGATGACAATCACAATGTATGGATCTTGTTTGTATTCTGATTCAAACTCACAAATGATTGAAATCAACCCTGAATATTCACTGGAAGGACTGATGCTGAAGCTCCAATACTTTGACCACCTGATGCAAAGAGATGGCTGGATGGTACCAATGGACATGAGTTTGAGCAAACTCCGGGAGATGGTGAAGGACAAGGAAGCCTAGCGTGCTGCAGTACATGGGGTCACGAAGAGCTGGACACGACTGAGCGACTGAACTGATAAATGAACAAAACTTGTTTACATCTTACACATTTTTTGTATCTGGCAGACAACCTGTTTTTCCCTAAATTCTCCCTCAGAAAATAAGCCTTCAGAACTTTTTGTTGAGCCTGAATCAGAACTTGGATCCAGACTCCAAAGGCCCTACTTGTACACACCTCCACTTCTTGTCTCATACCATCAACTCAATGTTCAAGTATTTCTCTTCTCTGTAAGGCCATGAGTTTCTTGAGGACAGACAGCAAGTAGTTTTTTACTCTTTAGCACTGTGCCTAGGTTAGTAAGAACACAATAAACGCTAACTGAATACATAATAGAAAAAAAACATCAGTTTTTCTCTGATTTATAGTTTGTGGCTCTTACATCTTGTAAGTGCTGAGAATACCAAAGAGCAAAACGAGTCTGAGCAATGCTCAATTCATACCAATAAAGTGACAACAAAACTGACAAGTAGGGCTTCCCCTGGTGGTCCAGTGGGTTAGGACACCGCCTTGCAGTGCAAGGGGCGCCGGTTCGAGCCCTGGCCTGGGAAGATCCCACATGCCGCGGAGCGGCTGGACTGATGTGTCCAATCACCGAGCCAGAGCTCTGGAGTGCATGCGCCCAGAGCCGGCGCTCTGCAACAACAGACGCCACCGCGATGGGAGGCCCACAGGAGCCAAGAGCGAGCGAATGAAAATAGAAATGAAAGCCAATAAGTGGCCGCCCTCCCTCCCTCCCCAACCCAACCCCCGCCCAAAGTAAATAAATAAATAAATCTAAAAAAAAAAAAAACAAAAAACTGACAAGTATATAAAAGGTTAATTCAAAATTAATATTTAAACTGTTTTGTATTCTTGCTCTCATCTCAAACAAAGCTTCTGCTACTTCTATTAGAGACACGTTTCTTCAATTCTTGAGTGGTCTTGAATGACAAAATATTAAGACTACTCATTTGGCTGTCAATGGAAAGCACATATGCTTTCTGAGCAGTAGAAACTGAGATTTACTTGGTTCATAAAGAATAGTGCTTGGTTTCTTCAATAAAGTGTATCTTTATTTTTGCAAAGGGGAGAGAGAGAGATAAAACACCCTCTGGCTTCCAAGAGCCCTCAGTATCTGACCCCAGATAATCTATTCAGATTCATGACTTGTTGGTCTTCAAGTCATTACTTTCTTTCTTTTTTTTTTTTTTTAAAGATTTATTTATTTATTTATGGGCGGGGGATCGGGTTGGGGAGGGAGGGGAGCGGACGGGCCACTTCTATTGGTCTTTCATTTCTCTGTTTTCATCCATCTTTGTTCTTTGGCTCCTGTGGGCCTCCCATCGCAGTGGCGTCTGTTGTCGCAGAGCGCTGGCTCTGGGCGCATGCATTCCACAGCTCCGGCTCGGTGATTGGACACATCAGTCCAGCTGCTCTGCGGCACGTGGGATCTTCCCAGGCCAGGGATCGAACCGGCGCCCCTTGCACTGCAAGGCGGTGTCTTTATCCACTGAACCACCAGGGGAAGCCCTACTTTCTTTTTTGAATGTGTCTGATAAAGCAACCACACTATTATGAACTTAAATTTTTCTCAAAATGACCTGTTTCCCCATTTGTGTTATTAAAACTCTTTGAGGGAAAAAGTCAAGAGTTGAAGCAAACCTACATATTTGGACAGATTCAGCAAACCTCAACACCTGCACAGAACAAAACCAAAGCTAATGGAAAACCTTGTGGGTTGCTGGGTTGTCCTAATTTGTTTGTTCTGCCATTATCTAATTTCATTAGTCTCTTGTTCTCAATAACCAAGAGTATACTGCAATGCTCAATGCAAAGACCTCTTACTATCTGTTCCATTAATAGTGAGGACAAATGTAACAAAATGTTACCACAGAACACAAGGGTCAAGTTACATTTGTGAAGTGCTTTATAATTTGCCTATAAATAGAAAATGTCTGAGCATCAATGTGTTAGCATTTTTATAACATCTTACTTGTATTTCTGATCATGAAAGACTACCTTAGGCATGATCCTAACTATAATTTCTTCTATATAACCAGTATTGTCCAGACAGATCATTCTTGGGTTAGGAATGTTCTACACTAGCACCATCCAATAGAAATATAATGTGAGCTACACACATATAATTAAAATTTTTCCCATAGCCATATTTAAAAGTAAAAACAGATGAAATCAATTTTAGGACTTTATTTTATTTAATCCAATTATGTCCAAAATATCATTTCAAGATCAAATCAATATAAAAATTTGATACTGTACTTCTCATAATCTTTGAAATCTGGTATAAATATGATAGTACACCTCAATTTGAACTAGTCACATGGTAAATTCTCAATAGCCACATGGGGGTAGATGCTACCAAGGACCAGCAGCACAGGGTTAACATTAGAACTTCTAAAAACACAGAACTTCAGGCTCTGCCCTTGACCAACAGAATGAAAATTTTCAATTTAACAGATCCCCAAGTGGGTGTCATATAGGAAAGCTTGAGGTGCACTACTTTATACTATTACTCTTCTCACTTTTTTTTTTTTTTTTTAAAGTACTTCCCAGGTCCTGAAGGTCTGAATTAGTACTCCAAAGATTATGATAACATCAATACTGGAGTTAGAACAAAGAAAAAAGCCCCATCCACCATGAAAACATTCTTAGAAAAGTATCAAAGAACAAAGAACCAGAATTTTCACATGGTGTAATACTAGTGCTGGCCTTGTCACAGAATCACTATGTAAGCCCAGGCTATTCAGATGTCCTCAATAATAAAACCTGCAGAGGAAAAGCATTTACTCTCTAAGCTCAGTGAGATCTTGTAGCACACAACAATCTGAAGAACAGTGAAAAATCCATCTTGTCTCTGATATGAATTTGTAAGCCAAGCTATATCAGAATGTACAAAGACCTCTTACTATCTGTTCCATTAATAGTGAGGACAAATGTAACAAAATGTTACCACAGAACACAAGGGTCAAGTTACATTTGTGAAGTGCTTTATAATTTGCCTATAAATAGAAAATGTCTGAGCATCAATGTGTTAGCATTTTTATAACATCTTACTTGTATTTCTGATCATGAAAGACTACCTTAGGCATGATCCTAACTATAATTTCTTCTATATAACCAGTATTGTCCAGACAGATCATTCTTGGGTTAGGAATGTTCTACACTAGCACCATCCAATAGAAATATAATGTGAGCTACACACATATAATTAAAATTTTTCCCATAGCCATATTTAAAAGTAAAAACAGATGAAATCAATTTTAGGACTTTATTTTATTTAATCCAATTATGTCCAAAATATCATTTCAAGATCAAATCAATATAAAAATTTGATACTGTACTTCTCATAATCTTTGAAATCTGGTATAAATATGATAGTACACCTCAATTTGAACTAGTCACATGGTAAATTCTCAATAGCCACATGGGGGTAGATGCTACCAAGGACCAGCAGCACAGGGTTAACATTAGAACTTCTAAAAACACAGAACTTCAGGCTCTGCCCTTGACCAACAGAATGAAAATTTTCAATTTAACAGATCCCCAAGTGGGTGTCATATAGGAAAGCTTGAGGTGCACTACTTTATACTATTACTCTTCTCACTTTTTTTTTTTTTTTAAAGTACTTCCCAGGTCCTGAAGGTCTGAATTAGTACTCCAAAGATTATGATAACATCAATACTGGAGTTAGAACAAAGAAAAAAGCCCCATCCACCATGAAAACATTCTTAGAAAAGTATCAAAGAACAAAGAACCAGAATTTTCACATGGTGTAATACTAGTGCTGGCCTTGTCACAGAATCACTATGTAAGCCCAGGCTATTCAGATGTCCTCAATAATAAAACCTGCAGAGGAAAAGCATTTACTCTCTAAGCTCAGTGAGATCTTGTAGCACACAACAATCTGAAGAACAGTGAAAAATCCATCTTGTCTCTGATATGAATTTGAGAACTTAAAATACTACAAACTGCTCGTAAATAATCAAGTTCAACACTAAAGCGATTGTGGAATTATAAACCAGGTAGAAAAAGAACTGGTACAAAGGAGTACAAACTGAAAACAATTATACTGCTGTCAGTTGAGCTGACAAAGTACCCTCTCACTCTGAAAAAAGACATCATAAGGGGCTGCCCTGGTGGTCCAGTGGGTAGGGACACCGCCTTACAGTGCAAGGGGCGTCGGTTCGATCCCTGGCCTGGGAAGATCCCACGTGCTGCGGAGCGGCTGAACCGATGCGTCCAACTACCCAGCGCGTGCGCCCAGAGCCGGTGCTCTGCAACGAGAGGCCACTGGGATGAGAGGCCCACAGAGGCCAAAGAACAAAGATAGAAATAAATGGAAGACCAATAGAAGTGGCCAAGAAAAAAAAAAGAAGACATCATAAGGTGGGTCTTACAGCACTAGGTTCTATTTTTACAGAGAAAAATCAGACACAAAGGCACCAGCCTCTCCCACACACTGCTTGGGCATCTCAGTGCACCCCTGCCAGCAGTGGATCTCTCTACTTCCTCCAGGAAAAAGGAGTCTAGGAATCAGTAAGTAACCTAATAGGCTGGACTAGGTCTCTCTTCCCCACTCCCTGGGGACTGCACTCTCCTAGCTGTGCTACCCCATTAGTGGTTCTGATCCATCCCTTCCCTCCCTCCAAGCGCTCAGCGGCGTGTCCTGCTTTCCACTCAGTTTCTCTTGAGTTTGTCATGTTCTCTGTCTCTGCTTGCTTGAGTCCGACATGCTTTCTAAGTTTTGTCAAATCTTTTTCTAGGTTTTGTCAAACCACTGTCATTAAGAATAGTTTACATTAATCTCTGGACAAAACTTTCGATTATCAAAGTATATTAGTTTATTTACAGAAGTCTGAAAAACGAAGCACAAATACAATCTAAAAAAAAGAAAAAATTGTTCAAAATTGCTACACTTACACTTAATTCACCTAGCACACTGGTACTATCTTCTCAGTTTTTTCTTCTTATGGATATGTATTTTAAAATATAGATGAGATTATACACATAAAATTTACATATATTTGTATATGGCTTTGCCCTATTTTAAGAACCTGTCCTTACTAATAAAAAGAACTCCACTCCCTACTCAGCCCCCTGTGGTCCCTCTGCTTGGTCCAGGAGCACCGTTCACCAGGAACCACACCAATATTGTCAAACTTAGTTTTTATCTGGCACTTAACAGTGTGAAACTCATATTCCTCCTTTACCAGCCTCTCTTCTCTCTTGGCTCTGCTTTTCTAGATCTCTCCCTTGTCTCCAAGAGCTCCTCTATCAGTCGCTCTGAGCACATCAAGGCTCTGTTCCTTTCTCTGTAGCCATTCTGTTCACCAGCCCTTTTACTTCAGTTATCTCAACCCAGTGGTCTTCACAGTTCACACCCTAATTTGACTACCACCTTCAATTCAGTGACACTGCGTAAGGAATAAAGAAACCTGAGACTTTCCCTGGTGGTCCAGTGGTCAGGACTCAGCGCTTTCACTGTTACGGCCAGATTTAATTCCTGCCTGGGGAACTAAGATCCTACAAGCTGTGTGGCATAATTAGAATAGAAAAGAAAGAAAAAAACATGGACTCCAAACCCTCATCCATCACTAACCAACCAAATGAGCTTGGCAAAATGGGTTATTAGTCCTCTGGGCTGTAGCAGCACACACACAAAATGGAACTCTGAAGACCAGATTCTTCCCATATGCTCTACTATTTTGGTGAAAAACTGATGCTTCAGAATACTTTTTCTTTTTTTTAAATTTTGGCCTATTTTATCAGTTTTTTATTTATTTATTTTTATCCATCTTTATTCTTTGGCCTGTGTGGGCCTCCCATTGCAGTGGCCTCTCTCACTGCACAGCACTGGTTCTGGGCACATGCGCTCCAGAGCGCTGGCTCGTAACTGGACACACCGATCTAGCCACTCTGCGGCATGTGGGATCTTCCCAGGCCAGGGATTGAACTGGTGCCCCTTGCACTGCAAGGTGGACTCTTTACTCACTGGATCACCAGGGAAGCCCTTGGAATACTTTTTTAAAAAATTAATCAATCAGATCAACTTATGGGTAGAAGACAGGACAAGAGGAGGGTTCCACAGACTAAGGCAGGATGAAACTCGCACACAGGGGTGAAGAACCTGGAAGAGAGGAAAACTGGTGTCTGAGCACCTCCTGCTCACCATGTCCTCTCACTGTGAAAAAAAACACACGCTGAGGCTTCCCCTGGTGGTCCAGTGGGTAAGGACACTGCCTTGCAGTGCAAGGGGCGCTGGTTCGATCCCTGGCCTGGGAAGATCCCAGCGGCTGGACCGATGTGTCCAGCTGGACCGATGTGTCCAATTACCGAGCCGAAGTTCTGGGGCGCATGCGCCCAGAGCCGGCGCTCTGCGACAACAGAGGCCACCGTGATGGGAGGCCCACAGGAGCCAAAGAACAAAGGGTGAAAATAGAGAAATGAAAGACCAATAGAAGTGGCCCGCCTGTCCCCCTCCCTCCCCACCCCACTCCCCAAAAAGATAAATAAATTAAAAAAAAAAGAAAGTCTTAAAAAAAAAAAAAAAAAACCACACGCTGAGTGGGAGGGTACATGGGCTAGACTCCACCACCAAGGCTCCTCCTGCA
Source organism: Tragulus kanchil (assembly GCA_022376925.1). NCBI lineage: Eukaryota > Metazoa > Chordata > Mammalia > Artiodactyla > Tragulidae > Tragulus > Tragulus kanchil. Next base: position 161,234,499 of record JAIOJX010000031.1, on the reverse strand, counting down.
ATCTACCCATGCTCCTAGACCACAAGCCTGGCATGCACCCTAGGGGAACCTGCTGGATCAGCTCCTCCCTCTTGCCTGCCAGTTCTACACCAGCTCTCTATTGTTTCAGTCTTTCTCTGTTAAAACGCCCCTTAACCCTGTTAGACAATTTAGCATCTGCTGCTGTCTCTGTATTCCCCCTAGATCAACCCCACAGTAGCAGTCTCTGTTCCTTTCCTTCTCTTCCACGCCTCAGTTCACCAGTTTGGTTTCTGTTGCCCAATACTCAATTCAACTATTTTGGAGCCAGAAATGGCCCTTAATTGGTAAATCCAAAAGAGACTTTTCTACCCTTACCCGACCTGACCTCTCTGTGGAATTCAGCATTCTACTCTAGGCATTATCCCAGAATTATGAAAGCTGGGTATTCTTGGGTCACTTTATCTTATCCCTTATAGAATTGCTTTCACCAAGTCATTTTTTTCTTCCCCACCATGCCTCTTTTTTTATATATATTTATGTTCATGCATCTTTCATCATTTTGCATGCATGGGTCTCTTACTGCAGTGGCCTCTCTCGTTGCAGAGCACCGGCTCTGGGTGCATGTGCTCCAGAGTGTTGGCTCCTAACTGGACACACCGGTGCAGCCGCTCTGCGGCACATGGGATATTCCCAGGTTGGGGATTAAACTGGTGCCCCCTGCATTGCAAGGTGGACTCTACCCACTGGACCACCAGGGAAGCCCTCACCAGTTTTACTTTGGCATTATGCCCTCGGCTTACACTAAAGTATACATGGAAGAAATTTCATTTGGAGTTACGGGCTTGGAAAAGCTTTGGTTCAACTAAGGCATTTTTTTCTTTCATTGTGAAACCTCTGTGACAAGATCATGTTACCATCATTTTAGCTGGCCACACCTTGTTAAATCATCTCCCTCTCAAGCTATGTAATAGCTTTTTATTCTGATTTGTATTTTCTGGGGTTTTGACTTTGTGTCATTTACTATTTGTATTTTCTACACATTTCTTCCATTTCTTTGTGGAACAAGATGAACTTATATACATAAATAAAGCTGAAGTTATATATACACATTATTTAATAGATGGGGCTTCCCTGCTGTCCAGTGCGTGAACAGTCCACCCAGAAGTGGCCTGGGAGGATCCCACATGCCGCAAATGACTGGACCAGTGTGTCCAATGAGCCAGTGCTCTGGATCAGCTCCTCCCTCTTGCCTGCCAGTTCTACACCAGCTCTCTATTGTTTCAGTCTTTCTCTGTTAAAACGCCCCTTAACCCTGTTAGACAATTTAGCATCTGCTGCTGTCTCTGTATTCCCCCTAGATCAACCCCACAGTAGCAGTCTCTGTTCCTTTCCTTCTCTTCCACGCCTCAGTTCACCAGTTTGGTTTCTGTTGCCCAATACTCAATTCAACTATTTTGGAGCCAGAAATGGCCCTTAATTGGTAAATCCAAAAGAGACTTTTCTACCCTTACCCGACCTGACCTCTCTGTGGAATTCAGCATTCTACTCTAGGCATTATCCCAGAATTATGAAAGCTGGGTATTCTTGGGTCACTTTATCTTATCCCTTATAGAATTGCTTTCACCAAGTCATTTTTTTCTTCCCCACCATGCCTCTTTTTTTATATATATTTATGTTCATGCATCTTTCATCATTTTGCATGCATGGGTCTCTTACTGCAGTGGCCTCTCTCGTTGCAGAGCACCGGCTCTGGGTGCATGTGCTCCAGAGTGTTGGCTCCTAACTGGACACACCGGTGCAGCCGCTCTGCGGCACATGGGATATTCCCAGGTTGGGGATTAAACTGGTGCCCCCTGCATTGCAAGGTGGACTCTACCCACTGGACCACCAGGGAAGCCCTCACCAGTTTTACTTTGGCATTATGCCCTCGGCTTACACTAAAGTATACATGGAAGAAATTTCATTTGGAGTTACGGGCTTGGAAAAGCTTTGGTTCAACTAAGGCATTTTTTTCTTTCATTGTGAAACCTCTGTGACAAGATCATGTTACCATCATTTTAGCTGGCCACACCTTGTTAAATCATCTCCCTCTCAAGCTATGTAATAGCTTTTTATTCTGATTTGTATTTTCTGGGGTTTTGACTTTGTGTCATTTACTATTTGTATTTTCTACACATTTCTTCCATTTCTTTGTGGAACAAGATGAACTTATATACATAAATAAAGCTGAAGTTATATATACACATTATTTAATAGATGGGGCTTCCCTGCTGTCCAGTGCGTGAACAGTCCACCCAGAAGTGGCCTGGGAGGATCCCACATGCCGCAAAGTGACTGGACCAGTGTGTCCAATGACGAGCCAGTGCTCTGGAGCGCATGTGCCCAGAGCTGGTGCTCTGCAACAAGAGAGGCCACTGCAATGGGAGACCCACATAGGCCTAAGAATAAAGATGGATGAAAAATAAATTAAAAAATCAATAAAAGAGGCCAAAATTAAAAAAAAAAAAAAAAAGAAAAGAGTCTACCTGTAATGCGGGAGGACCTGGGTTTGATCCCTGGGTTGGAAAGATCCCCTGGAGGAGGGCATGGCAACCCACTCCAGTATTCTTGCCTGAAGAGTCCCTGTGGATAGAAGAGCCTGGCAGGCTACAGTCCTTGGGGTGGCACAGAGTTGAACACAACTGAAGCAACTGAGCACACAGCACAATGAACAGAAAATTCAGAAAAACATACAGAAATAAAAACTTACAACATTCTTAACCTTGATTCAAAATTTGAAGATCTTTTTGAAGATAACAAAACTCTTCCAGGAGTCATAAAAGACCTCACTAAATAGGCACACTAGGGCCAGAAAAGCCAAACATCATAAAGATGTTAATTATTTCTATTTCATATAATTCTCAAAATCTGAAAAATAAACAAGATATTTAGGACAGCAATAAAATTTTTGAAGGCCACCCTTTATTTCCAAATGTTAACACAACATAAAGCCACAATAAGTAATATAGTGTAGTACTGTCATATCACAGCCAGCTAATCTTTTGCGGGGTGGGGTAGGGAGGAAGGGGGACGGGCAGGCCACTTCTATTGGTCTTTCATTTCTCTATTTTCATCTGTCTTTGTTCTTTGGCCCCTGTGGGCCTCCCATCGCAGTGGCCTCTGTTGTCACAGAGCACCGGCTCTGGGCGCGTGCACTCCAGAGCTCCGGCTCAGTAGTTGGACACATCAGTCCAGCTGCTCCGCGGCACGTGGGATCTTCCCAGGTCAGAGATTGAACTGATGCCCTTTGCACTGCAAGGTAGTGTCCTTACCCACTGGACCACCAGGGAAGCCCCAGCTAATTTAAATAAAACAGAGAATCCAGAAACAATTCCCAGCATATAAAAAGGTGTCAGTTTGGGGCTTCCCTGGTGACCCAGTGGGCAAGGACACTGCCTTGCAGTGCAAGGCATCAGTTCAATCTCTGACCTGGGAAGATCCCACGTGCCGCGGAGCAGCTGGACTGATGTGTCCAACTACTGAGCCAGAGCTCTGGAGTGCATGCGTCCAGAGCCGGTGCTCTGCAGTGAGAGGCCACTGCGATGGGAAGCCCACACAGGCCAAAAGAACAAAGATAAATGAATAAAAGATCAATAAAAGTGGCCAAAGAATAAAATAAAATAAAAAAGGTGTCAGTTTAAAATTAGTTGGGGAAGGACTTCCCTGGTGATCCAGTGGCTAAGACTCAGAACTCCTTATGCAGGAGCCCGGGTTCCATTCCTGGTCAGGAAACTAGGTCCCACATGCCACAATTAAGAGTTCATATACCGCAACGAAGATCCCAAGTACCACAACTAAGACCTAGCCTAGCCAGATAAATATTAAAAAAAATATTAAATTAGTGGGGGAAAGAGAATTATTTTGATAAAAGGTGCCAAAAAAACTATAATCCATGGAGCATTTAAGTTATGGCAATAAGTTATACCTTTGATCCATGTGGAATATTCTATTATAAGAGATAAGACAACATTAACAAAACCAAAAAAAGACATGGGAATTTTCCAACTCTTTATTTCCAAAATGTTATTTACAGAAAAAACACCCTTTATTTCCAAATGTTAACACAACATAAAGCCACAATAAGTAATATAGTGTAGTACTGTCATATCACAGCCAGCTAATTTTTTGGGGGGTGGGGGGGGGCCGCTTCTATTGGTCTTTCATTTGTCTATTTTTCACCCATCTTTGTTCTTTGGCCCGTGTGGGCCTCCCATCGCAGTGGCCTCTGTTGTCGCAGAGCACCGGCTCTGGGCGCGTGCACTCCAGAGCTCCGGCTCAGTAGTTGGACACATCAGTCCAGCTGCTCCGCGGCACGTGGGATCTTCCCAGGTCAGAGATTGAACTGATGCCCTTTGCACTGCAAGGTAGTGTCCTTACCCACTGGACCACCAGGGAAGCCCCAGCTAATTTAAATAAAACAGAGAATCCAGAAACAATTCCCAGCATATAAAAAGGTGTCAGTTTGGGGCTTCCCTGGTGACCCAGTGGGCAAGGACACTGCCTTGCAGTGCAAGGGGCATCAGTTCAATCTCTGACCTGGGAAGATCCCACGTGCCGCGGAGCAGCTGGACTGATGTGTCCAACTACTGAGCCAGAGCTCTGGAGTGCATGCGTCCAGAGCCGGTGCTCTGCAGTGAGAGGCCACTGCGATGGGAAGCCCACACAGGCCAAAAGAACAAAGATAAATGAATAAAAGATCAATAAAAGTGGCCAAAGAATAAAATAAAATAAAAAAGGTGTCAGTTTAAAATTAGTTGGGGAAGGACTTCCCTGGTGATCCAGTGGCTAAGACTCAGAACTCCTTATGCAGGAGCCCGGGTTCCATTCCTGGTCAGGAAACTAGGTCCCACATGCCACAATTAAGAGTTCATATACCGCAACGAAGATCCCAAGTACCACAACTAAGACCTAGCCTAGCCAGATAAATATTAAAAAAAATATTAAATTAGTGGGGGAAAGAGAATTATTTTGATAAAAGGTGCCAAAAAAACTATAATCCATGGAGCATTTAAGTTATGGCAATAAGTTATACCTTTGATCCATGTGGAATATTCTATTATAAGAGATAAGACAACATTAACAAAACCAAAAAAAGACATGGGAATTTTCTGGTGAGCCAGTGGTTAAGAGTCCATGCTTTCACTGGTTCACTTGCTCCCCCGCCAAAAAGATAAATTTGAAAACCAAACTTGAAAAAAGATACAGGTGAATGGTCTTCTGATCTCAGAATGAGGAAGGCTTTGTGTTTAAGGTTCCTAAATAATAGGAGGTTGGAGGAAACTGTTGAAATTTTGACTACCTTGAAGCTTAAAAAAAAAAAACAACAACAAAAACTGTGAAAACAAAACCATGTGGAATAAAATGGCCTACAAGAACATACTTGCAGCAATATATGACAAAGGATTAATACTAATACCCTTATTATATTAGTAACTGTAAACTTTACAAGATAAAGACAAACATCAAAAGAGAAAGCTGGGAAAAAGATACAAGCAGATCACAGAAATACAAATGGCAGATGAATAAAAAAAAAACCCTCGACTAAACACTAAGAAGAATACAAATTAAAAAAATGTGACAGCACTGTACCTCTATTAAACTGTTAAGGCTATTTTCAAAGGTAACTCCCAGGTTTGGTCAATGTGCAGTGAAATCAGCAAGGTAACTCACAGACACAGAGAATAATCTAGTGGCTGCCAGAGGGGAGGTGAGTCGAGGGTGGGTGAAATGGGTGAAACAAGACTAAGAGGTATAAACCACCAGCTATGAAAATGTTACAAAGAATAAAAAACATTAACTTTGTATAGTGTGCAATCTAAAAAACTGAATCACTATTTTGCGCATATTGTAAATAAACTTTACTTCAAAAGAAAAAGTCAGCAAGGTAATGATGATATGAGTCAAAAATTTTTAATATTCAAATTGTGACCCAATAATTCAGCTTCAGACTTTATGCCCAGAGAAGGACATTATGAAGCAGTGAGAGTAAGTATAAACAACCTAAAAGTACAACTATAGGAGAAACTTAAATTTGGTAAATGATGATACATCCATGAAACAAATATTAAGCAGATATTAAAAACCATGCTTTAATATAATCCTTAAAGGAAGAAAATGCTTGTTCCGTATTTAAAAAGGTGGGAGGGGAACAGGAAAAAGAGAATGGAATAGCCATTAAGAGCTTAGGCTTTCTTGCCAGCAACCTGCATCCCAGTTCTGGTTCTTCTACCTACTAGCAGTGTGACCTGGAGCAAAGCATGATATACCCCTCTTCTGTAACTCAGTTTCCTTTTCTACCAAACAAGGGTAACAATAGTAGACACTTCATTGGCTGTCATAAAGATTAAATAAAGCAATGCAGGCAGAATCTGGTTACTGTGCTCTTCTGTATCTTTATAGATTACCCCAGAAGGCAATGAACACATTAGCTGAATACATGACCTTTCAGTTTCTTTGAATTCTAATCATAAAACTTAGATAAATCTTCCCCACAAAAATGACTTCTCTGATAAACACACGTAGCAACCAGTTGACAGAATCTGGTGACTGACCAAATCCCGGAATGAAAAAGAGTCAAAAAAGAACAGAACAGCCTCCCAGGCGGGTCTCTCTTACTAGGCTGTCTAGCAAATCGCTGCCAGACTAAATCTTCCTGGAAAGAGGCACAAAAGAACTCATGAGGACTGAGGGTTACTGTATCAACTCCAATCTCTTTGGCTTCGCTCCCAGAGCTCTGTAAGATTTCTTACCATCCTTCTGACCCATCCACCCTAACCTCCAGGGCACCTTCCACACAGTGCCTACAGTCCTGTCCCTTCCAGTCCTAGTTATACCCTATTCAAAGTCCTCTCAACCCTGACTAGTGCAGACTGACCTCTTATGTATTTGTTTTGCTTTTGTTACTTTGCTTATTTGTAATATTCTGTTCTATGTACCTGCCTTTTCCCTAACAGTCTATCAGCTTGTAAATAAACTTTACTTCAAAAGAAAAAGTCAGCAAGGTAATGATGATATGAGTCAAAAATTTTTAATATTCAAATTGTGACCCAATAATTCAGCTTCAGACTTTATGCCCAGAGAAGGACATTATGAAGCAGTGAGAGTAAGTATAAACAACCTAAAAGTACAACTATAGGAGAAACTTAAATTTGGTAAATGATGATACATCCATGAAACAAATATTAAGCAGATATTAAAAACCATGCTTTAATATAATCCTTAAAGGAAGAAAATGCTTGTTCCGTATTTAAAAAGGTGGGAGGGGAACAGGAAAAAGAGAATGGAATAGCCATTAAGAGCTTAGGCTTTCTTGCCAGCAACCTGCATCCCAGTTCTGGTTCTTCTACCTACTAGCAGTGTGACCTGGAGCAAAGCATGATATACCCCTCTTCTGTAACTCAGTTTCCTTTTCTACCAAACAAGGGTAACAATAGTAGACACTTCATTGGCTGTCATAAAGATTAAATAAAGCAATGCAGGCAGAATCTGGTTACTGTGCTCTTCTGTATCTTTATAGATTACCCCAGAAGGCAATGAACACATTAGCTGAATACATGACCTTTCAGTTTCTTTGAATTCTAATCATAAAACTTAGATAAATCTTCCCCACAAAAATGACTTCTCTGATAAACACACGTAGCAACCAGTTGACAGAATCTGGTGACTGACCAAATCCCGGAATGAAAAAGAGTCAAAAAAGAACAGAACAGCCTCCCAGGCGGGTCTCTCTTACTAGGCTGTCTAGCAAATCGCTGCCAGACTAAATCTTCCTGGAAAGAGGCACAAAAGAACTCATGAGGACTGAGGGTTACTGTATCAACTCCAATCTCTTTGGCTTCGCTCCCAGAGCTCTGTAAGATTTCTTACCATCCTTCTGACCCATCCACCCTAACCTCCAGGGCACCTTCCACACAGTGCCTACAGTCCTGTCCCTTCCAGTCCTAGTTATACCCTATTCAAAGTCCTCTCAACCCTGACTAGTGCAGACTGACCTCTTATGTATTTGTTTTGCTTTTGTTACTTTGCTTATTTGTAATATTCTGTTCTATGTACCTGCCTTTTCCCTAACAGTCTATCAGCTTGTCAAGGCCAAAAACTACGCCTTTTACTTCTGAACACTCTATAGCAATGAACACAAAAACAGTGTTGTGTAAGCAGCAGATATTCAATACTGGTGTCACTGTCACTTGAAACATGTATAAATGGTTCCTGCACATGACAAAAGCAGGAAGAGAACATGGAAAAACAAAATACTGCTTGTATGCAAAGTGGAAGCTTAACTAATATGAATTTATAGCCTTCAATGATATGTTTGTGTCATTTCTCAAACAGAACAAATTAAGTTCTGACAATACAAGTATTAGATTTTAAAAATCCTATCACAAAAATAAAAGCTAATTGTGAATACACTAATTTTTGAAGATGTTAAGGCTTAGTAAGTTATCACCTGATTAGGTGGCTATACAGTAACTATGTCAGGTTATTTGTCAAAAGAAAACTACCAAAATAACTTTTCATATTCACTACTGCAGAGTTTAGTCACTTGGGAAGTTTCCCTATCATAAAACATATACGTAATAAGAATAACACATGTGCATGGAGGATAAGACAGTAGAGAAGGACAGTTTCTGGCAAGTCTGATTCACAAATAAAACCACCAAAATTCTTGTTTAATACACAACTATTCTCTACAGGGGACAACTGATTGCTAAAACCTCAGTTTATTTCTTGGAGCAGATCAGAAGACCGTCTACACTCTTGGCAAGAAAGAATCTGGTGACTGACCAAATCCCGGAATGAAAAAGAGTCAAAAAAGAACAGAACAGCCTCCCAGGCGGGTCTCTCTTACTAGGCTGTCTAGCAAATCGCTGCCAGACTAAATCTTCCTGGAAAGAGGCACAAAAGAACTCATGAGGACTGAGGGTTACTGTATCAACTCCAATCTCTTTGGCTTCGCTCCCAGAGCTCTGTAAGATTTCTTACCATCCTTCTGACCCATCCACCCTAACCTCCAGGGCACCTTCCACACAGTGCCTACAGTCCTGTCCCTTCCAGTCCTAGTTATACCCTATTCAAAGTCCTCTCAACCCTGACTAGTGCAGACTGACCTCTTATGTATTTGTTTTGCTTTTGTTACTTTGCTTATTTGTAATATTCTGTTCTATGTACCTGCCTTTTCCCCTAACAGTCTATCAGCTTGTCAAGGCCAAAAACTACGCCTTTTACTTCTGAACACTCTATAGCAATGAACACAAAAACAGTGTTGTGTAAGCAGCAGATATTCAATACTGGTGTCACTGTCACTTGAAACATGTATAAATGGTTCCTGCACATGACAAAAGCAGGAAGAGAACATGGAAAAACAAAATACTGCTTGTATGCAAAGTGGAAGCTTAACTAATATGAATTTATAGCCTTCAATGATATGTTTGTGTCATTTCTCAAACAGAACAAATTAAGTTCTGACAATACAAGTATTAGATTTTAAAAATCCTATCACAAAAATAAAAGCTAATTGTGAATACACTAATTTTTGAAGATGTTAAGGCTTAGTAAGTTATCACCTGATTAGGTGGCTATACAGTAACTATGTCAGGTTATTTGTCAAAAGAAAACTACCAAAATAACTTTTCATATTCACTACTGCAGAGTTTAGTCACTTGGGAAGTTTCCCTATCATAAAACATATACGTAATAAGAATAACACATGTGCATGGAGGATAAGACAGTAGAGAAGGACAGTTTCTGGCAAGTCTGATTCACAAATAAAACCACCAAAATTCTTGTTTAATACACAACTATTCTCTACAGGGGACAACTGATTGCTAAAACCTCAGTTTATTTCTTGGAGCAGATCAGAAGACCGTCTACACTCTTGGCAAGAAAGAGCAGCCCTAAATCCCCACTGAACTTCCACAAGCCAGGGCAATCGTGAAACCATCTAACAAGAGGGTCCCCCAAACAACTTGACTTCTGATTGCTCAATATAAAATATCAGGCATCATTAGAAGGCAGGGAAGAGAGGAGACAATTTGTAGCTTTCTCTTCTCTAGATCTTTAAATCAGAAGAATGTTTTTATTCCTAGGAGACTGAAAAACCTAGTTTAGTATTCTGACTGTGGGCAGGAGTTCCCAACTCTTTGCAACCCCGTGGACTATAACCATTCTGACTGCAGAGGATACTAAGTGCCTTTATGACAAAAAAAAAAAAGGACTTACAAATAAATAGTTTCTCTGGAGTGAAAGGAAAAGCTGACTTACATTGGATGCAGAACACTAGCCAAAAAAAAAAACTATTTACCCTTCTGGAACAAAATCAGGTTTAAAAACACTAAATAGTAAACAGTCTAAATAGGAGTTTAAAAGTCTAAATTACTGTTCCTGGAAATACATACATCATCATCTTATCTGACAGCTTAAGATAAATCAAAGTGAAGTTTCATGCCCGTTATAATACTGAGTACCAGGAAAGCTGCAGACTACAGAAAATAATGGGGAGGAACTGGGTGGAAAGAGTGACTCAAATCTGAGAAGCAGAAAAATACTTCAGGATGATCAGAAGCAGCCTTTATCTGAAGCAGCACTCACCTACTCAGTCACATGTACACCTTTCTCTTCCCTGTTATGTGCCATTAACCTTAGAAAGAACAGCTGGGGCATTTAGGGGAGGAGGGAGAGGTAATTAAAAGGGAAATAAAATTGTATCTCTCGAGTAAAAAAGGTAAAGAGCACCCGTTTTTAACAATCCTTCCCCCCATTTGTTAATAATAAAAGGTACAGTCAAAACAAATAATTTATTCTACCAACTACTTGAAAAAATCTATTTAAGGAGTACTTCAAACCATAATAAAATATTTGTAATGGCAACAATGAAACAACCACAGGAGATGAAAGGGTTCTTCTGCTACAAAGAACAAGAAGTGCTAAAGCAACAATAATTCTTTTATCAAAAGGTACCTGATGCTGGGTACAGAGAAATGAATTTCCCTTGTAATTACTTGAAAAAAAAAAAGCCTAACTGCACAGGACTTGGTTCTCAGAGGCTCCTCATCTGACAGGGAGACAAACAGGAGCTATATAGTGTGTGCTGTAACAGAGGTTAACCCATACTGTCCACCACAAGGCAAAAAGGATGGCTTAAGCTGGTGAAGGCGGGCATTAAGGAGAGGAATGGCTGAAGCTAGATCTTGAATGATAAGAAAGACCTTGCCAGGTAAATCACAGTAGAGAAGAACATTCTAGCAAAGGAAATAGTCAATGGGAAGAATTTAAATACGTATGGAATGAGACAAATTTTGTGCAAAAAATTTCAAGTGGAAATGTATTAAATCATTTTATTTTTGTGTCCTGGTTTTAGGGATCAAGTTCTATTCCTTATTATTAAGGGTAGTCTGTTCACTTACACTGGACATTTATACAGAAGTGACACAGCAGATAAAGCTTACCTGCCGTCACGTTTGACTGGACCCCCGCGACCAATCAATTACTGTTCCTGGAAATACATACATCATCATCTTATCTGACAGCTTAAGATAAATCAAAGTGAAGTTTCATGCCGTTATAATACTGAGTACCAGGAAAGCTGCAGACTACAGAAAATAATGGGGAGGAACTGGGTGGAAAGAGTGACTCAAATCTGAGAAGCAGAAAAATACTTCAGGATGATCAGAAGCAGCCTTTATCTGAAGCAGCACTCACCTACTCAGTCACATGTACACCTTTCTCTTCCCTGTTATGTGCCATTAACCTTAGAAAGAACAGCTGGGGCATTTAGGGGAGGAGGGAGAGGTAATTAAAAGGGAAATAAAATTGTATCTCTCGAGTAAAAAAGGTAAAGAGCACCCGTTTTTAACAATCCTTCCCCCCATTTGTTAATAATAAAAGGTACAGTCAAAACAAATAATTTATTCTACCAACTACTTGAAAAAATCTATTTAAGGAGTACTTCAAACCATAATAAAATATTTGTAATGGCAACAATGAAACAACCACAGGAGATGAAAGGGTTCTTCTGCTACAAAGAACAAGAAGTGCTAAAGCAACAATAATTCTTTTATCAAAAGGTACCTGATGCTGGGTACAGAGAAATGAATTTCCCTTGTAATTACTTGAAAAAAAAAAAGCCTAACTGCACAGGACTTGGTTCTCAGAGGCTCCTCATCTGACAGGGAGACAAACAGGAGCTATATAGTGTGTGCTGTAACAGAGGTTAACCCATACTGTCCACCACAAGGCAAAAAGGATGGCTTAAGCTGGTGAAGGCGGGCATTAAGGAGAGGAATGGCTGAAGCTAGATCTTGAATGATAAGAAAGACCTTGCCAGGTAAATCACAGTAGAGAAGAACATTCTAGCAAAGGAAATAGTCAATGGGAAGAATTTAAATACGTATGGAATGAGACAAATTTTGTGCAAAAAATTTCAAGTGGAAATGTATTAAATCATTTTATTTTTGTGTCCTGGTTTTAGGGATCAAGTTCTATTCCTTATTATTAAGGGTAGTCTGTTCACTTACACTGGACATTTATACAGAAGTGACACAGCAGATAAAGCTTACCTGCCAGTCCGCGTCCCAGTGCCACAGTATGGACTGGAGGCTGCCTCCCACGCATGACCAATCACTCCGCCTCTGCTTTCTACAGCCTGAACGATACTTCTGCTGGCATACAGCAACCTTAATGCCGTGTTTCGCTTTTTCTCCCAAGAGTGATTATGTCAGGGATGAGGAGGTCCCTCCCTGTCCCGTTCCAAGTCCATATCCCTGAAAGTAGCTCAGAATTAAGCCTCTTTACATCCTACAGTGTTTCATCACTGGGGAAGTCTATCACTTTAAACAAATAATTATGTTATAAAAAGAATAAGCTATACATAGAATATCAGATACAGAGAATATCTAATAAATACATCTATGGACTTGGAGGCAGGTTCTACCTGAACAGTGGTTCCCAAAAACCTAGTTGGTCTCCAAACCACCTGTACAGATCCCAGAGACTCTGATTCAATAGGTCTGTGGGGAGAGATCTTATTGCAAAGATCCCTGGGTGACACAGAATATCTGCTAACACTTTAAAGTGACTGACCTACCATAGAGTAGTTTATTCACCCTAAATGCAGGTTGACATAAATTAAAATTACTCAAATATCATAGTTTTCTACTATTAGAATTCCTGGTTCATTCTTTAGAATTATTTCATTTGTTACATGACTTGATAAGGAAGTTTTAAAATTTCACCTCTACTGTAGGCAGCATCAATGTCAAAGATGTAGAGGAGCAGAGAAGTTTAAACAATAAAAGAAACTGCTACTTTGAATTACTATCAGGTTATAAAAAAAGTAATCTGTCAACTTGGTTACTCCTAAGAAATATGGAAACAAACAGAGGAAAAAGAATACAAACGCTTAATCAAGAAGTTGGGGGGAGGGCTTCGCTGGTGGTCCAGTGGGTAAGGACACCACCTTGCAGTGCAAGGCGCGGTTTGATCCCTGGCCTGGGAAGATCCCACGCACCATGGAGCGGCTGAACCGATGTGTCCAATTACTGAGTCGGTGCTCTGACAACAGAGGCCACAGCGATGGGGGAGGCAAAAAAAGGCAAATGAAACCAACGAAATGGCCCGCCTGCTCCCTCCCCACCCTCCAAAATAGAGTCAGATAAAGCTTACCTGCCAGTCCGCGTCCCAGTGCCACAGTATGGACTGGAGGCTGCCTCCCACGCATGACCAATCACTCCGCCTCTGCTTTCTACAGCCTGAACGATACTTCTGCTGGCATACAGCAACCTTAATGCCGTGTTTCGCTTTTTCTCCCAAGAGTGATTATGTCAGGGATGAGGAGGTCCCTCCCTGTCCCGTTCCAAGTCCATATCCCTGAAAGTAGCTCAGAATTAAGCCTCTTTACATCCTACAGTGTTTCATCACTGGGGAAGTCTATCACTTTAAACAAATAATTATGTTATAAAAAGAATAAGCTATACATAGAATATCAGATACAGAGAATATCTAATAAATACATCTATGGACTTGGAGGCAGGTTCTACCTGAACAGTGGTTCCCAAAAACCTAGTTGGTCTCCAAACCACCTGTACAGATCCCAGAGACTCTGATTCAATAGGTCTGTGGGGGAGAGATCTTATTGCAAAAGATCCCCTGGGTGACACAGAATATCTGCTAACACTTTAAAGTGACTGACCTACCATAGAGTAGTTTATTCACCCTAAATGCAGGTTGACATAAATTAAAATTACTCAAATATCATAGTTTTCTACTATTAGAATTCCTGGTTCATTCTTTAGAATTATTTCATTTGTTACATGACTTGATAAGGAAGTTTTAAAATTTCACCTCTACTGTAGGCAGCATCAATGTCAAAGATGTAGAGGAGCAGAGAAGTTTAAACAATAAAAGAAACTGCTACTTTGAATTACTATCAGGTTATAAAAAAAGTAATCTGTCAACTTGGTTACTCCTAAGAAATATGGAAACAAACAGAGGAAAAAGAATACAAACGCTTAATCAAGAAGTTGGGGGGAGGGCTTCGCTGGTGGTCCAGTGGGTAAGGATACCACCTTGCAGTGCAAGGGGCGCCGGTTTGATCCCTGGCCTGGGAAGATCCCACGCACCATGGAGCGGCTGAACCGATGTGTCCAATTACTGAGTCGGTGCTCTGCGACAACAGAGGCCACAGCGATGGGAGGCCCACACGGGCCAGGGAACAAAGATGGATGAAATTGGACAAATGAAAGACCAACAGAAGTGGCCCGCCTGCTCCCCTCCCTCCCCACCCCCTCCATAAATAAATAAATCTTGAAAAAAAGAGAAGAAGTTGGAGGGAAATTTATATATTTATAAAAATCCAAAAGACATGATGAGAAGGCTCAAAGGCCTTGTCTACCAAGAAGCCAGAAAGAAAAAAATACACTATAAAATAAAATGTACTCCCAACAGGAAACAAAGTCACTATTATCTTACAGTCTCAACACATACCTACTACAAGAGAAAAATTTTAAACAGAAGTAGAAAGTTGTAAGACACAAATAAAACAGAAATACAAGAAATACTATATGAGTGTCCTCTATCACTACAGTTTCATATCATAACTCGAGGAGCCTGGTGGGCTACAATCCATGAGGTCACAAAGAGTTAGAAATGACTAAGCAACTAACACTTTCACTTTTAGGAAACTAGGATTCCCCATGCGGCGCAGCACAGCCAAAAAGCAACACAAACAAACAAATACAACTTCGCCTCCAAGGATGGTCTACTCTTATCACAGAGAAATAAACAGAAGGATTCTGAAAAAAAGATCTCAGGTTATAAAGAAAGAGATGAATAAGCTCAAAATCCTAACAGCGCTGGCATTAGATACCAAGCTTTAATATTAGCAACACAAAACCTAGTAATACACTGTGCACATGAACACACCTTAAAGTTTGGGACAATGTTTTAAAAAATTCTGACAAATACACACTGAAAACCTAAGGCATGCCAGTGCACAGGTGTGCTACACTAGAGAGCAGTTAGGTACAGTAGTCTCTTAAAAATAAAATGTATTTTTCTAGGGATATACACTGATGTGTGCTTCTCTGTTAATAAAGATATAAAGAAACAAATGTACATCAAGTAATTAGAACCAAACTCAGCAGTATATTCTATGAAACCCAGCGACTATCCAGAGCGAGTCTGGAGAATTAAAAAAAACCAAAATATAAGTACTTGTCCTACACTCATGACCTTGAATAAATCACTTTTCCTCTTAAGTTTTTTTAGGTGTAGTATAAAGGAACTGCATAATGACTTAAAATTTCACCTGGCTTTAAATTCTAGGCTTCTGGGTTATCAGTTAGATTCAACCTTATAGGTAAGAAGGAAACGAGTACCACTTTTCAGCTAAAAAAAAAAACCAGAAAATTTTAACAACTACATATAGTGAAGCTGTACAACAGCTGGTTCTCTGGCTTTGCAGTCTACTTTCTGTATCTGAGAAAATCAGGCAGAAGTCTCTGAAACCTATTTAGATTAAAAAGGCTAATGATCAATGCACATGATTCTGAGTGGCTTTACATATGAAGTCCATGAAATTTAAAAAGGAATCCCTCAAAAGAAAAAAAAAAGGAGGAATCCCTCCATCAGGCAAAAACGTGATACTTAAGATTCAGTCTAGGCTTCCCTGGTGGTCCAGTGTGCAAGGGGCGCCGGTTTGATCCCTGGTCTGGGAAGATCCCACGTGCCGCGGAGCGGCTGGACGGATGTGTCCAATTACCGAGTCAGAGCTCTGGAGAACATGCGCCCAGAGCCGGTGCTCTGTGACAACAGAGGCCACTGCGATGGGAGGCCCACATGGGCCAAAGAACAAAGATGGAAATAAATGAAAGACCAATAGAAGTGGCCAAAAAAAAAAAAAAAGAATCCTAAAAAAGCAGGGAAGAGCCAGTCCAGTAGACTGAATCATTTTTTTTCTTAAGAAGGCTAATTTTTTTTTTTCCATGCATCTTTGTTCTTTGGCATGCGTGGGCCTCCCATTTCAGAAGCCTCTCTCCCTGCAGAGCACTGGCTCGTAACTGGACACACCAGACCAGTCATTCCTTAGCATGTGAAATCTTCCCCGGCCAGGGATCGAACCTATGCCCTTTGCACAGCAGGGTGGACTCTTTACCCACTGGACCAACAGGGAAGCCCTAAACTGAATTTTTTTCTTTGGCCATTTCTATTGATCTTTCATTTATCTTTGTTCTTTGGCCCGTGTGGGCCTCCCATCGAGGTGGCCTCTGCTGTCATAGAGCACTGGCTCTAGGCGCATGTGCTCCAGAGCTCCGGCTCGGTAACTGGACACATCCGTCCAGCCACTCCGCGGCGCGCAGCATCTTCCCCGGCCAGGGATCGAACCGGCTCTCCTTGCACTGCAAGGCAGTGTCCTTACCCACTAGGCCACCAGGGAAGCCCAGGGTATGTTTTAAACTAGAAAGGCAATCCTTTAATAGGCTGGGTTATCAGTTAGATTCAACCTTATAGGTAAGAAGGAAACGAGTACCACTTTTCAGCTAAAAAAAAAAACCAGAAAATTTTAACAACTACATATAGTGAAGCTGTACAACAGCTGGTTCTCTGGCTTTGCAGTCTACTTTCTGTATCTGAGAAAATCAGGCAGAAGTCTCTGAAACCTATTTAGATTAAAAAGGCTAATGATCAATGCACATGATTCTGAGTGGCTTTACATATGAAGTCCATGAAATTTAAAAAGGAATCCCTCAAAAGAAAAAAAAAAGGAGGAATCCCTCCATCAGGCAAAAACGTGATACTTAAGATTCAGTCTAGGCTTCCCTGGTGGTCCAGTGTGCAAGGGGCGCCGGTTTGATCCCTGGTCTGGGAAGATCCCACGTGCCGCGGAGCGGCTGGACGGATGTGTCCAATTACCGAGTCAGAGCTCTGGAGAACATGCGCCCAGAGCCGGTGCTCTGTGACAACAGAGGCCACTGCGATGGGAGGCCCACATGGGCCAAAGAACAAAGATGGAAATAAATGAAAGACCAATAGAAGTGGCCAAAAAAAAAAAAAAAGAATCCTAAAAAAGCAGGGAAGAGCCAGTCCAGTAGACTGAATCATTTTTTTTCTTAAGAAGGCTAATTTTTTTTCCATGCATCTTTGTTCTTTGGCATGCGTGGGCCTCCCATTTCAGAAGCCTCTCTCCCTGCAGAGCACTGGCTCGTAACTGGACACACCAGACCAGTCATTCCTTAGCATGTGAAATCTTCCCCGGCCAGGGATCGAACCTATGCCCTTTGCACAGCAGGGTGGACTCTTTACCCACTGGACCAACAGGGAAGCCCTAAACTGAATTTTTTTCTTTGGCCATTTCTATTGATCTTTCATTTATCTTTGTTCTTTGGCCCGTGTGGGCCTCCCATCGAGGTGGCCTCTGCTGTCATAGAGCACTGGCTCTAGGCGCATGTGCTCCAGAGCTCCGGCTCGGTAACTGGACACATCCGTCCAGCCACTCCGCGGCGCGCAGCATCTTCCCCGGCCAGGGATCGAACCGGCTCTCCTTGCACTGCAAGGCAGTGTCCTTACCCACTAGGCCACCAGGGAAGCCCAGGGTATGTTTTAAACTAGAAAGGCTATTCTAAGTCAGGGCATCATCCCCTTTCTCCCTCCCCACAGTATACAAAGCCATCAAGATTACCTCTCCGCTCTTTCCTTCAAAGGCCTTCACTAATCTAAGACATTTCAGGACTCCTATCTCCTTCTTCCTTGTCGGGGAAGCTAGTATATCATCTACCTCTTTCAAAATAAGAAACAGGATTTGTTAATAATTTCACTGTGGGGCTTCCCTGGTGGCCCAGTGGGTAATGACACCGCCTTGCAGTGCAAGGGGCGCCAGTTCGATCCCTGGCCTGGGAAGATCCCACGTGCCGCGGAGCGGCTGGACTGATGTGCCCAATTACTGAGCCGGAGCTCTGGGGCGCATGCGCCCAGAGCCAGTGCTCTGCGATGACAGCGGCCACCGCGCTGGGAGGCCCACAGGAGCCAAAGAACAAAGACGGATGAAAATAGAGAAATGAAAGACCAATAGAAGTGGCCCACCCGTCCCCCTCCCTCCCCACCCCACCCCCCCAAAAGATAAATAAATTAAAAAAATGTTTAAAAGAAAATAATAATTTCACTGTGAAAAACTCTATAGCTGTATACTTGATAGGATAATTTACTTAGCCATTAGCTAAAATGTACACTTATCTAGAAGCTACCAAATTAGCAAATATCTACTACTGAGAATGGTCAACAACAGGATCATAAAAAAGGATTCTGGGAACTTCCCTGGTGGTCCAATGGTTAAGATTCTGAGCTTTTACTGAAGGGGGCATGGGCTTGATCCTTGGTCAGGCAACTAAGATCATGCATGTCACACAGTGGCCAAAAAAAGGAGGGGTGATTCTGAATAATTAAAAGAACTATGCACTCAGATTTACAATTAATTTGGTTTTCAGTCAAAGTCAATTTACTCTTTATTTTAGAAATAATTCAAACAAAGGGGAATAAGAAGAGAGATGAAGTATCAGAGGCAAACAGCAATAACAAGGAACAGGTTATAGAAAGCTTAACATTCAGCAATAGGAAGTACGCTTCCAGTGATCTGAGGGAACACAGGGTATCTAACAAGGAAAATGTTCATAACATGTAACATGGAAAAGTTACAAAAAAAGATACACGATAGGATTCCAGCTTAGTTAGTTTAACAAAACAAAAAACACAACAAAACTAGACAAATGGCAATTCTAGTGAGATTTCCTACCTTAAGTCAGCCCAACACTGTATCTTGTCTGGCCAAGTACAATAACCTCCTGACTAGTCCCCCTGCTTTCCCTCTTGCTCCTTTATCGCCCATTTTTTCACATGGTGGCCACAGATTTCTACAGCATAAATTCGTCATCAGTAAGGATACTTCCCTTCTGGAATCTACCATGTGAAAATTCAGGCTGAAGTCTAAAACCTTTCACCTGGTCTACAGGGCCCTTCAGAGCCCTGTCAACTGACCTGCATCCAGGCTCATCCACCCCACTCTCAGCGCAGCTGCTCAGCGGCGTAAAACTCTCTGCGACCCCATGAACCGGAGCATACCAGGTTGCCCCCTGATCTAACTATACAAAACTGTTTTTAGTATCCAGAACATTCTAGGATTCTTTCTTCAAATTTTTAGCCTCTTATATTTTATTTATTTTTTCATTCATCTTTATTCTTTGGCCTGTGTGGGCCTCCCATTGCAGCGGACTCTCATTGCAGAGCACTGGCTCTAGGCGCATGTGCTTCAGGCGCTGGCTCATAATTGGACACACCCGTCCAGCCGCTCTAGGGCACATAGGATCTTCCTGGGCCAGGGACTGAACTGGTGCCCCTTGCATTGCAAGGCGGACTCTTTACCCACTGGACCACCACGGAAGCCCTGGAACATTCTAGGATTCTTTTCTCTGGCCTCTGGGCCTTTGTACATGCCACTCTCTCTTCTAGGAATATATATACACACATATACATAAGCAATTCAACAAATATACATAAGCCAATTTACTCTTTAGAAATAATTCAAACAAAGGGGTAATAATGAAGAGATGGTTTTCAGTCAAAGTCAATTTACTCTTTATTTTAGAAATAATTCAAACAAAGGGAATAAGAAGAGAGATGAAGTATCAGAGGCAAACAGCAATAACAAGGAACAGGTTATAGAAAGCTTAACATTCAGCAATAGGAAGTACGCTTCCAGTGATCTGAGGGAACACAGGGTATCTAACAAGGAAAATGTTCATAACATGTAACATGGAAAAGTTACAAAAAAAGATACACGATAGGATTCCAGCTTAGTTAGTTTAACAAAACAAAAAACACAACAAAACTAGACAAATGGCAATTCTAGTGAGATTTCCTACCTTAAGTCAGCCCAACACTGTATCTTGTCTGGCCAAGTACAATAACCTCCTGACTAGTCCCCCTGCTTTCCCTCTTGCTCCTTTATCGCCCATTTTTTCACATGGTGGCCACAGATTTCTACAGCATAAATTCGTCATCAGTAAGGATACTTCCCTTCTGGAATCTACCATGTGAAAATTCAGGCTGAAGTCTAAAACCTTTCACCTGGTCTACAGGGCCCTTCAGAGCCCTGTCAACTGACCTGCATCCAGGCTCATCCACCCCACTCTCAGCGCAGCTGCTCAGCGGCGTAAAACTCTCTGCGACCCCATGAACCGGAGCATACCAGGTTGCCCCCTGATCTAACTATACAAAACTGTTTTTAGTATCCAGAACATTCTAGGATTCTTTCTTCAAATTTTTAGCCTCTTATATTTTATTTATTTTTTCATTCATCTTTATTCTTTGGCCTGTGTGGGCCTCCCATTGCAGCGGACTCTCATTGCAGAGCACTGGCTCTAGGCGCATGTGCTTCAGAGCGCTGGCTCATAATTGGACACACCGGTCCAGCCGCTCAGCGGCAGGTGGGGTCTTCCGGGGCCAGGGATTGAACTGGTGCCCCTTGCATTGCAAGGTGGACTCTTTACCCACTGGACCACCACGGAAGCCCTGGAACATTCTAGGATTCTTTTCTCTGGCCTCTGGGCCTTTGTACATGCCACTCTCTCTTCTAGGAATATATATACACACATATACATAAGCAATTCAACCTCTATGAATTTATTCTACAGAGGTACTAGTACATGTGCCCAAAGAGCTGTGCACATGAAGGGTAATTACTACACTATCTTTCTCTACCAACAAAAAAGCTGGAAACAACTCAAATGTCCAGAACAATGTGTACAGTATGCTATTATTTATGTTAAAAAAACAACATAAATACACATTTACATATATGTAGAATTATCTTTGGAAGAATATATGATAAATTGATATTACCTCTGGAGAAGAAAACTGAGGGACGAGAGGTAGGGGAAAGTTATTACTTTCCACTATTATCATTATGTACTATTTGAAATATTACTTCTCCTGTGCCTGTATTGAATGTGGCAGTCACACAATATGTACATTACAATTATATACACTGTTTCAAAAACTGTATATCTATGTTATGTGCCCATTTATGAAAGTGGAGGGAAACAACCCAAAGAAAACACACCGAATTATCAATAGTGTTTACCTCTAGAGAAAAAAGAAAAGAGTTCCTTACATTCTAGGACAATTCTACTGTTATTACTCTACCAAAGAATAAAACTAAACATTACTTGAATGATACAAACAAATTTTAAGATCAAATTTGAGAGGAAAATTTTAAGAACTGTCACTGCAACCTCCATTCACTCTAACATTTGGGCAGATACATGGCTGCCAGAGCCCCTCCTCCTATCTGCACTTCTACAACTGTTCCAGCGAGGCTCCGGAACCTACCTTTATTAGGTTAAGACTTTTATTACTTCATTATATCTATCAAAAAGCTTCAGTACGGGGGCTTCCCTGGTGGTCCAGTGGGTAGAGTCCGCCTTGCTGTTCAAGGGACACCAGTTCAATCCCTGGCGCCGGAAGACCCCACATGCCAAGGAACCACTGGGCCGGTCAGTGTGTCCAATTATGAGCTGGAGCGCCGCGCCCAGAGCCAGTGCTCCACAACGATAGAGGCTACTGCAATGGGAGGCCCACAATGCCAAGGAATAAAGATGGATGAAAAATAAAAAATGATGACTTAGAGGTAAAAATACATACATACATACATACATACATACGTGTGTGTGTGTGTGTGTGTGTGTGTGTGTGTGTGTGTGTGTGTGTAAAAAAAGCTCAGTACTACTTCCTACTGTATTGGATTCTTTTTTTCTTTAAAAATTATGTAATACAACTAATAGAAAATTCTGATAGGAATATGACCTTGTAAGTTTTACATAAATATGCTGGTTTATATCCATAGCTTCCTCTCCATTTATACACGTTTACTCTCACATGAGATCACACTGTGCATTGTCGCACTGTGCATACTATCTGCTAATCCACTTTATGTAGTGTGTCTCAAATCCCTCTCCATTTTAATATATTTCTATACATAATACAATGGTTGCATGACTTTCTACCACAGAGGTGATTACATCTGGGACATCACCCCCGACCCCAGTCCCTGGCCAGATACCCCAGTCTGTGGATGCTCAAGTGCCTTATACAAAATGGCACTGTATAGTAAGTCTACTTTACAGCAGCTGGTTGGACACATCGGTCCAGCTGCTCTTTATGAAAGTGGAGGAAACAACCCAAAGAAAACACACTTATCAAAAACCTCTAGAGAAAAAGAAAAGAGTTCCTTACATTCTAGGACAATTCTACTGTTATTACTCTACCAAAGAATAAAACTAAACATTACTTGAATGATACAAACAAATTTTAAGATCAAATTTGAGAGGAAAATTTTAAGAACTGTCACTGCAACCTCCATTCACTCTAACATTTGGGCAGATACATGGCTGCCAGAGCCCCTCCTCCTATCTGCACTTCTACAACTGTTCCAGCGAGGCTCCGGAACCTACCTTTATTAGGTTAAGACTTTTATTACTTCATTATATCTATCAAAAAGCTTCAGTACGGGGGCTTCCCTGGTGGTCCAGTGGGTAGAGTCCGCCTTGCTGTTCAAGGGACACCAGTTCAATCCCTGGCGCCGGAAGACCCCACATGCCAAGGAACCACTGGGCCGGTCAGTGTGTCCAATTATGAGCTGGAGCGCACGCGCCCAGAGCCAGTGCTCCACAACGATAGAGGCTACTGCAATGGGAGGCCCACAATGCCAAGGAATAAAGATGGATGAAAAATAAAAAATGATGACTTAGAGGTAAAAATACATACATACATACATACATACATACGTGTGTGTGTGTGTGTGTGTGTGTGTGTGTGTGTGTGTGTGTGTGTAAAAAAAGCTCAGTACTACTTCCTACTGTATTGGATTCTTTTTTTCTTTAAAAATTATGTAATACAACTAATAGAAAATTCTGATAGGAATATGACCTTGTAAGTTTTACATAAATATGCTGGTTTATATCCATAGCTTCCTCTCCATTTATACACGTTTACTCTCACATGAGATCACACTGTGCATTGTCGCACTGTGCATACTATCTGCTAATCCACTTTATGTAGTGTGTCTCAAATCCCTCTCCATTTTAATATATTTCTATACATAATACAATGGTTGCATGACTTTCTACCACAGAGGTGATTACATCTGGGACATCACCCCCGACCCCAGTCCCTGGCCAGATACCCCAGTCTGTGGATGCTCAAGTGCCTTATACAAAATGGCACTGTATAGTAAGTCTACTTTACAGCAGCTGGTTGGACACATCGGTCCAGCTGCTCTGCGGCATGTGGGATCTTCCCAGGCCAGGGATCGAACCGGCGCCCCTTGCACTGCAAGGCGATGTCCTTACCCACTGGACTACCAGGGGAAGCCCTGAAAAAGCATTTTATTTTATTTATTTATTTTTAATCTCCATCCATCTTTATTCTTTGGCCTGTGTGGGTCTCCCATTGCAGTGGCCTCTCTTGTTGAGCACCAGCTCTGGGCGCATGCACTCCAGTGCACCGGCTCGTAACTGGACACACCCACCCAGCCGCTTCATGGCAAGTGGGATCTTTCCTAGGCCAGGGATTGAACCGGTGTCCCTTGAACTGCAAGGCGGACTCTTTACCCACTGGACCACCAGGGAAGCCTCTATTTTCATCCATCTTTATTCTTTGGCTTGTGTGGGCCTCCCACTGCAGTGGCCCCTCTCTTTGCAGAGCACCGGCTCTGGGCGCATGCACTCCAGAGTGCTGATTCTTAACTGGACACGCTGGTCCAGCTGCTCTGCGGCTTGTGGAATCTTCCTTGGCCAGGCATCGATCAGGTGCCCCTTGCACTGCAAGGTGGACTCTTTACCCACTGGACCACCAGAGAAGCCTCCATTTTCATCCATCTTTATTCTTTGGCTTGTGTGGGCCTCCCACTGCAGTGGCCCCTCTCTTTGCAGAGCACCGGCTCTGGGCGCATGCACTCCAGAGTGCTGATTCTTAACTGGACACGCTGGTCCAGCTGCTCTGCGGCTTGTGGAATCTTCCTTGGCCAGGCATCGATCAGGTGCCCCTTGCACTGCAAGGTGGACTCTTTACCCACTGGACCACCAGAGAAGCCCTCCATAATAATCTTTTATACCATATTTTTTTTCTCCCAGTTTTATTTAGATGTATTTGTTGTTTAGTCACTAAGTTGTGTCTGACTCTTTTGCAACCCCATAGACGACAGCCCACCAGGCACCTCTGTCCATGGGATTTCCCAGGCAAGAATATTGGAGTGGGTTGCCATTTCCTTCTTGTATAGCACTGTATAAGCTTAAGGTGTAAAGCATAAGATTTGACATACATATATATGTCATAAAATATTTCCCAGAGTAGCTTTAGTGAACATCCATACTCTTTTAACTTTCATATATAACATACAGCACTGTTAATTACACTTATCACACTGCACATTACATCCGCAGTACTTATTTATAACTGGAAGTTTCTATCTTTTGATTATCTTCATCCAATTCCCTGCCTACCCCTCCCAACATCATGTTAAAACAAACAAACTATATTAAAACAAGGAACCCCCCCACAAAACCCCAAACTTCTCAAAAGCATTTTGCCAGTTTATTAGTCTTCCCAATCGGCTTTTTTCAGTGGCTGTCCCAACATGAAATTTGATCCTGTTTGTTTGTCTACTGCTCAATTTATTTTCTGATTAATTTCTTGAGAAGTCCCACTTAAAGTTCACTTAACCTCTATACTGTCTGGTGGGGGGAAGCAGAGAGTGGGGGGGAGAGAGAGAGAGAGAGAGAGAGAGAGTGTCTGTGTGTTAGTCGCCTAGTCATGTCCGACTCTTTGTGACCCCATGAACTACATGTAGCCCACCAAGCTCCTCTGTCCAAGGGATTCTCCAGGCAAGAATACTGGAGTGAGCTGCCATTCCCTTCTTCAGGGGATCTTTCCGACCCAGGGAAGAAACCCAGGTCTCTTGCATTGCAGGCAGACTTTTTACTGTCTGAGCTACCACGGAACCCACTGTAGTCATAACTCTCTGGTAGTCATAACTATTCTCTGGTAGTCATAACTATTCAATTTAATGTAAAATATATACAATCACCAATTACTGCTAAAGTCTAAAGATCACTGTTTTACCTCGATGTAGACATTATAGTTAGTTACAAATGTATAGCTGACTCTCAATGAACAGAGGTTTAGAGGTGCTGACCTCCATGCAGTTTAAAATTCAATATAATTCATATTTTTCAAAGTTTTATTTAGATGTATTTGTTGTTTAGTCACTAAGTTGTGTCTGACTCTTTTGCAACCCCATAGACGACAGCCCACCAGGCACCTCTGTCCATGGGATTTCCCAGGCAAGAATATTGGAGTGGGTTGCCATTTCCTTCTTGTATAGCACTGTATAAGCTTAAGGTGTAAAGCATAAGATTTGACATACATATATATGTCATAAAATATTTCCCAGAGTAGCTTTAGTGAACATCCATACTCTTTTAACTTTCATATATAACATACAGCACTGTTAATTACACTTATCACACTGCACATTACATCCGCAGTACTTATTTATAACTGGAAGTTTCTATCTTTTGATTATCTTCATCCAATTCCCTGCCTACCCTCCCAACATCATGTTAAAACAAACAAACTATATTAAAACAAGGAACCCCCCCACAAAACCCCAAACTTCTCAAAAGCATTTTGCCAGTTTATTAGTCTTCCCAATCGGCTTTTTTCAGTGGCTGTCCCAACATGAAATTTGATCCTGTTTGTTTGTCTACTGCTCAATTTATTTTCTGATTAATTTCTTGAGAAGTCCCACTTAAAGTTCACTTAACCTCTATACTGTCTGGTGGGGGGAAGCAGAGAGTGGGGGGTAGAGAGAGAGAGAGAGAGAGAGAGAGTGTCTGTGTGTTAGTCGCCTAGTCATGTCCGACTCTTTGTGACCCCATGAACTACATGTAGCCCACCAAGCTCCTCTGTCCAAGGGATTCTCCAGGCAAGAATACTGGAGTGAGCTGCCATTCCCTTCTTCAGGGGATCTTTCCGACCCAGGGAAGAAACCCAGGTCTCTTGCATTGCAGGCAGACTTTTTACTGTCTGAGCTACCACGGAACCCACTGTAGTCATAACTCTCTGGTAGTCATAACTATTCTCTGGTAGTCATAACTATTCAATTTAATGTAAAATATATACAATCACCAATTACTGCTAAAGTCTAAAGATCACTGTTTTACCTCGATGTAGACATTATAGTTAGTTACAAATGTATAGCTGACTCTCAATGAACAGAGGTTTAGAGGTGCTGACCTCCATGCAGTTTAAAATTCAATATAATTCATAGTCATCCCTCCATATACAACATTCCCTCATCAGTGGATTCAGCAAACTGTACCACAGTATTTACTATGGGAAAAAAATACATGTGTTGAGTGGACCCAGCAGTTCAAGCCCACACTGTTCAACGGTCACCTGTATATACCTCCCCCTAACGATACTTCATTTAAGCCTCCAATAATGCAGATACGTCATTTTACAAATGGGGAAAAGGGACAAGGAAGTCACCCTTAATGAACTTGCCCAAGGCCACAAAGCTATTAAGCTGCACGCTGGCTAAGCCTTGGTGCTCTAATAAGATTAAAGTCTAATTTTACGGTTCTTTAATATTTCCTGATACATTTAGATCAAGCTCTCTCCTCCAGAAAGCCTTTCCTAATATCTTTCACTAACTTCTATAATTGACCATCCCTCATTGCACCCTGAACACACTTTTATCAGAGCACCAACAACACTTATTTATAGATCTCTTGTCCTATATTCTGCTTAAGACCATCTGGAAAAGGATCCTTTTCTTACTCATCTTAAAATCCCCAGTATCTAACACAGTGCCTGGCACAAAGTAGAAAGGCAAATGTTCAAAGGATGGAATAAACATGTTATAAGTGTTCAATAAATACTGCAGATATTTACAACACATCTAAGTATCTGGGTTGATCCAATTTACATCACTGCAGAGAAAGTCACACTCCAGTATACTTAGAACTATTTACGCAAAATAAAACATGGTTATAGAGAATGCTTATATCCTCTGTCCACGGGGTTCTCTAGGTAAGAATCCTGGAGTGAGCTGCCATTCCCTTCTTCAGGGGATCTTTCCGACCCAGGGAAGAAACCCAGGTCTCTTGCATTGCAGGCAGACTTTTTACTGTCTGAGCTACCACGGAACCCACTGTAGTCATAACTCTCTGGTAGTCATAACTATTCTCTGGTAGTCATAACTATTCAATTTAATGTAAAATATATACAATCACCAATTACTGCTAAAGTCTAAAGATCACTGTTTTACCTCGATGTAGACATTATAGTTAGTTACAAATGTATAGCTGACTCTCAATGAACAGAGGTTTAGAGGTGCTGACCTCCATGCAGTTTAAAATTCAATATAATTCATAGTCATCCCTCCATATACAACATTCCCTCATCAGTGGATTCAGCAAACTGTACCACAGTATTTACTATGGGAAAAAAATACATGTGTTGAGTGGACCCAGCAGTTCAAGCCCACACTGTTCAACGGTCACCTGTATATACCTCCCCCTAACGATACTTCATTTAAGCCTCCAATAATGCAGATACGTCATTTTACAAATGGGGAAAAGGGACAAGGAAGTCACCCTTAATGAACTTGCCCAAGGCCACAAAGCTATTAAGCTGCACGCTGGCTAAGCCTTGGTGCTCTAATAAGATTAAAGTCTAATTTTACGGTTCTTTAATATTTCCTGATACATTTAGATCAAGCTCTCTCCTCCAGAAAGCCTTTCCTAATATCTTTCACTAACTTCTATAATTGACCATCCCTCATTGCACCCTGAACACACTTTTATCAGAGCACCAACAACACTTATTTATAGATCTCTTGTCCTATATTCTGCTTAAGACCATCTGGAAAAGGATCCTTTTCTTACTCATCTTAAAATCCCCAGTATCTAACACAGTGCCTGGCACAAAGTAGAAAGGCAAATGTTCAAAGGATGGAATAAACATGTTATAAGTGTTCAATAAATACTGCAGATATTTACAACACATCTAAGTATCTGGGTTGATCCAATTTACATCACTGCAGAGAAAGTCACACTCCAGTATACTTAGAACTATTTACGTTCAAATATAAAACCTATATTCAAAGAACAGGCATTATCAATAGAGAAAATGTAACTCATAAGTGCTATTTATATTAAGAACAATACTCTAGTAACAAAACTTAGAAACCGTAAAATATACGAAACAGTTAAGAATAGATGCTTTTGAATAATTAGGAGTCATAAGGTCTATAGCTTAGGATTTAGCGATTTTTATTACAACTCTTAAGTAACATGAATGGGGGGAGGGCCAAAAATCAGTATAAATGATCATGCTAGAGTTAATGTGGTATTTATTTTCAAAATTCTGTGTTATAAACGCCATAGTTTTTCATTGTTGCTTTTCTTTTATAATTCTTGTATCATTGGAACGGTCTTGTATCATTGGAATGGTCAGCTATCTAGGATTGCCGACCAATCTGCACAGCACTCTTGACATGCTCGGCATGTATAGGAATGTGCATACAAGCAAACAAATTCCATTTAATACAATTTAGTTTCTATATTCTACAGTAGATGCTACAGGGGACAAAGTAAGGAGCTGGATGGTAGAGCTGTTGCACAGCTCAAAGGTACTGCTTCTCAAATGTTTTCACCGTAGTACCTATACAATTAGGGCTTCCCTCTCCCAGGCACTCATATCTCATTTTGTTGAAGACCTGTGCTATCCCAGACATAGAGTTCACATTCTTCTCCTAAAATATGTATTTATTTTAATGTAAAAGGACTTATAATTACTTACCGGTTAAATTAATTAACTCACCGCCCCCTCAGTGAGCACAAATGAAGCTCCAAGAAGATGGGTCATGTTTATCTTGTGGCTTCAAGTACCCCGGAATCATACCACTTTGTACCCTAAGGGTATTCATATCCCAGTCTGAGAACCAGGGATCTTAGTAATTAAACTAGCCATAACACTTAAAAGTGATCAAAATGCTCTTACAATCCCATTCCCCAAAATCTTAAGGCTAGTTTTCTCAATAGCTTTTCACCTCAGAACTGTTTCTCTTTTCAGCAGCTCATTAGTATGCACTCTGTGTCAACACTGAAAGAACCTGCAGGGCACCAGTTATTTCTGGAGCATCGGAATACTAGCACACAGAGCTTGTCCTTCCCACCTATGAGGTACCAAGCTGCCTACATGGAAAACAGCCATTAGAAGCAGAGTTTTCACTCCTGTTCCTCTTCTTTCTATCTGCTCCAGGCACAGCTTGTAAGAAAAATCTTAGTAGTCACTTACGTGATTCATTCATCTAAGTTTATCTAATCTTGACATTTATAATCCTTCCCCCTCTACACTCCTTTTTGCCATCATACAAGTACAATTAAACCATTTTTACATTTTCTAGGGATAAGAAAGATGGTCTTCCTGGTAGCCTGAGAAGAGGTATTTTTCACACCTAGAACCCTACTTTATTGTTAACAAGATCTCAAAGCCTAGTAGATGCTAACCTTTATGAGAGGCCTGTTTTAAGTACCCTGTACTGTTCATTATATTTCACAGAAGAAATAGTAGATTAAAGTAAATTTTAAGTGACCCTTTCAAGTGGTTCAAAAAAAGTTTATTTTATTTATAAAGATTGTGCACTATGATACAAACATGAGTCATTAGGTTAACTCAAACCTAGCTAATGAGACCATTTTTAATTTGAATACTCGTTTCCTTAAGAACAGGATTCCATCTGTTCCTCACCAAAATTACAAACTGCTGAAAGGCATGGACTTTTGAGATCATCTGCAAAGAGTCAAAATCTATATTCCAAGGGTTTCTATAGAAAAGCAGCCACAATAAC
The DNA here is from genome assembly GCA_022376925.1 of Tragulus kanchil. Classification (NCBI taxonomy): domain Eukaryota; kingdom Metazoa; phylum Chordata; class Mammalia; order Artiodactyla; family Tragulidae; genus Tragulus; species Tragulus kanchil. The sequence continues at coordinate 161,204,039 of JAIOJX010000031.1, read as the reverse complement.
CTGGGGTCTTTTTATGTACATACTTAGAATGGTACTTAATACACGTTCTCAGCAACTCTGATAACCTCTTTAGTTGGTGTTACTCTCAAAGTAAGAGCTGAAGGAGTAGAAGGGTTACATAATCTACCCAGCGTCAGCCAGCTAGTATATGGGAGTGCAAGCAGAGTTTCAACAGAGCACTCCCTGCACATAAAGCTTATAGGCTCTCAATCACCCACTGCCCTGTGTCTCCTATCCAAGAATACTCCAACAAATCCCTTGAACTGAAGAAGGTTTTATCACTCCTATTTTAGACCAAGAAATAGAGAAACAGCATTTACCTCTCCGTGGCTGCAAAGTCAGTTTGAGCAGGGAAAACAGAACTCAGCTCTCAAGCCTCTTGTCAGCAATCTGTCCACTACTGCATCCTGTTCTTTGGCCCCAGGTCTGTGATCATTCTGAAACACAAGCACAAATCATTTTATGAATACCACCAAATACACACAAATGCAAATACAGTATGAAAAACAAAATAAGGGCAATATACATGCTAAAATGTCACATTACTACTATTATTTAAGGAGCAGTTTTACTGATTAAGTTAGTTTAAACCTCGAGACTATTTTTCAGTGTAATACTGTAAGTATGGGGGGAGCACTCACTGACCTTTGAAAATCCTAAAAACACAGCAATGAAATATCTTTTCTTAGACCAATAACCAAATACTTTTTAGAAGCCAAATTGCTAGCTGACAATTCTGTCCCTAAAATACAAATAAGTGGACTGTCAAGCTTCAGGCAATGGTAAGAGTGGTACTTAACTCCATGGGGGTGGGGGAACAACATGACTCTTAAGTGAAATGAAAGAGCTAAATTTAAGCATTTCCAAAGAATCTGGCATATGAGGTACAATAAAGAGAAATTCATCTCATAACTAAAGCCCACAAAATTTTTAATTTGAATACTGTTTCCTTAAGAACAGGATTCCATCTGTTCCTCACCAAAATTACAAACTGCTGAAAGGCATGGACTTTTGAGATCATCTGCAAAGAGTCAAAATCTATATTCCAAGGGTTTCTATAGAAAAGCAGCCACAATAACCTGGGGTCTTTTTATGTACATACTTAGAATGGTACTTAATACACGTTCTCAGCAACTCTGATAACCTCTTTAGTTGGTGTTACTCTCAAAGTAAGAGCTGAAGGAGTAGAAGGGTTACATAATCTACCCAGCGTCAGCCAGCTAGTATATGGGAGTGCAAGCAGAGTTTCGAACAGAGCACTCCCTGCACATAAAGCTTATAGGCTCTCAATCACCCACTGCCCTGTGTCTCCTATCCAAGAATACTCCAACAAATCCCTTGAACTGAAGAAGGTTTTATCACTCCTATTTTAGACCAAGAAATAGAGAAACAGCATTTACCTCTCCGTGGCTGCAAAGTCAGTTTGAGCAGGGAAAACAGAACTCAGCTCTCAAGCCTCTTGTCAGCAATCTGTCCACTACTGCATCCTGTTCTTTGGCCCCAGGTCTGTGATCATTCTGAAACACAAGCACAAATCATTTTATGAATACCACCAAATACACACAAATGCAAATACAGTATGAAAAACAAAATAAGGGCAATATACATGCTAAAATGTCACATTACTACTATTATTTAAGGAGCAGTTTTACTGATTAAGTTAGTTTAAACCTCGAGACTATTTTTCAGTGTAATACTGTAAGTATGGGGGGAGCACTCACTGACCTTTGAAAATCCTAAAAACACAGCAATGAAATATCTTTTCTTAGACCAATAACCAAATACTTTTTAGAAGCCAAATTGCTAGCTGACAATTCTGTCCCTAAAATACAAATAAGTGGACTGTCAAGCTTCAGGCAATGGTAAGAGTGGTACTTAACTCCATGGGGGTGGGGGAACAACATGACTCTTAAGTGAAATGAAAGAGCTAAATTTAAGCATTTCCAAAGAATCTGGCATATGAGGTACAATAAAGAGAAATTCATCTCATAACTAAAGCCCACAAAACCAAACTAATATAATACTTTATCAAATGAAGCTAAAGAAAAGTCTTCTCTGTTGAAAAGGCAAATTATACCAACATAAGTAGAGAATTAGTGCATTTAGTCCAATAAATATTTTTATGCTGGAGTCCACATATTGTCACTGAGGTTCTTGAAAAGGAAATTTTATGTCGTGAAAATTGAAGGGTAACTAAAAATAAGATCACCAGTGAAAAAGATCTTTATTCTTGGGGTATATGTTAGCAGTCTACATTCAGTAGCCACATTTCTGGATTCAAATACTAACCACTGAGAAAATGCACAAAGGTACAGTCACGGAAGATCTGAAGGCAGCCAACTAGAGAAAGTTTGGGGATGTTTAAAAAAATAAATGCAGGATGCCAAATTCACACATTTGTGCACTATAGTCTTCAAAATTATATAGTATCTGCCATTACTGTTCTTTCTAAACTGTATGCTCCTTCTCAAAGCATTAAATTATGGTAAGTCTTACTTGCTTGAAGGGGGACCTCATTTTTGGCAAAAACATCTCTAGTCATCTGAAACTAAGATAAAATAAATTAGATTCAGGTATCTGGTTTAAAAAAACGAAAGAGTCCATAAAGTAGATAACGTGGAGTGGGTTTGATGCCAGTAGCATCACTGAAGCAGAAAACCAGTCTCTAGAGGTACATTCTGGCCCAAACAAGGCCCCCCCCCATTTGCTACTTACTCCCAAAGCAACTGCCATTCATAAGTCGGAGCAGTTTTACTGATTAAGTTAGTTTAAACCTCGAGACTATTTTTCAGTGTAATACTGTAAGTATGGGGGAGCACTCACTGACCTTTGAAAATCCTAAAACACAGCAATGAAATATCTTTTCTTAGACCAATAACCAAATACTTTTTAGAAGCCAAATTGCTAGCTGACAATTCTGTCCCTAAAATACAAATAAGTGGACTGTCAAGCTTCAGGCAATGGTAAGAGTGGTACTTAACTCCATGGGGGTGGGGGAACAACATGACTCTTAAGTGAAATGAAAGAGCTAAATTTAAGCATTTCCAAAGAATCTGGCATATGAGGTACAATAAAGAGAAATTCATCTCATAACTAAAGCCCACAAAACCAAACTAATATAATACTTTATCAAATGAAGCTAAAGAAAAGTCTTCTCTGTTGAAAAGGCAAATTATACCAACATAAGTAGAGAATTAGTGCATTTAGTCCAATAAATATTTTTATGCTGGAGTCCACATATTGTCACTGAGGTTCTTGAAAAGGAAATTTTATGTCGTGAAAATTGAAGGGTAACAAAAAATAAGGTCACCAGTGAAAAAGATCTTTATTCTTGGGGTATATGTTAGCAGTCTACATTCAGTAGCCACATTTCTGGATTCAAATACTAACCACTGAGAAAATGCACAAAGGTACAGTCACGGAAGATCTGAAGGCAGCCAACTAGAGAAAGTTTGGGGATGTTTAAAAAAATAAATGCAGGATGCCAAATTCACACATTTGTGCACTATAGTCTTCAAAATTATATAGTATCTGCCATTACTGTTCTTTCTAAACTGTATGCTCCTTCTCAAAGCATTAAATTATGGTAAGTCTTACTTGCTTGAAGGGGGACCTCATTTTTGGCAAAAACATCTCTAGTCATCTGAAACTAAGATAAAATAAATTAGATTCAGGTATCTGGTTTAAAAAAACGAAAGAGTCCATAAAGTAGATAACGTGGAGTGGGTTTGATGCCAGTAGCATCACTGAAGCAGAAAACCAGTCTCTAGAGGTACATTCTGCCAGCAAGCACCATTTGCAAAGCACTGCCACCGGGCTCCTCCTCAGGGCCCTGGTCTGCCACAGGTGACTTCTGCTACTTACTCCCAAAGAACTAACTCCCCAAGCCATTCAGATAAGTCCTGGGTGGGTGCTCTCATTTTTTTCTTTTTGTATGTTCTTTAAAGTAAAATCCTAAAGGTCTTAGAATATAAATGCATATTAAAGACAACTTTTTTTTTAATGAATTTTTTTTTTAATTGAAGGATAACTGCTTTACAGAATTTTGTTGCTTTCTGTCAGTAAGAGTAACTTTTACAGCTATTATTAAATAAGCAGTATTCTCCTAATCAGGTAAGCACTCCTGTTGTAATCTTCCTCATATTAGGAATTTAAGTTTCTTTGGGTAACCTTACGTCCTCAATGTATTTGTTCTGTAGACTTAGTTTTCCAATAAAAACAAAGTAGACTTCCAGTGGCCCAGTGGCTAAGACTCCTCACTCCCAAGGCAGGGAGCATGGGTTAAAAGATACAACTAAGATCCTTGCAACCCTCATTGCACAGGCAAAAAAAAACCCCAAAATCACAAAACCAAATAAACAAGAAAATATTAATACTGGCATACAGGAAATCTCAAAGTATAGCAATGCCATATGGACAAGAGCTACACCTTCAGAACAAAACAAATGTGTAAAACCAAGAAGCTAATGACTGTTCATAACACAAATGAAATCAAGAAGCAAAATATGACCTATGGAGCACAATGCTAACCTGGGAAAACAAGCTTTCCTCCTAATTCAACTACAGACTCGCTCGATTTTAACCTGTGTGGAGCTTACTTTAATAAGAAAAGCGTGCCACTTGCCATCCGCAATTTCAAAAGGAAAGCAAAACTGACAATTACAAGAATGCCAAAAACTACCCAAATGGACTAACTTATTAAGTGTGGTTCTAGTTTCAAGAAAACTGCTTTCAGTTTAGTGCAACCTTAAAAATAAATTAGATTCAGGTATCTGGTTTAAAAAAACGAAAGAGTCCATAAAGTAGATAACGTGGAGTGGGTTTGATGCCAGTAGCATCACTGAAGCAGAAAACCAGTCTCTAGAGGTACATTCTGCCAGCAAGCACCATTTGCAAAGCACTGCCACCGGGCTCCTCCTCAGGGCCCTGGTCTGCCACAGGTGACTTCTGCTACTTACTCCCAAAGAACTAACTCCCCAAGCCATTCAGATAAGTCCTGGGTGGGTGCTCTCATTTTTTTCTTTTTGTATGTTCTTTAAAGTAAAATCCTAAAGGTCTTAGAATATAAATGCATATTAAAGACAACTTTTTTTTTAATGAATTTTTTTTTTAATTGAAGGATAACTGCTTTACAGAATTTTGTTGCTTTCTGTCAGTAAGAGTAACTTTTACAGCTATTATTAAATAAGCAGTATTCTCCTAATCAGGTAAGCACTCCTGTTGTAATCTTCCTCATATTAGGAATTTAAGTTTCTTTGGGTAACCTTACGTCCTCAATGTATTTGTTCTGTAGACTTAGTTTTCCAATAAAAACAAAGTAGACTTCCAGTGGCCCAGTGGCTAAGACTCCTCACTCCCAAGGCAGGGAGCATGGGTTAAAAGATACAACTAAGATCCTTGCAACCCTCATTGCACAGGCAAAAAAAAACCCCAAAATCACAAAACCAAATAAACAAGAAAATATTAATACTGGCATACAGGAAATCTCAAAGTATAGCAATGCCATATGGACAAGAGCTACACCTTCAGAACAAAACAAATGTGTAAAACCAAGAAGCTAATGACTGTTCATAACACAAATGAAATCAAGAAGCAAAATATGACCTATGGAGCACAATGCTAACCTGGGAAAACAAGCTTTCCTCCTAATTCAACTACAGACTCGCTCGATTTTAACCTGTGTGGAGCTTACTTTAATAAGAAAAGCGTGCCACTTGCCATCCGCAATTTCAAAAGGAAAGCAAAACTGACAATTACAAGAATGCCAAAAACTACCCAAATGGACTAACTTATTAAGTGTGGTTCTAGTTTCAAGACTGACCCTCCCTCAATATTACTGCTTTCAGTTTAGTGCAACCTTACTATGGAGGAGAATAAGAAACATTTTATAGGGTTCCAAATAGTAATGTTGAAAAGATTCCTCTAGGAAGACAGTTGCTGCAAAATTCTACAGACTGAGATTACACACAGTAGGTCCGTCAATTTTGCTTAGCACCAGGCTATTTTAATTTCTTCATAGACTTAACATAGCCTCCCTGCTCTCCCTCCGCACTCCCCGACCCGCCAGTTAATCAACTTTCTTTCCTCTTTCCAAAGCAAGTGCTGCACGATATTATATTAATATATTATATGCTAACATATTAGAGAGAAAAAAAAAAAACCCTGGCAATTAGACAGGAAGCTTCATAATGATGCCAGAGAACTTATAGGACAGAGCAATTTTAACATATATGTCCTGTTTCATTTCTTTTGCCGCCTAAAGGGGATCTCAAATTTTAACTTTCCTAGTTTATCTAAACTCAAAGAAAGCAGGAAGACTCCATAAGCGAATGTTTACTTATTGCTGAACTCAGGGCTAGAAGAAGTCAACTACTAAAGAGTAGTTACATTAGGTGTAGATATTTATAAACCAACTGCAACTAGTGACCCAGGATTCAATTACAACACCAACCCTCATATTTCAGCATATGGGAAAATTACCAGTGGAGTCAAGAATAAATTCATTCTGCCCTACTGGCGCTTCATTTCGGGTTGCACAATCCTGGGACAGAACTGCCTTCGCCTAGCCCTAAAGCATCAGGTACTAAGTACCGTAGTAAGTCAGCATCAGGAAGTTTTAAAGCGACACTGAAACTCAAGAGTTGCCTCAATCCATTTACCAAACCCATAACCCAGAATTCAGGAATTTGGCATGTCACTTGACATAAGACTGAAATTAAGTTTTGATCCCTCGGAGATCTCCTAGCGCATAAAGTCAGACTGCTATCACTTCGAGGGGAATCCGACCCTGACTCGAGAAAAACTACTTGTTGGGGGAACTAGTGTCCTTTCCGCCCACCAAGGGGGGCCGCACTGGTCGGAACGCGCGAGGAGCTCGGGCGCTAGTTTGGGGGCGCAGCGGGGCCAGGCGGGGGCGGCGAGCGCGCGTCCCCCCGCCCGCTCAGGCAGCGTCGAGGCGCGAGCAGCTCAGCCAGCCTTGCAGAGGGAGCTCTCGGCAGCTCTGGGGTCCCTCTGCTCGCAGCCGCAGCAGCGCCGCCTGCGCCACTCGGTGGAGACGGAGACCAGCGGCGGCGACGCGCGGACTGGGAGCGACCGCGGAGCAGCCGGGCGGCGGGGGACGCTCTTCAGGCCGCCGGGTAGGTTCCGGGGACCGGGCAGGCTGGAGGATGGACAGCCGGAGAGGCGTCGGCAAGGACCTGACACCCCTATCTCCCGGAGACCCGGCTGCGCGCGCGGTAGCTGCATCTGGACCCTTGAGCGAGGCGGGCGCGAAAAACGGGGCGCAGAGATCGCCTCTCGGCTAAGGCCACCCGCCGCGGGAGGGGTGGAGGGCAGAGGGCGGGCCGCGGCCCGGCCAAGAGCCGGCCTCGAGGGCAGAGACAAAGGAAGGAAAATGGAGTCGCCAGCGCGCGGGCCTCTGTCGCTGCCGCCGCCGGAGGCCTAGCGCGCTGTAGGAGGGAGGCCTAGCGGGCGGGCTGGGGGGAGGGGGCCCGGCCCGGCCGCGGCGGAGACGGGCAATGGCGGCGGCCGCGCCGCAGCAGGGACGGTAGAGGGAGACAAACACCCCCCGGCGGCGGCGCTGGCGCCGGGCTGCAGCCAGCGCCGACCGGAGCGGCCCCATCGTGACACCTAGAGGCGGCCCGCGAAACCTCCTCCACCCGGGGCCCCCTTACCTCCGCGCCACACCCCCCGCAGCGCTCGCTCCGCCGCCGCTCCACCGCTCCGGCCACCCGGCGTCCCCAGCCAGCTCCGCGCACCCGCACCGGCTTCCGCCGCCGCCGCTGCCGCCAAAGAAGCAGCTCCGCGCACGGTTTAATCGCTCCACAGGCTCGGACACAAAATGGCGGCGGCGCGGTGCAGTGCGCCTGCGTCGGCGCTGCCGGGGCCGCGGGTGCTGATAAGGGAAGGGAAGGGTGGGGGGGCCGGCCGGGCGACGAGTGAAGGGCGGGGGAGGAAAGGTGAGGGGAGGGGTTGGCGCAGGGCAGCATGGGAGGCGGCCCCGGGCGCCAACTTTCAAAAGCGGGCGCGATGGCGTCACGAGACGCGCTGCGGGTCGCGTCACGCCGCACGCGCCCTCGACTGGTCGCGCGTGGGCTTTTAGGGAGCCCGACGTCCGGGCTCCCGCTGGGTGGGGCTTCCTGGGCGGAGGCAGCGCCTCTGGGCGGTTCAGGATCCCGGGCCAGTTGACCTGCTTAACTGCGGTCTCCCGCCCTGAATCCGTAAGGGCGGAGGTTGGGGGGAGGATGTTTGGAGGAGGCGCGCGCGGGACTGGGCCGTGGGGCTGAGGCGGTTCTTGGGCGGGGCCCAGCCCCAGTCTCCGCCCTGGCCGGGCCGGGACCCGCCCTCCGAGCGCCGCACAGCAGCCCGCCACCGGGTGAGGCCGGGCGGGTCCCCTCTCACTCGCAAGTCCTCAAGAAACAATCCTGCCCCCGCGAGCCAAGACGACCGGAGCTGTCCTTGCCCAGAGGCTCTTGGGGATCTCTCTGCCATACAAGAGGGCCTCCTAATACCGGATGTGAGAGAGGAGGGCGAGGACCTTCTCCCGTTGTGCCCAGGCCACTTTAGCCAGGAGTGGCCAGCGGAAGACCAGACTTGATGCTTTTACAGGAATGATCGCAGCAGTCTTTTGCCAAAAGGACTTTATGTATTTAGCTCGGTGTAATCGTGTATTTGAGAATGTACATTTCTTGTTTTTGCCCAAGAGCTGTTAAGCTCGCTGCAGGAGGAGTCCTTCAGCCCTTCACTGTGCAGTCGCCCCTGCTCCCCACCCACCCTTGCCAGGATGCACCTGCGGACACTACCCACCCAGCAATAAAATTCTCTGAAGACTGACTGGGAGATGGTCTGGTGGCTCAGGGAGGAGGGCCTTTGATACTTAGAAGAATCTGACTCAGGACTGTACCCTTAACTCCTTACCTTTGATCAAGGGGAACAAATGGGCCCAGCGTCAAGCGGACCGCTTCAGCTCCATTGAGCTGATTATTGCGGGGCGTGCAGTGGCCTGCGTCGGCGCTGCCGGGGCCGCGGTGCTGATAAGGGAAGGGAAGGGTGGGGGCCGGCCGGGCGACGAGTGAAGGGCGGGGGAGGAAAGGTGAGGGGAGGGGTTGGCGCAGGGCAGCATGGGAGGCGGCCCCGGGCGCCAACTTTCAAAAGCGGGCGCGATGGCGTCACGAGACGCGCTGCGGGTCGCGTCACGCCGCACGCGCCCTCGACTGGTCGCGCGTGGGCTTTTAGGGAGCCCGACGTCCGGGCTCCCGCTGGGTGGGGCTTCCTGGGCGGAGGCAGCGCCTCTGGGCGGTTCAGGATCCCGGGCCAGTTGACCTGCTTAACTGCGGTCTCCCGCCCTGAATCCGTAAGGGCGGAGGTTGGGGGGAGGATGTTTGGAGGAGGCGCGCGCGGGACTGGGCCGTGGGGCTGAGGCGGTTCTTGGGCGGGGCCCAGCCCCAGTCTCCGCCCTGGCCGGGCCGGGACCCGCCCTCCGAGCGCCGCACAGCAGCCCGCCACCGGGTGAGGCCGGGCGGGTCCCCTCTCACTCGCAAGTCCTCAAGAAACAATCCTGCCCCCGCGAGCCAAGACGACCGGAGCTGTCCTTGCCCAGAGGCTCTTGGGGATCTCTCTGCCATACAAGAGGGCCTCCTAATACCGGATGTGAGAGAGGAGGGCGAGGACCTTCTCCCGTTGTGCCCAGGCCACTTTAGCCAGGAGTGGCCAGCGGAAGACCAGACTTGATGCTTTTACAGGAATGATCGCAGCAGTCTTTTGCCAAAAGGACTTTATGTATTTAGCTCGGTGTAATCGTGTATTTGAGAATGTACATTTCTTGTTTTTGCCCAAGAGCTGTTAAGCTCGCTGCAGGAGGAGTCCTTCAGCCCTTCACTGTGCAGTCGCCCCTGCTCCCCACCCACCCTTGCCAGGATGCACCTGCGGACACTACCCACCCAGCAATAAAATTCTCTGAAGACTGACTGGAAGATGGTCTGGTGGCTCAGGGAGGAGGGCCTTTGATACTTAGAAGAATCTGACTCAGGACTGTACCCTTAACTCCCTTACCTTTGATCAAGGGGGAACAAATGGGCCCAGCGTCAAGCGGACCGCTTCAGCTCCATTGAGCTGATTATTGCATGATGAGAATGTTAACCCAGTATTGATGCATATTTTGTTTTTTCTTTTCAAAGGGAATCTGTGTGTGTGTGTGTGTGTGTGTAATTTTTTAGTGTAATATCTCCAGGTTTGGGCAACTATATCAGATGCTTTAAAACTGCTTAAGCTGATTAAGCCATGCACAGGGGCTGTCAGTTCCTATGACGTCTGACTTGGAGGAAAGAGTGAAGAGGAGTTCCAAGGCCTAATCCTAGGCACTCTAGCATTTAGAGATAGGGTAATGGAGAAGGAGACTGAGAGGGAAACATCCAGAAAGACAGAAGGAAATCCACAGAATGTTGAATTTGGAATCCAAGGGCAGAGAAGGATTCAGGTAGGAGGGGAATGGTCTGCTGAGTTTAGTGCTGCTGAGAAGTCAACTTGGTCTAGAAACATGGCTATATTGAATTGGCTACTTGGAAGTCACTGGAGATTATCACTGGTGACTTTGGCTTGATTTATGTTGGTTAATCAGAGATGTGGACCTGTCTAGAATGGCTTGAAGAGTGACTGGGAAAGTGAGGAAATAGAACCAGCAACATGAGACACAAAAACTTCAGCCACAAAAAGAGCCAAGAAATTCAGGGATAAGTATGGAAGGATATGTGGTCAATGGGGGGGATGAAGAGATGAGAGGACTCTACCATGTTTGTCATCGCGAGTGGTACAGGAGAGCAAAGTCTTGCTTGACTTTTTTCTTTTGGCCACACTACGAGGCTTGTAGGATCTTACAGGATTGAACCTGGGCCCACAGGAGTGAAAGCACCAAGTCTTAACCACTGAGTAGGCAAAGTCTTGAGAATGTACATTTCTTGTTTTGCCCAAGAGCTGTTAAGCTCGCTGCAGGAGGAGTCCTTCAGCCCTTCACTGTGCAGTCGCCCCTGCTCCCCACCCACCCTTGCCAGGATGCACCTGCGGACACTACCCACCCAGCAATAAAATTCTCTGAAGACTGACTGGAAGATGGTCTGGTGGCTCAGGGAGGAGGGCCTTTGATACTTAGAAGAATCTGACTCAGGACTGTACCCTTAACTCCCTTACCTTTGATCAAGGGGGAACAAATGGGCCCAGCGTCAAGCGGACCGCTTCAGCTCCATTGAGCTGATTATTGCATGATGAGAATGTTAACCCAGTATTGATGCATATTTTGTTTTTTCTTTTCAAAGGGAATCTGTGTGTGTGTGTGTGTGTGTGTAATTTTTTAGTGTAATATCTCCAGGTTTGGGCAACTATATCAGATGCTTTAAAACTGCTTAAGCTGATTAAGCCATGCACAGGGGCTGTCAGTTCCTATGACGTCTGACTTGGAGGAAAGAGTGAAGAGGAGTTCCAAGGCCTAATCCTAGGCACTCTAGCATTTAGAGATAGGGTAATGGAGAAGGAGACTGAGAGGGAAACATCCAGAAAGACAGAAGGAAATCCACAGAATGTTGAATTTGGAATCCAAGGGCAGAGAAGGATTCAGGTAGGAGGGGAATGGTCTGCTGAGTTTAGTGCTGCTGAGAAGTCAACTTGGTCTAGAAACATGGCTATATTGAATTGGCTACTTGGAAGTCACTGGAGATTATCACTGGTGACTTTGGCTTGATTTATGTTGGTTAATCAGAGATGTGGACCTGTCTAGAATGGCTTGAAGAGTGACTGGGAAAGTGAGGAAATAGAACCAGCAACATGAGACACAAAAACTTCAGCCACAAAAAGAGCCAAGAAATTCAGGGATAAGTATGGAAGGATATGTGGTCAATGGGGGGGATGAAGAGATGAGAGGACTCTACCATGTTTGTCATCGCGAGTGGTACAGGAGAGCAAAGTCTTGCTTGACTTTTTTCTTTTGGCCACACTACGAGGCTTGTAGGATCTTACAGGATTGAACCTGGGCCCACAGGAGTGAAAGCACCAAGTCTTAACCACTAGACTGTCAGGGACTTCCCTTGTTTGATTAAAATCAGGGTGAAATTCTTGAGAGAATATAAGGAAATTGGGAGGTTTGACCCTAGATAGGAACAGGATGTTTCCACAGTGAAAATTAAGAGTAGCAAAGGTGAAGATGGATGCAAATGCAGGGGAGAGGGAACGCTTGCAGTTTTTCTAGTGAAACTGACCACCTTGGTGGTATTGGTAACCCGGTTGAAGTTTGTGGTCATGAGTTTATTAATATTTTGCCCACATAGCATGCAGGATCTTAGTTTCCCCTGCAATAGAAGCAGGGTGTCTTAACCACTGGACTGCCAGGAAGTCCTGACCATGAATTTAAAGTTAAACAAGTTGGCCCAGTGTGTTATATTCCTCCAGCAATGTTTAGCTGCTTGGGTACATACATGAAAAGAAATAATTTGATTTCTCAGGACCAGGACTCAAGTTTTCTCATTTCTAATCTTACATCCCTGCCTTATGTGATTAACTATTCCAGAAATGTGTAAAATATTTAGAAGATTTACATGTGACCCCTTTTTCTAGAAACCAAATTATTCCAGTTGCCTCATGTATACTTAAGGACTCAGGCATAAAGAAAAAGCAGACTAAAAGAAAAATTACCAGACACCTCTGGCATATTTGCATCAGCCTGCCACTCCAAACAGCTCTTGGTATACTTAAGAACTGCGTACTGGAAACAAAGCTGACTTACACTTAAATTCTTAGCTTCTTTTTTTTTTTTTTTTTCCAGTATCTTTAGTAATCTGACTAATACATTCTCTAAGGTCTTGTCTCAAACCATCGTCTCTCTAAACTTCAAGAATGTCACCTAAAGCTTTAATGTAGATAGATGTTAATACAATGTATTTAGATGGCAAAAAAACCTCAACTGTGTTTACATTTATATTTACAATTGCTGTAGTCTGAATATTTGTGTCCTCTCTAAAACTCATATGTTGAAATCCTAATGCTAGATAAGATGGTATTAGTAAGAGGGACCTTTGGGAGGTGCTTGTGTGCTGAGGGTGAAACCCTCATAAATGGGACTAGTGGCTTATAAAAGAGGATCCATAGAGCAGTAGCCCCTGTCACCAAGTGAGCACACAACCAGAAGGCACCAGCTGTGAACCAGGAAAAGGGCCTTCACCAGAATGTAACCATGTTGGTGCCTTGACCTCAGATTTTCCAGTCTCCAGAACTGTGAACAGTAAACAACTTCTGTTTATAAGTTACCCAGTTGGTGGTATTTTGTTATAGCAGCCCTAATGGACTAAGACAACTACTATATTTACACTATATCAACTAAAATTACAATTATATGATCTCTGAGGCATCAATTAGAAGCCAGTGTGGGGGTCCAAGTGGCCTTGGAGCCTGCACTCTGAAGACAAGGATCATATGCATTGCTCTGACATGGTCAAGAAAATACTGAGAATCACTAGGAAGGAGCAAAAGGAAATGATTTCTTCTTGCAGGAAATGGTGAGTATCCTACTTCATACATGAAGTTCGCCCAAAGATCAAGGGATGGAAAGCCAATCTGAAAGGATAGTCTGTTTCAGGCCAAACAGAAACAAGCCCAGAAGGAAGACTAATATGGTGAGAGTCCATGGAACCATTGGGGAGATAAAAATAAGAACAGGTATGTTCTCTGAAGTACTGTCCCAGACTGTGTCACCAGCGAGAACTGTGTGGTGATTTAAAACTGCCCAGTGATTTAAGGAAGTGTTCTTCCCATGGATGTCTCAGGTTTGCAGTCCACAGAAGTTCGGGGCATTATCAATAGAAGGCTGTCAGCTTACCTCATGGCATTAGTGAAGTCACCAGGTTCTAAGATCTGACCCTCAGCTTCGAGAGTAGATCCCTTCCTTAGGGTCTTATCAGGTTCACGGGACCTTGATGGATAAGCCAAGTTTTACTAACTGGGAAATGGACTGGCGGTCACAAGCCAGCAAAAGTCATCTCTCCCTATAGGAGAGCCTCCTGGGAAGCCATATGACTAGAAGGCTTTGGTAAGCAGTTGATTAGGTTGAGATGTAACTCATATAGTTTACATCCTCTCTGGATGATGGAGTCATATTGTCTAGCATTTGAATCTTGTCTTGGCTTCTTATTAGCTGTGTGATCTTGGGTGAATTAGTAACAACTCAACTGCAGGTTTCTTCTCTATAACATAGGATGATAAATTGTACTTCACAAAGTGGTAAGGACTGAATGAGAACATGCAAGTAAAACTTTAGCCATAGTTTAAGGCACCAATAAACATACAATAAATGTAAACTATCATTATCATTTTTTTAACCTGCCCTCATTCCCAAATCTGCCTTCTGATGACCACGGTATTTAATTAATTAATAGGATTCATTAATTAATAGAATTACTGACTAGGCTTCCCTTGGCCTGGAAGCCATTCTTTCTGAGAAAAGTGTACATTGTGCTATTATTGTCATGAGAACAATTCTATTTCCAAATCTTCCTTAGCTCCCACTGTTGCGCCCAAGTAAAGCTTGCAATAATTATGACCATTTATATGTTTTTTGGGGGGAACTCATTAAGCAACAGACTCAATAAACTGAGAGATGTGCTGATTTTCTAAGTAACAATGGGCAAGACTCTTCCTGCCCACCTTGGGGTTAAGATCTAAAGCTACACCCAAGCACTCCCACTGCTGTGTCTACTGGGACATGTATGAGCTATAATCCAATTCAGCAAAGATTTACTGAGTACTGCTGTGTTCAGGCCCTTTATAGGCATGGAGGGTACAAAGATAACCCCAAGATGTTTCCCATTCAAGTTTAGGAGATAAAATTAAAACACAATTAATGCATAACTGTAATAATGTGAAGAAATGAACTCATAAAAGAGCAAGGTCATCCCTCAGGAGTATCTAGTTTCAGCTGGTGTCAAAAGACCAGAAGGGCTTCCTACTGGCTCAGTTGTAAAGAATCTGCCTTTCCAATGCAGGAGATGCAGGTTCGAACCCTGGGTAAGGAAGATTCCCCTGGAGGAGGAAATGGCAAGCCATTCCATTATTCTTGCCTGGAGAATCCCATGGACAGAAGAATCTGGAAGCCTACAGTCCATAGGGTCGCAAAGAGTTGGACATGGCTGGATACGTAGGCATGCAAAGGATCAGAAGGCATTAACAAGGCAAAGGCGTGTAAGGTGATGAGTCATAATCAAGGGTACAAGAGTGCTGGGGGGACAGCAAGTTCTCCCATATTTTTGGACAAGGGTGTAGTGATACTAAACCTTCTAAGATATTTGGAAAACTTTGTGTCAACTGCCAAGGCCAATCACTTTCTCCTAAATTTTAAAATCTGCCCTTTTATATCACCTCCTACCCAGACTATAGGAATTGGTTTCTTCATTGGTTTCTGCTTTCTTCAGATCCCTGTGAAAACCCTATTTGACCTCCCAACTCAAACTCTAAAGGACTTTGAGCCTACATCTCACATTTGAGCAATAGTTACTTTGTTTTCTGTCCTCTTCCCCGCATTTCTGAGATATACATTGATCACCCTTAAATAATCCATCAATTTGTTCACTTTTTTGTTTGGTTTTAATCTGTTTACTTTTTTAAAAAGCACCTTCATGCCTGCCCTTTCAGTTGGCATTAACAGTTCTTTTTGAGGAGCCAGCCAGGGTTTTGTCCTAAACTCTAGAAGTGAAATGACTTGCTCAGAGTCATCCAGTAACTT
Source organism: Tragulus kanchil (assembly GCA_022376925.1). Classification (NCBI taxonomy): domain Eukaryota; kingdom Metazoa; phylum Chordata; class Mammalia; order Artiodactyla; family Tragulidae; genus Tragulus; species Tragulus kanchil. The sequence continues at coordinate 161,188,285 of JAIOJX010000031.1, read as the reverse complement.
GTTGGCAAAACCAGCATGAGTACTCAGAACTTCCAGCCCCACCCTCTCTCTTCCTGTTCTTTCACTGGCCACTCAGGGCTCCTCACTCAGTTAGGTAACATTTCCATTTTTACAGGGATCTTGTGACCTTGATGCTTTAGCTCAGGGACTGCTTGAGAGCAGGAAGAGGAAGGGAGGTCTATCAGGGGGGCTCTGGACCAACGTGCTCCCTCATTTTCTCCCCATCCGAATTTTATGTGATTTGTTTAGAGGTAAATATGTTTCCTCCCCTCCATGCAAGTTAAGGACTACTGCCTTAACCCAAAGGAAGGTCTTTAATGGTGGAAATTTCATGCACTGGAAAGCAGATAGGAGAGGTATTTGGAATCACAGTTTACTAATCTGTAAATGGAAAGCAGATAGGATGAGGCATTACCAAGGCAAATTCCATTATTCTTGCCTGGAGAATCCCATGGACAGAAGAATCTGGAAGCCTACAGTCCATAGGGTCGCAAAGAGTTGGACATGGCTGGATACGTAGGCATGCAAAGGATCAGAAGGCATTAACAAGGCAAAGGCGTGTAAGGTGATGAGTCATAATCAAGGGTACAAGAGTGCTGGGGGGACAGCAAGTTCTCCCATATTTTTGGACAAGGGTGTAGTGATACTAAACCTTCTAAGATATTTGGAAAACTTTGTGTCAACTGCCAAGGCCAATCACTTTCTCCTAAATTTTAAAATCTGCCCTTTTATATCACCTCCTACCCAGACTATAGGAATTGGTTTCTTCATTGGTTTCTGCTTTCTTCAGATCCCTGTGAAAACCCTATTTGACCTCCCAACTCAAACTCTAAAGGACTTTGAGCCTACATCTCACATTTGAGCAATAGTTACTTTGTTTTCTGTCCTCTTCCCCGCATTTCTGAGATATACATTGATCACCCTTAAATAATCCATCAATTTGTTCACTTTTTTGTTTGGTTTTAATCTGTTTACTTTTTTAAAAAGCACCTTCATGCCTGCCCTTTCAGTTGGCATTAACAGTTCTTTTTGAGGAGCCAGCCAGGGTTTTGTCCTAAACTCTAGAAGTGAAATGACTTGCTCAGAGTCATCCAGTAACTTGTTGGCAAAACCAGCATGAGTACTCAGAACTTCCAGCCCCACCCTCTCTCTTCCTGTTCTTTCACTGGCCACTCAGGGCTCCTCACTCAGTTAGGTAACATTTCCATTTTTACAGGGATCTTGTGACCTTGATGCTTTAGCTCAGGGACTGCTTGAGAGCAGGAAGAGGAAGGGAGGTCTATCAGGGGGGCTCTGGACCAACGTGCTCCCTCATTTTCTCCCCATCCGAATTTTATGTGATTTGTTTAGAGGTAAATATGTTTCCTCCCCTCCATGCAAGTTAAGGACTACTGCCTTAACCCAAAGGAAGGTCTTTAATGGTGGAAATTTCATGCACTGGAAAGCAGATAGGAGAGGTATTTGGAATCACAGTTTACTAATCTGTAAATAAGCACTGAATAGGGCTTCCCAGATGGCTCAGGAGCCTGGCAGGCTACGGCCCATGGGGTCACAAAGAGTTGGAAACAACCAAGAGACTGAGCATGCATGCATGCAAGCCCTGAATAACTGCTTGAAGTCCAGGCCTATGCTCAAGGCTAGGGTGATACTGAGAGAGAGCATGCCCTTAGCCCTCAGGTGCCTCATGTTCTGCCTTACATTAATCTGGAGACACTAAACCTCATGAATATTAGCAAGTAAAAGTCAAGGATGGAGAAGCAGGTAAAAGGTATGAGCTGCAGGTGTGGGAGGAAGAGAGTGGTTGCTGGATATCACTGGTCATATGAGACTTCACAGTAAAGCAAGGGTGACTCTCAAACCTCCCCCTCTAGCCTATGTGCTTCTCTTCTTGCCCAGATCTACATATCCAGCTTCTTTCTGGACCACTTCCTCCTGGGTGGCTCCAAGACCACCCTATGAGCCTTGTCACTCCCCTCCCGATTTGCTTCTTTAAGGCTCCCCCTTTTCAGTGAACAGTAACCCTATCCAGCCATCCCACCAGCCAGAAACCTGAGCTTCATTCTCCTATCTCCCACACCCCATCAATCTCCAAATCCTGTCCATTCTACCTTTGGAACATTTCTTCACACTAACCTCCTCTCTGCCCCACCTGGCTCAGGCACTGTCGTTTCTGATCACAGCATCAGGCTCCTCATTGCTCCCTGCCTTCTCCCTCCACACAAAGCAACCTTTCCAAGGAACAGATGGGATCACAAAATTCCCCCCTCACTCATCCTGTTCTTCCCCCCCCCACTGGCCACTCAGGGCTCCTCACTCAGTTAGGTAACATTTCCATTTTACAGGGATCTTGTGACCTTGATGCTTTAGCTCAGGGACTGCTTGAGAGCAGGAAGAGGAAGGGAGGTCTATCAGGGGGGCTCTGGACCAACGTGCTCCCTCATTTTCTCCCCATCCGAATTTTATGTGATTTGTTTAGAGGTAAATATGTTTCCTCCCCTCCATGCAAGTTAAGGACTACTGCCTTAACCCAAAGGAAGGTCTTTAATGGTGGAAATTTCATGCACTGGAAAGCAGATAGGAGAGGTATTTGGAATCACAGTTTACTAATCTGTAAATAAGCACTGAATAGGGCTTCCCAGATGGCTCAGGAGCCTGGCAGGCTACGGCCCATGGGGTCACAAAGAGTTGGAAACAACCAAGAGACTGAGCATGCATGCATGCAAGCCCTGAATAACTGCTTGAAGTCCAGGCCTATGCTCAAGGCTAGGGTGATACTGGAGAGAGAGCATGCCCTTAGCCCTCAGGTGCCTCATGTTCTGCCTTACATTAATCTGGAGACACTAAACCTCATGAATATTAGCAAGTAAAAGTCAAGGATGGAGAAGCAGGTAAAAGGTATGAGCTGCAGGTGTGGGAGGAAGAGAGTGGTTGCTGGATATCACTGGTCATATGAGACTTCACAGTAAAGCAAGGGTGACTCTCAAACCTCCCCCTCTAGCCTATGTGCTTCTCTTCTTGCCCAGATCTACATATCCAGCTTCTTTCTGGACCACTTCCTCCTGGGTGGCTCCAAGACCACCCTATGAGCCTTGTCACTCCCCTCCCGATTTGCTTCTTTAAGGCTCCCCCTTTTCAGTGAACAGTAACCCTATCCAGCCATCCCACCAGCCAGAAACCTGAGCTTCATTCTCCTATCTCCCACACCCCATCAATCTCCAAATCCTGTCCATTCTACCTTTGGAACATTTCTTCACACTAACCTCCTCTCTGCCCCACCTGGCTCAGGCACTGTCGTTTCTGATCACAGCATCAGGCTCCTCATTGCTCCCTGCCTTCTCCCTCCACACAAAGCAACCTTTCCAAGGAACAGATGGGATCACAAAATTCACCTGCTTCAAGCCCATGCCTAAGTCCCCGGTGTCCTAGGAATAGATCCCAAACTCCTCAGCCACTCCACAAGCCCTTTGACCCTGTGGATTCGACTTGCTTGCTTCCTCCACTAGTCTGACCTCAGTTCTTTCTCCCTGTATTGTCCCCTGCTCAGGCTTCCATTCCATTCCTTATTTGAGATGATAGTGGTAAAAGTGCATTCTACAGAGCTACATTTCGTGGGGGACTGTCAAGGGGTGTTTTTATCAACTTTTTCTGCATTAAAACATATATTTTCATATTCACAGTGTTTTTAGATTGTGTTACGTTTTAGAGATATTCATCAAACGCTATTTCTTGACCACTTACTATATATTTGGCCTTAGTTGCTGGGGACAGTAAAGGCAGATGCAGCCTGATTAAAGAGAGAATTGCCACCTGTTTAAAATACAGTCCTTGGTCTCTGAATTTGAATTCTTAGGTGAATCTTAGAATTGGCTAAGTTGGAAAGCCCTAAACTGATTTCATTTATAAGAAATATCCAGGGACCACCCAATAGCTAAGATTCCCACTTCCGCTGCTGGGGATGTGGGTTTGATTCCTGATTAGGGAGCTAAGATCCCATATGCCATGCGGTTCAGCCAAAAAAAGAAGAAAAATATCCAGAATAGGCAAATCTCTAGGATCTGCGGTTGCAGTCAGTTAGTGGTTGCCTCAGGGGCTGGGGAGCAGGAAAGGGAAGGGGATGCAGAGGTCCTGGGGAGGATGCTGAAGGAATGCCAGGTTTCTTTTGAAGTGGATGAAATCTCTCTAAAATTGATGTGGTGATGATTGCACCACTCCTAAATATACTAAAAGGCCCTCTGAATCGCAGGGTACGCAAACTAAATTTCAATAAAGCTGTTTAAAAATGAAACAAAAAACTTGAACCAACTTCTACAAGGAAGGCACCGGTCATCTTTCCCAGACTCGGGTGGTACTGGTTACCTACTTGACTGGTCAGCAAATCCTTTCAGGTGTATATATCAGACAGTACAGTGTAAATGAGCGATTGCAATGGGGCATGACTCCCCTGGAACTGTACGAGAGATGTGTACACAGTGGAAGGTAAGGCTCCTGGGGGAATGTGTGTTCAGGTAGAAGCTTCTCAGGTAACCAGGCATGAGCAAGGCAAGATGAGTGGTAGGAGCCCCAGGGTGGCTCATCAAGGTCCACTGCAGACTGAGAAGTTAGGAGGCAGAAGTGAGGCTGGAGAGTGAACCCACTTAAAAGCCTTTGTGATCCAGGTTGAGCTGGAATTGTCCCTAGGAGAAGGACTGTAGTGGTGGGTTTGTTTTCAGAAATCACTTTGCACCTTGTAGACTGGCTGGAAGAAAGGCAAGACCAGAGGCAAGGAGCCCATGAGGGGGCAATTTTAGTGTTTAAGAGAGAGGTCAACCAGTGTGTAGTGAAACTGAGTGGTACCAATGGGGATGAAGAGCAGCAGACAGAAATATTTAAGGCATTTAATTGAGAAGATTCTGATGGTTGGGATGAGGGAACAGGGGGCAAGGGTCAATGGTGAGGCCCAGTTGCATGGCTTGAGTACCTGGGCAGTTGGTAACCCCGAGAGTCCAGGAGGAGAAGAAGGTTTTGAGATAAGTTTGACTTTGAGCATGATGTTCAAAAGGTGTCCAGTCAGAAGTTGGATATGAGGGTCAGGAGATGAGGAGAGAGCCTTGTGAATCACGGAATATAGTCTAGGCATATAGATAGAAGCTAGAGAAATGGACGAGTTGGTTCAGGGAGTGTGTTTCATGGGAGGGGAGAAAGGGGCCCAGAATGAAATCCTGTGGAGTGATGTTTGTAAGAGGATGCTTGAAGAAGAGGTCAGGAAAAAATTGTAGAAGATTCAGAGGAAATAGCTGGAAACATCAGTGTTAGCATGGCAATTCATCTGCTTATTCAGCTGCTCCAAGTCAGTACTTTTTGAAGATCCATATGCTCTGTGTGTCTTCAGAGGTGAGACTTGACCATTAACCTTGAACTCAAAACTGTGACCATCACCCCACTGCAGCCTTTTGAAACAAGAGGCCCCTTCTTGCAGGTCAATAACAGCCTCATTTTCCAAACAATCGATCTTTTCCTTAGACTCGGGTGGTACTGGTTACCTACTTGACTGGTCAGCAAATCCTTTCAGGTGTATATATCAGACAGTACAGTGTAAATGAGCGATTGCAATGGGGCATGACTCCCCTGGAACTGTACGAGAGATGTGTACACAGTGGAAGGTAAGGCTCCTGGGGGAATGTGTGTTCAGGTAGAAGCTTCTCAGGTAACCAGGCATGAGCAAGGCAAGATGAGTGGTAGGAGCCCCAGGGTGGCTCATCAAGGTCCACTGCAGACTGAGAAGTTAGGAGGCAGAAGTGAGGCTGGAGAGTGAACCCACTTAAAAGCCTTTGTGATCCAGGTTGAGCTGGAATTGTCCCTAGGAGAAGGACTGTAGTGGTGGGTTTGTTTTCAGAAATCACTTTGCACCTTGTAGACTGGCTGGAAGAAAGGCAAGACCAGAGGCAAGGAGCCCATGAGGGGGCAATTTTAGTGTTTAAGAGAGAGGTCAACCAGTGTGTAGTGAAACTGAGTGGTACCAATGGGGATGAAGAGCAGCAGACAGAAATATTTAAGGCATTTAATTGAGAAGATTCTGATGGTTGGGATGAGGGAACAGGGGGCAAGGGTCAATGGTGAGGCCCAGTTGCATGGCTTGAGTACCTGGGCAGTTGGTAACCCCGAGAGTCCAGGAGGAGAAGAAGGTTTTGAGATAAGTTTGACTTTGAGCATGATGTTCAAAAGGTGTCCAGTCAGAAGTTGGATATGAGGGTCAGGAGATGAGGAGAGAGCCTTGTGAATCACGGAATATAGTCTAGGCATATAGATAGAAGCTAGAGAAATGGACGAGTTGGTTCAGGGAGTGTGTTTCATGGGAGGGGAGAAAGGGGCCCAGAATGAAATCCTGTGGAGTGATGTTTGTAAGAGGATGCTTGAAGAAGAGGTCAGGAAAAAATTGTAGAAGATTCAGAGGAAATAGCTGGAAACATCAGTGTTAGCATGGCAATTCATCTGCTTATTCAGCTGCTCCAAGTCAGTACTTTTTGAAGATCCATATGCTCTGTGTGTCTTCAGAGGTGAGACTTGACCATTAACCTTGAACTCAAAACTGTGACCATCACCCCACTGCAGCCTTTTGAAACAAGAGGCCCCTTCTTGCAGGTCAATAACAGCCTCATTTTCCAAACAATCGATCTTTTTCCTTAGCAGTTCACATAGGCCTGGGAGTCCTTCCCAGGCTCACCTTCTGTATTACCTAGACCCAGAAGAGCTAGGTCTGGCAGCCAAGCCAAGAGCCTTGTGTCCATGGGCGAGGGATGGCCTAAATAGGGCACTCTGGGGATACTAGGGGTAAGGGGAGTGTGTCATGTGCTCAGGGTTCAGCAAATGGTACCCACACACCAGGCAGAAGCACACAAGGAAGGCACCCCCGCTCTGTGGGTGAGACAAAGAAGCAGTTCTCTTCCCACGTGCCAACCCATCTGCTTCTTTGCCTTTACCAACATGCCTTTGTTTTTCTTTCTTCTTTTTTTGATTCTCTGCAGCTTTGAATACATGAGGAAGATAAGTGGGAGACTGGAGGAAAGGTAAGGTTGGAAGAGGGCAAAAGGAAAGGAGGGGGTGGGGATCCAGTGACCACCGACCCAATAAACTGTATCCTGGACTACCTCAGCCTGGTTGCTTTCTTCACAGCGCGTGCTTATTAGTTTCTCCCAGGGAGAACCCCAACAGTGGTGACCAGGGGATGGCTGCAGCCTTGATGGATTTGATCCACAGGGCGCTTCTCAGGGTGTCACAGACCTTGGAGGCCCACTTCCTTCTGGCCCCTCACAGAGGCTGGCACAGGCTCCACAGGACAGCTGGGCACAGGCTTTCCCTGCTCTGGTGCATCTGACTCCGGATGGTGTCATCCCCCTCCTGTCACCAGAGGCAGCAGGCTCTCAATTGTCTGGGGTCGCTGGAGTGAGTGCCTCCCCGAACCTGTGCGACAGCAGGGGAGGAGGGGGAGGTGTGCTGGGAGCAGCTCTGCCTTGTGGGAAGACGTATGGAGGACTTGTACGGGTTTGCGTGTGCTGGGGGAGGGCAGGGTGTGAGGAGGAGGAGGGCAAGGGCTCCCTCTGGCCCCCCTACCCGAGGCTCTTGTCTCAGCCTTGACAGCCCTTCCGCTGTGCCTCGCAGGGCCCTAATTCTAGCTCCTGCTCTTCCAGACCCTTAAAGCCACCCTCGCCTAGAGCTAAATACGAGGCTCGGGATTCAGGACTCTGTGGAGGATGGAGTTAGGTACTCTATCCGTTCCCAAAACTGGAAAGCAGAGCTGTACGGCCACTCAGATTTCCAGTGACAGTCACCGTTGACCCCTGGCTGGGGTGTTTTCCACCCTCCATTTCTTGCCCAGGCCGTGTCCTCTCCTGTGGACTGAGCCATGAGCTGCTGCAGGTCCAGACACTCCTGTCTGCACTTTCCCAGGACCTGGTTGGCCAGTGTTCACTTCCTCGTCCCCCACTGCACCACACACAGGCCACCTCTGGATGTCACTGGACAGGCCTGTCTTCCTAGTGGGCCTCTTGTGGGGCCTCAGGCCTAAGGGGCTGTCGGGGTGGTTCTGGGCCTGCACCCCTGCTGTGGGAGCCCTTGAGGCAAGCCCGGGCTGTGGCCGGCTGCGGGTGCTGGCTCAGTCTCTATCAATTGTTTGCCTCCCCCCCCATCCCCCTAGTCAACCACCCCTCCCATACCACCCTTCACAGTTACAGAACAGTGCCCCTGCGCTGAGGGCGGTCAGCCTGCGCCCACCCCGCGCCCACCCCCACCCCACTGGAATCAGCCACCTGCATCCACACACAGGTGTTTCCTGTGCTCCTTCCTGTTACCGTTTTTTTTTTTTTTTTCTTTTTTCTGCTCAGCTTGGTTTCCCCAGCAGGTGGTTAAAGGCCAAACCTCTTCATGCACAGCTCTAAAACACGGGATCAGGGCTCTCTGGGGATCTGGGTTGCCCTCGAGGGGGAACTGTTGGCACCTCATTGGCTCTTGCCGAGTGCAGGCACACAGACTCTCCCCAGGGTGTCACGCTGCTGTGCTACTGGGCACAAAGATGCTAGAGGGGGCTCAGGGACTAGAGAAGGTCCCCCCACTGCACTGTTTCCCCAGCCTCCCTTCTGTGGGCCTCCATCCCGCCTTCCTAAGAAAGGGCCTGACATTCTGCGGTCCCACCCTACCATCAGGTTCCTCCCACTGAACTCTTTAACTCTCTGGGGTTAATAAACTCACGTGAGCCCTCTCCCTGAAGCAGCAGCTGTGGGGAGGTTATAAGGTTTAGGCAGGTTTGTTATTACAGAGGGGAGGCGGCTCAGGGACAGGAGGCACTTACTGTTTAGAGTCACAGGGCATCCATCCAGGTCGCCTGGCTCCCAGGCCCCAGCTCTTCTCTCTGCAAGAACCTCCTCTCAGCGGCCCAGCGCTCAAGAAGCTCGTCCACGCAGCAACTTCTGTGGGAAGCTGCCTCTGCTGACACCTGGCCTTTCCTGGTGGGGTTCTGCTGCCCCCCGGTGGCAAGAAGCTCCAGTCACCAAGGCACCTTTTCTTGCCTGCTTTCTTTTTGCCTCTGGGCCAAGAGAACTGGCTGCTAGGGAGCCATTCCCAGGACTGGCACCCTTTGGGCCTTCTCTAGGCCAGACCAACAGTTCAGCTCCAGTTTGGGCCCGTAGCTTCCAGGCTCAGGGAACACTCACCTGCAGGCCGAGCCTCCTGAGCAACACTCCACCACCCTCTTCCTCTGCCCTCTTTTCCAAGCCCACCCAGTTCCAGCCTCTTAGGCTCGGTTCCATCCGGATTTTCAGGGCAAAAGCACAGGTCACTGTCACGGTTGGAGTGTGGACACTCTAGTGTCAGGGCCACAGCCAGAAGGAAGCTGGAGCAGGAAGTCAGGAGTGCACCAGTCCAGGCTATGTAGGAAAGGCATTTTTGCTTTTTTATTTTCTGTAAAACTCTGTAAATAAAATACAAAACCAAGGGACGTGGCAAGGCAGAGGCAGGATGGCCAGGCCCTGGACACCGATCTATGGCAAGTGTGCTGAGCCGAGGCGGGGAGGCACTTGACTGCGGCACTGACTCCACCGACCCCAAGGACAACAGGAGAATATATTAGCTTTTCATTGATAGGAATCTGTGAGGGAGGGGTGTCTGGAGCCAGCCCTCACCCTCCCTGCCAGTGCCTAGTAAGTCCTGAAAGTGGAGGAAGAGGCTCTGGGGGCCGCTGGGAGGAGTTTAGAATGTGCCTGGCCCAAGATCGGCAGGCATCCAGAGGTCGATGGGTCCCACCCTACCATCAGGTTCCTCCCACTGAACTCTTTAACTCTCTGGGGTTAATAAACTCACGTGAGCCCTCTCCCTGAAGCGGCTGTGGGAGGTTATAAGGTTTAGGCAGGTTTGTTATTACAGAGGGGAGGCGGCTCAGGGACAGGAGGCACTTACTGTTTAGAGTCACAGGGCATCCATCCAGGTCGCCTGGCTCCCAGGCCCCAGCTCTTCTCTCTGCAAGAACCTCCTCTCAGCGGCCCAGCGCTCAAGAAGCTCGTCCACGCAGCAACTTCTGTGGGAAGCTGCCTCTGCTGACACCTGGCCTTTCCTGGTGGGGTTCTGCTGCCCCCCGGTGGCAAGAAGCTCCAGTCACCAAGGCACCTTTTCTTGCCTGCTTTCTTTTTGCCTCTGGGCCAAGAGAACTGGCTGCTAGGGAGCCATTCCCAGGACTGGCACCCTTTGGGCCTTCTCTAGGCCAGACCAACAGTTCAGCTCCAGTTTGGGCCCGTAGCTTCCAGGCTCAGGGAACACTCACCTGCAGGCCGAGCCTCCTGAGCAACACTCCACCACCCTCTTCCTCTGCCCTCTTTTCCAAGCCCACCCAGTTCCAGCCTCTTAGGCTCGGTTCCATCCGGATTTTCAGGGCAAAAGCACAGGTCACTGTCACGGTTGGAGTGTGGACACTCTAGTGTCAGGGCCACAGCCAGAAGGAAGCTGGAGCAGGAAGTCAGGAGTGCACCAGTCCAGGCTATGTAGGAAAGGCATTTTTGCTTTTTTATTTTCTGTAAAACTCTGTAAATAAAATACAAAACCAAGGGACGTGGCAAGGCAGAGGCAGGATGGCCAGGCCCTGGACACCGATCTATGGCAAGTGTGCTGAGCCGAGGCGGGGAGGCACTTGACTGCGGCACTGACTCCACCGACCCCAAGGACAACAGGAGAATATATTAGCTTTTCATTGATAGGAATCTGTGAGGGAGGGGTGTCTGGAGCCAGCCCTCACCCTCCCTGCCAGTGCCTAGTAAGTCCTGAAAGTGGAGGAAGAGGCTCTGGGGGCCGCTGGGAGGGAGTTTAGAATGCCGTGCTGGCCATGCTGCCAGGCCCAAAGATGCGGGGCAGCGCATCCAGGGACTCTTCCAGCCGTCGATGGGCAGACTGTCCCTCTTCCCCTGGAACAGATAAGAATGGGGTCAGGAGTGGTCCTAGCCCGACCCTTCCCTGCCGCCCCTGACCTAGCTCACCCCTACTCCCAGCAGCCTAGAACTCCACTCGACCCATGCCTCCCAATGCCCAGCCTCACCACACTGTTGCAGGCTCTGCCGGGCAGCTTCCCTCACGGCTTCTGTGTCCGTCTGGCACAGGTACACTAGGGGCTCAATGGCTTCTGGAGCCTACCAAGGGAGAGAGCACTGAGGTGGGCCCGAGGGAGCGGGTGGGAAAGGCTCAGGATCCAGGGCTCGTGGAGCTGGGAGTGGACAGAGAGGGGGAGAAGGTCGGCAGGGGTCACCTTGATGCAGCCCAGGGCCAGGCAGCCAGCCACTCTCGTCTGAACATCCTCATCCTCGAGCTGGTCCAGGAAGCACAGGAGGGCCTGGAGAAGGGTGAGAGGGCAGACTTAGCTGGACCCCCGGGGGCCTGGGACTCCAGCCTCTGCCCTCCAGGGAGACCTGCCCGACTCTCACCCTTTCCCGGAAGGGGGAGCCCAGCGACAGGCTACGGAGCTGAGTGCTGACAGCAGCCATGACCTTGTTGTTGCCATGGACAAGCAGAGAGCTGAGGGCCCGGAGCCCGTCCCTTTGAAGGCGCCCCTCAGGTGCCAGCCTCAGGGCCTTCAGTACAACAGCCTGGTCATCCGAGTTCAGATTCCGCACCAATAACACTGAAAGATGGAAGTCAGGTGGGATCGGGACTCAGTTGGAACAAGGTGGCAAGGCAAAGAGCTTCCCGGGCTGGGGTCTTTTAGTTTAATGCCGTGGAGGCACTCCCTGACTGCACTGACTCCACCGACCCCAAGGACAACAGGAGAATATATTAGCTTTTCATTGATAGGAATCTGTGAGGGAGGGGTGTCTGGAGCCAGCCCTCACCCTCCCTGCCAGTGCCTAGTAAGTCCTGAAAGTGGAGGAAGAGGCTCTGGGGGCCGCTGGGAGGGAGTTTAGAATGCCGTGCTGGCCATGCTGCCAGGCCCAAAGATGCGGGGCAGCGCATCCAGGGACTCTTCCAGCCGTCGATGGGCAGACTGTCCCTCTTCCCCTGGAACAGATAAGAATGGGGTCAGGAGTGGTCCTAGCCCGACCCTTCCCTGCCGCCCCTGACCTAGCTCACCCCTACTCCCAGCAGCCTAGAACTCCACTCGACCCATGCCTCCCAATGCCCAGCCTCACCACACTGTTGCAGGCTCTGCCGGGCAGCTTCCCTCACGGCTTCTGTGTCCGTCTGGCACAGGTACACTAGGGGCTCAATGGCTTCTGGAGCCTACCAAGGGAGAGAGCACTGAGGTGGGCCCGAGGGAGCGGGTGGGAAAGGCTCAGGATCCAGGGCTCGTGGAGCTGGGAGTGGACAGAGAGGGTGAGAAGGTCGGCAGGGGTCACCTTGATGCAGCCCAGGGCCAGGCAGCCAGCCACTCTCGTCTGAACATCCTCATCCTCGAGCTGGTCCAGGAAGCACAGGAGGGCCTGGAGAAGGGTGAGAGGGCAGACTTAGCTGGACCCCGGGAGCCTGGGACTCCAGCCTCTGCCCTCCAGGGAGACCTGCCCGACTCTCACCCTTTCCCGGAAGGGGGAGCCCAGCGACAGGCTACGGAGCTGAGTGCTGACAGCAGCCATGACCTTGTTGTTGCCATGGACAAGCAGAGAGCTGAGGGCCCGGAGCCCGTCCCTTTGAAGGCGCCCCTCAGGTGCCAGCCTCAGGGCCTTCAGTACAACAGCCTGGTCATCCGAGTTCAGATTCCGCACCAATAACACTGAAAGATGGAAGTCAGGTGGGATAGGGACTCAGTTGGAACAAGGTGGCAAGGCAAAGAGCTTCCCGGGGTGGGGTCTTTTGTACCCTCGTGTCCTGAATCCACACCGTCAGACCCACCCACAGGGACAGGTCACTTTGTGACCAGGGCCACGGCCTTACCCTCCTCAGCTGTCTCAGTCACGAAGGCCTCCATGGAGGAGCTGTCCAGGGCTTCGACATAACTCCAAAACTGGAAGACGGTGAGCTGCTCCCTAGGGCCCGCCTGGCTCCGGGGCAGCTTCTGTCCCAGGGCATCCTCCAGGAACTTGATACACACTGTGCAGGGAAAATGGCAGGTCTCAGGGTGTGGATGGACCTGGACCATTAGAGGGAAGGGCACCCCACCCCTGGTGCACATCCAGGGAGCCCCTGTACAATCTGGGCTCTTTTGCGCTGAGGCAAGCGCCTTTGCTATTTCTTCCCAGTGCTCAGCTCAACATGTCTGTGTGGGCTGACCTGGCTTTTCCTGAGGTCCCTTCACTGGAGATCTGAGAAAGGAGGGGGCAGGTAGGCAGCCTACTCACCAGCCTCGGCTAAGCCTGGCTGGCGTAGGGAGAGGCGGGCGCTGTACTGATTGCAAAAGGTGAGGAGCACCCGCTCCACAGGGCAGATGAAAGGGCTGAATCCCTCTGTGCAATGGTCCCAGAAGGTCAGGAAACCAGGCCGAGAGGCTGAGAACTGCACAACTGTGGGGAGATGCAGGAAACTGTCAGCAACAGAGCAGGCAGGTGGCGAGACACACGTGTAGATAGGCGGGCAAGGAAGGAGCTTCAAGGCAGGGCCCACATGGCCTTTACCTTCCTGGGCGGGGGTAGATGGTCGGGCAGGGGAGCTCCCTCTGCCCTCCAGGGAGACCTGCCCGACTCTCACCCTTTCCCGGAAGGGGGAGCCCAGCGACAGGCTACGGAGCTGAGTGCTGACAGCAGCCATGACCTTGTTGTTGCCATGGACAAGCAGAGAGCTGAGGGCCCGGAGCCCGTCCCTTTGAAGGCGCCCCTCAGGTGCCAGCCTCAGGGCCTTCAGTACAACAGCCTGGTCATCCGAGTTCAGATTCCGCACCAATAACACTGAAAGATGGAAGTCAGGTGGGATAGGGACTCAGTTGGAACAAGGTGGCAAGGCAAAGAGCTTCCCGGGGTGGGGTCTTTTGTACCCTCGTGTCCTGAATCCACACCGTCAGACCCACCCACAGGGACAGGTCACTTTGTGACCAGGGCCACGGCCTTACCCTCCTCAGCTGTCTCAGTCACGAAGGCCTCCATGGAGGAGCTGTCCAGGGCTTCGACATAACTCCAAAACTGGAAGACGGTGAGCTGCTCCCTAGGGCCCGCCTGGCTCCGGGGCAGCTTCTGTCCCAGGGCATCCTCCAGGAACTTGATACACACTGTGCAGGGAAAATGGCAGGTCTCAGGGTGTGGATGGACCTGGACCATTAGAGGGAAGGGCACCCCACCCCTGGTGCACATCCAGGGAGCCCCTGTACAATCTGGGCTCTTTTGCGCTGAGGCAAGCGCCTTTGCTATTTCTTCCCAGTGCTCAGCTCAACATGTCTGTGTGGGCTGACCTGGCTTTTCCTGAGGTCCCTTCACTGGAGATCTGAGAAAGGAGGGGGCAGGTAGGCAGCCTACTCACCAGCCTCGGCTAAGCCTGGCTGGCGTAGGGAGAGGCGGGCGCTGTACTGATTGCAAAAGGTGAGGAGCACCCGCTCCACAGGGCAGATGAAAGGGCTGAATCCCTCTGTGCAATGGTCCCAGAAGGTCAGGAAACCAGGCCGAGAGGCTGAGAACTGCACAACTGTGGGGAGATGCAGGAAACTGTCAGCAACAGAGCAGGCAGGTGGCGAGACACACGTGTAGATAGGGCGGGCAAGGAAGGAGCTTCAAGGCAGGGCCCACATGGCCTTTACCTTCCTGGGCAGAGGTGGTGGGGATTTCCCATCGCCTGCTGAGCTCGCATACTGCTTCCAGCACTCGGGCCTCCCGCAGTAGCTGCTCCAGGGCCCATGCCTCCTGGCAGCGCAGGGGCCCAAATGTGCCCAGTTTCTGGAGAACAGGGGTGCCCAAGTAGCTCAGACCTTGAGGTAGAGCTTAGGGAGGGTGGAGTTCAGGGACTACAAGTCCCAGCATGCACCGGGAGAGGCTTGGGGGAGCCAGAATGTGGAAGGTGGTGGTACATTCAGCAAAGGCCAGGTCCTGGGACATTGGGGAGTGGAGCTCAGTGGAGGTATGAAGGGCTGGGGCTGAAGCGCAGGGCTCCCTGGGGGGAGGGCTGCAGCGGAGGGTGGGGGGAAACACCACTAGCCTCACCAGCAGGAGGCGGCTGCAGTGACACAGGTGCTGGACCAACGCAGCGTCCAGAGCTGGACACTCTGTGCTGAGGGGTCGGGCGCGGGACGAGTCGAGGCTATCCTCAGCCCCAGGCTCCAGGCTGTTTGGGGGCCTGAGAGAAAAATGGGGTCAGTGGCTCTAGGAGCACACATCATCATCGGGTCACCGGTGTATTTTTATTAAGCTCTCCCCGTCCCAGAGCAGAACAGATGACGTACAAACAACAGACAATGGGTAAGTTCACGGAGGAGTTCCAGAAGGAAGAAAGGGCTGGGACCAACAGGTGGTAGCAGGGGTCTCCAGAGCCCATCTGGCCAGGGCCACCTCCAGCTAGGACCGCTGGGTCCACTGGGGCCGGGCCGGGCAGGACTAGAGCTGCAAGTGGGACGGTCTATGCGACGTGGACTGTGAGGGGTTTCGGCCCGGGGGGCACTGGGCATGGGGCCGTATCCTAGGCAGCAGCGGAAGGAGGAGAGGCCGGGCAGGATCTTCAACTGAAAGTTGGCAAAGACCCCTCTAGGACAGAGAGCCAAGGGGCCTGGGTCTCCTGGCAGGCTGGGACCCAGACAAAGGGGGCTGATGCTGAGGGAGCGAGGATGCACGGGGAGGCACAGTAAGGGCTCGTTCACAGGGTGGGTTCAAAATCAAGGTGAGGCCAAGGAAGAGAGGAGGAGCTGGAGGCTCAGCTGACAGGGGCCCACGGGGGAGGCAGACACTGCAGGGGTGAGGACAAAGGTGGCCAGAAGCACTAGGGATACAGATAGGGTCGAAAACATGGGCATCAAGGACACACAAGAAGTACATGGGAACACAAACGTACCGGCCAGCAAGTTCCCCCTCCCGCCCACCTGCCATCTTGCTATTCTGTGTGGTCCACCCAGCCTCATCTCACCTGTTGCCCTTTTCTTGCCTTTCTCCTTCACCTGGTACTCGCCTCCCCTCTTGCCCCTACCTGTCCCCAGGACCGTCATTATCTTCATCTTCATCCTCATTGAGGAAGCTGAAGCTCTCCAGGGCATGCTCCACAGTGATGCTAAGACTGGAGGCCCGGCTCCGAGTCAGGCCCTGTCTCTGCTGGGGTTGAGAAAGGCGTCAGAGCTGCTGCTCCAGCCCGGCTGCCCTCCCTGAACTGCCACAGCCCAGCCCGGCCCTCCTCACCATGAGCAGACTCTCAAGCCGGGCCACCTCCTGCTCCAGACCTGGGGAGAAGGGGTCATTTACACACATCATCATCGGGTCACCGGTGTATTTTATTAAGCTCTCCCCGTCCCAGAGCAGAACAGATGACGTACAAACAACAGACAATGGGTAAGTTCACGGAGGAGTTCCAGAAGGAAGAAAGGGCTGGGACCAACAGGTGGTAGCAGGGGTCTCCAGAGCCCATCTGGCCAGGGCCACCTCCAGCTAGGACCGCTGGGTCCACTGGGGCCGGGCCGGGCAGGACTAGAGCTGCAAGTGGGACGGTCTATGCGACGTGGACTGTGAGGGGTTTCGGCCCGGGGGGCACTGGGCATGGGGCCGTATCCTAGGCAGCAGCGGAAGGAGGAGAGGCCGGGCAGGATCTTCAACTGAAAGTTGGCAAAGACCCTCTAGGACAGAGAGCCAAGGGGCCTGGGTCTCCTGGCAGGCTGGGACCCAGACAAAGGGGGCTGATGCTGAGGGAGCGAGGATGCACGGGGAGGCACAGTAAGGGCTCGTTCACAGGGTGGGTTCAAAATCAAGGTGAGGCCAAGGAAGAGAGGAGGAGCTGGAGGCTCAGCTGACAGGGGCCCACGGGGGAGGCAGACACTGCAGGGGTGAGGACAAAGGTGGCCAGAAGCACTAGGGATACAGATAGGGTCGAAAACATGGGCATCAAGGACACACAAGAAGTACATGGGAACACAAACGTACCGGCCAGCAAGTTCCCCCTCCCGCCCACCTGCCATCTTGCTATTCTGTGTGGTCCACCCAGCCTCATCTCACCTGTTGCCCTTTTCTTGCCTTTCTCCTTCACCTGGTACTCGCCTCCCCTCTTGCCCCTACCTGTCCCCAGGACCGTCATTATCTTCATCTTCATCCTCATTGAGGAAGCTGAAGCTCTCCAGGGCATGCTCCACAGTGATGCTAAGACTGGAGGCCCGGCTCCGAGTCAGGCCCTGTCTCTGCTGGGGTTGAGAAAGGCGTCAGAGCTGCTGCTCCAGCCCGGCTGCCCTCCCTGAACTGCCACAGCCCAGCCCGGCCCTCCTCACCATGAGCAGACTCTCCAGCCGGGTCACCTCCTGCTCCAGACCCTGCAGCTCTGGAAACTGGCCACGATAGTCATCCAGGGCAGCCATCAGGGCTGCTAGGGCCTCCTCCAGCTTCCTGTCCCCAGCCCCACCAGCTGCCCCTGCAACTGGGGCTGCAGCAGCCCTGGCCACTCTAGGGTCTGAATGCTGGGACATAGGGACTACGGGTGAAGGAGGGGGACTGGGGCTCTGACGGATGGCTTCTGGGGGGTCTGGGGAAGGGCTTGTGAGGGGTTCCCAACTGGAACAGGTAGGACTTGAATGGGAGATGCTGGGGGCAGTAGGGTCTGCCTGTGTGCAGGGAGCAGAAGCTGGGTAACTACCAGACAAGGGGTCCGTGGGTGGGCAGGGAGCGTCAGTGTCTGCAGAGGGGCTGGAGAGTGTGGCAAAATCTGGAAAAGTGGAAGGGCTTACAGTTACAGGGGTGGGGCTTGTGACAGAATGAGCGGGACTCCTGGTGGTCTGGACTGGGTCCTCAGCATTGGGTGTAGTGGTGTTAGCTGACATCTTGGGTTTGGGAGTAGGGGTTGCAGTTGTATGGGTGGGGCTTATTGTGGTGTGGGAAGGGCTTGTAGTGGTGTGGGAAGGGCTTGCAGTAGTGTGGGTGGGGCTAGTGGTTGTGTGGGTGGGGCTAGTGGTAGTCTGTGTTGAACCTGTGGCACTGGTTGTAGGGCCCACAGTAATGAGAGTAGAAACCATGGGCTTGTTGGTAGGGCTTGGGACAGTGTGTGTTAGGTTTGTGATGGTGTGGCTGAGGCTTGTGGTGGTCTGGACCAGGTCTGTAGTATTGTGGGTAGAAGCTGCAGAAGTGAGGGTAGAAAGCACTGGTTTGTGGGAAGGACTTGCGGTGGTCTGAACTGGCCGTGGGGTGCTGGGGGTAGGGCCTGTAGTAGTGAGAGTAGAGACCACGGTCTTGTGGGCACAAGCTGTGGTAGAGGGAGGGAGGCTTGGAGCACTATGGGCAGGGCTGATGGCACTAGAGGTGGAGCTTGTAGTGGTGTGGGTGGGGTCTGGCAATTCAGGAGAGCTAGAGTTTATGGTCTTGTTAACCAGTCCTAGGTGTGCGGGTGGGGCAGGGCCTGCTGTAGTGAGACTGGGGCTTGTAGCAGAACGGCCAGGGTCCAGGGCAGGAGGGACAGGACCAGGGCGCTCCTCACAAATGGGTCCTGGACATGCAGGTGGGCTAGGTCCCCGGACTAGACTTTCTAGGTCCGCAGCTTCCAGTGAGGCCTCAGCCAGGGCGGCGCACGCTGGCCTCACTGATGTGGCTCAGAGTCCGGCTGAGGGCGTGCCCATTGGCCAGGGCTGGGGCTCTGACGGATGGCTTCTGGGGGGTCTGGGGAAGGGCTTGTGAGGGGTTCCCAACTGGAACAGGTAGGACTTGAATGGGAGATGCTGGGGGCAGTAGGGTCTGCCTGTGTGCAGGGAGCAGAAGCTGGGTAACTACCAGACAAGGGGTCCGTGGGTGGGCAGGGAGCGTCAGTGTCTGCAGAGGGGCTGGAGAGTGTGGCAAAATCTGGAAAAGTGGAAGGGCTTACAGTTACAGGGGTGGGGCTTGTGACAGAATGAGCGGGACTCCTGGTGGTCTGGACTGGGTCCTCAGCATTGGGTGTAGTGGTGTTAGCTGACATCTTGGGTTTGGGAGTAGGGGTTGCAGTTGTATGGGTGGGGCTTATTGTGGTGTGGGAAGGGCTTGTAGTGGTGTGGGAAGGGCTTGCAGTAGTGTGGGTGGGGCTAGTGGTTGTGTGGGTGGGGCTAGTGGTAGTCTGTGTTGAACCTGTGGCACTGGTTGTAGGGCCCACAGTAATGAGAGTAGAAACCATGGGCTTGTTGGTAGGGCTTGGGACAGTGTGTGTTAGGTTTGTGATGGTGTGGCTGAGGCTTGTGGTGGTCTGGACCAGGTCTGTAGTATTGTGGGTAGAAGCTGCAGAAGTGAGGGTAGAAAGCACTGGTTTGTGGGAAGGACTTGCGGTGGTCTGAACTGGCCGTGGGGTGCTGGGGGTAGGGCCTGTAGTAGTGAGAGTAGAGACCACGGTCTTGTGGGCACAAGCTGTGGTAGAGGGAGGGAGGCTTGGAGCACTATGGGCAGGGCTGATGGCACTAGAGGTGGAGCTTGTAGTGGTGTGGGTGGGGTCTGGCAATTCAGGAGAGCTAGAGTTTATGGTCTTGTTAACCAGTCCTAGGTGTGCGGGTGGGGCAGGGCCTGCTGTAGTGAGACTGGGGCTTGTAGCAGAACGGCCAGGGTCCAGGGCAGGAGGGACAGGACCAGGGCGCTCCTCACAAATGGGTCCTGGACATGCAGGTGGGCTAGGTCCCCGGACTAGACTTTCTAGGTCCGCAGCTTCCAGTGAGGCCTCAGCCAGGGCGGCGTCCACGCTGGCCTCACTGATGTGGCTCAGAGTCCGGCTGTAGGGGGCGTGCCCATTGGCCAGGGCTGGGGCCACTGCCCCCTCCTCATCCACAGGCCCAGTAGTGGAGGTCTCAGCCCTACGGAAGGCAACTTGGATGGGCAGAGGCTCTGGCTGCTGCACCAGGGGCCTGCTGGCTGAGGAGTGGCGGGCAGTGCCTGAGAGCTGTGGGCTGGATGAGTCATCGGAAGATTCAGATGATAGGGACCATGCTGTCCCATTCTCCAGCTCCTCCTGCCGCCTCAGCATATTCTGGGAGAGAGGAAAGGACATTTCAGGACCACCCCCAGGAAACCCCTTCTTGGCGTAAGTGGTGTTAAGCCTTCAAGGTGACTCACATAGAAGGCCTGTTCCCGGAGCGAGGGTGTGTCTGGGGGGCTCTGGCTATAGGTGGAGAAGCGCTTGGTGACTGTGGAGGCCTTGTTGACAGTAGAAGCGGCTGAGGGCTGGTCATCCTTGTCGAAGGGACTGGACAGGGACGAAGCTGTTAGCAGGTGCCACAAACCCCAGCCCTGTCACCAAGTCCCTCAGCCCCACCAACCTCCATGTGACTTCCAGGCTGAGCTTGATGGTGCCAAGGTCATTAATGTCTACGGCTACAACCTGGGGTAAGGCGGCAAACAGGTCCTTGGTCTCACAGGAGACACTGCCTACAACCACATGGTTGGCCAGGCCCTTCAGTTCTGTCACCTGTAGCCAAGAATGCATGGTAAGGTCACAAGGGTGTAGGGGTCATGAGACAGAGGGAGATCAGAGGTCTGAAAAGCATCCTGGGAGCATGGGGATCACAGAGATCTAATTTTGCAGTCACTGTGGTCGTGATGGGTGGTGGTCACAGCCTCATAGGAGTTCAGGGGTCAAATATTCACCAAGTCAGAAGATCATGGGTAAATCACAGGGTCATGAAGGTCAAGGGGTCACACATGGCCATGGAACCAGGTGGGGGGGTCAAAGGCATAAGGGTCTTAGGGTCATGAAGGTCCTACGGGGTTCACGAGTCATAGAATCATGGTCCTCGGCAGAGACGTCACCTTGATGGACAGGAATTCCGTGAGCAGAGGCAGAAAGACGGTTTCCTCACTGTCCCACACCTGCTTTCCGCTACCCTCTATGCGGCCCCGTAGTTTCCAGCGCTGACGCCCGTACTTCATGCAGATCTAGGGGAAGAGGCAGGATGAAACAGCCCTTGATGCTGCGACCCCGCCAGCCCAACCCTTCCCTGCCCATCCTCCTACCTCATACTGGTCGCCCACGCACAGCCTGGCGAAGCCGGCCAGCCCTGGAAGCGGGGGAGAAGGAGATGAGCTGGGTCGAGGGGTCTCAGGCACACACTTCCTTCTCCCCGCCACCAGTGGACCTCCTCACGCGGTACCTTTCATCCGGAGGTGGAACTCGCCCAGGTGTGCCTCCAGCTCGTTCTCCAGCAGACACATGCTCTGGAAGGAGGCGAGGGGAGAGGGTGGTGTGGGGAACAGGAGGGGAGGGGGTCAAGAGCCAGTCCCCTCTCACCAGCTCTGGCGTACCCTGTGCCCCAGCCTCAGGGGCACACATCCCTCACCTCTGTGTACTCGCGATGCCCTCGAGTAGCCTCGGCCAGGCTGTCCCGGGCCTCACGGCTCCCAGGGGAGCCGGTGCTGTAGGCACGGACCATGTTGTAGGCGCCGTCCCGGAGACGCCGCTGGACACAGTACGTCTCATACAGCTCGTCGATCTGGGCAGAGGAGTGGGGTCGCAGAGGGGAACTGAGACTCACTGCTGGGGTTGCTCCCCCAGGGCCTACCGTCACCCCACCTCTCTGTGACACCCAAGCCCCCACCCCAGGCTGCAGGCACACACGCACGCCTCATCCCTACCTTGCTAGCATGGAACTCCAGCCGTCGCAGGAAGCGTTCAATGGACTTGACTTGCTGGGGGAGAGGTGTGTCAGGAGAAACCTGGGGCCCCGAGGCCCTTTACCTCCCCCTGAGACAACACCATTCTCTGTACACTCACCTTGTCCAGGTCATACAGGAAGCCCTGTGGGGAGAGATGCAGGTGGTGTTAGGAAGTAGGGGAAGAAATCTAGCAGGGGGACCTGCTTCCCGAGACCATCCAGCATCTTTCTCTCCCAGCCTTCCTCCCTCTCGTATCAGTCTGCAGCCATTCCAGTCAGAGCCAAGGACTGGCCTACCTTCTCACATGCCTGGTCTTTGCTGGTGTCAGATCTGATCCCCAGGACCCCTCCAAGTACTCTCTCCACAGCCTCTTCCGTAGGATACCTCCCCAGGCCCACTGCCTTTCCTACCACCCCTGGGACCAGAGCTCTGTGCCTCCTTGTGCTTGGTTCCTCCAACAGGAACTCCTGTTCATGCTTCAAGACCCAGCGGTCGCCCACGCAAGCTGGCGGCCCCACCCTGATGAGCTGGGTCGAGAGGTCTCAGGCACACACTTCCTTCTCCCCGCCACCAGTGGACCTCCTCACGCGGTACCTTTCATCCGGAGGTGGAACTCGCCCAGGTGTGCCTCCAGCTCGTTCTCCAGCAGACACATGCTCTGGAAGGAGGCGAGGGGAGAGGGTGGTGTGGGGAACAGGAGGGGAGGGGGTCAAGAGCCAGTCCCCTCTCACCAGCTCTGGCGTACCCTGTGCCCCAGCCTCAGGGGCACACATCCCTCACCTCTGTGTACTCGCGATGCCCTCGAGTAGCCTCGGCCAGGCTGTCCCGGGCCTCACGGCTCCCAGGGGAGCCGGTGCTGTAGGCACGGACCATGTTGTAGGCGCCGTCCCGGAGACGCCGCTGGACACAGTACGTCTCATACAGCTCGTCGATCTGGGCAGAGGAGTGGGGTCGCAGAGGGGAACTGAGACTCACTGCTGGGGTTGCTCCCCCAGGGCCTACCGTCACCCCACCTCTCTGTGACACCCAAGCCCCCACCCCAGGCTGCAGGCACACACGCACGCCTCATCCCTACCTTGCTAGCATGGAACTCCAGCCGTCGCAGGAAGCGTTCAATGGACTTGACTTGCTGGGGGAGAGGTGTGTCAGGAGAAACCTGGGGCCCCGAGGCCCTTTACCTCCCCCTGAGACAACACCATTCTCTGTACACTCACCTTGTCCAGGTCATACAGGAAGCCCTGTGGGGAGAGATGCAGGTGGTGTTAGGAAGTAGGGGAAGAAATCTAGCAGGGGGACCTGCTTCCCGAGACCATCCAGCATCTTTCTCTCCCAGCCTTCCTCCCTCTCGTATCAGTCTGCAGCCATTCCAGTCAGAGCCAAGGACTGGCCTACCTTCTCACATGCCTGGTCTTTGCTGGTGTCAGATCTGATCCCCAGGACCCCTCCAAGTACTCTCTCCACAGCCTCTTCCGTAGGATACCTCCCCAGGCCCACTGCCTTTCCTACCACCCCTGGGACCAGAGCTCTGTGCCTCCTTGTGCTTGGTTCCTCCAACAGGGAACTCCTGTTCATGCTTCAAGACCCAGCAGAAATGTTTCTTTCTCTGGGAAGCCTTGACCTGTTCTCCAGGAAGAACCATGACTCTCGCTCAGGATCACTACAACGTAATCTCAACATAATCTCCTGCTGTCCAGGTTGGCAGAGTTTGACCCACCCTACTGCAAGCTCCCCGGGGGCAGGCACTGGGGACCAGGCAGAAAGTGCATGCAGCCTGAGAAGGCTGAGGAGAAAAAACTCCTCAGCTTTGCCTCATACCCCCTTTCTAGTGACACGCAGACTAAGTCACCCTAGAAAACAGCCCTGATGTCGGCCAGCGCTGGCCCTGCCCAGCCCCCCACACCACAAGAGAAAAGAGCTTTAATTCAGGGCATCCAGGACACTAAGCCTTCACTCACCAGGCGGGAATTCCTCTTGGACTCCTTTATCTGTCCTTGGAGTTTCTCCTGCTCCTGCTGGTGCACTTCCAAATAGGCTCTGGGTAAAGAGTGAGCACTGAGTTATCTTCTCCAGCCTCTATCTGCCCAGGGAACGGGCAGGGCAGAGAGGGAGTGAGGCTGAGGAAGGCCCCTAATAGCAGGAAGGGAAGAGGCCTTGAGGAGGGATCCTGGAACAAGGCGTTGGGAGAGCACTGCTTACGTCAAGCCTCGCTTGAGCGCAGTGTACACCAGGTCCAGCCGCTCAGGCTGCGGGACTTTGGGGGCCGGGTGCGCCACCGAAAACATCTTGGACACTCGGGAGAGCGCTGGGGGCTTACGTGGAGGCCCCGGGGGGCTGAAGGTCGGGATGCTCCTGAAGAAGAGACTGTACTCAGAAAGGGGCAAGCAGTCATCACCCACACCCTCACTTGCACACTCCAACCCGGTCAGGTTCTCTCAACCCCATCGGCCTCCCTCTGCTGCGTACCTGGGCCCCCGCTCCTGGCTGCCGAGGACGCCTGCGAAGGACTGGCTCCTACTGACCCGGGCGCTGAGCAGGCGGCGCTGCGGCCGCACCGACAGGGACATCATGGAATGAGTCCGCGCGGGGCTCCCTGGGGATGGCGAAGAGGGGTGTCCAGCGCCAGTCAGGCCCTTGAAGCTCCCTCCCTGCAGCCCAGCCTTTGTATCTCAGTTCCGTCGTACACCGCCTGCCGCCTGCAGGCCGAATCGCACCGGCCAGGGCGCTAATGACAGGGCCGCCGAGGGTGACTCGGCCTCGGACTCAGCGTGGCCTCAGCTCGGCCCCCACTTCCTGCAGAGGTGCAGGCTCCGCCTGCCGCGCGGGGCAGGAAGGGGGGCTCGCGATGGGACCCTCCCTGGGCTGGGAAGGGGCAGGAAAGGGGAGGGGCACGCGAAGAATGTGCGGAAGCGTCTGTTTACCCGGGGGTGGGGCGGGCTCCCCAGCCCTGGCCCTGCCCTCCTCCCCCCAAATGGGCCAGGAGCTCCCACGCCCGCACCCCGAGAGGCCGCAGGAGGTCACAGGGCGGGGCGGGGTGCGTGCTTTGAGCCCAGCGGAGCGGTCTGGCAGGCCGGTCCTGCGCAGGTTGGGCTCCCCAGACCCGCCCGCCCCGCGGAAGTTGCTCCCCTCCAGCGTCCCCCCTCCCGGCTCACAGGCGCCCAGACACCAAAGCCCTCCCGGCGCCCAGAGTCCGGGGATTCCCAGGGTGGGGGGCAGTGCCGAGAAGTGCCCCGCCCCCTCCTCTTCCCTGAGGCTCCGACCGGGAAACTGAGTCACGGACAGTCGCCTTTCGCCCGCGACCTTAGCGAGAAGAGATCCTCTGCAGACCCCCACACCGCTCCGGCGAAACCGGAGCCCCTAGCCCCCAGAACTCGGCCCGTACCGTCTTGGGACCAACCCGGAGCCTCCAAAGCCCCAGACCAGGTCCTACCTCTCTTCTTGGCGCTCATGGTAGGTCCGGGACAGCCCCCCAAGTCCTGCGCTGGTCCCCCGAGTCCCCGCCGGCCCAGGGCCCCTCGGTGCCCGCCGAGCTGGACTCTGCGCTCGCTCCCAGAGACTCTGGCTCCGGCTTCAGCTCCTCCCGGCGCCGCCCCCCGCCCAGTTCCTGCCGCCTGACTCAGCCCGCCGGGATGGGGCGGGACCGGCGTGACCAGGGGGCACCAGGCCCTCGGACCCCTGGCCTCTGGGAGGGATGATTGGGGGTTCCCCCCAGGCCGGGGCCTGACGGGGATCTTCTCAGCTGGCTCTGGAGTGCTGGTAAAGGGAGTGGAGCATGGCGGGGAATATGGAGGGATAATCTGAGTGAAGGCACAGGGTGGAGGCTGAAGGGAATGCAGTTAACACTGGGGGCTCATAGGGCGGTTGTGGGAGGGTGCTGAGAGGGTGCTGAGTACAGAGGGCTGAGAGTTGGGGTTCCAAGTGTGTGAGGGCTAGAGAGCAGGGCTGAGAGAGCAGAAAGAAGACCCGGGGTGCTGAGTGGAGGGACTGTGCGGAAGGATGGCAGAAAAGCACTGAGCCTAAAGAGGCCTGGAGGCCGACAAGAGTGGGCCCAATAATGGAGGTCTGGATCAACCCCAGATTATGTGCTGCCACCCCAGAAGAAAGAGCGACTGGGTGCAGAGAGGCCACAGCACCAGGCACCGCTCCGTCCCTCCACCCACAGAAGGGTGTTCAGTCTGGGGACTCCTCCACCTCCAGGCTATCGGTTGGGGAGGATCAGGTCCCATGCTGCTCAGGCCCTTCTCTACAGCAGAAGCTGCCTTCCAGAGGCTCCATCCTCTGGCCCCAGCTCACATGGGCTGAATTCCCTTGGGGTCAGCCCTTTCCTGCCCCACTATCTCTCCACTGACAGTCCCCATCCAACTCTCACCTGGACAAAAGCCACCACGTCCAGGGTTACTGGTCATATCATCCTCGGAGGCTGGGTGCGCCCATCCTGTAAATACTCTTGTTCCTTGATGCTCAATTCAGGCTGGCTATCTCTCCAAGACCAGGTCCTACCTCTTCTTGGCGCTCATGGTAGGTCCGGGACAGCCCCCAAGTCCTGCGCTGGTCCCCGAGTCCCCGCCGGCCCAGGGCCCTCGGTGCCCGCCGAGCTGGACTCTGCGCTCGCTCCCAGAGACTCTGGCTCCGGCTTCAGCTCCTCCGGCGCCGCCCCCCGCCCAGTTCCTGCCGCCTGACTCAGCCCGCCGGGATGGGGCGGGACCGGCGTGACCAGGGGGCACCAGGCCCTCGGACCCCTGGCCTCTGGGAGGGATGATTGGGGGTTCCCCCCAGGCCGGGGCCTGACGGGGATCTTCTCAGCTGGCTCTGGAGTGCTGGTAAAGGGAGTGGAGCATGGCGGGGAATATGGAGGGATAATCTGAGTGAAGGCACAGGGTGGAGGCTGAAGGGAATGCAGTTAACACTGGGGGCTCATAGGGCGGTTGTGGGAGGGTGCTGAGAGGGTGCTGAGTACAGAGGGCTGAGAGTTGGGGTTCCAAGTGTGTGAGGGCTAGAGAGCAGGGCTGAGAGAGCAGAAAGAAGACCCGGGGTGCTGAGTGGAGGGACTGTGCGGAAGGATGGCAGAAAAGCACTGAGCCTAAAGAGGCCTGGAGGCCGACAAGAGTGGGCCCAATAATGGAGGTCTGGATCAACCCCAGATTATGTGCTGCCACCCCAGAAGAAAGAGCGACTGGGTGCAGAGAGGCCACAGCACCAGGCACCGCTCCGTCCCTCCACCCACAGAAGGGTGTTCAGTCTGGGGACTCCTCCACCTCCAGGCTATCGGTTGGGGAGGATCAGGTCCCATGCTGCTCAGGCCCTTCTCTACAGCAGAAGCTGCCTTCCAGAGGCTCCATCCTCTGGCCCCAGCTCACATGGGCTGAATTCCCTTGGGGTCAGCCCTTTCCTGCCCCCACTATCTCTCCACTGACAGTCCCCATCCAACTCTCACCTGGACAAAAGCCACCACGTCCAGGGTTACTGGTCATATCATCCCCTCGGAGGGGCTGGGTGCGCCCCCATCCTGTAAATACTCTTGTTCCTTGATGCTCAATTCAGCTGCGCTGGGCTTACTCTCTCCCCAAGAGGCTGGGGTGGGCCCAGGCATCTGCATTTCCAACCAGCCACCCCCACCCTACAGATTCAGATACTAGATGTCCAAGGCTCCTAGTTTGAGAAATCCTACCCCCTCTTCCTCCTTGAAGACGGCATTAGGCCCCCGATGCTGGCAGCTGTGCATTCCTGTGGACTGCCCACTACTCACTCTCTGCTCTCTGCAGCCGCCCTCCACGGGAACAACCCAGCCTCAGGGCCTGGCTCCAGAGTGCCCCCTTCCGAACTCACAACCACACTGACCACAATTTCCAGGCTCTCTCCATCATCCCAACCTCACTTGCCTTCTACCTGAGACTTCCTGAAGCCCTCAGCTCATTAACCACTATTGACTAAGTGACAAATCTTATTTCAGCCACTGGAGAGGCAGCCATTATCGCACAGACATCGCCCTGCCCACAGCGCACAGTCCGCCTCTGCTTCCTTTCTCTCTGCCACCTCCCTCCAGCACGCCAGCACAGCCTTCTCCTGAGCCTGGATCTGCAGCCATCCCTCCAGCTCGCCTGCCTGTTACTAACATCCCCAGCGCTCTGGGCGTCTCTCCCTGCAGACACCAACCCTGGGCAACCGCGCCCCCTACCTTCTCAGCACCTGCTCTCAGGCTGGCAGGAGCTGCTGAGGCCTTGGCACAGCAGCTGGGATGGAAAAGCAAATCTCAACTTCAGTCCAGGCTCTGATTTCCCACGTGGGAAATCTTCACACGTGGCCCTAGCCATCTCTCTCCCTTCCCATGGAAGATGTGTTTCAGACTTTCGCCACAAACCTCAAACAAGCTCCAGTCGCTCCCATATAAAACATGAAAACAAACTTGGAAACTATCCTAATGCCTATCAGTAGATAATAGAATGCTACCCAATAAAAAGAATGAACAGTATGCAGCTACATGCAACGACCTGGATGAATCCTATAGGCATGATGTTGAGTGAAAGAAGCAAGACCACAAGAGAGGATATGCACCCATTGATGTGGCATTCAACACTGGTCATATCATCCTCGGAGGGGCTGGGTGCGCCCATCCTGTAAATACTCTTGTTCCTTGATGCTCATAGCTGCGCTGGGCTTACTCTGTCCCCAAGAGGCTGGGGTGGGCCCAGGCATCTGCATTTCCAACCAGCCACCCCCACCCTACAGATTCAGATACTAGATGTCCAAGGCTCCTAGTTTGAGAAATCCTACCCCCTCTTCCTCCTTGAAGACGGCATTAGGCCCCCGATGCTGGCAGCTGTGCATTCCTGTGGACTGCCCACTACTCACTCTCTGCTCTCTGCAGCCGCCCTCCACGGGAACAACCCAGCCTCAGGGCCTGGCTCCAGAGTGCCCCCTTCCGAACTCACAACCACACTGACCACAATTTCCAGGCTCTCTCCATCATCCCAACCTCACTTGCCTTCTACCTGAGACTTCCTGAAGCCCTCAGCTCATTAACCACTATTGACTAAGTGACAAATCTTATTTCAGCCACTGGAGAGGCAGCCATTATCGCACAGACATCGCCCTGCCCACAGCGCACAGTCCGCCTCTGCTTCCTTTCTCTCTGCCACCTCCCTCCAGCACGCCAGCACAGCCTTCTCCTGAGCCTGGATCTGCAGCCATCCCTCCAGCTCGCCTGCCTGTTACTAACATCCCCAGCGCTCTGGGCGTCTCTCTTCCCTGCAGACACCAACCCTGGGCAACCGCGCCCCCTACCTTCTCAGCACCTGCTCTCAGGCTGGCAGGAGCTGCTGAGGCCTTGGCACAGCAGCTGGGATGGAAAAGCAAATCTCAACTTCAGTCCAGGCTCTGATTTCCCACGTGGGAAATCTTCACACGTGGCCCTAGCCATCTCTCTCCCTTCCCATGGAAGATGTGTTTCAGACTTTCGCCACAAACCTCAAACAAGCTCCAGTCGCTCCCATATAAAACATGAAAACAAACTTGGAAACTATCCTAATGCCTATCAGTAGATAATAGAATGCTACCCAATAAAAAGAATGAACAGTATGCAGCTACATGCAACGACCTGGATGAATCCTATAGGCATGATGTTGAGTGAAAGAAGCAAGACCACAAGAGAGGATATGCACCCATTGATGTGGCATTCAACAGCAGTTAATCTATGGTGACAGAAGTCGGAATAGTGGTGACTATTAATAGTAGTGACACTGCCCCCAGGGAGCAGTGACTGGAAGAGAGTACAAGGGGGCTGCCAGGGTACTGATTATGTTCCTGTTTCCTAATCTGGGTTCTATTTCCTGATCCTAGATGGGTGTGCTCCTTTGTGAAAATGTATTGTGAGCTGTCCACTTCATGTACCCTTTCAGTGTGAATATTCCATTTCAATACAAGGTTAACTTTTTAAAAATTAGCTATAAAAAGAAGTGACTCCTCTGTGGACTCCCAGTCTCTTTCCGGCTACTCCACCCCTCATTCTATTTGGCTCCTTCAGAGCCAAGTTTCTTGAAGAGGTGTCCACGACCATCTCTTCTCCCTACCCACCCATTCTTCTTCTTAGCCTGGTCCAGCTTCTGTACCCAGCACTGGTCTTGACGACAAGGTCACCAGTGACTTCCCTGTTGCTGAAATGCGGGTCTGATGTTTAGTCTCAGCAAAGTTTTCCATCATGTAGGTCTTTTCTTGGATTTTGAGAGGTAACATGCCCGTGGCTTTCCATCTCCTCTCTGATTGCACATCTTATTTTCCCACAGAGGCTCTGTCTTTCTCCCCGTCTCCGAATGGTTCTCATCCTCCGTACTCATGGGCTAGGTACCTCGCCCACAGCTCAATGCCATCTAAATGTTCCCAGCTTCCTTGTCTGCCCGTGCCCAAATCATTCTTCAGAGCACCAGACCTGTTCATCCAATTACCTGCTTGATGCCTTCTGGAAGCTGAGCGACAAACTGGAGTGGGTTACTAGGGATGTGCTGAGTTTGAAGTCCCCAAACTAAAGTCACCACTTTCCTCCTCAAATCTGACTCTCCTGTCTTAAGCTTTCTATGACAGGCTCATCTTCTATGTATTCACTTGTTTAAGACAGAAACTAGGAATCCTCCTGGATCCCTCAGCCTCTGTTACCCACTCATACATCTACTTAGCCACCCACTCCTTCCATCTCTGGCATCTGCCCCCTCACATCCACCCCTACAGCTTGAACTCAAGTCCAAGCTGTCACCAGTTCTCACCCAGAATCCTACAACAGCTTCCTAATGGGTCCGCTGTCTTCATGCTAATTCACAATTACCTGTTCTTTTTTTCTTTTTTTTAACCATTTATTTGGCTGTGTTGGGTTTTAGCTGCAGCAGTCTGGATCTTACTTGCAACATGTGAGATCTTAGTTCCCCAGTCAGGGGTCAAAGCCCAGCCCCCTGCACTGGCAGTGTGGCATCTTAGCCACTGAACCCCAGGAAAGTCCCATGATCTATTCTTTATTCAATAACGGCATAGTGCCTCTTGAAACTCCAGTTATCTGACGATGCTAAAATTTGCCCTTTATCAAGTGCTTCCTATGCCGGACACTGTACTTAATTAACAAACATCGTCTCATTTAATTCTGGCAACAACCCATGGGGTGAGTCCTATTAGCCCCACTTCGCAGATGAGAAACCTGAGGCTAAATGGCTGTATGGCTTTGGGCAAGACATTCTCTAAGTTTTCTGGGCTGCAGATGGCCATCTGTTAAATGAGGATAACTACAGTAATAAAAACTATCTTACAGGGCTGTTGGGAGGATGAAATGAGGTACTTCCTCTATGGGGAATGTTTGGGGAAGGGAGAATTGCATGTGGGGTAGGAAAAGTTAGGGTGGACACAATACCTCATTGTAAGTGCACTAAATATTAACTGCTGTTATTAGCAATTATTAATCTGCCAGAAATAACCCAGCTGCTAAGGAGTATCTTTCACATCCCTCTATTCTAACTCTGGTGGAACATCCATGGGCATGCCTCCACCCCAAGGATGAAGTCCAGACTCTCTGACGTGACCCGCAAGATCTCCAGGCTCTGTGTCTTCCCTCGTAGACCTTCCTCCTCCCCTAGCGGTCCTCTGCTCCCCCAAGGTTATTCTGTTCTGGCTCCTGTGAATTCTTTGCAGACGTGAAAGCAGCAGCTCTCACTGACCCCATACCCTTTTCCCACTACTCTCAGCCTGACGAGCTTCCTCGCTTTTTTCAAGTCTTACCCTATTACCTCTTCCTTCAGGAAGCCTGCCCTGGATTGGTTCCCTCTTTTAGGTACCTCATAGCTTCCTCTCTCTGATCTGTGAGGTCACATAACTCTGTGATCAGTTCTCCTTTAGGGTCTGTCTTTCAACCAGACACTGAACGCTGGGGGCTGAGGCCTGCCTGCTCTGCGCACTGTGGTGCCCTCTGTGCCCGGCACCAAAGCAGTGGAGGCGGGCAGGAGCTGAGTCTCTGCTGGCGGAAGCCCTGAGCTGTTGGAGGGGTACATTTCCAGTCTCTGTACACCCCAACTCCCTCACCTCATGGACAGCTTCCTTTTCCTTTCCTTACCTTTTTTGATTGTATCGGCAAGTGGGGTTCTGCCCCCTGAGGATGGGGCAGGGTGGGGGTTCCCTGGGAGTCAGGAACTGAGTTGGTGAGCTGGACTCAGAGGAGACTGACTCTCCCATCCAGTTTCTTTCTCTGACTGGGCTTCTGCCACAAGGACCAGCACATACAATTACTGGTCCAAATAAACATTATGATATTAATCTAAGCGACAATCCCAGGGGGGTGAATAGGCAGGATCTCCCCTGCTGGGGTAGGGGAGTAGAAAGAACTGAAGCCCTTGCGCTAACAAAAAGGGTCCACCTCAGCTGGAGGCTGGACTGGCTGATAAGAGCCAGGGGACTATCTGGACTCATGCCAGCCCTGAAGTCTGTTCTGGACATGGGAAAGATCCCAGTTTCTTTCTCTTTTTTTCTAATTTTATTTATTTATTTTTGGCTATTCTGGGTTTTCACTGCTGCTGCAGGCTCTTCTCTAGTTGCAGGGAGCGGGGGCTACTCTCTAGTTTAGTTGAGGAGGCTTCTCGTTGCGGTGACTTTTCTTGTTGTGGAACTCGGGCTCTAGGGCACACAGGCTTCAGTAGTTGCAGCACATGGGCTCAATGGTCGTGACTCCGAGGCTCCAGAGCACATGCTCGACAGCTGTGGCTCAGGGGCTTAGTTGCTCTGCAGTATGTGGGATATTCCTGGATCAGGAATTGAACCTGAATCTCCTGTGTTGGCAGGCAAACTCTTTACCACTGAGCTACCAGGGAAGATCCCCGTTTTCAAGGGTGTTGGGGCCTGCGGCATAGCCAGTTCAGGGCAGCTAGGAATAGAACTCTGGTTGCCTGTGTGTCCCCGGATCCCGTGGACTTCAATCCCCTCTACAGGACGAAACTGCTGCACATGTGTGGGGCAGGAGGTCCTGCCACCTGTGCTGCCCAGCTCAGTGGAATGCCAGGCCGGCTGCTTTCTCGGGAGTCCCCGTCTAGCCCCGCCCCACCGCAGGGCCGCCCAGGACAGAGGTAAACAGACGCTAAAAATAACCCGGGCCAGGGGCGGCTACTAGGAAGAATGGGGTCCCTCCCCAGCCTGCCCCTATCTCCATGGCAACTGCCCCAAACCAGGCTGCTGACGTCATTCCCGCAGCTGCGGGAGCAAGGAGAGAGAGGGGCCGCGGTGCGGCCTGGGACCCCCACCCCGGAACCGGGCGGAGGCGGCAGAGTGGCCTCACTTCCTGTCGGCCCCCTCCCTGGTCAGCTGGTCACATTCCCCTGACCGGCGGCGCGCTGGAAGCCTTGTGGCCTCCCCCGGGCCAGGCCTAGCAGAGGCGCTAGTCAAAGGGGCCCGCAGTGACTCAGCCGCGTCCTCCCCGCCTGCTGTTCCACCCAAGGAGGACCCAGCCAGGCTTCTCCCGTGTGCTCCCCTCACCCCCACCCATTTCTAGGTACCCCTCTGCAGCTGCTGCCCCACAGGACCCAGGACAGAGAGGTAGGGTTCAAGTGGAAACTAAGCCTCCTGTCTCTCTGAACTGTTTTGTACCCCACACTCCAGTTCTCATCTCTCCTCCTTGGCACCACCCCCTTCCCTGCCTCTACCCTCCATGCCAGGGAAGTGGATAGTACAGTGGCAAGAATTCAGATCTGGGTCTAATTCCCACCTCTCTCAAACCAGCTGTGTGACCTTCAGAATATTACTTAACCTCTCTGGGCCTGTTTCTGCATCTGCCAGACTGTCTGTTAACCGTCCTCAGAAGGTTATGCCGGCATTGAGCAATAACAGGCCCAGGGCAAGCCTCACAGATGGCCCATCTTTATTGTTATATTAGACCGCACACAGTAGGTGCTGGGCCAGCTAACCCAGACCTGTACCAGAAGCAACTCAGAACTGGCTGAGATAAGTCAGTCTCCAACCGAGGTTAGACTCTGGGATGGGGCTCAGACAGAGAACATAGGGCCCTGAAGCCAGGCTTACCCAGACCCCCAGCCCCAGTGTGCAGCCCCTTCCCCAAACCGGTTCTGCAGCGTGCCCAGGAATAGAACTCTGGTTGCCTGTGTGTCCCCGGATCCCGTGGACTTCAATCCCTCTACAGGACGAAACTGCTGCACATGTGTGGGCAGGAGGTCCTGCCACCTGTGCTGCCCAGCTCAGTGGAATGCCAGGCCGGCTGCTTTCTCGGGAGTCCCCGTCTAGCCCCGCCCCACCGCAGGGCCGCCCAGGACAGAGGTAAACAGACGCTAAAATAACCCGGGCCAGGGGCGGCTACTAGGAAGAATGGGGTCCCTCCCCAGCCTGCCCCTATCTCCATGGCAACTGCCCCAAACCAGGCTGCTGACGTCATTCCCGCAGCTGCGGGAGCAAGGAGAGAGAGGGGCCGCGGTGCGGCCTGGGACCCCCACCCCGGAACCGGGCGGAGGCGGCAGAGTGGCCTCACTTCCTGTCGGCCCCCTCCCTGGTCAGCTGGTCACATTCCCCTGACCGGCGGCGCGCTGGAAGCCTTGTGGCCTCCCCCGGGCCAGGCCTAGCAGAGGCGCTAGTCAAAGGGGCCCGCAGTGACTCAGCCGCGTCCTCCCCGCCTGCTGTTCCACCCAAGGAGGACCCAGCCAGGCTTCTCCCGTGTGCTCCCCTCACCCCCACCCATTTCTAGGTACCCCTCTGCAGCTGCTGCCCCACAGGACCCAGGACAGAGAGGTAGGGTTCAAGTGGAAACTAAGCCTCCTGTCTCTCTGAACTGTTTTGTACCCCACACTCCAGTTCTCATCTCTCCTCCTTGGCACCACCCCCTTCCCTGCCTCTACCCTCCATGCCAGGGAAGTGGATAGTACAGTGGCAAGAATTCAGATCTGGGTCTAATTCCCACCTCTCTCAAACCAGCTGTGTGACCTTCAGAATATTACTTAACCTCTCTGGGCCTGTTTCTGCATCTGCCAGACTGTCTGTTAACCGTCCTCAGAAGGTTATGCCGGCATTGAGCAATAACAGGCCCAGGGCAAGCCTCACAGATGGCCCATCTTTATTGTTATATTAGACCGCACACAGTAGGTGCTGGGCCAGCTAACCCAGACCTGTACCAGAAGCAACTCAGAACTGGCTGAGATAAGTCAGTCTCCAACCGAGGTTAGACTCTGGGATGGGGCTCAGACAGAGAACATAGGGCCCTGAAGCCAGGCTTACCCAGACCCCCAGCCCCAGTGTGCAGCCCCTTCCCCAAACCGGTTCTGCAGCGTGCCCAGGCCTGGTTGCTTGCAGAGTCCCCATACCAGCCTTTCATTTTCAGATACAGGATCTGTGCCGGCGGATCCTCTCAGGCCCTGGCCACGCCAGATTTGGGCGAAGAGCCCAGCCCAAGACTAGATCGGCCACCTCCGGTCGGGCCCCAAAGCGGCTTAGTCCAGCGGATAGGGCCAGAGAGATTAGCTCATCTAGGAGGCAGACCTGCACCCCTGGTCATTCTCTCCCCATTCCCAGCTCACTCTCTCCCGCAGCGAGGGCAGCGGAGCTCCAGTGACCGAACGTGCCAGGACCCAGGCTGGCGCGTAGGGCCCACCCTCAGGCCTGGCTCACCCCAGAGCCCCGGGGAACGGGCCGCCTGGGCCTGGCCGTGGGAGGGAAGGAGGCAGCACCGGGCGCGGCAGGCCCTGAGGCGGCAGCCTTTGTGGCAGTGCTCAGCGCGGGAGAGGAAGGGAGGAACACCACCAGGAGCCCTGGGTCCCGGGATGGGACGACATGGGACAGGGCCGCAGCAGCCAGCAGATCCGAGACTCCCCAGACGGGGGAGGCACCAGAACCGCCGCGCTCGAGCCCCTCCGGGTCGTGGGCCCCGGAAACGGCGGGGACACTCACATGGCTGCGTTGGCTGTGCGGACCTCGCGCTCTTCGTGCACTCGTCGCTGCCCGGCCAGGTCTCGCTGCAGCTGCCGCTGTCGCCGCCGCCGCCGCCGCCGGTGCCCACCCCTCCCTCTGCTCCACCGCCAGCCGCCCGGCCGCCCCGCTCCTCCCCTGGCCGGCTGGGCCCCACCCCCTGCGCTCCCGCTGCTCCAGCACCCCTGGAGGCGCCCGCGGCTCGCTCCGCCCTCTCCGCTAACCCGGCAGGGGGACGGCCTGCGGCGTCCGCTGGCTGGACGGGACTGGGGGAAGACGGGCGGCACCCCGAGGATACGCGGGCCGAGGGAGTTCTCAGCGCCTGGGTTCGGGATCCGCACTGGGAAACTGGGCGGCCTTCGGAGAACCATTAGGAAGGCAGGAAGGAGTCATTCGTTCCTACGCAGACCCCCAAGCCGGGTGCACCGCGGAGCCTCGCTTGCCTGCTACCTCCCCAGATCCCATGGGCTCCGGAGACCTTTCAGGCCCCATTTTGAATATCTGAAACAGGTTCTGGACCGACCACTGCTGGGCTAAGCTGGGTGGAGGAAAGGATCCGGGCCAGTTTCAGAGGGGAACAGGACGACCTTCTGGGTCTGGACGCTGCCCCTCAGCCCTCCCCCTCCCCACTGCCAGCCTCAGTTTCCCCACTATGGGGGAAGGCTGCGCTTCCTGCCACCATCTGGTCGGTAAGTCTGAGCTCTTAACCAGGCCTGGCGTTCACCACTCCCTGGGTACTGGCCTCTGCGGAGTCTCCAGCTTGCTCTGGGAGCAAGGGTGAGGACCCTGGCAAGGTGTGGGTATGTGTTGACCAATGGGACAGAGTCCTTCCTTTCCAATAAAGGGCTGCAATGCTAGCTCTCCTCTGGAGTAGTTTAAGGGATCTTAAGAGGTTTCTGAGTATCTACCACCCACCTCCTGAGGGTTGGTCTTGACAACCCAAAGATTGGGGGTGGGGCCCTCAGGAGCACTGACATTCTATCCCTCACAGGCTCTTACCAGAGAGACACCTCACCCTCTTCCATTTTTACCCACCTTCAAGCCCCTCCTCTTTTCCTTCCTTTATAGCACCCCCTTTTCTGTATCAGCAGACCTGGGGATTGCTTCTAGAGACTGGGTTCTTCTTTCTGTTTCCCCCACCCTACAGTATCATCCAGTTGCAGGGCTTATCCACTGCTGAACATCTGGGCCTTCCTCTGTGCCCAGAGCCCTTTCCTGTTTGAGCCTCTGGATGACCCACCAGGTCTCATGATCTTCCTAGAGGGACTCTTCCTCCTTGGTTCCCACCTCTGCGAAACAGCCCTGTTCACCCAGGCTCCCACCTGAGCGAGGCTGGGTCTCTCTGGAACTCTCAAAACTGGCACCAGTTGGTCCATGCCCACACGTAAGTCATCTCTGCGGCAAGGCGTCCTCTGACCGGCTTCTCTGAAGACAGCCTCTCCTGGGTACTCTCTGTCCCCATGTCCTATGGACTCATATCTTCATGTCACTGGTCACCACCAGGCAGCACGTATGCCCATGTTTGCTCACATGCCTAAGCCTGCCTCACTGTGAGTCTCTAAGTTCTGTGGGGGCAGGGGCCACAGCTCCTGCGTCACACTGTCCCTGGCTCATGGTGGGAATTCAAGAAATACTTGTCGAATGACAGTGAATGAGAAAATGCACAAACCTCTCCAGCCCCACCTCAGTTCAGCCTCCTAGTAACATTTCAACTTCATTTCCTCCCTGCACCTCACCTCCTGCTACCAGTGGCTGTTCTGTTGTTTATTAATTCACTCGACAAGCACTCACTGAGGGCTCAGGGCTGGGCAGCATGCTGGCCCCTGCAGTGGCAGTAGCATACAGCTGTCCTGGTGCCATTGCTTGGGGCTTCCCAGGTGGCACTAGTGGTAGAGGACCTGCCTGCCAATGCAGGAGACATAAGAGACGTAGATTCGATCGGCTGCAATGCTAGCTCTCCTCTGGAGTAGTTTAAGGGATCTTAAGAGGTTTCTGAGTATCTACCACCCACCTCCTGAGGGTTGGTCTTGACAACCCAAAGATTGGGGGTGGGGCCCTCAGGAGCACTGACATTCTATCCCTCACAGGCTCTTACCAGAGAGACACCTCACCCTCTTCCATTTTTACCCACCTTCAAGCCCCTCCTCTTTTCCTTCCTTTATAGCACCCCCTTTTCTGTATCAGCAGACCTGGGGATTGCTTCTAGAGACTGGGTTCTTCTTTCTGTTTCCCCCACCCTACAGTATCATCCAGTTGCAGGGCTTATCCACTGCTGAACATCTGGGCCTTCCTCTGTGCCCAGAGCCCTTTCCTGTTTGAGCCTCTGGATGACCCACCAGGTCTCATGATCTTCCTAGAGGGACTCTTCCTCCTTGGTTCCCACCTCTGCGAAACAGCCCTGTTCACCCAGGCTCCCACCTGAGCGAGGCTGGGTCTCTCTGGAACTCTCAAAACTGGCACCAGTTGGTCCATGCCCACACGTAAGTCATCTCTGCGGCAAGGCGTCCTCTGACCGGCTTCTCTGAAGACAGCCTCTCCTGGGTACTCTCTGTCCCCATGTCCTATGGACTCATATCTTCATGTCACTGGTCACCACCAGGCAGCACGTATGCCCATGTTTGCTCACATGCCTAAGCCTGCCTCACTGTGAGTCTCTAAGTTCTGTGGGGGCAGGGGCCACAGCTCCTGCGTCACACTGTCCCTGGCTCATGGTGGGAATTCAAGAAATACTTGTCGAATGACAGTGAATGAGAAAATGCACAAACCTCTCCAGCCCCACCTCAGTTCAGCCTCCTAGTAACATTTCAACTTCATTTCCTCCCTGCACCTCACCTCCTGCTACCAGTGGCTGTTCTGTTGTTTATTAATTCACTCGACAAGCACTCACTGAGGGCTCAGGGCTGGGCAGCATGCTGGCCCCTGCAGTGGCAGTAGCATACAGCTGTCCTGGTGCCATTGCTTGGGGCTTCCCAGGTGGCACTAGTGGTAGAGGACCTGCCTGCCAATGCAGGAGACATAAGAGACGTAGATTCGATCCCCGGGTCGGGAAGATCTCCTGGAGAAGGAAATGGCAACCCACTCCAGCATACTTGTCTGGAAAATCCTATGGACAGAGGAGCCTCGTGGGCTACAGTCCATGGGGTCACAAAGAGTGGGACGCGACTGAAGTGACTTAGCTCGCACTGATGAGGCAGCAGCGATTGTGGGGGCTCACCAGGAAACTGTCTGAGAAACTTTTTCTTGGTCTGGAATTCCACTTCCAGAAAATGCCTACTTTTTAACAGATGATGCCCTTGCTCTTCACAGTCCATCAGTCTCTCTGCCCGCTGTCTGGCCACATTGCTGCACTGTCACAGGTCTGGGCATCCACCTTTTCTGGCCTCCCTGCCTCCTGCTTTATAACTAACAGCTCAAGTAATTTTTTTTTTTTTTTTTTGATGTGCCACATGACTTGTGGGATTTTAGTTCTCTGACCAAGAATCAAACCTGGGCCCCTTGAAGTGGAAGCGTGTAGTCCTAACCAGTGGACTGGCAAGGAATTCCCTCAAATGATCTTTTAAATCAAAAGTCAGGTCATATTGGTTCCCTAAATGCTTCCAGGATAAGTCCAGACTGTGGTGGGGCCTCCAAGACCCCAGAGAGATGGCCTAGGTGGCCTCACCTCCCACCCATCCTGCCAGCCCTTCCTGCTGGGTTTCCACCACACCAGCTTCCCTGAGGATCCACGGACATGCTCCCTCCTCTCTGGCCTCGGCCTCCTCTCCCAGCTTCGCTTCTGTCGGAGAGGTTCCTCTTCCTTACGCGAAAAGCAGCTCAAATGTCATTTCCTCCCAGAAACCTGTGTCCTTTGGCTTCCCACTCACCCCTTCTGAGTACCCATCACTGCTACTGTCCTTGTCTTGACCAGTCCTGGTTCCCCACCCTTTTCCCACCAGAGCCAGGGAAGGGGCTGCGGCGGGCAGACAGGACACCCAGGACACCCGAGGCTTCACCTGGCCCCCGCCCCGTCTGTTCAGGGGCCTGGAGAGAGGGACAGCAACTGAGGATCATGGAGTGCTCGAGGCCTCCCAGGTTTCTCCCTAGCAACCAGTGAGCTAGGGGAGGAAGTACTGAGTTGAAACCCACTTCACAGAGGCACCACCAGAGGCTCAGGGAAGGCAAAGACCAGTTGTCAGAGGAAGGGGTGGAGTCTGAGCTCCAGCTCAGCTCACTGAATCCTAATCAGGTTGGCTCAGTCTTGAGTCGGGCCTCACTCCCTGAATAGTGCTCTGCTGGTGCTGACTGGGAGCTAGGGGCCAAACCAAATCACCATAGTTTCTACCTTCTTCATCTCTGAAGGGATAGGCTCTAGATGGCAGAGGGTGGTGAGCATTATAGTGAACCCCACTTCCTCACACATGGTGCAGCTAGTTCCACTTTTGAAAGTAATGCAGTTTGAGTCCCAAAATGCAGAAAAAGAGAAGTTTCCCTTACCCACCCCACACCCGACATTGCTACAGCACTTTGGTATGCAACGTCACCCCCTAGCTTTCTGTGAGGGGGAAGAACAGAGGCTGCCCCTTGCTGTGCCTGTGGACACACACCTCAGGTACAATGTACACATCCATTCATTTATTCGCCAGATACTCAGCAAGCTTTCGTGGAACCCAGTGTGTGCTTGGCCCTGGGGGTACCAGAAGTAAGAGAAAAGAGGTAAGGCCTCCCAGTCCCTGAGCTTGGGTACTCACCCTCAATTAGGGTAGGTCATCCCTGAGTCTCTACACCTCTTATGTCACCAATGCAAGTGTGTGATTGTGACTGCGTCTGTGTGCACATCGGTCTGTGTGACAGAATGTGTGTGCGTACGCATGAGGAAGGGCTTTGTAGGGATGGGGCAAGTTGTTGAGGCTCCTCTGGCAGGCAGAGAGCAAGTCTTCAGAGGAGTGTCTGGGAAGAGAGCAAAGTAGAGTTCAAGGTACAGTAGGGAGGAGCAGCCTCCTTCGCTGGCAGGAAACAGAAAGTGTGGCAGGAGAACTGCGTAGGTATGTATTGGGCATGAGGCAGGCCGTGAGGGGCTTTGGGCACTAGCTAAAGAGTGTGGAGGGTGACAGAGAGACTGGGCTTTAAGTTGGGGAATTCTGTGGTCATGTCTTAGATTTGCAAAGGTCATCCAGGCAGTGCTTAGGGGGACAGGCAGAGCCAGCAAGGAGGCTGCTATCATCCCCCCACCAACGTCATGATGGCCTGGGCCAGAGTGGGGGCAGCAGAGATAGAGATATTTAAGAGGTGCTTAGGAGGCAGAATGGAGGGCGGGGGGCTGATGGGATCTGAGGTCTAGAGAGGCCAGTATTCTAGATCATGCTAGAGTTTGGGGGTAGGAGTTTTATATTTGGGTCATCTCGGGGTTTGGGCAAGGGGGACTGGGAGCTAGGGGCCAAACCAAATCACCATAGTTTCTACCTTCTTCATCTCTGAAGGGATAGGCTCTAGATGGCAGAGGGTGGTGAGCATTATAGTGAACCCCACTTCCTCACACATGGTGCAGCTAGTTCCACTTTTGAAAGTAATGCAGTTTGAGTCCCAAAATGCAGAAAAAGAGAAGTTTCCCTTACCCACCCCACACCCGACATTGCTACAGCACTTTGGTATGCAACGTCACCCCCTAGCTTTCTGTGAGGGGGAAGAACAGAGGCTGCCCCTTGCTGTGCCTGTGGACACACACCTCAGGTACAATGTACACATCCATTCATTTATTCGCCAGATACTCAGCAAGCTTTCGTGGAACCCAGTGTGTGCTTGGCCCTGGGGGTACCAGAAGTAAGAGAAAAGAGGTAAGGCCTCCCAGTCCCTGAGCTTGGGTACTCACCCTCAATTAGGGTAGGTCATCCCTGAGTCTCTACACCTCTTATGTCACCAATGCAAGTGTGTGATTGTGACTGCGTCTGTGTGCACATCGGTCTGTGTGACAGAATGTGTGTGCGTACGCATGAGGAAGGGCTTTGTAGGGATGGGGCAAGTTGTTGAGGCTCCTCTGGCAGGCAGAGAGCAAGTCTTCAGAGGAGTGTCTGGGAAGAGAGCAAAGTAGAGTTCAAGGTACAGTAGGGAGGAGCAGCCTCCTTCGCTGGCAGGAAACAGAAAGTGTGGCAGGAGAACTGCGTAGGTATGTATTGGGCATGAGGCAGGCCGTGAGGGGCTTTGGGCACTAGCTAAAGAGTGTGGAGGGTGACAGAGAGACTGGGCTTTAAGTTGGGGAATTCTGTGGTCATGTCTTAGATTTGCAAAGGTCATCCAGGCAGTGCTTAGGGGGACAGGCAGAGCCAGCAAGGAGGCTGCTATCATCCCCCCACCAACGTCATGATGGCCTGGGCCAGAGTGGGGGCAGCAGAGATAGAGATATTTAAGAGGTGCTTAGGAGGCAGAATGGAGGGCGGGGGGCTGATGGGATCTGAGGTCTAGAGAGGCCAGTATTCTAGATCATGCTAGAGTTTTGGGCCTGGGTGATAGGCTGATGGTGGTATTTTTCAGTGATGTGGGGAGGTCTGGAGGGTCAAGTTATGGAAGATGGTATGGTCACTTTGGGCAGGTGGCCTCTGAGGGATCTGGGCACTATTCATCCAGGAGGATCTATGGCCAGAAGGCAGCTGGACATATGGCCTGAGACAGCTCAGAGGTGATGATGGTCAGCTGGTTCACAAAGGGGTCAAACAAGAGCAGCAGCAGGGCACCACACTCTTCTAAGGCACTTCGGTGAGTGGTGGGGGCAGAGGCAGGCTTGAAGGGAGTACGTGTGCCTGTTCCTGCCACCAACTCCACCCACCTCCAATCCTGGCCTCGTCCCTACTGCCCACTGTGTGTCAGGCGGAGTCGGGAGTGAGGGTTTTACATCTCTGAGCACGGTAAGACGCCTAGTACAGCAGACACACAGGACGGGGGAAGACACCACCGATCTCCTACAGCAGGAGTCTCCTCAGGTCAAACCTGCATCCTCTGCCCCTGAGAGCCGTCAGGAGGCTCACCCCGGTGCCAGCAGGGGCCATCATCTCTGAGCATAACTTTATTTTCTTCTTTGTAATTAAGTATACAAAGAATGCTCTGCAATAAATGTGTCGTTTTCTAAGACACCATGGCCATTATGCATTCAGGCATCTCCAGGCCCACCCCTGCACCAGGTTGGGGTAAGCTTCTCGTCCAGGCTCACCAGGTGACTTCCCTGGGTTCTCTCTCCCAGCCAGGTGGGGCTGTCTCTGCCATTGTCCCCGCTGAGCTGGCTTTGGCCTCCAGGGGGACCTGTGAGCAGGGCCTTGCTGGGTGGAGTGACTGTGTCCCTCGGGCTGGGCCAGGCGTTTTTCCTTCCTTCCTGAGACTCCTTCTCCTAGGGCACAAGTGGGAGGGACGGCTGTGCCTCTCCTGGATCATGGGATGAGTTGCTCCCCTGGGACCCTTTCAGGCCAGGCCCCCTGGCAAAGGCTACAGTGTGTGGTGTGTAGTTTATTTCTGAGTTCTTATTGCAAGAACTGTTTTGACAGAGATCTGGAGAGTATCGAGGTGGGGAAGGTCCTAGCCACTAGGCATCTGGCAAGACCCTCCATGCGTGGAATGATGACTGGGAGACCAGCAATCTGCATCAAGCCCACCCTGTCCTGCCCTAGCCAAGTCATACAGTGTTGGTCTTCGGCGCCACCGTGTGGGAAGTCTCTACACTGCAGTAACAGCCTTCATAAAATACTGCCAGACTCCAGGGGGTGCCCACTTATTCCAAGTCCCATTTTTTGTGAAAGGGTAGTCACTGGAGTGTGCAGTACACAAGCACTTCAGCCCTATGCAGCGGTCTTGGTCACACTCAGACCTGATTACCTATCATGGTCACTGGGAAAGCCTATCTCCATCATTAAAACCTCCTCCACTGCTCGAGCCTTTTTGTAAAAGTTCCCTGACCCTCAGCTTCCCAGTCCCCTCTGCCTTTGCCCTGATCCCCATGTTGAACACGGACGGATGATCGGCCCCCTCTTCTGAAACTCCCTTTGGCTTCCGTGACTGCTCCTCTTGGGTTTCTAGCTGCTTCTGTGGCCAGCTCCTCCCCATGAGGTCCCAGCTCCAGCCAGACTGAACTTCTTTGTTCTCTGAACACATCCTGCTTTCCTACACCTCTGTGTCTTTGCA
Source organism: Tragulus kanchil (assembly GCA_022376925.1). Taxonomy (NCBI): domain Eukaryota; kingdom Metazoa; phylum Chordata; class Mammalia; order Artiodactyla; family Tragulidae; genus Tragulus; species Tragulus kanchil. The sequence goes on along the minus strand of JAIOJX010000031.1, from coordinate 161,144,597 downwards.
CAGGCTGTTCTGGGTATCTTTTTTCTTTCCTTCACCTGGTACCTCCTGCCTACCCTTCATGTCTCAGCTCAGATCCCACTTCCTCTGGGATGTCTCCCTGGATCCTGGGCCAGGTCTGAAACCTCTTCTTTGTTCTCACAATGCCTTGTGCTTCCGTCACAGCCCTTGTCTGCTTCCTTTCCCGGGATTCCACATGAAGGCTAGTTCTAGGTCAGGTCGCCTGACTCTGCGCCTTGTTTCCACACTCAGGGGTCCTAGATCTCCAAAGTCATCAAGCTGAAGAGAGTAAAGTCAGGCCTGAGGTCAGTAAACCAGTGGCCAGGCTGGGATGGGAACCAAGACTCTTACCTTCCTTCCCAGGACTGTCCTGCTCCCCGAGATGTCATTGTGAGTTGAGTTAGGATCCTGGAGGGCTCGAGGGACTTTGACCAGCAGAGAGTTGGCAAGCCTCTGGCCTAGAGGGAAGGCGGCCATTAGCCCAGGCTCTTGGGAGCCCAGAGAGCTGTTGCAGACTGTCCCAGGAAGCAGACCCGTGTGCAGGGAACTCTAGGCCAGCACATCTGATGAAAGGGTTTAATGAGACTCCTTTCTCCCACAGAGCTGTGTGGTGGGAGTGTCGTTTAGATGTCATGCAGGGAGGACTTGAGGGCAGTGGTGGCAGCTGTTTGGGCCCCTTGGTTAATTATTAATATCTGCAGAGTGACACGGAAGAGAATGTGCTGAGGGAGGACCTCCCTCACCTGGCCTCGGTTTCTCAGGGCAAGGATCTCTCTAGGACTCATCCTGCTCCCCACCAGGCTGGCATCTGAAGATCAGCTCAGTCTTCCCTCAGGCCTAAGCTCCCTCATCCCACTCTGGCCCCCAAGGGACTCCCAGCTCTTCTCTGAGACTTCTCTGTGGTTCCTACCTCTGGGCCTTCGCTGTTGCTGTGCCTGTGCCCTTTGCCTGCTCCATGGCTGGGCCCAGCTCACTTGCTGAGGGAGCTCAGTAAACACTGGTGGATTGAATTGCCCTGTTAATAAACAAAGTGCCAAACAGACTGCTTGGCACTTTGGAGATGTACCTCCCTAAATCTGCTAAGCAAATAATCCAAAATGAAAGAAGAGAAAGGATCCAGCCAGTCTTTTCTTGTGCTTCAGTTTCTCAAACTGCTGTCCATTCATTTCTTCCAAACAGTCCTGCTCTCTCTGATCCAAGCCTCTGCCTGAAATTTAGCCTGACCTTCAGTGTGTCTGAACAGTCCTACCCTAGAGGGACCCTCTGAGGTTCCATACAGTGGCTCACACCCTGAATCTTCCTCCTTGTCACCTGACACAAGTATGACGACTTGCTCAATGGCTGTGAGTTCTGTAGGGCTGTGGGGATAGACAACACTGGAGGATTTTTCTCTTTTTTTGTCTAAACCCTAGCCTGGATATTTGCTGGTCTTTGATCATGGGAGGGCCAAGACTTCCCCCAGGACTGTCCTGCTCCCGAGATGTCATTGTGAGTTGAGTTAGGATCCTGGAGGCTCGAGGGACTTTGCCGCAGAGACCTCTGGCCTAGAGGGAAGGCGGCCATTAGCCCAGGCTCTTGGGAGCCCAGAGAGCTGTTGCAGACTGTCCCAGGAAGCAGACCCGTGTGCAGGGAACTCCAGGCCAGCACATCTGATGAAAGGGTTTAATGAGACTCCTTTCTCCCACAGAGCTGTGTGGTGGGAGTGTGGTTTAGATGTCATGCAGGGAGGACTTGAGGGCAGTGGTGGCAGCTGTTTGGGCCCCTTGGTTAATTATTAATATCTGCAGAGTGACACGGAAGAGAATGTGCTGAGGGAGGACCTCCCTCACCTGGCCTCGGTTTCTCAGGGCAAGGATCTCTCTAGGACTCATCCTGCTCCCCACCAGGCTGGCATCTGAAGATCAGCTCAGTCTTCCCTCAGGCCTAAGCTCCCTCATCCCACTCGGGCCCCCCAAGGGACTCCCAGCTCTTCTCTGAGACTTCTCTGTGGTTCCTACCTCTGGGCCTTCGCTGTTCCTGTGCCTGTGCCCTTTGCCTGCTCCATGGCTGGGCCCAGCTCACTTGCTGAGGGAGCTCAGTAAACACTGGTGGATTGAATTGCCCTGTTAATAAACAAAGTGCCAAACAGACTGCTTGGCACTTTGGAGATGTACCTCCCTAAATCTGCTAAGCAAATAATCCAAAATGAAAGAAGAGAAAGGATCCAGCCAGTCTTTTCTTGTGCTTCAGTTTCTCAAACTGCTGTCCATTCATTTCTTCCAAACAGTCCTGCTCTCTCTGATCCAAGCCTCTGCCTGAAATTTAGCTTGACCTTCAGTGTGTCTGAACAGTCCTACCCTAGAGGGACCCTCTGAGGTTCCATACAGTGGCTCACACCCTGAATCTTCCTCCTTGTCACCTGACACAAGTATGACGACTTGCTCAATGGCTGTGAGTTCTGTAGGGCTGTGGGGATAGGCAACACTGGAGGATTTTCTCTCTGTCCAAACTAGCCTGGATATTTTGCTGAGTTGGTTTGATCAGTCATTTTACACTGCCCCAATGCACAGGCTCTCACTTGAGCCCTCAGTGGTCCCTTGCTATTTATCTAGTCTTTCTCACTGTTGCTTTTCTCCAGTTCCCACATGAGCATAGAGACTTGACAGTTTCACACTGAAGCTGAAATCTTCTCCAAGCCTCCTCCTTGCTTGTTTCCTGGAGTCTTCTTTCCATCTCTCTTGGCTTATAGAGCTAGTGACTCATTTACTGAGACAAGAGTCTCCGCAGGGCTTTCTTTCTCATATGAAATAAGAAAGGAGCAGGTGACATCGCTCTTCATTCCTACCCTCTCTTGGCCCTGGCTTTGAAAAATCGAAACCCTTAGATCTGTTGTCTCATGAGCAGTGGTGGAATTGCTAGTTTCCCCTTAAAACAGGCACCCCTCCTTAAACCAGGGCCTTTATATCCCCAGGGACTCACCTTCAGGGGTTTTTAGAACTCTCAGATCCCCAAACTCCAGACTCCATAACAGCACAGAATCAGCTCTGTCTCCCTGCTACACTTCTGTGTAATCACAACCTCTGGCTCCCCCTGGAAATCTAGAAAACTATAGGAATATATAGTGCCCTTTCAAGATGCCAAGCCCTCTCATCCTTAGGCACT